>CM057844.1:38371276-38971276 GCA_030068075.1 Paguma larvata
TTCCTGTGCATTGAACATGCCCTTCAAAAAGGTTGCAACAGCCAACTCTCAGGCCAAATCGGGTTTCAGACGTGTTTTGCCTCATTGTCGCCAGGTTTGAAATAGTTTCAATTAATTGCCATTAAATAAAAATTAGAAAAGTTCACATTAGAAATCTAGATGTCTGGCCTCTCTTGAAAAAATCGGGCCCGTGCCCATACCAGGAAGCCCAGGGCCGGGGCTGAGGGGCTGCGCCCTCTAGGACACCCCAGGCTCCCCCAGTCCCCACTGCACCTCTGATCTCGAGGATGGGTGTCGGCTGCATGTATCAGTACACTTTCCACTGGTGATTTTCTCCTAGCACGATTATAAGGAGCATGAAAAATCTCTTGTACGTGACTCTCCATCGGAAGTGGGAAAATGAGGGGCGCCCGGGCGGCTCCGTCCGTCAAGCGTCTGACTCTTGGTTTCGGCTCAGGCCATGATCTCACAGTTCGTGGGTTCGAGCCCCACGTCAGGCTCTGCGCTGACAGCAGGGAGCCTGCTCGCGATTCTCTCTCCCCTCTTTCTCTACCCCTCCTCTGCTCTCTTACTCTCTCAAAATAAATAAACTTTTTTTTTTAAGTGGGAAAATGGAAACAGGTAGAGAGGAAACTTTAAAGAAGTCTCGTTTGTGGAAGTAGAGGACCTGCCTGCAAATCCGAGGCGTGCGCGATGCCTATTTTCCCGAGGGCCACAGAGTCCGGCGGGTGCGGGCGCAGGGGCCCGAGACCGACAACGCGGGTCCGAGCCCCGGTTCCTGTACGTACTGCTCGCCTGACCTTGGGCGAGGCGCCGACTCCCTCTGGGCCTCAGTTTCCTCCTCTGTAAAGCAGAGATGGCATCAGTCCCCGCCCTCCGGGACGGTCACTAGGAAGTTCCTGTGTGTGAGGCTCTCTGTGTGCGATCCACTTTACGTCACGCACAGCTGGGCGGGGGGTTCTCGACCGAGGGCCGTTCGGCAATGTCTGCAGACAGTTTGGTCTGTCACGACTCGAGGGGAGGTGCTACCGGCGGCTAGAGGCCAGGGATGGGGGCAAACGTCCCACAACACACAGGACGGACCCCCACAGCAATAGAGGATTATGCAGCATTCCCGGTCCCAGAGGGGCGGAACGGAGGCCAGACGTGCGGACGGCCCTAGGGCTGCCAGCGGTGGTTCCCTCAAGGGAGATCAAGGCTGAGGCCGCTGCCTTGGGGGGGGGGGGCGGACAGGAGATGTTCCCTTTGGCCCTGAGCCACCCCGCCCTCCAGGATCGTCAGACCCCAAGGGCCGTCCCGTTCCAGGCTGCCTGGACCCAGACGGCTCCCAGAGCCACAGACTGGGCAAGCGATGTGTCCTTGGCGCCTCCTGGTGGCGCCATCCCTGAACTGCATGATACTCCGCAGCCTGGGGTAGCGGGAGGGAGGATGGGGACTTGTGCCCGGGCCACCTTCACCCAGGCTAGTTGGACAGATGGGGATTTAAAGTAGCGGAAGGTCGGCAGCCAAGGCCTGGGGGACAAATTGACGTGGGTGTGAGCCCCAGCTCTTCCACAGACCAGGAGGGAGACCTGGGACAAGCCCCCCGGCCGGCCCCGGGCCTCGGCTACCATCTGCAAGACGGGAACCTTACTTACTTCACCACGGAAGATTAGATTAAGTAACAGACATAATAGATGGCTCCTTTTAGATGCTTCCTGGTCCTCCCCTCTGACACTTGTGTTCACACAAATCCATAGTCTTGTACACTTGATAAACTTCCAATGTACCCAGGGTGACTTTTAAAGAAGGATCGAATACGGAATTTTACTGCCCCGGCGTATCTACCGATATTGTCAAATAACCCCAGGCCTCAGAAACATGGTGCACAGCGGGATCCCGTTTTCGTTTGAGGAGTCCGTATTCTTTTAATTTTAATTTTTTTTTTTTTAGAGAGAGAGAGAGAGACACGACCGGAGGGGAGGGGCAGAGGGAGAGAGACTCGTAAGCAGGCTCCACGCCGAGCACGGAGCTTGATCTCATGACCCTGAGCCGAAGTCAAGAGCCGGACGTTTCACTGACAGAGCCCCCCAGGCGCCCTGATAAACTTGTATTTTAAAATACGTTCGTAACACATATGAGAAACAAACACCTCGTTGCCTTCGCGTAGAAAGAGCTCTGGCAGATGAACACGAAAGACGCTCGTGCGACAGAAAGCGAGGCAAAGGACGGGAATTGCTTCGCTCCCAGAAAGAAGTAGAAACGGCCTTTAGATGCAGTTTTAAACTCCCGAAGGTAACACAAAAGGAAAGACCAGGCCCGCCCGAGGTCTGGTAAACGCCTTTATCGCCATCCGCGGGGCAGAGATGGAGAAGGCAGATACCAGCCAGCCGGCCGGAGCCTGGGGAAACCATGGCTCCCGTAGGTTATTGGTCTGAACGTCAATCGGTAGTGACGCCCTCAGAAAGCATTTAGGCAATAAGTGTCAAAATTTGAAAATGCACTTGCCCTATGACTGGGTAGCCCAGTTACTAAGAATTTATCTTACAGAAATAGAGCCGCGCACGCAGAAAGACTCCCGCGAACGGGACACTAATTGCAGCATTGTTCGCCGCAGCAAAGGACTGGAATCACCGGCCCGACTATCGCCACGGACTGATTAGATAAACGATTATATTCAGACAATGGGCTATGTGAAGAATGCTCTCCCACTGCTGATCTGGAAAGATCTCCAAGGTATATTGTTAAGCTTGAAAAAAAAAAAGAAAGAAAGAAAGAAAAGGAGCACAGAGCAGGGTGTGTAGTCTGCTTCTATTTAAAGAAACAACTACAGGAATTCCTGTACATCTTCTCTTATCTCCGCCCGCGGCATCTCCGTAATGACCCCCCGAGACACAAAACCGGGTTGGCTTCTGGGGAGGGAGCTCAGAGTTTCGGAGCTGCCGGTGGGGGCAGGGAAGAGGGGGGTGAGGATTATGAGATTATCCACTATAAATCTTTGGCACCCCTTCAATTAGTTTTCCTATGAAGAGGTTTCCTTAGTTATGTTTTAAAATGTTGAATGCACGGATCGGTGAGAGAAAGAGAGAAAGGCCTGGAAGGAGGTGCTCCAAGGTATCTCTGGGCGGCCGATGTGAGCCAGGAGCGACCTTTGTTCTCTTCTTTTTACTGCGGTCGTTTTCTAAGTTTTAAAAAGCATTATCAAAGGGACGGCTGGAGGGCTCAGTCGGTCAAGCGTCCAACTCTTGACTTCAGCCGGAGTCATAATCCCAGGGTCGTGGGAGCGAGCCCCCTGTCAGGCTCTTGGCTGACAGCGGGGAGCCTGCTTGGGATTCTCTTTTTCTCTCTCTCTTGCTCTCCGCCCCCTCCCCCCTCAAAATAAATAAGTAAGCTTTGTTTAAAGAGTGAGAAATAATACAGCCCTCCTACCATGCACTTGGTAGGCATCCAAACCCAAGCTGCTCACTCAGATCTGGGTTCAAACCAAATTCGAATGGGCATTTTCTCTGCTGCGCACGTGTGCAACGCTCCTGGCCTGCGTCTCCTCCGCTCCGATACGGGAAGACCGTAAGGGTGCCAGGAGGCTCGCGGGAGACCACGCCGGCCAAGCACTCAGATCGCGGTGTACGCAGAACGCGACGCGCGCGATGGGCACACGGGGAACAGGAAGGAATTCTGCACGCGCAAGGGCGACAGGACGGAGGACAGGATGGAGGCCCTTTGCCTCCCTGGGGATCAGTTTGCAACGAACGGGCTCTGTCCGGAGTCCCCAGGACGCGGCCTCACTCCGCGGCGCAGTCTTCCGACAGCTTGGAGAGAGTGACACCCAGTGGCCACGCCTGGAACTGCACCTCCAGGCGGCAGGTTTTCGCGCAGCAGCTCCGAGTCCCCTCCAGCCCCAGCTGTGCTCTTGAGCTAGGGCTGAGCCTCTCTGGATCTCCGTTTTCTCAGCCGGAAAATGGGGACAATGCTGCCCGCCTGGCAGAGCAGAGGGGAGGCCTGAATAAGGCGGCCCACAGAATTCTGCGGGACCATTATGTTCTGCGACTTCAGGCGGGCCCCGGGGGGAGGGGTGGGCGCTCAGGAAATGGCGCAACAGAACAACACCTCCCATTGTGGGGCGTTCGAGATCATCACTCCCGCAAACTGTTCGCTTCCTTCCTCCCTCCCCCAGAGTGATTCTAAAGCGGAGTCTCCCAAAGTGTGGACAGGTCCCAACGGTGCTTTGCGGGAAGATTTTAGCGGGCGCAGAGCTGCCCCAGCAAATACATTCCATTTTCTTTCCGTGTGTCTGATTACATCTAGGCAATAGTGTCAGATTGGTGCTGATATGCCTTCGCGCCTCTCTAAGGCTTACCCACGGCCCTTTTGAACAAAGGAGAGCAGGCCTTGGAGCCTTCGAAGGCAAGGTTGTTTGGCCACAATTTAATAAAGTAAATGCTTTCATAATATTTATTTTTTGTGGTCACCTTCTACTGAGGGCCAGCGGTGTTGGTTTTCCATTTATAATAGATGTGGTAGATTGTGTTATTGTCAATGTTTATCAGTCCTTCCTACTGGCAGTTCCCTGGTGACGCTGCTGACGTCAGGTTTGGCTGTGTGACATCCTCGGACCAGCAGAATGTGAGTTAAGCTTCCAAGCAGAAGCTCCGAGAGCCAGGAGGCTCCTGTCATGTGCCCTTTTCTCGCTGTCAGAGAGAGGGGCAGGGGCGAGGCCCGGGATGGGCTGCTTTCTCAACCTGATTCCCAGAGTACACAAGATACATCACCGGAACTGCAGCCAACCTGCAACAGACATGAAATATACAGGAGAAATACACCTTCTTGGTTAGGAGCCCACTGAGATTATGGGGCTGTTTGTTGCTGCAGCAAAACCTCACCTGAGTCGCTTGATACGGTAGAGACAAAATATTTCCACCAAAAATAAACACTTAAGTAAAGTTAATGTGTTCCTTTAAAGAAAAATATTAAGTAGATAAGGTGACATACATGATGAAGTTAGTGGTTGGATCATCAAAGTTTAGAAAACACTGGTGCTGGAGTTTTAAATGTGAAAATTGTTGCCCTAGGTTGCAGGTGGCTCATTCCAGAGCACCCCCACTGCCCCCCAACTCACACTGTAAACTCCCATCTGCCTCCTACCACGGAGCCAGAATAAGGTTTCTAAAGTGCCGATCTCACCGGTTCCCTCTCCTGCTCTAACTTCTTTGATGGCTCCCTCCTGCCCTCAGATAAGTCCTCAATCGCCATCATGGCCTCCCAGGCCTGTTGAGGTCTGTCCCTTCATCCACTTCTCTCCCTCCTGCGCTCTCTGCTGCAGCCACACTGATTTCTTTGTTATTCTTCAAACACAGGAAGCACGCTCCTGGCTCAGGGCCTTCACATTTGCCGTTCTCTCCACTTGCGATGCCCTTCCTGGAGACAGGAACACGGCAGTTCCCACACTCCCTAAGCTGTCTGCTTAACTCGCATTCAAAGAGTTCCTTCCAGGCCATCCCATATAAAATAGCAATCCCTTATTCTCCTGCCTCCGCATTCTGGATTTTTTTTTTTCCATATCCCCAATTAACCTCGGATCATATTACATATTTCTCTCTTGTCTGTATCCCCCATTAGAATGTTGGGTCCTTGAAGGCAAGCCTTTGGTCTGTTTTCTTGTTGTTCATTGTTGTTTTGTTTGGTTCTTTGCTTGTTTACTGCTGTAGCTCCAGGGCCTAGAACACCACCTGGCACCCAGCAGGTGCTGAATGAAGAGATGAATACAAGTTGGCAACGGTGGACACCAGCAGTTCTAGGCCCATGTTGTGCCAAATCCCCCTAATAAATAACTCCCGTTGCCAATGGTTCGGAATTGAGTCTCATTGGCCACTCAGATCACATGTCTCTCGGTAAACCAATCACGATGGCCCATGAGCATGGACTACAGTGATTGGCCAGGCTTAGGGCCAATGCCCATATTTAAGTCCAGAAGTAGGCGGAGTCCCACCTAAGCCTTAACAGACTGAGGGAGAAGCAGGAGTGTTTCCTGTGAAAACTGTGATGCTGTTATCAGAGAAAGAGGAAAGGGATGCTGGGGAGGCAAAAACGAAAAGGTAAATTATTCCCCTGGCTGAGCCCCCTCGGACTTAGTGAGGGCTCTGTGAATGAGGAGCCTTATTTGGGCTAAAGTTGTATTCAGGTGGGGGGGGGGGTGGCTAGGATGGAGAAACTCTGTTAAGGCCAGAGACAGAGCTAGAATAAGGAGCAGGTGACCCGGGCAGCCCCTAGAGCCAATATAGCCATGACACGAAAACATCGTTGAAAGAGGTTAGACGTTTGGGACCAAAAGTAATCTTAGTTTTCTGCATACATCTTCTTACATAATCAGCAAATATTAATCTCTCTTCTGACACTGAGGGCGACACCCTTGGGACGGAATTTAAAAATAAACCTTGTTGGCTCTAATCTGTTACTGTTGATTAGTTCGAGAACCTACATGTGCTTATTGCATGATACGACCATAAGGCATACCACAAACCCCACCACCAGCCAAGCGGGGCCTCCCGAAATTGGCAGTCATGGTCAGCTGGAATTCTGAAACCATATGGCGTAGTGCTGTTATTGGGGATGAGTAATCTATTTTGTTCCAGCATCGAAATTCTGAACTCTTTAATGATGTCTCCAGTGGTAGAGTCCGAGAGTCGTCCCCCAATATCAGTTTCCCCCCTTTATAGTTATAAAGCAACACATGGCTGCTCAGAACGAACTACACTTCCCAGCCTCCTTTGCAGCAAGGAGTGGCCATGTGACTGCGGCATGGCCAATGGGATGGGAGCAAAACATGGGGAAGCAGCATGGCGGTCAGCCATTTGGCTTTGGGGTTGGGAACAATACGCTGCCGATGACCGAGTGACCAGTTGGGGCCCAAGCCCCCCGATGACTTCGTGGTGAAGAGCCGCCACCTTGACTCAGGCTTTTGCAGGGAACATGAACCTCGTATTGTCATTTCTGTCTCATGCCTCTGGACTCCACACGTGAAATTGTATCCTAAACAATACACTACCCGAAGAAGTTGGTCTGGCTTGGAAAAGCCCATAAAATATATACATGAAAGAAAAAAAGAAACAGAAAGAAGCACACAGCTTTGATTCACGTGTACCGATTTATTCGTTTTCAATACATACATACGTAATTCATACTTCGAGTACGTGCTTAAAACCGTCTAAAGGGACACACCCTGCCCGGGGTCCCCCCGGAACAACACGGTGCTTTGGCACCCTTCGTTTAAGTCCTCCTGCCTCCCGATTCCCAGTGTTGACTGACCATCAGGTGCATGTGGGTTGTCTTTTAGAAATACAGATTCCTGGGCCTGGGCCAATTCATTTGAAGAAGCAGAGTATGAGGAATTTGTCATTTTACCCACACGCCCCATCTCACTCGCTGTGTGGCCTTGGGCGAGTTATTTAACTTCCCTGTGCCAACGGTTCCCTTATCATTGGATGGAGACAGTAAAAGGGCCTGCCACCGCAGGGCTGCTGTGAGGGCAAGTTCAGGACACGAGTACAAAATGCCTGGCCTGGTACCTGGACCAGAGTGGGAGCTACGTGTGTTACCCACGGTCACAGCCCTCGGCGGGAGTATAACTTGATGCAAACTTTCTGGAAGACCGTCGCACTATCTACCTGCTGAAAACTGAGCCTACGATCACTCTCGTCAGTCCAGCTGTGTGCACAAGTGCCCCCGCTGCAGCACACGCTTATGTGACGAGGGGGGCTTGAGCACCCACAATTTAGTCAGGAGGAAGGAGGCTCGGCTGCAGGAGCCAACCCCCAAACCCAGGCACTTAACACAGCAAAGGTCTGTTTCTTGCTTTTGCTTCATGATACAGACCGAGAAGCCTCCACCTCGTCGCCATCTAGAACAGGCGCTCTTGGGGAGGGACACGGCGAGCGAAGAGCGCGCCAGAAGGTTTAAAGGCAGTTTTTATGTTTTGGGGTTTTTTTTTTTAATGTTTTATTTTTTCAGAGACCAAGAGAGACAGAGCATGAGCAAGGGAGGGGCAGAGAGAGAGGGAGACACAGACTCGGAAGCAGGCTCCAGGCTCTGAGCCATCAGCACAGAGCCCGACGCGGGGCTCGAACCCACGAACCGTGAGATCATGACCTGAGCTGAAGTCAGATGTTCGACCGACTGAGCCCCCCAGGCGCCCCTCTAACGGCAGTTTTTAAAGGCCAGGCCAGGAAGTGGCTTACGTTGCTTTGGCAGGTCCCGTTCGACAGAAACGACAGAACCCAGTTCTAACCTAATTGCAAGGGAGGCCGGGGAAGCCGAGAGAGTGTGGGTGTTGAAAGAGCGTTGTCTCTGTGATATCTGCTCCTTTCGAGGGACTCTTGTGGGAGCTGGTGACCCAGAGGCGAGCAGGACCGGTAGGGTCCCTGCCTTCACAGAGCGTCCCTTATAAAAGCCTCTGTTCCGAACGCGCCCCCAGGTGTATGTGATTTTGTGCCCGAGCAGGGTGATCTGGAGGACACATTTGCAGAAGACAGACACACGCGTCACTTTGATGCGTGCGGTCCAGTGGCCCTCCGTGGGCTTGTGCCAATTTTCACGTCCACCGGCGGGGACGAGAGCGCTGCCCATCCCCCAGCCTGGCCAACCCAGGGTGTTCTCAGACTTTCTGGATTCTTGCCGATCTGATGGGTGGGAGATGCTCTCTCTGTGTGCTTTCAGTTCGCATTTTTCTCATTATAAAGGGGGTTGAACACCCTTTCATATGTTTATGACCCATTTGTATTTCCTTCTCTGGGAATTGTGTGTTCTGATTCCCTGTCCATTTTCCTACCGACATTATTCAATGGAAAAAGGAACGGGTAGAATAGAACGCATGTTGGAATCACTTCGGTAAGTTAAAAGCAAAGCAGTATTTTGGCAGATACATGTAAATATCCTTGTATGTGCATAAAAGTTTTCTACCAGCAAACACAGCACACTGTTAATAAGGGAATAACCTTGGTGCCATTTTTTTAGAGCCGTGAGCTTTAAAAAGGTTAGTTATTTCAAGGGCACCTGGGTGGCTCAGTCGGTTGAGCATCCGACTTCGGCTCAGGTCATGATCTCACAGTTCGTGGGTTCGAGCCCCACGTCGGGCTCTGTGCTGATGGCTCAGAGCCTGGAGCCTGCTTCGGATTCTGTGTCTCCCTCTCTCTCTGCCCCTCCCTGCTCATGCTCTGTCTCTCAAAAATAAATAAACATTAAAAAAAAAATTTTTAAAGGTTAATTATTTCAGGTCCCTGAATCTGAGGGTGAATTTGTTTACACCTGAGTGCTATGTTTTGAGCCTGTCTGAACCAAGTCACTTTTCCAACCACGTACCAGTATTACTTCTGTTTTTTGCTAAATGTGAGTAAGAGTTATTTGAACTTCATTTTGCTTTTACATTTTTTCTATTTTAAAAGTTCTAATGTACATTACTTAAGTTCAAGAAACATTTAGAAGCACGCCGTATCTGCAAAGAATCACCATCAGGAATTGAGGCCAGTCCCAGAATTTGGCTCAAGTATTACACTTTATAAGCGCTCGAGAAAATTTGTTGGATCGAAAGAAATGGAAGCTTCTCTTAAACGGAACCACCAAAGACCCCAGATGTGGAATTGGAATATTCTTTTATTTTTTAAGACCAACGAAAAAGAGTCTGAGGTTGCCTTGCCTGGGATTTTTTTTTTTTTTTTTCTCCCAGGTGAGGAGCCTGGCGCCTTTGTCCCTAGAGTCAACGGCTTCACAAAACCCTGGAAGGAGTTTTCTGGCGAGGGTGCCTCCCTCTCGATGATTCCTGTCAGTCCCAAGGTTTCATCATTGGCTCAGTTGGGGTCGCGTGCCCGCCCCAGACAGTCACCAGGGAATGGACCTCTGATGGGCCACGCCTCATTCCTGCAGCCAGAGGTGGAGTCTACACTGCCCGATCCGGGCGGACCAGGAACCCGGGAGGTGCGGTTTTGCCCAAAGGAAAATTAGAGTGGTAACGCCCGAAGGGGCGACAGACGCCAGAAGGTATCCCTTCCACCGCCACAAACCCCTCCCGTGCCAGCTGCCGGGGGCGTGGTGGTGACCAGGACACACATCGGCCCAGCCCTCCAGGAGCCGATGTCTTAGCGAGAGAGACGGAAAAGAAAAAAAAGGAAAAAATAGAAAGCACACAGATGTTTTTAAAATCACAACCTGCAGCGAATTCTGTGGAAGCCACGGACAACGGGCTCAGATGGGAGACACCTTACCAGCATGGCCGGAGAGGGAGTGAGGCAGGAAGGGTGAGAAGAAACGACCAGACAATCGCAAGGCGGCGGGGCGGGGGGGCGTTGGGGGGGGGGGACCGAGGTGGATCCCCTACTTCACGCCTCGGCCAGGACGAACTCCCAGTTGGTCAGGGGCTGGACCACATAAAGTGAAGCCGCAGACCTAGTGAAACAAACCTGATATTAAGCGTTTTAGAACCTCAGACGGTAAAAGACCTTTTCAATGATGAAGCGAAGCCCAAATGTCCTCCAATGAAAGATGGATCAATTGAGCAGCCTAAAACTGTTAAAAAAAAAAAAATCTTTCTGGCTAAAAATAACCTCACTAGATGAAATGCCAAAAAAGACACATCGGGCTGACTTGGGCTAATCACAGAGGGCTGATGTAGTTAACACACAAAGCGCTCCAACGAATTAACAACTCAGGAGGTAAATGGGCAAAAAAGATGGTTCACAGAGAAGGGAAGACAAACGGCTTGTAAGAGATGACGGGATGTTCGATTGCACGCGTAATAAATGGGATCGCGTTGTGCTCCCCGTTAGATTAACAAAAACCCCAGCGTGCCAAGCCTCCGTGTGGGATGGAAAGTGAGCGGGGCGCCCGGGGGGCTCGGTCGGTTAAGTGGCTCAGGTCGTGATCTCGCGGCGTGCGGGAGGGAGCCCTGCCCGGGGCTCTGCCCCACCCCCCCACCCCCGGCTCAGAGTTGGCTTAGGGATCTCGCCCTCCTCCTTCTCTCCCCCTCCCCCTGCTCACGCTCTCTCTCTCAAAAAGAAAGAAATAAACATTAAAAAATAAAAGAAAATGAGCAACTCCACATTAAAAAAAAAACTTTAGCAAAATTCATTAAATTTGAAATGCCCATATCTGTTACCCTGACAATTCTACTTGTAATCATTTATTCTGCAGGCTTATGGATACATCCACTAAACGACATATAGATATATATGCAAAAATATATCAGAAGGATCTGGAAGGGTCTAATGACTGAGTGCCGGAGGAAATAGCATCTACACAAGGCCCCAAGGTAAAAAAAAAAAAAAAAAAAAAAAAGGGTGTGTGGGTGTAAATTCCCAGGATGAAGCGTGTGCCCGGGAAAGAGGACAGGTCACAGGTGGTGGCCAGATGCTCCGGAGCCGTGCGGGCCACCATGTAGGAGACCAGCCTTGAGCCCAAACGCAGCGGGAAGACGTTCAAAAGGAGCCCATGAGCCAATTCAGGTTTTGAGAACATCTTGCTGTCATTTGGAGACATCGTCAGGGAAAAGCGAGTGGGGCTCGGGGAGGCCACTTAGGAGGCCGATGGCCATCCACGGGAGAGAAGGCGGACGGGACGGGGCCGCGGAGCGGTGAGGAGGGGACGGGCGGAGGAGCGGGCTCGAAGCTGGGGTCCGTGGGCTGGACGCGGCGCCGGAAGGGGCAGTGGAGCCCGACCTCTGGCTCACGTGCGGGGGGTGGCGGCAGGGACTGGGCTGGGAAGGGGCCCCGGGTCGGCAGGGGATGGCGGGGCGCTCCAGGACGGGCCGTTAAGGTTGAGGTGTCAAGGTCAAGGTCGGTGAAACATCCAGCCGGCAATGCCAAGTGGGCAGTTCGGTGCTTGAGCCCGCCGGGGGGCAGGGAGCCAGGAAGAGCTGACACGACTTTCACAGAGTGACAAGGACAGACCCTGCGTGGATTCCAAGTCGGGGCCCCCTGCCTCCCATAGACAAGGGCGGACGCGCCCCTACCCAAAGTCGGGTTCCAGAGTGTTCGGGGCAGCTCCGTTCCTAACAGCCCCAAACTGGAAATGGCCCGCATGGTTTTCGACGGCAGATGGCTAAATAAATTATAATATATATGGTAATATTATAATATATATATGGTATAATTATATAATGTATATGGTAATTTTATAACAGATAATGTTATAAGGAACAGACAGAAATGATAGATAGGAGATACAGGCTAAAATAACGAAAAAGAAAATTACTGACACCCACGACACTGTGAATGAACCTCACAGATAGACGGGGCAGAAGAAACCAGGCCCAAGGAACACGTACCGAATAAGGCCATTTATACCGGGTTTGCGACTCAGCAAGACTAATCTGTAGGGCTAAAAGTCACAACAGGGGTTCTCTCGGGTGGAAGAGAGACAGGGAATAGACTGGGAAGGCAAGGGGAATTGGGGGGGTTTAGAATGTTCTAGAAATGAGCGGTGGTTACCCAGGCGTGAACCTATGTAAGAAGTATTTTATTTTAACATATGTATTTAATATTTAATTAAATATTTAACATTAATTTAATATTCGATATTAATATTGTTAAATATTTTAAAAATATTTAATAGTGTTGCAGAATGCGTGGCCTAGCTTCACCTTGGCAAAAACCAACACATTCACTTAAAAACAGAAACAAATAATTTAAAAGGGCCACAATTATTATTTTTATAATCATTTTTCCTCCGCTTTAGAAAGAAATGAAATAAATACTTGTAGGGATAAAAGATTGTTTTTAATATTGATTATTTTGAGAGAGAGACAGCATGAGCAGGGGAGGAAGGGGGGGAGAATCCCCAGCAGGCTCGGAGCTGCCGGCACGGAGTCCGGCGCGGGGCTCGAGCTCAGGAACCACGAGATCATGACCTGGGCCAAAATCAAAACCCGATGCTTACGAGACTGAGCTGCGCAGCCGCCCCCTCCTCTCGGCAGGGGTCCGGGCGCTCCTTGCCGCAGACCCCGGATGGAGGAGGTGGGTGTCAGGGACGGCGGTCGGCGCTGCAGCTGGGGGCGAGGCGGGGAGCAAAAAGCAAAATGATCGGGGGGCACCTGGGTGGCTCAGTCGGTGAAGCAGCCGACTTTGGCTCAGGTCACGATCTCATGGTTTGTGGGTTCGAGCCCCACGTTGGGCTCTGTGCTGACAGCTCAGAGCCTGGAGCCTGCTTCGGATTCTGTGTCTCCCTCTCTCTCTCTCTGCCCCTCCCCCACTTGCACTCTGTCTCTCTGTCTCCCAAAAATAAATAAACATTTAAAAATATATATGTATTTAAAAACAAAATGGTCGGGCCCAGTTCCCTTTCCTAGTTCAGCTTCTAGAACACGGGCAGCCTGGCCCCAGCAGGAACCCCGGAGGAGCCTCTGCGGGGAAGTAGAAGTGGGCCTACTCGGCAGAGAGACTGATTGATAGGGACACTCGGGTCCCAGCGTGAAGACACTGGCTCGCTGCCCGCATTGCAGGGAAACACATGGAGCCTCCAAACGGTTTTCGGTACCTCTCTTCAAATATGAAAAGGGTTCCAAAGAGCCCCTGACATCTGAGAAACCCTTCTGGCATGAAAGACAGAGACCCGCGGCAACCAACAGTGAACGGGGTCTGGGGACCAAGGGAGACATTGCTGGGAACAGACCAAAGGGCATCCAGAGAGGAACCCCGAGACCACGAGCTGCATCCCAGCTCTGTCACTAACAGGCCCGCCACGTACAGTTGCGCAGGTCACCAACTGCCCAACTCTAGGGGGAGCCTTTTGATTGTGATTTATGGAGAGGGCACCCTCGGGGTTGTACCGCACGTCACTGTACTTGGGACCCTGGCCCACTCCCTGGCCCTGGAAAGTATTTAGACTAGAACCCCCACACTGAGGGGCTCCTGGAGGGCAGGAAGCCGTCTCGGCTGTTTCATAACACCCAAGTCTAGCGAGTCGGCTCCCTGTAAGTGTTCGTTAATAAAACAAACGAGTAAGTGAAGCAGTAGGTGAAGGGGCGAGTGAATGCGTGGCCAGTGTACAGGGTCCGTGGCACTCCCACGGCCGTCGCAAGGTCATCGGGAAACAGGCAGCAGAGTGTGGCAGCTGCGGGTACAGGCGCTGCGGGCAGAAGGCCTGTCCCAGATGGCTTTGAGCTGCTGTTCCCTCACCTGTAACACAGAAGTGATAAGAATGATGAAAAGTGTCATTGTGAGGATGAACCGAACGCATAATAAGCATTGAACAGGGGGCCTGACCAACTCCCATCAGTTAGAATTAGACCTGGCTACATAAAACAGGAAACCCAAATAAGTGACTGAAGCAAGATGGAGCTCCCTCTCTCCCTCCCCATTCCCTGTGCATGGACTTAAGGAATCAAAAGGTGTGGTATCCAGGGTCAGAATGATGAACAGTCATGAGAGTCCTAGACTTCTAGGTTTTTGCTCCACTAACCTCGGGACTGCCTCATGGACCAGAATAGCTGCCAGAGTCCCAGCCATCAGGTCCGCATTCCAGGCCAGACGAAGAAGGAAGCAAGGTGTGTACCCGCCAACTCTCAGCTCCACCCGACAACTTCTGCTTGCTCCTCCCCTAGCTGCAGGGGAGACACCTTACTGCCCAGAACCAAGTCGGGGTCCGTTAATGAGGAACGCACTGAGACAGCAGCCAGCCATCTGGCACATGAAGGCTCAATAAATACTCGCTGTTCTTAGTGTCGTTAGCCCGATCTTAGAGGAGAAAAGTGAAGCTCAGGGAAATTAGGTGATCTGCCCAAGGTCTCATTCGATTCACTCAATAAGTGTTAACACCATGCCTACTGCGTGCCAGTCTCGTAGGACACACACACGGACTAAGACGGGGGCTCAACTCTCGAGGACATGTAATCGAGTCATTTCCAAAAAGCATGGCTAGAGCACTCAGCCGGCAGCCCAAAGGACGGAGCCCTCAGCCTGGAGTGAGGGCCCCGTGCCGGCGTCGGAGAGGGCTTCCTGGAAGAGGTGGCGATCCTCGTCGTGGGGATAACAACTCGGCTTACTTCATAGGGCTGCGGGGAAGGTGGAGGCCCGCCAGTGCGTGGTGGGCACAAGGCCGGGCACGCAGTGGGCGCCCGACCCAGGGCGGCTCTTAGGCTCTGGCCATTGGCGCCCTCACCGCCTCGCTCTCTCTGCAAAAACAAAAACGGCCCCGTCTTAGCTTTAGAAGACCTTCCGGCTGGAATTGTCGCCCAAGGGCGCTGCCCTCTGACATGCGTGTCAACGACAGAACGACAGGAGATGAAAATTCCTCGTTTTCCGCTGACTCCAGGCCGGAAACCGACCTTCAGAAACGACAAACCCCGTAGCCTCCCGGAAGAGCCGGATGTTGGAAGCGGCCTCTGCAGTTCTCAGCTTCAGCACCCAACCCCCGTCCTCTCTGCTCAGCTGCGGGAAAGAAACAGTAAGGGATTTAAAAAAAAATTTTTTTAACATCAGAATAAGGTTTGGTCCTCCCAAAAAGGCCAGAAGAACTGAAGCGAATTCGCCTCGCACCCGAGCAGCCCCGGGAGAAAGCTGGGTTCCCGGCAGAACAGAAGGCAGAGGCCGGAACTGTTGAAAAGCGAGGCCTGGAGATTCCGGGAGTGTCCTCGGCCCAGCGAGCGTGGCAGGAGCCAGGGGCCTCTTTGGACGTCTCCAAGGACGCACCTAAAGAATGTGTCATCCGCCCTCCCCTTGACCCCAAGCCCCACCCGGGGCCCGGCGCCGTGTCAGCGGCCTAGACGGAACAGAGACAAAGGGACACGGTTAAACACCCAGAAATCACCTTCTCACGTAGGCGCCGGGCCGCAGAGGATCTGCCTCCCTTCATGGCTG
Organism: Paguma larvata; assembly: GCA_030068075.1. Lineage (NCBI taxonomy): Eukaryota > Metazoa > Chordata > Mammalia > Carnivora > Viverridae > Paguma > Paguma larvata. The sequence goes on from CM057844.1 coordinate 38,387,092, forward strand.
GCGCTCGGAACCTGGGTTTTGAGCCTCTGCCCGGGCCAGGCCGCCCGAACGCCTTCGTGTCTTCCCAGATGGCCAGCGGGAGGCGTGGGGACAGAGGGCGGGCGGTCGTGGGTGGTCTGGCATCGGATGGCGAGGATCCCGGGCCTCTGTTTACGCCGGGCTTCCGGCTTCTAATCGCCTCCTCGCCACCGCCAGGGTCACCGTGATTGTGAAGTCCCTCCGCACTTGCACGAGGGCAGCGGAACCCTTTCATTACGCGTCCCTCCCCGCGCCCTCGTCGGAGGCGAGCTGGAATTGTTCTGTCTTGCACAAAAGAAAACGAAGGCCTGGGTGAGTGAACGCGTTCGGGGTCGAAAATTAGCACGAGGGAGATGGCGGGGCGCGGGGTGGCGGGGCGCGGGGTGGCTGGGTGAGGGGTGGCGGGGTGCGGGGGTGCGGGGGGCGGGGTGGCGGCGTGTGGGGTGGCGGGGCGCGGGATGGCGGCGTGTGGGGTGCGCGGGGGTCGGGGGGTGGGGCGCGGGGGGGCAGGGAGCGGGGGGGCGGGGTGCGGGGGGGCGGGGCGCGGGGGGGCAGGGAGCGGGGGGGGCGGGGCGCGTGGGGGCGGGGCGCGTGGGGGCGGGGTGTGGGGTAGGAATCGGGCAGGCACTGACTCCAGCCCGGTTCAAAATCCTGCCAGGCCGAAATGCAAGAAGCGCGCTTCATTCCCCCCAGAAGTGGCCGGAGAGTGTGCGTGCGTGTGTCTGTGTGTGTCTGTGTGCGGGGGGGGGCCCGTGTGATGCTTCGTGAGTTAGTCCGCGTGTATTTCTGTGTGTGTGTGTGTCTGTCTGTTTATAAAAGGAGGAGGGGGAAGATCCGGAGACAAGGGGGAGAATCGGTTGATAAAGCTCAAACGACCAAGCCGGAAGGCCCTTAAAAACCGTCTGGTCCACGCTAAGACCTCACTGTTAATTTCGGGAGGTGGGATGAGAGCAAGGCGATTTCATTAAAAACGCGATGATCGAATATTTGCTGGTTAAAGGACAAGGCCCCTGCTTTAAATTTGCTTTAACGCGCTCGAGCGAGGAGAGGGAATAAAAATGAGATGGGCAAGACGTGGAGAACTGCTGAAGACAGATCCCGAGTTGTTAATTACATGATTCTATTTTGGTATCTGTTCCCGATTTTCCATAATGCGCTTTTTTTAAGTTTATTTGTTTTGAGAGAGAGAGAGGGAGAGAGAGAATCCGCAGCAGGCTCCATGCCGTCAGCGCGGAGCCTCACCCGGGGCTCCATCTCAGGAACCGTGAGGCCGTGACCTGAGCGGAAATCAAGAGGCCGACGCGTAACGGAGGGAGCCGCCCAGGCGCCCTGCCGTAGTACACGCGGAAGGCATGTATACCAGTCATGCCAACGTGCATCCCATAGGCCCAACATCCCTTGTAAAAACCTCTGTAAAAGTTGAACTAGCTGCCGGTGCGTATGAATGGGGGGGGGGGGAAGGTTGTGTATAAAATTCTGGATTTCCAGCTTGTCTGGAAAAAACTGGAAGCTCTAGCGACTCTGCTCCCGTACTCCCTTTCAGTGACGACGCTGGAAATCTTGGGACTTTTGTTCAGTTTGCCGCAGTCCCCACCTTCCTCTATCGCCCCCGACACTAACACTGCCGATCGTCACTCTTCTGTCACTGTTTCTCTTGTAAGTAGAGGGAAGAAGAAAGTGAACACGTCCTCTTGGGACAAAGACTGTTGTTTGCCACCCGAATGTCCAATCTCCACTTCTTTGTTACTAAGAGAAACTCCTACGCTGTTAGGGGCGGCGGTGTATTCAAAAATCACACTACCCAGCTTCCCTGGCCCCCACGAGTGCCCTAGTGCTTCTCAATCAGGGATGGTTTGGGGTCGTCACCACTGGGGCGGGGGACAGTACTGACATCTAGCGGGTAGAGGCGGGGATGCTGCCGACCGGCGGGTGGACACAGGACAGCCTCCCACAGGGGAGAATCATTCGGTCCGTCAGGACACGTCCCGAGTGCTGCAGCGGGGTGGCCGGTGCGTCGTAAATTAAGTTGGTTGGGGGGCTTCCAAGAAAGGCCTTTGGAGTCTTGCCATTCTCCTTCGTTTTCCCCATAATGCGACCATGGCCGGAGCTCAAGCAGCCATTCTGGGACCTCGAGGAGGGACGTTGCGGGGCCAAGCTGGAAGAGAAGGGGACCCTCGATGTCATCCCAGAGCTACCACCCCTGCCGGCCAGCATGCTGTCCTCCAGACTGGTGTTACGTGAAAGCAATGCGTCTCGGGTTTGTTGAAGTCACTGGAGTCCAGTCTCCGTGACCGTCAGCCAAGTGCAGTATCTAGATGACTTCTCTGTGCCGGATTCTCCACGCCAGCGAGGAAAGGAAAGACGGGACCGCCCAACGTTAAAAATTAAAAAAGGAGAGGGGCGCCCGGGGGGCTCAGTCCGTTGAGCGTCCCGACCCCGGCTCAGGTCATGATCTCACGGCGGGTGGGTTCGAGCCCCTCGTCGGGCTCCGCGTGGATGGTGCGGAGCCTGCTTAGGAGTCTGTCTCCGTCTCTCTGTGCCCCTCCCCTCCTCATGCTGTCTGTCTCTCCTTCTCTGTCTCAAAAGTAAATAAACAATTTTTTAAAAGTTCAAATTACAAAAGGGGAAAGCATATTTCTCTGTGGCAATGACCCAGCCCTCTCCCCTCGTTGATGTCACTGTTCAGCCCCACGGGCATCGGGGTCGCAGCTCCCCAACTGGTCCGGCCCCTCCCCCAAACTATGAGGAACGGAGACCCTCAGCAGGCTTGTGAGGCCCTGGGGGCTGACCCACAGCCTGGTCCCTCTCTCCTCAGGTTTCTAAGAAGCCAGGTCTCACACGGCGGTGAAGAGCCTGGGTGGTTCCGTCGGTTAAGCGTCCGACTCTTGATTCGGCTCGGTCATGATCTCAGGGTGGCGTCAAGTCTGGCATCAGGCTCTGCGCTGACGGCACACGCAGAGCCTCTTTGGGATTCTTTCTGCCTCTCTCTGTCCCTCCCCTGCTTGTGCTCTCTCTCTCTCTCTCTAAACAGATAAGCAAACTTTAAAAAAAGAAAAAAGAAAAAGATTGTGGTTTCCAGAGCCAGGCTGCCTGGGTTCAAACACAGGGGCCACCACCGCCTGGCTCTGTGACTTGGCTCGCTTAAACTCTCTGTGCCTCAGTGTCTCATCTGTAACATCGGGACGATGACAAAGGCATCTATTTCTTGGGATTGTTGCGAGAGCTCACATCGGCAGGGTCCCCGCGGGAGTAGAACGTTGAGAATAAACTGGGAGGGGCGTCTGGGTGGCTTAGTCGGTTGAGCGTTCGACTTCGGCTCAGGTCATGATCTCACGGTCTGTGAGTTCGAGCCCCGCGTCGGGCTCTGTGCTGACAGCTCAGAGCCTGGAGCCCACTTCAGATTCTGTGTCTCCCTCTCTCTCTGCCCTTCCCCTGCTCATACTCTGTCTTTATGTCTCTCAAAAATAAATAATAATAATAAAAACATTTAAAAAATTAAAAAAAAAAGCTAGGAAGAACAGTGTCGGCGGGGTGCAGGGAACTCAGCACCCCAAGGCTAGCAACAGGGGACATGTTACCTCCAGGCAGTAACTGGGGGCGCTCCAAGCCCAAGATAGAAACAGAGGAGGCGTTACCACCTAGGCCTGAAGGGCCACATCTGGAGAGAAGGAGCCTGTGGAGAGGGAGTCTGAAGGACTTGTGACCTTCTGTTGAGGGACACGGTAGCCCCCGGTGACCCCACAGGACCGCTGGGGAATAAATACCCAGACCTTCTCGGCTTCCTTCTTCCCATCTCCTGCCAACGTCTCTCCCTTGGTCGAACCCAATCAGAAGCCAGCGGGGAGGAGAGCCCTTTGATGTTGTCCGCACGGGTCACCGAACAGAGCCAACAGGCTGGAGGAGGAGGCTGGAGACCACGGCCTGCACCCCCTACTCGGCGACTGCAAGCTTCTGAGTTGTGCAGTTGTAAGGAACAGAAATGCCCTCTCCCTCTCCTTTCCTCAGTGTAGGAAGGAATATGGATATGATGGCAGGAGCTCAAGCAGCCCTTTTAGACCACAAAGTGGAGATCACATGTTGAGGGGGCTGAGCAAGATGGCAAGAATCTGAATCTCGGACAAGGCAGAACCACCGCGGCCTACTGGACACTAACCCCTGGACTGTTCCATGAGAGAGGATTAAACTTTTATTTTGTTCACGCCAGTAAGTTTGGCTTTTATTACAGCAGCCGAACGGATCTCCTGAGCAGCACAAGATGTAAATCAGGGACTTGCTCAGATCCTGGAACTATTTTAGGCTGAGCCTTTTTAAAACAAGCAGAAGGGACTGGAAAGTTACAGACTCCGCTCAGAAATACCGTTCAGGAACCGGCTCTCCAGGGAAATGCACAAGAATACAGTAGGGGGCAGTGTTCGGCGACGAAAGGAAGAAAAAGGCATCTAAAACTCCTTCGGAGCTGAGGCGCTCGGTAGGCACCAACGTCCTGCGGCCCATCCCTGGACCAACCCAGAGGGCCGCTGTGCTTCCGCGGCTCTGATTGGCTGGCGCTGGGTCACGTGCCCTGCGGGGCGGGGCGTAGCAGGAACCACCTGCGCGGGGACGACTTCGGGATCTCGCTGTCGCTGGAACACAGGGAGCTCGGCCCGGAGGGGACTGCGGTGGTGGCAGGAGGGCCCCAGTTAGCAAACGTCCTTTCTACTCGCCAGGAGAAAAGACGGAAAACCTAGAAAATAACCCGAAGCGTCATGGCCGCGGGAATAGTTGCCGGGGGATTTCCCATCGAACACTCTGCAAGGTTTCTTTCTGGCCGCTGAGAGGATCGAGCCGGCCTGGCTTGGAGCCCCGAGGGGCGGTTCCAAAACGGCCCCGCGTATTTCCGGAATCTTGTGAAATGCAACAAAGGAGTCCCAGCCGAATACAGGAGGCGATCATGTACCCAAGGGGAGGGTGCGAGGCTTGTCGATGGCACGGGTGGCATGAGGTCTCTCCACCCGGCGAGCGAGGGTCACCAGCTTCGCCTCCGAATGCGGTTCCTACGCGCGGGCTGCTCGGTTGGCAACCAGCGCCTGCCGCCCTGTGCTTTGGGGAGGTTTCCAGCAAGGGCGCGATCGGATCTAATCGGTATCTTGGTTTGGAAACCCCCGGAAGCCGAGCGTGGGTCTTCGTTGTGGCTTCCCCGGAGGCAAACCCTGAGACAAAGATTGGAGGACAAATAATTGATTTGGAAGGCGAAAAGACACACCGATAGGGAAGAGGAAAGGGAGCCAGGGAAGGGAGGGCAACGGAAATGGAGCAAGTAATCAAGAGGGTTACTCCTGTGGGCAACTGAAGCGGAAGCCTGCCGGCTTAAGTGAGCGAGTGATGGAGCCCGAGGGAGCAGGGAACTGGGGTCCATACGGGGTGAAGTTGGGCCAGCGGTAAAACCCAGAGAGTACGGACAGCAACTGCTCTTCTGCAGATGCCAGTGGTGTGTTCAGGGGACCGTCTCCCGGAGTGGGAAAGGGAGACGGGGAGGGAGGGCCCCCCGGGAAGGGCATGTCAGCGAGCTGGTTCCCTTCTCTGGCATTGGGGCCCAAGTCCTACTGGGGAGACGATGCGGAGTCTCCTTCAGAATTGTCTTGTGCAGAAGCAAGGAAGCCGGGGCACTCAGGAACAACGCGTGGAAGGTCGGGGCTTGCGTCCCCTGAGACCTGCTGTGTGCACCCCGAGCACACGGGCCCTAGGCAGAGATGCAGGGCTGGGGGTTGGAAACCATCAGCACCAAGATGCAGGCGGTCCTCCATGGCGGAGGGGTCGACGGGCGTCAGCGCTTGGCCAGGAAACACGAGACAGGGAGGCAAAAGGGGGAAGGGCACAAAACCAGCATCGACCAAGTGTAGAGCACTGGACATCCCTGAGCAGGCTTAGGCGTGTTTTTATAACCCCCATTTCACAGGTGAGAAAACGGGGGTCAGACAGGCGATGGCACTTGCTCTTGGTGGCAGGGCGGTGAAGGGGCGGTGCTGGAGCCCCAGCTTCAGGTGTGCCTCTGGCGCCTCCAAACCGCAAGCGAAGCTCATCTTTTTAAAGGAGACCCTTCGGTGCCGGTAACCATGAAAACGGATGAGTCAAAGGCCCTCGCAATTTCAAAACTGCAGTTTCCCACTATGGCTCGCAGGGACTTTCTGCGACAGTCTCGGTGTCGGCACCGGGACAAACGGCTAAAAGAAGGTGGCCACGTGGCGGTCGCAAGGCCAATGTCTGTACATCTATGGAAACCCACGTAAATCCTCTACTAGTGGTATTTGTGAGCATAACCTTAAATGGCAAAGCCAACATGTGTCCCTGGCTCTGCCATTTAGTGGCTGTGTGGCCCGAGGTAGTCCCTTCCTCCCACTGAGTACCAGCTTCCTCAATTCTTTTTTTTTTTTTTAACGTTTTTATTTTATTTTTGAGAGACATAGAGACAGAGCGTGAGCAAAGGAAGGGCAGAGAGAGAGGGAGACACAGAATCCAAAGCAGGCTCCAGGCTCTGATACGTCAGCACAGAGCCCGACGCGGGGCTCGGACTCACAGACCGCGAGATCATGACCTGAGCCAAAGTCGGCCGCCCAACCGACTGAGCCACCCAGGCGCCCCAGCTTCCTCAATTCTGAAATGGTAATAAGACCTGCCTCATAGGGTTGTTGAGAGAATTCTGTAAGCTTCTGTGTGTGAGATGCTCAGTACGGCAATGTGGTAACTTTCTGCGGCTGCTCTAGGAAATTCGCACGGATTTAGTGGCTTAAAGCAACACAGAATTATTGTCTTATGGTTCTGGATGTCAGAAGTCCAAACGGTGGGTCTTCTGGAGCTCAGGTCCAGGTGTTGGCAGAACTGCGTTCGTTCTAGAGGCTCTCGGGGCTAATCCGTTCTCTTGCCTTTTCCAGCTACTACAGACCAGCCGAATCGCTTGGCTCATGGCGCACCTTCCGTCTTCAAGGCCAATGGCATTATCTTTGATCTAATAGTAGCATCTTCTGATCTAATAGTAGCGAATATTAAAATAGAACATTTTTAATTATGTATGTATTTATTTTATATTTACATATATTTATGTGTCGTTTTGGCTGTCGATTGAGGCATGACAGACCACCCCAAAACTCAGCAGCTTAAAAACAATCAATGATCGCTCGTGGTTCTGTGGGTCGATGGGCTCAGCCGAGTGGTTCTCACTTGGGGTCTCTCCTCCAGTTGCAGGCTGACGGGAACGGGGGTTGGTGCTGTCTTGTTTGGACTGGACATCCGAGGTGGTATCTCCGTGCTCTCTCCCGGAGTAGCCTGGACTGCACCCATGGTGACTCAGGGCTGCGTGAGACAGGACCCAGGAATGGCCCAGCAGCAATTCTACCATGGTGTGTTGGTCAAAACAGACCCGAGGTTAAGGCCAGTCTGGGTGCAAGGGGGCAGAAAACCAGACCCCATCTCTCAGAGGAAGAACTTGATGAGAGCCATCTTCGAAGTCAAGTTAATGTATATTTTACTCTTGCTTTCCCCACCCCTCCCCCATACCGTCCCAGGAGGTGACGTGCCCCCCCCCCCATCATTCTGGGATGTCTCCCTCCTTGGCTTTGAGGGGAATACCGCTGAGGAAGTACACGGCAGTTTTGTGGGTTTCCAGATAAGACATGAAACTTGCCCCCTCCGGCAGCAGCAAGAGTTAAAGCTTCTTTGAGAAGTCGAGGTGGGCTTTTTGGCTTTGGCTTGCTTGCTTGCCATCCCTCCCCGCGTCCTGTCCCAGGGTCCCAGGCTTCCTGTGTGGGAACTAGGGGTCAGCCACGGCGGCCTTGCGCTCTGTTAGCCTGCGAATGGGCAAGTGACCCAGGCCACCAAAAAAAAGCCCAACCAAAACAAAAAACAAAACAAAACAAACACAAAAGCCCTCTCTGAAATTTAATCTCAAATGGAGTGACAAAAAATTTCGGAAAAAAGTCTGCAGTGGACGCCGAAGGTGACTCCCCTCCAGGTATTAGACCCCAGTGCCGGGAGGGCCTGATTCGTGTTATCTAGAGGTTTCCCAACCTCTGCACTGTTGACATTTGGAACAGGTCATTTTCTGGAGGGCGGGAAGAAGGGGCAGGGCCGTTCGGGGCCTTGCAGGAGACCCGTCTGCATCCCTGACTGCCACCCACGAGAGGCCACCGACACTGCCCCGAACTGCCTCCCCACGTTGCCAGATGTCCTCCAGGGGCCAAGAATCACCCCCGTGTGTCTCTTGCTGATGACTGGTTCAGGGGCGAACAGGCCCCAACCCGTTGGGCCGCTGACACACCTGGATAGATCTCTTGGGCGCTTCTGGCTGCAGCGCCTCCTTGCTCTTAAGGGAGAACCGGGGGAAGCCATTTTCTCTCTCTCTTCCCTGACTGGATGTTAGTGATGCCACAGCCGCCTCACTATTGGCAGCCACTTTGTAGGCACGGGGGGAACAAGCTTTCAAAGGAAGTTAAAATGTGGATGGTAGAGAGAGGAAAGAAGGAGAACCTGGGTTCTCCAGTACATTCTTGAACCTCTGAGTGGACCAGCCCCGGAGGTGCCCTCCCTACCAACTTCCTTTCCGTTTGAGCCGGTCCGCATTGAGTTTTCTGTTACTTGCAGCCAAAACATCTTAAGTGACACATCCTCAGAGAACACAAGCCAGTTGAGGCAACCAAGACACCCGTGCCCCCTAGGGCATCCTGTTTCCAGTCCTTTCCAAACTTGCTTCGGGGAGCTTTCCCTCCAGAAAGTTCTTTCTCTCTTTCTATTTCTGTAAAGTGCCTTGCGTCCTCCTAACGAGTTCCTCTTCCGTTCCTGTTGGCGAGAACCAAGTTCGTGATTTGTAATGGGAGAGTTCTATTACCTCAGTTGCCTAATTTCAGCCCCCACCCCACCCCCCACCCCCACCATTCCCGGCCACCATAACCACCACCATGGAGCTACCATGGAACCTGTCTGCTGAGTGTGACCGACTCTGCTCATAATTCACACATTTCTTGAGAACGACAAGAGAGACCACGCCTCATGTGATCGGGTCGATGGGCAAATCGACACAGAAAACAGTCTGGTGAATTCTAAAGAGACCGCCGCACAGCAGGGGGTCCCGCTAAAGGCAGCCCAGTGCAGTCATCCCGAAGGCTCCTACATCCAGCAGGGGCTGAGAACTGGGTTCGAGGGCGAAGAGAAGGGCAGGATCCCGCGGTCAGAGAGCCCCTGGCTCCACCCCCAGCCCAGTCTGTGGAAGGAGTCGCCTCGCCCTCCGAGCCTTCAGCTGTCCCATCTGTCAAGCGAGCATTATTGTGTCAGCTTGCCAGGAGCGACGTGCGTGTTCGCTGAGATGACACACGTCCGACCGGTTTAGTGATGTGTCCCAACTCGTTGAGACGTAACTGTGAAATCCTTTTCTTTTGATAATAAGTCCTACCAAATCCTCTTCGTTGAGACCTCCCTTTCCCCTCCGGGTTATAATACAAATCATAGAGGAGGAGGAGGAGGAGGAGGAGGAGAGATGGGCGTAGAGGTAACAGCAGGCTCTCACAGAGTGCTCCCTAGGCCCCAGGCACTGCCCTAAACCCCTCAGGTAGGTCCTCAAAACCACCTGAGGAGGCAGGAACCCATGTTATTCCCATTTTATAGAAACAGAGAAACAAGAAGTTGGGTGATTTGCCCCAAACCGTGCAGCTCTCTTGGGCTGGGTTTCCTTCACCTACTCTTCTGCAGTTCCGTAAGCTGTCAGGCTCTCCTGGTTCGGTTCAGCTTCTAAAGCTCAAAATGCCTCAGGGCACCTGCGTGACTCAGTTGGTTAGGCATCTGACTCTTGATTTCAACCCAGGTCGTGAGTTCAAGCCCTGCGTTGGGCTCTGTGCTGACAGCACGGGGCCTGCTTGAGATTCTCTCTCTCTCTCTCTCTCTCTCTCTCTGCCCCTCCCCTGCTTGCGGTCGCTCCCTCTCTCTCTCTCTCAAAAGGAATAAATAAACTTAACAAAAATCAGAATGCCTCAAATTAAACTACTAGTCTCCACAAGCGGGCCACGCCTAACCCCAACGCAGATGACTCTCCTGTCGCGATGTTGAGGGAAAGAAGGCTGAAATGCAAGTGCGCCCGCTGCGTGATTCCATTTATGTCAAGTTCAAAAACAGGCCGGACAGACCCACGGTGTTAGAGGTCGGGATAATAGCAGCCCTGGAGCGGGGAAGGGACGAGAAGGGGTACAAGGTGGCTTTCTAGGGGGCCTGGGGGAGTTCTGATTCTTAATCTGGACGCAGATACGTAAGTATAATCAGTTTGTGGACGCTCTTTCAGCCGTGTACTTACAAGGTATCTATCCTTCTGCATACGAGTTATATTTCAACAAGAAGTCCTTGAAATAATTTTAATCTCAGGTTCAATTCAGAGTTCTTTTACACCCTCCCTCCCTTCCATCACTCAGTTCAAGCCGGACTCACAGCTCTAGGGACTCGGAAGTGGGGGCCCGGGTAGGGATGGGAGGGGATGCCGCCTCACTGAAAGGGCTTTGCGGCCGGCGGGCCCCGAAGAAAGGCGCCGTCCCCGGCCGCTGGCTGAGTGAGCCGGAGGGCCAGACGCCGCCGAACATCACTTCGCTGGGCACGTAAGGAGCCCGGCACCAAGCAGATACCATCGGGGCCCCTGGATGGAAACCCAGTATTTCTGACATCTCGAGGACCGGAAGCTGGGACGCAGCACTGTTCTGAAGACGCTAGAAGTTTGTGGAGTCATACTTGGTCACAGAAGTCACTTCTGTTGGAAGCCTTTCTGTCAGATCAGGGGGAAAGCCAAAGTGTGCTCTCCTAGGCCGAGTCCCTCCAACAGCCAACCCTGAGGCAAGGATTTGAGTGGCGGTAACTTATTCCAGAGGCGATCTCAGGGGGCACCGGTTCAGGAGCGGGGACACGAGATGGGGAAGGCAAGGGGCATTCGGGAGCAGATTCGCCACTGGGGACAGTGGGGGTTCCCTCCGCTGGGGGGCCACCGGGAGAGTGTGCAGAACACGCCTCCGAGTCACCCGCCTGGGGAACCAGGGGCCGGGGTACTTACTCGCCACCTTCCGCTTGTCCCTGGCGGAGGGGTGCTGCCGAAGACACGAACTCCCCAGCGCTCCTGGCCAGACCCGGAGGTGACCTGCGCCCCTCCTGCGGCCAGAGAAGGCTCCCGGCCGCAGAGCCGCAGGGCGGGAACGCTGTGCACGAGGACGGGCCGGCAGGTCATCAGCGTGACGGCTGGACGCCTATCCCCAGACTTCTGCGGAGGACACACACCCCGGCCAGCTTCCGCGTGAGTCAGACCGAGGGGGGAGCACTGCACACTGGTATGCAAAGGGCGAGGGGGAGCCGGAGAGGAGACCGGAGCAACAACTTAGAGCAAGAAGCGGCAGTGACAGCCAGAGTTCCAGGACATCGTATTTGGATTTCTAGAAAGCACCGTGGAGCAAGCTAACTTGATTTCCAGCTGCCTCATAAGATGGGAATTAGGCCGCACTAACTGGTTTTTTTTTTTTAAGTTTATTTATTTTTTGAGAGAGAGAGAGAGAGAGAGCGTGCGTGCATGTGCGAGTGAGGGAGGGCAGAGAGAGAGAGGGAGACGCAGAATCCGCAGCAGGCTCCAGGCTCTGAGCCGTCAGCCCAGAGCCCGATGCGGGGCTCGAACTCACGGACCTCGAGATCACGACCTGATTCAGACGGGGGAAGGGAGGCGAGGGGCTGAGGGAGGGGAGAGGGAGGGGGAGAGGAAGAGGCCGAGAGCTCAAGCCACGTGAAAACACACGCACTAAAAACCGTCATACGCGGCGAGACGGAGAGGTAAGTGTTCTCTCCCTCGCACGCGCTTTCCAACATTTCTTCATTAAACGTGCGTTACTTTTGTGATTAGAAGAAGAATTGAGGGAAAAAAAAAAGAGAAAGAACTGAGAAAAACAAAGCGCGCCCCGCCTCCAACGCCAGGACGCTCAGCTCTGCGCGAGAGAGGATGCCCGCCCGCTCTGGATGGCTTGTCTTGCCTTCCCTGTTTCTGGAAGGGACTTAACTTCTCTCCCTCCTCTCTTTTTCCCTTTTGCGAGAAGACCTGGGCCAGAGCCGGCTTAGCGCCCGAACCAGAGCTGAGGCCGTGGAGGGCGGGTTAAAGGGATTTTAAGGAGGGGATTAGAGGCCGCTTTGCAAGGAGACTTGGATTACCTTTTTCTGCCTGGCTCCATTTCTGCAAGAGCTGGCTTGTCCCAGGGGAGCGGGGGAGGACCGTGGGGGGAAGGGGGGGAAGGGGGGGACCGGGGCTGCCGAGGGAGGTGGAAACCTCAGGTTTAGATGATTCATTCTTTCATGTATTCATTCGACAAGCATTCGGGGAGCACCCCTGTGGCCCAGGCCCGGAGCTACCCTGGAGACAGTGCGGGCGGGAACACCAGCCAGCCCTCGCCTGTGAGAGGGACACTCGGGGGGGCTGACAGGACCAGCACGAGAGGACGGATCCCCTCCACGAAAGAAGTTGGCACGGCAGCTGAAGTTCTGCTTTTGCTCCGCCCGGACACAGACCTGGCTCCCGAAATGAAGAAGTAAGGAACGGCGGGGAGGTTCTCATGCAGGACAGTGGCGACGAGCTGACACAGGTGCTTTCCCAGAGATCCAGACTTCCAGAGAAACTGGCGCTCCGGAGAAGGCGTGTGGTTAAACTCGAGACCCGGGGGGCCGGAGGAAGGGAGAGACAGGAGACGCGGGCGGCGGATGGGTTAGCGCGCTCGGGGCTGCGAGTAACAAAAACGCCCGAGTGGCCTTAACAACGAAAACACTTAGGGTCTTTACAGAGACGTCTAGAGCTAGGTGGTTCCAGGGACAGTTCGGTGACCCGGCGGCGTTGCCAAGGATCCGGGTGCCGACCCCCTCTGTGCTCCTCCAGCCTCAGCCTGGCGAAGAAGAGGCAGCCTCCTCTCGTGTCTCTGTCTCGCAAGAGGGAGAAGCCTTTCCCAGAAGCTCCTGGGCCGCCTTTGCCTCCTGTCGCATTGGCCGAAATGGAATCCTACATCCGTGCCGACGGCAAAGGCGGCTTGTAAAAGGAACAACTCACTTTTTCAGCCTCGGTTGGGACAGGTGGGCTCTGTCAATCAAGAAGAAAGAGAATGGGAATAAGGGCAGGTAGGCAGCCGGAAGTACCTGCCACAGCCCGGGGGAGGCCAGCCTCAGAGCATTAGCGTTGGTTGGACGCCGTTTACAACTCCAGGTACCCCCCGCCCCACATCCCCAGCTTCCCCTTTAATATCTAACTAACGATAGGACCCCAGGACCGTAAGAAGCCCCAGCTTCCATCAGGTTCTTTCTGCAGGACATCACTCAGAACCTCTGGCGGGACGTTCACATGTCCCACACGCCATCCTTGGCGCTGCTTGGCGAGCATAGTGAGCCGTCGCTCCCAGGACTTCCACCGCCCTCGTCTGCCACTTTTTAGCTGCCTGCGCCAGGACGCTGCTCCTGTCCCAACACCGTCCCCTGCCTGGCGGCAGTACCCGGCTCTCCTCCTTAACAGACCCCAAGGTCACGGCTGGGTCCATTAGAACACAGGTTCAATTACTATAACTGAGACCACCACGAAGAGCGGTGTAAACAAAGCAGTTCATTTCTAACAATCAGAATAAGGAGGGGTGCCTGGGGGGCTCAGTCGGTGAAGCGTCTGACCAGCTCAGATCACGACCTCACAGTTTGTGAGTTCAAGCCCCACACTGGGCTCTGTGCTGACAGCTCAGAGCCTGGAGCCTGCTTCAGATTCTGTCTCCCTCTCTGCTCCTCCCCCACTCATGCTTTGTCTCTCTCTGTCTCTCTCTCTCTCTCTCTCTCTCAAAAATAAACATTTAAAAAACTATTTAAAAACGAGAAGTGGATCACATCACTTCCGCCCATGTCCCCTTGGCGAGCATATAGTCACATGGCATATCTAGCTGCAAGGGAAGCTGGGAAATGTAGTCTTTTGCTGGGCAGCCATTTACCTGGCTACTATCCTATTTCTATAAAAGAAGAGGAGATACGATATTGGCGACAACTAACATCTGACCCCAAAGCTAAGACGAGCTCATAGCAGGGAACGAAAGTTTATCGAAGCCTTGGAGACGTCAGGTCGGGGCTGCAGTGCAGAAAAGGAACAGGCAAAATGCAATGGGAAACAAATAGCTCTTGCAGCCCGTGTAGCTATACCGTGCTCTCCCTCCTGCCAGCCTTCACCCTCCCTTCTCTCCAGCCTGCCATCATGTCGTGGGAGCCAGCCTGCCTCGCACAGAGAGAGGTTTCCTGCCCCCTTCTCTCTAGAATTTTAATTTTTTTTATGTTTTATTTATTTTTGAGAGCAGGAGAGACAAAGCAGGAGCAGGGGAGGGGCAGAGAGAGAGGGAGACACAGAATTCGAAGCAGGCTCCAGGCTCTAGAATTTTAGAACGCTCCTCTTCCTCACCTCCCCAGCTATGGGCAGTGGGGAGAGCGCCATCCGCTGTGTGGTCTCCCACAGCCCAGGTGAGGCCGGCATCAGAGTTTGTAAGCACATTCGTCCTCGTCTGGGTCCCTCTGCATTCGGTCACTCCAGGTGTGGGGCCACTCCACGTGTCTCCCTCCAGCACAAGGGGAAGAAAACTCGGGGCCAGCTCGTCCCTCTCTGCCCGACCGGGTCTCAAATGGAAGGCTATTCCATCTTCAGTTACAAAAGCCACGAGAGCAAAACCTCGATCAAAAAGACACACATCTCTCCCGAGGATTCTCTGAACACTTCTATCTAAATGGGAGCTTAGAACTTAATTCCCTTTCTCTAAAAGGCTGCCATCTTAGACCCACTCGACTCATTACTCCAGTGCTGCTGTGTGACAGTGGACGGGGTACATAACCACTCTGTGTCCTCATCTTGAAATGAGGTTAATGACGGCCCCTCTCGCGAGGTTGGTGGGAGGATCCAGAGAGATGACTGAGAGAAAGCTCTAGCTTAGCCTAGAGCCTGGCGCGTAGTTAACACTGGGTTAGCTCCTGCATACGGCTGTTCTGATTTCTGCTACTAAACGACAGTATACCACCCAATATGGGGAATCTGTATCTGAATAATGTCACCGTTTAGGACTTCCCCCAAGTGCAGTGGTTCCTCCCAGAATATAGGAGAAAGACCATTTCCATTTTCAAAGACAGAAACTGCTTCTAACCCACTTGAAGAATTTGAAACTCTAGACCTCGCTTCCAGGACTAGCTAACAGAATTCGGGGGCCCAGTGCAAAATGAATACGCAAGGTCCCTTGTTCAGAAATTATTAGGAAGTTCAAAATCTTCATAAGGATGCACACAGCTCGCACCCACACCCTGTGGAGCTGGCCCTGCTCACCTCTGCTCACAAACATTAGAGCCGGAAGACAGCAGGTTACTATGCTACGGAAACACCTAGAAGCCCGTGGCAGCCTGCTTTTTCCAGTCGGCAACGCAGTCCTAACAGCAACAACCATGTTCAGCGAGTCCTCGCTGTGACCTGGAGACGAGGCTGGTACCGTTTCCTCTGACCGTTACATCCCTGCCTTTCGGCGCAGGTGGAAAACGGACGACAAGGAACTTGTCCAAGGGCGCACAAGCCCCAGTCAGCCGGGTTCCAGCACCTGTGCCCAGAACCGCTACGAGTGCCGTAAAAATGCCGCCCCCCCCAACCTCCAAGTCTCTAAACTGGAGGGTAGGGGAAGTTGCAGTGACCTCTGGAAACCCTCTGGGACGCCTCCTTTGCCGAAAGCGTGGGGCCTGGCCTATTTCCATCCTTGGGTCTAACTTCCCTCCTGGAACCTTCCCCCATGCCTCTGACCCTCCTTTCTCAGAACACACGTGATTCCCCTAGTGGCCCCCGAGTGCCTTTCCCTGCCCCCGCTGGGCAGTGACCCTTTGCAGGACAGGCAGCTCCAGATCGGATTTAGGTATTTATTTTTGTTTTTATTTGTAATGGCTTGGAGTAAAGTCTAAAATATTTTCCGGGGGTGGCGAGGTGGGGAGTCTTCGTAAGGGCGGGGAAGAGCCGGTAAGGATGGGACCGAGGAGCTTCTGGAGTGCCAAGCTTGCCCCGAATTCCGAAACCGTGCCGCACTCGTCTCTACTGGCAGAATTTCCGAGCTGGGAGCAGCATCTAGAGGATGAACCTGGGTTCAAATCCTAGCTCCACCCTTCTTAGCCGCAGAACCACGAGCACATTGCGTGACCTGTGCTTCCGTTCAGACAGGGGAAAGTAATAACATAGAGGCTCTGCCGCGTTGTCGTAAGCGACAATTATTATCGCTGTTATTATCTCTTCATTGTCGTCATTGGTTTAGAGCTCCCGGGAGCTCTGGGAGAGACTGTACAGCATCGCGGCTGACGGCACAGGCGCTGAAGCCAGCCTGCCTGTATTTAAATCCCACTTCACTGCTTAGAGTTGTACGGTCTGGGGTAAGATGTCGACTTCTCAGGGCCTCGGTTTCTTCATCTGCCAGTATTTCCCCCGGACAGAGAGATGGGTGTAGAGACGGCACGTGAAACTCAGTTGACAAAAGAGATTCGAGGCCAGACTTGTGCCGAGACCACCAGGGAAAAGAAGTGCTCTTTCCGTTGGGGTTGCCGGGCTGGCAGGAAGTGAGCCTGGAGCTGCTGGGCCACCTTGATCTTGGTGGGAAAGTCTGAATGTGAAGGTAACACAGGGGTGGGGAGCAGGTAAGAGGGCCGGAGGGAGAGCCAGGGCGCTATGGGTCGAGCTCCTGGATACGGCTGTGCCTGAAGCCAGCAGCCTTCGGACTTCCCAGTTTCCTAAGCCAAGAATTCCCCATTTTGTGAGAGCCGCTGTCCGTTGGGTTTTACCGACTGGAAAGCGTCCAGACTGACACCAGGCGGTTCAGCAACTCGCCCAAGGCCTGAAAGCAAGTAAGTCGCAGATGCAGGACTGAAAAGCTCCTGGTCTGCGGTGCCCGGGCCAGTGTCCTGTATTTGGGTCTTCACTGATTCACCTCCTTACGCTCCCTGAGCGACTGTTTTCGCATCTGTAAAATGGGATAGTGCCGGGTTCGCAGGGCTGCTGGGAAATATAAAACGAAAGATGGTGACGCTATTACGCGGTGCGGTTCGTGGCTGGAGACCGGAACGCCGTGGACCCAGTCTCCGGCGTGCGAGGCTTGGCTCCATTCCCAGTTAGCCATTCAGTCTCAGGGATGCCTTTAGCCATACATCCAGTCAAGGCGCCCAACTGTGTGAGGTGCCCAACCATCTACGTGCTTTTCAGACAGAAGGGCCACTTCCTTTCCTGGTCGTGTGTCCTCCTGTGTGGACACAGGGACCTGGGTGACCCTGAGGGCCCGTGAGCTCTGAGTCTGTAAGGTAGAGAGAGGCCCTATCGTCTTGTTCTGGAGCCTTCCAAGGATTCGTGTGCTCTCGTGGGAATGACCTGTTGCTCAAGAAACACAGCACTGAACCAAATCAACTTAGTCTCTTTTTTTATGATGTTTATGTTTAGTGGTGGAGATGGATGACAGACACATAAAACAGATAAAGAACATAAAACCACATGTTAACAGAGGGAGAGAGGGTGTCCTCAAATCCCTAGTAAGTGCTGAGAGGGAAAAGGGTTAGAGCGACGAGACGGCATTGGTTGGAAGGCATCGGAAAGGGCCTCTCTGAGGAGGTGACGTTTCATCAGAAAACAATTTGGCCGCACACTGGGTCCCGAGCCCTTAACCCCGGGCTATCTCCCATGAAAATGACCAGGACAGATTTTATCAGGAAACTTGCTGATACTGCTAAGTGAAGAGCAAACGACCCTTCGGAGGCTGGTAAACAACCATCCTTCTCCACGGACAACCAATTAGGACTTTTTTTTAAAAAGTTGATTGGGGGGCGCCTGGGTGGCTCAGTTGGTTAAGCGGCCGACTTCGGCTCAGGTCATGATCTCACGGTCTGAGTTCGAGCCCCGCGTCGGGCTCTGTGCTGACAGCTCAGAGCCTGGAGCCTGCTTCAGATTCTGTATCTCCCTCTCTCTCTCTGCCCTTCCCCTGCTCACACTCTGTCTCTATGTCTCTCAAAAATAAATAAATGTTAAAAAAATTTAAAAAGAAAAAAGTTGATTGGGTCGACAATTTCCTTCATTAGCTAAATCCCTGAAGGAAAGGCCGAAGGAACTGTGTGAGCCCATTCCTCAGGCATGTTTGCCGGGAAAAGGTTTTAGCTGTCATGACACACGGTCATTTGTTGATTTTCTAAACAGTCATCATGAAAAGATTCCCGACCATCACCCTCAAATCTCTGAGGGCTCCCGGGACTTGGCTGGGTCTAGGCCAGGCCTTGGCAGGAACTGGCAGAGCTTTATGGACGAGACGCGAGCCTCGGAGAGCCACAGAAGACCTTGGGTCCCTCCTCCCGACCGGATATCAAGTGCTTGGGACACGGACAAGAAATCAAGGTCCCTGCCCCCATGGAACATTATAGCGGGGGGCGGGAGAGGGAAGCAAGGCAACAAGTAAATAAACGGGAGAACTTTCGACAGAGCTGAACGCCGTGGTGCACGTGTCAGAGGCGGTCAGACGAGACCTGCCTACGGAGGTGACATTTGACCTGAGACCTGAAGGGTGAGAAGAGCTGGAAGAAGAGTGGTCCCGGCAGAAGTTATAGCTGGTGCAAAGGTCCTGAGGGAGAAACTGGCTTGATGTACTAAAGACCGGACTGGAGTAGAAGAGGGGGGAGTTTGGGGAGGTGGCAGGAGCCAAGTCCCATGAGTCAGGGTTAGGATTTATTTGGGTTTCATGCTAAGAAGGATGGGACACTATTGGAGGGTTTCACCTGGGAGAGCTTTATGAGCCGAATATTAAAAGCTCTATCTGGCTCCTTCTATGCGAATGAATGGATATAAGGGGATGAGCAGATACCGGATATCAGGGCTTTCATTCAGGATCGATATTTGTGACAAAGTTTCAACCTCCGCCACTGCAATAGGTCGAGTGGGGCCTCCAAAACAATACGTACAAGTCCTAACCCCCGGAACCTAGAGCATGACCTTTTTCAGAAGAGGGGGCTCTGCAGACGTAATGAATTTAAGGATCTTAAAATGAGATTGTTTCGGATTGCCCGGGATTGCCAAATCATCCTACCCGGGTCAGGGTAGGTCCTAAACCCAGCGACGGGGACCCTTAGGAGAGTGAGGCCGAGGGAGACTAGGCAGACAGAAGAGGAGAAGATACCGAGAAGGAAGCCACGTACACACGCAGCCGGAGACCGGAGCGGGGCTCCACAACCAGGGAACGACTGAAGCTGCCAGGAGCGGCGAGAGGCAGGGAAGGGTTCTCCCCCAGAGCCTTCAGAAGGACGACCGCCCTGCAGCACCTTGATTTCAGACTTTTGGCTTCCACAACTGTTTGAACATACGTTTCTGTTGTTTTAAGCCACCAGATTTGTGATAGTTTGTTACAGCAGCTCTAGGAAATTAATACAGACATGAAACGGCCCAAACTTGAACCCTGCATTAGCTTTCTACAGCCCCCCCGCCCCCAAAGAATCTGTGCAGAGCTTTGGACATACTTCCAGGCAGTTCCAGTAACTAGGTGGCGCTCCCTGCAGCCATGAAGGCCACCTGGGCTCCAGACTTGTTTCCTTAGCTCAGCTCAGGGGGATAGGGATGAACCAGCCCTGTTCTCCATGCGTCCAAGAAGTTCTTTGAGCTCCAGACAAACTGGCACTCAAATAAATGAGGGCAGGGAGAATGCCGGAGCCTGGAGAGTCACCTGAATAGCCGAGATTTAAATTAGGCAGTGTCCAAGTGTACGGGTTTCCAAACTTTTCACCAGAATGGGCATCTTCTATGAATTTTCCCCCACGGAATAGTCAGTTTCTAAAGACATTGGCTATCAAATCAATTGCATTTATTCAATAATCACTCGTTTACCGCCTCCATTTGTTATTATGTTATTATTATTATATAATAATGTGGGCTCTGTGTCGACCCACTCACTATACTAGAAGCAGTATATACAGCAATATGTATACGTGTATTATATATTCAGTCTTCACACCGTCCCTATTATCCTCGTGCTATAAAGGAGGGAACAGAAGCAGAGAGGTTAGATAATTTGCTCAAAGTTGCACAGCTAGTATTTAATAGAGCCGGAATTCGGACCTGGGCAGCCTGGCTCCAAAGCAAACGCTTCCCCAGAGACTTGGTGAGAATCTTGGCTTCCGTTGCAACGACTAAGGACAAGTGACTTTGCCTCAGGCACCTCGGTTTCCTCATCTCTAAAGCGGGAATAATAATAGTGCCTGTACTGTAGGGTTGAATGAGAATGTGTACTTCCAACACCATACACAGTGCCTGCCACAAAGCAGTCAAGGAATGAGCTAGAATTCGACCAGTGATATCAAGCAGTTTCTCTGGAAGGGCTTGAGACGGAAACAATGAACAAAAGAGGATTTGGCTCTTTAGGTTCTCTGACCCCACATTGTTCACAGTCTTCCTAAAATGTGCCAGGCCCAGAAATGGGAGGGCTTAAAGTAAAACCCACAGGAAGGCAACTGACCAGTCTTTCTCCTATGTGCTTCAAGGATCACAGGTATAGTAGCTGGAGTTGCTGGTGAAAGAGTATCTGAATCCTTTAAAGGTGATTCCAGAAATCTGCATTATTCAAGACATGAATGTACTATGGAATTTGTGCTCCACCGCGTCCAGTTTGAGCAGGCGTCCCTTGCTACGTTGAGAAATACTGAAAATCGTTCCAAGACCCTAATCCATTCATTTCAGTAGCGCCCAGGAGACTTCAAACAGAAACCTTGCGTTTCAGACAAGGCCGGTACCCTCAGAAAAGGCGGCGGACATCTGGCCTCCAAGCGGAAGGCCTGCAGCTCTCGGCCCATATTCCAGCTTGCAGCACTAAGGCCGGGCCTTGATGCCGCAGGAAAGATGCATGAGTGCTTCAAGGTCACTCTGACTCAACCGGCCCCGTCGAGGCTTGAACCCAAGATCCGCTGGGGCCTTGCAAACCCACGCTCCGTGGGCGGGACTCCCGGGATCGCCTAGGCAACGGGCACACGCCACGCCCAAGCCCCGAGCCCCAGGTCTGGGGGAGGGGGGCGGAGGGGAGGACGGAGCGCACGCCGCTGCCTGTCTCGCGGGGCTGAGGCCACTTCCCCGGCACCTCCCCCCGACTCCGCCCCGCGGAAGTGCTTGCCGAGATTTTCGAGTGCTGATTGGTTCTCTCACGCGAGGGGCGGAGCCTGCGGCAGCGCGGTGCGTACTTCCGGCTGCCGGGTTGACATGAAGAAGCAGCGGCGGCTAGGACCGCAGTAGCGGCGGGAGTCGAGGCTTGCAGCGGGTCTCAGAGCGGAGAGCGCGGCGCGGCCTAGAGCGGCAGACGGTGCAGGGGGCCCAAGAGGAGGCGCAGCAGCCGCCCTGGCCCGTCATGGAGATGGAAAAGGAGTTCGAACAGATCGACAAGGCCGGGAGCTGGGCGGCCATTTACCAGGTGGGGTAGCGCCCCGGGGCGCGGCAGGCCCCTCGCTTAGGCCTCGTGAACCTTCCCCTCAGACCCCGGGGCCGCGTCCTCCCTCCGGGTCTCGTCCTCCGCTTTGGCCCTGCCGCTTGAGGATTCGATCCGACGGCGACAGAGGCCGGCCTCCTCTCTTTGTCCCCCGGGTGGGTCTGCGTCTCTCCCGGGCCTCGCAAACCGCCTCGATCCCCTATCTCCCACCCCCTCCCGTCCTCCAGCCCGGGGGACCTCTCGAGCCTGGAGCCCGCGGGTCTGTGTTCTCAGCGCGAATCCCTCGCACCCTGACCCCGCCCCCCTGCTTATCCCCTCTTTGTCCCCCGGGGTTGATAGAACACCCCCACTACTTCCTTTTCTAGCCTGGACCACCACCGACGCTCTTCCTTTGTCTCCCTGGGGGAAAGGGTTCCTCCTCCCCCTCCCTCCTTCACATTTCCTTTCCCCTAGTCTCGGTGTGTGTCAAGTCCCAAGGATGACAGTCCCCTTGCCCTTTCCTGTTCATTCATTTCGTGGACAGGAACTGGCCTGCCTGTTCCACGGCGGGCATGGCGCTGGAAGTAGTATTTGCAGAAAGAGACAGACCAGACCCTGTTTCTCGTGGAGCTTAGAGTCAAATAGGGCCGTGGGACACCTGAGCCAATGATTTCAGATCGTGACAAGTGCTGGGGAGGTCGCAGCCTCACACCGGGGTAGAGTTGCTGCGTGGAGGGTGGGCTCCCTCGGAGGGGGTGGGGGAGACTTGTGCTCTGAGCTCCCCACTCCTCCTGGGCCAGAAGAACACCTTGGCAGGCAGGGGCGGTCAGTGCAAGCGCCCCCTCTAAAATAGCTCCTTTCCGCCAACAACTTCGTGCCCCCTCGGTGGTGGCTGAGATCTGGCGTCTTCCCCGCCCTCCTTTCCCCCGGGGGTTCCGGATCGTGGATGAAGGTCGGGAAGGTAGGAGCGCACCTGTCTCTGCAGCAGCCCGTCGGCAGCAGGGAAAGGCCAGCTTTCCCAAGCAGCTCAATCCTCTAAGGAGAGTACGCGCCCTGGTTAAATCCCCTTGCGGGGGCTGGGAGGATTACCTAAAGCCGCACTTGGCGTTTTAAACAAGCGCTGGCCGGAATAGGGAGAGTTTGTGACTCACGCAGAGGGAGAATGCAGCTTATTCTGTTTTCTGCTTATAGGCTCAGATCGTGCGATCCATCAGCGGGTAGTATTAGCATCTATTTTGAGCTCCACTTAAAACGGGAGAAAAGCTTTAAGCGGCGCTTTGCTTTGCTTGACTAACAGAAGCCTTTTTCTGGCAGGCTCGGCTTCGTGTGGGTTTGCATCCAGCCCGTTTGACAGGAGCCTTCTCCCTAGGACTGTGAAGGACACTGACTTCTGACAGACGAGTATTTATAACCGCTGTCCCCGAGCGAGTGCGAGGAGTCCGTGTGTGAGACTTGCATTCGGTCTGGGCTCCGAGTCGATTGAAGGACTGCCACTCAGTGACCCTGAGAACGTGCGGACAGGTTTTCCGACCCAATTTTTAAGGCAGCGAGTCCCAAGTGGCTTTAAATGAACAAATTGTCAGTTCGAAGCACCGATTGTCACAGGCGGAGGTGGCCTGCGGGAAGCACAGGGGGAAAAAATCCTCGTACTGACACGGGGCTGGCAGCGACCAATTTAGACCCTGCAAAGGTCTTGGTCGAATTTGATTTCTTGCTGTGCCAGGGCAGCCTGGGAAACCCATCGCCCCGGCGCTGTAGGTACGGTGCTGCGCGCGCCACCGGCACGGAGCGTGTTGGCCTCCAGTTGACTTCCCTCCCTGTTCCGTGGTGGTCTGCCCCATCGGACGCCAGGAATGAGTCAGGTTGCGGTGTGTCGAGATTTCCCCGGCGTCTTAGTGGATCGCACGCTCCCGGAGGTGCTTTCTTCTGATTTTGGAGAATTGTCGCTGTAGGATCTCTCCCGTCTTCCCTACCGATGTTTTTGTTTTCTAAAATCGGAATCCGAATCTTCACTCCTTTTCGAGGGCAGAAGTGGCTCTTTCTTGGGCAAACGTAGCGTTTTTTTGAAACGTAGAATTCAGATGACCTTGAGACTCAAGGGTGACCTTGAGACTCAAGTGGCGGATTTCCCAAAGTGTGTGTGTCCGCTTACCGGAAACTGTTACTGTTCAAGCTTTCAAAAAAATGTGTTTACTGCTGGTAGAAAACAGAAGGAAAAAAGTTCATATTTTATAGCACGCCCCAATGAGGGTAGCCTTACGTGAAGTCATTTTGAGCTTGCTTATGGGTCTCTTGTGATTAGAAAAATAATATATAATTTGGGCTTAAAACTTTGTAAATGAGGCAGTGTAGTTAGTTCTTACTATACGTTCCTAACTAAGACGAAAGATGCAAAATCCTGGAGGCAACTGGGAAAAGCCCAAAGGGTGAAGTGGACTGGAACGTGGAGGCGTGTGGCCGCTTAGAGAACAAACGTCCAGGCAGGGACCCTGTGCTGCTCAGCCTGCTAGACTGAGCAGAAGTGGTTTTAAAAAAAATTTTTTTTTAATGTTTTTTATTTATTTTTGAGACAGAGAGAGACAGAGCACGAGTGGGGGAGGGGCAGAGAGAGAGGGAGACACAGAATCTGAAGCAGGCTCTAGGCTCTGAGCTGTCAGCACAGAGGCCGACGCGGGGCTCGAACTCACAGACCGCGAGATCATGACCCGAGCCGAAGTCGGACGCTCAACCGACTGAGCCACCCAGGCGCCCCAGAAGTGGTTTTTAATCGTCCGTCGTAACAGCACAGATACTAATAAGCAGTATCTGTAAAAAAAAATCAGCTTTGATAGCGTATGTAGACGGTTTTGTGAATTGTTGTGTGTCATTTAAGCGATTGTGTGTCTCTTTCGAAAAGTGGAAGTAATACTTGGTGAGCCTGGTGTTCGAGTTGGGCTGGCCGTCCAGAAGAGCAGAGAGATGGCAGACGGGGAGAGGGGAGAGGTTTTCGGAGCTGAAAAGGAGAGGGGAGAGGGCTGGAATGAATGAGAAGAGCTAATAAGCTGCCCTCCGGGTGTAGTTTCAGCCTTGGGTCAGGTGTTTCGCTGCTCGTCTCCTCTCCAGTTCTGTGGTTCTCTGACACTGGCCCCCATTTTTCAGTGTGAACGATTTGATTGTTTCCGATAAAGAAGATTGCAGCAACAGCTCGTGACTCGAAGTCCAGATTGAGTCCGTGTTAGAGGCAGGCTCTGTAAAACGGGCCACTCTTCCAGGCGACATTTGTTTTTATAGCTGCTTTCACTATGAAATGCGACCTAACGCCTGACTCGGTTGAAACCACATTATGACAGTAGTTGACTAAAATACCCACTGCCGTATGCAGCTTGTATTGTTACAGTCCCCGAATGATGAATATTAAAATTTGCTAATAACTTTTACGGACATATCCTTCTCTTCAGAGAAAAACTGTGTTTTGTGCAGAGGAGAAAGATCGATACACTATGACTCACTTAGAAAAAAAAAATGGACAAACGGAAGCGACATGGAGAGACGGGGAAGTCGTAGTCATCTTGAGTGACCCAGCAGCTCTGAGTGTTCTCGTGCAGCCCTGGTTCGAGTGAACTAAATTTAGGTGTCTCATCACCCCCTTGGAAATGGCGTGAAGACCTTTGTCATTGTCTGGACTCAAATTAACTGGGAGCACAAGTAGAAATGGTGGAGGGGAGGACTTTTTGCTGCCATTGTCTCTTCGGCATCCCTGGCGTGTTTCTAGGTAGACTTTGGTACTTTGGGAAGTGTGTAAACTGTTTCAGGAGGCTCTGAAAAGTCGGTTGGGGGGTAGCGGTAATGCAGTTTGCGGTCATCTGGGGGGGGAGGGGGAGGGCACCGTGCGCATTTGCATTTCAACATGAGTCGCTTCCCCAAACCTGTAAATACCTGGGATTGAATAATGGTGCCTGTTCTCCACCCCCTCCCACCACTTTTTGAATTGCCTATTTTTGACCTTTAAATTTTTTTTTTAATGTTTATTTTTGAGAAACAGAGAGAGACAGAGGGCAAGTGGGAGATGGGCAGAGAGGAAGAGGGAGACACAGAATCCGAAACAGGCTCCAGGCTCCAGGCTCTAAGCTGTCAGCGCAGAGCCCGCCGTGGGGCTTGAACTCACAGATCCTGAGATCATGACCTGAGCCAAAGTTGGACGCTTAACCAACCGAGCCACCCAGGGTGGCTCCCCGATTTTTGACCTTTAAATTCCAAAATCCTTTTGGCAGTTTATGTCCTATGCTATGGTTTGAGTTGCAGGTACTTTTCTGTAAGCCTGCCTGAGCCCTCGCATAGTTTTGCAAAGGCTGGCTGTTCCTCCCAGGTGTTCATGTTTATTCGCCCATTTTTGTTACTTTGTCAATGTGTTAATTTGTAACCAACCAATACTTACAAATGGGTGGGGTGTGCTGCTTCCCACGGTCCAGGGTTCTGGAAGATGGGAAGTCTAGCTGGGCGGTTGTTTCCAAGACAGTGTAGTTTGGTACCCGTTGTTCAATGTGCGTGGTTTGACGACCCACGCATGCTGGGGGTAGTTCTCGGTTCCCTCTACCACGTCGTGTGGATCGGTCGCCGCGGCGTTCTTCCTGCCCACCCAGTGGTCTGAGTTCCGAAATTCTGCAATAACGAACTCCGGTCGTTGCTAGTTTCCCACTGCAGAAGTGAGGGAAACCAGTCGTGAATTGGTACGGTCCCCCCAGGGTCTCCTCGAACCTCCTCCCCACCCCGCCTCGACCGCGTGTGTTCTTCACACGACCCTAGCCTCTCGCTCTGTTTAACTACTTCCAGTGCTTTCATCATACCTGTCAGGTCTAAACTGCTTAGCATGGCGGCCAGCTTCCAGCCGGCGCCTCCCTGGAACCTTCCGTCGTAGCCACGCTAGGAGGTGCACGTCCTCCAAGCTCAGCTTCCGTTCTTCTGTGTCCTGACTTGACACTTGGTCCAGGAAGCCCTTCCATCAGCTCGGATGTGTGTCTCCTTGCTTTGATTTTGCTCTCACCCGGGTGTGTTACCAGACAGCTGCATACATACCTCATCTAAAGCCGCCGTTTCTTTGTGTCAGGCAGGGCCCGTGTCCTCCGGGGTCCATGCCGTTGAGGTCAGCTTGTCCCTCTCCCCTTCGTCTCGGCACCCTCTGCGCCTGGCAACAAAGTGCCTGAGAAGTGTTGGGATCAGATTGGTTGGCGGCACTTCGCCAGGCCCTGGCGATATAAAGATGAACGAGACTTGTTTCCCAACTCCCATTCTAGGTGGGGCAGGAATGACAGGGACAGTTAGGGGACCGGCAGTAGGACAAATAGCAGAGGTCACTCTTGGAGAAAATCACCACGTTTGAAGGTATGGCCTCAGTACTGCCCGCGGCGGTGGCGTGGAAGACAGGCCGGACGCTGCGCTGGGAGGGACGGACACCAGTGGTCCGTCGTGCGGGGACTCGCATCTAGTGGCGACTTCGTCCTTGCCCTCAGGCGGACTTAGGAGGGAAATCGGACGCGCCGCACGTAAGGATGATTCAGTTGCTGCCCTCCTGCCTCTCGACTTGTTCTCGCGGGCCTTCTGAAGGGCTTTGCATGTAGTCGGTTTGCAAAATAGTTTTGATTGTGGCATATAAAATACGGTTCTGCGTAAAGTAACGTCCCTTATGAAGTCTGTGATTTTTCGTTAAAAGCGTACATGGCAGAGGCAAACATTTGTGCTCTGGGATCAGCCCACCCTTCTGTCCCAGAGAGTAGCTTAAGCTTTTGCTTCGTTTGGTCCCACCTCTGTCACTGACTGTGCTAAATGGGCTCCTTCCTTCCTTCTTTAGTCCATTTCTTTGTCAAAAATGACCCTGGCCTGACTGAGCACTGAGTTCGTGTCAAGTAATAAAAGTCTTTAATGTACTCACAAAGAGGATTTAATGTTCCTGAAGTAATCCTTGTAAACACTGCAGCGGTTACTCAGTTTTGTAAGGTGTACGGGGTTGGGGAGTACAGTTAGGCTCAGAAATTTATAGGACTTTTGTGAGTACAAAGATTCAAAAGAATCGAGTCTTTTTCCCCCCAGAGACGTTAAGCATTTTTAATAAGTAGGGTTCATTTGACTTAGCGGTGTTGGAAAATGAGCGGCACCGACATGAGAGACACGCTTGCCGTTTTTCTCTAAGTAGCAATTGGGTGGTTTTTCCTGTAAAAGATAGAGGAACTGATTCTTGAGAACTGACGAAAGAGTCAACCCCAGCTAGGTACCCGGAGAGTAGCTGCCCTTTATGATGTAATTTTAGAAAGAAACCTACATCTGGTCTAACCTTCATTTGAATAGTAGGATTGTTTACACAGCTGCCATGTTTGAGAATAAAGTCCCTAAGTCTCCGGCGTTTTAGAAACAAGACTTTGTAGACGCGAGCTCCGTCCTTTCCTTGCCGCCACCCTCTTAACTCGGCAGCTCGACCCGATCACGAGTGTCTTACTGACAGTTCATACGTTGTGGACGTCTGAGAAGTGGACATTTCCAGTTTCACGTGGAAGGTTTTTTTTTCCCCGAAATAAATAGCCAAGGAAAAGTCTAGTTTCCCAAATCCATTGATCGATGCAGCACGAGTCACACTGCAGACAAAATAGTAACTATTAATACATGATTTTTGGTATTTAAAAAAAAAAAAGTGACCCGATTCAGTTTGCAGTCCTGAATGCTTACGATTCTACCAAGGCAGTGAGTTTTGCAGCTAGTCCTTGGTGACTGGGTAGAATCGGTGCTTCCAGAAGTTACTTCTGCCATGCGGGCTGACAAAGTAAGCATGGCTTATTAGCAAAGTGACACTTAAGGTCTGTATTTTCTCCGGAAACACACGGATATTCCTTACTGCTCTGAGTCTGGTTCCGTGCCGGGAAATTCGGGATCCGGATGGAGGGCTGACCGCTTGTGAAGTAAACCTTCGGGCCCGAGTTGACCTGTGTCCCGGGCTCCTTCTGTTTCACTTGCAGAAGCTGCTTCCCAGAGACTGGGTGAGACATGTTTTCTCTTACAGGTGAAGGAAGAAAAGCCTCGGCTGGGTTTGTGGCTTTTGTGGGCCAGCAACACCCCTGGCAGAGACGAGGTGAGCACAGCAGAACTAGGTTTCCAAAGTGGCGTTTTTAGACCTATTAGTTAGTGGCTGGAGGAGGAAAAAGTGTGCCCGGCCTCTGTTGTTCTCGTGAACTGTCCCCCTGCCCCCCGACTTTTTCTTCCGTCGTGGTCTCTCAGTGGTGCCTCGCTTCTTTTTGCGGAATCTCATTTTAAAATTGCCACAGCGAGTTTCACTCAGCCGCTTAGCTGGTTTTTATTCTGGTAAGTACCGGTTACTCAGAAAATGATACGCTGGCGCGGACGGCTTACAGGAAAGCGGACATCAAGCGATTATTCCAAATAGCGGGAGTTCTCTTAGCGCAGGAGGTTACTTAAAAATGTCTGCGGCTGAAATCACTTCTGATAGAACTTCACTGCGGAGAGCAAATAGGCCAGCTGCATTTAACATAGCGTGGTAAATTAGCTTTAAATTCCCTTGATGGTTAAACATCTGTCACGGCCGTATTGGTCTCTCTGAGGTTTTGTACCGCTTCATTGTTCAAAGAGGGCCCCGTTAGCTTCTGCGAGGGCGAAGGAGAGAAATGTCTTCATCTCTCATGAATATCGTAAGTATTTGTGTGGCTCGGAGAGAAAGCTACTTCCTGGTCTTCTTTAGGCGAGCAGATTTGGTTTGGTGCCTCTTCCTTGTTGTTTCCCCTCGTTTTTCCTCTGGTTTGAACTGTATTTTAACAGCATCTGAAAGTTGGGAGCGTGGCCGTCGTTCTCCACGTACCGCCTCCCTGTCGCCAGGGTCTTCGGGTCATCCTCGGGGGTGGGGCGAAGGCGTGAGGCACAGTGGTGCGAGGTCGGGTTTTCAAGCCCACAGCCGCCCTTCCGGAGCCGTCCCTAGTAGGCCGGGTGATCTCGCCACACTGAGGGATGGCCGACCGTGTCCGCGAAACGCTCCTGAGAATCCACGTCCCTGTGATGCTGGCTTTTAATGACTCCTTTACGTACCCATCACGGTACCATTTCTCAGTGTGTTAAATATTCCTTCACGTCCTACTCACGGATTTCATGAACATACCCCCGGAATATCGGCGCCATCGTGGCATTGTGTTTCATCTGTCCCTGCCGCAGAGCTGCCGGGGCTGTCGTCCCGCCGGCTAAAGAGCGTGCTCCCGGGACTTCGAGTGACCGCGTGTTCCGTGCGCGGAGGCGGTGGGCAGGTCCCGTGCTCACCTTCATTTGACCCCTTGTTTCTGTCCTTAGCGAGCTTGTATTTTCTCCAGAAAACTTAGCAAAGCATAGTGGTCGTGCAGAGAGGATGCCAGCAACAAGAGCTGAAGGTTCACCAGCCTAGTCCTTTTTTTTTTTTCGACTGTGTATTTGTCAACTGCGCTTCCTTTTGCAACTTGTTCCACTGCCTGATGACAAGAAACTTCGTGTTTCCCAACCGACTTTGTTTGTTGGAAGCTGCTGTTTTTGAAAGTAGGAAATGAGTGGCTTTAGGGGATGGAGGCGAGCTTCGGTGTGGAGCAGGAGTCTGGCGTGTCCCTGGTTGTCTGTGTGAAGCCAGCTGGGATGGGTGTGGTCCGTCATCTAAAATTTCCGATCTTCAGTTCGAGGAGGTGGTTACCATTCTAACCACTTAAGAACAGCGCCGGACGTGCTGTTTTATTTACAGGGCAAAACTCAGCTCTAATGGTTTCCCTCGTACTCGCCTTCAAATTAATAAAATGTCGTTTTTTAGTAATGTTTACAAGCCAGGGCTGTTTTAGAAGGAAGAAAGGATACTGCTGAAGTTAAAGGCGTAAATTAGCCTCACACCCTTAGTTTTGCAAATGCCTTCAGTGTTTGATTTCTGTAGGTTGATCATAAGGAAGTGATAAGTATGTTAGGTTATTTGTGGTTTGAGCTAATTTTAGTCTCTGTTCACGGCTCGCTTTATATCCTTTGACGTTAAAACATGCTTTCTAGAAAGACAGATTTTGAATGTAGGACACAGTCTGTATTCTCCCCTGGCCCGCATTTCACAAAACGTTTTCCCAGTACTTTGGAAGCTGGACAGTTTGACGCATAGTGGCCTTGTTTAAAATCATTAATTCCTTTGCTTAGTGTCGTCTTTGCTTCTCCATCGAGTGAATTAGATTCTCTCGTAGAGGCTTGGAACTCTGGCTCAAAGGGCACAGTTAACGTTAGAGGATTTTTAAAAGACGACGACTGACCCTGAGAGGTACCAGGGACGCCCGGCTCGAGTGGCTGTGTGTCGGAAACCTTCCCCCCCCTGCCCCCGCCCCCGCGGTCGATAGGATGTTTGGCTCCTGAGGGCCGGGCCTTAGATCTGTCTCCAGTGCTGGTTGGTCTCACACACCTGGTTGGTGGCTCCAGGCTTTGGTCCCAGGCTGCCCTGCTGCCCACCCTTAACCAGCCGCCCTGAACGTCCGTCTCCCGGGGATTTGTGAGGTGGTGGGAAAAGACGCCCAGGTCTGGGTTCTCGGTTGGCCTCTGACCGTTGTGGGGCCTCGAAAGAGGTGCAGGCAGCATCTGTAAAACGTGGCGATTAGACCAGACAGCCTTACGGCGTGACGGGCTGGAAGCCGACCGTCTCCACCTGCAGGCTCGCAGGAGGGGCCGGGGCGGTGGGGCCGCTCTTCCGGAAGGCGCGGGGCTTCGGGTCCTGCTCCTGCTGGATTGGGGCGCTTTATGTGTTCTGCGGCCCCCCGTCCCCAGGAGCGAGACGGACCCGTACATTTCGTACTTGCTCAAATGAAAACTTTAAAAATGCATTATTATGTCTTTGAGAATAACGAAAACGCCCTGCGAGGGCGTCAATCAGGTTAGCTTGTAAAATTGCCGCATACCACATTGATGAATGCCGTTTCTTTAGAAACTCTTTGCTTAGAAATTCTTTTTATGTCTAAAAAGGATCATCGGGTTTTGTAATTGGACCGACAGCGCCCATCCGAGGGAGAAGGCACAGTCCGAGCTGCGTTCTCTGCTCAGTCGCAGTGAAACCCAGTAAAGAGCCAGCACTCACCGAGTTCTGTTCTGTGCCACGGGGCGCCGGGCGAAGGGCTTTCCCTGCGGCGCCCTGTGTCACACACCGTGAATGGGCCTTTAATAGCCGGAAACGTGTTAGGAGGACGGTTAGGTGTCAGAGCCTTGATGTCCCGCTCCGCCAGCTCGGCAGCAGCTCTGTGGCCACGCTCGCGCTGGTGCCCAGCTGCGGAGGGAGCAGGTGCTAAGGCTCCCGATGTCTTAGGACATAGGAGAGGGGGTCCGTAGATTTAGACCTTCACCCGGTTTTCTGTCCTCTTGCCTGCCTGTCACAAACTAGCCACCCACAGCCCCATTTGGCTGGGTCCACGCAGTGTTTTTTCTTAAAAAAGGTAACATTTTTGTCCTTGTTCTTCAATCGAGAGAAGTCACATACAAAGCTGAATTTCTCTTGAAAACTCTGAAGACTACACTGTCTGAGCCTCCCTTGGCATGGCCTTCCAGGCTGAGGGGCACCACTCCCACTGGCTGGGCACGTGTGTGTCCTTCAGTTGAGCACAGCTCCACGGCGGGTCATGCTGTCCTCCCTTGTGTGAGCCACCCAGCCCTTGGATCCGCTTGGGTTTGCAACCTCTGGTCCAAGTTGGTTTTTGTTTTTTTTTTTTTTTTCTTGGCATTCGCTGTGTTAGTATTAGAATGTTTAGCCTTGCTAAGTAGCTGGTACGCTATCATTAGGTACAGATCAAAGCAGGGGAAGACTAGCCAAAGTTTGATGGCTAGTGCGAAAATGCCCGGGAGAGTGCCCTTGACATTGAAGTCTTTGAAGGATAAAATCTTAGACCGGGAGCTTCATCCCGCCCTTCCTCTTTCCCTTGTTCATCTTTAGCCCCCTTCTGCTAGTTTGAGGAAGTTGGAGGCTGCCACCATTTTTTCCACCTTGGGCGACTGAGTGTAAGTGTATTTTTGTCCCGTGTTCAGCTCTTTCCACGAACTATTTTTGATGAGCAACTTGGAGATTAAATCGGGTGGTTCCTATGGGACGTGATAAAAACAATGAGATGCCCAAAGAGGCTTGCACTGAGAAATCGGAGTGTTTTTAATGACTCGTTTTGTGACTTGGATAGGGATGATACCGTTTGTCATGTGTCTGAACTCATGATTAGATGGTTTCTCTACCAAGGGATGAAATCAATGGCAGCCGTCCTAAGAACAAAATAGGTTACGAAGAACGCGTGGTGTTAAGGTCTCTAGCCCTGTCCGGCGGCAGCAGTACGGGTTATGTTGCAGGTCGTGCTTTTCCTTTGACCCCTCGTGAGCATCTTTTATTCCGTAGAGGTAGGTTGTATGGGCCAAATTAGAACGAGCAGTAACGAAGGAAGATTCTTTGCCGTTCGGAAACTGTCAAGGTCTTCGTTCTCAGTGTCGTACCTTTCTCCCCCACAGCTGAATCCCAGAAGGAGACCCGCAAACCCGGCCGTGTTTTAGCGCTCGTGAATCGTGTGACGTGTGGCATTCGCCATTTTATACTTTCTCGTAGACGCGAAATGAACATCAGTAACCCGTAGCCCAGGTTCTCCACGAAGCTTTTCATCCCCCCTCATTTCCTCTTCTGTCCTGAGAGTGTAAGCTCCCGGCAGGCAGAGTCCGTTCGTCCAGCCATTCAGCGCGTGCGCGAACAGCCGGCAGGGGTCAGGGCCTGCACCAGACGGCGAGGGTAAGTGGTTCTCGCCCTTCAGAAGCTTGACGGTCCGGCCAGCAAGGGGGCCAAGGAGAGAATCGCAGTTCAGAGTAACGAGAGCCCTCGCTGACGCGGGCCCGGGGCACACTCAGAAAGAAGGAGCGCGTCAGGACGGGGAGCAGGAAAGCAGACGGAGGAGCCGTCAGGCAGGGATAGTCGGTGAAAGTCATGTCTAAGGGAAGATCCCAAGAGCAAGCAGGAGTGAGCCCCGTCTGTCCTCCGGACCCCCAAGCTGGGCACACTCCTTGCCCTTCCCGTTAAGCATTACGTTACCTGCGTTACCTGCGCTCGAAGGCCCGGGAGCGTATCCAACTTTCTTCCTCCTCGGTTTTAACCCTCCCCCTTCCATCTCCAACACAGAATTCATGTGCCTTTGTGTGCCCCCCCCATATATATTTCCTCTCTCCCTTCTGTTCTAGTTCCTGTGCCATTACTTCTTACCTTGACCGTGCTCATGGCCTCTGCCCCTTCTAACAGGGTGGGACGGTGGAGGTTACATCACGCCATTGACTGGTGCCACCATGCAGCGAAGTCATCCGCATAGGTGGGCTTCTCGGCTGGCGGGGAGGTTGCGTGCCATCAGCTTAGGGCCCGAGAGCACCGGCCACAGGGCGCTGCGCTCAGTGGGCCGGTGAGTGCCGTGTTCGCCACGGTGACGGATAGCTTCGGCGTAAAGAGTTTATGCAGATCCTCGCCAGTCTGTGTAAAGAGCAGAATTATTATCTATTTTAACAGGCATAATCAGGTTTCTTCCGAAGAATCTTTAAGTCTAAGCCTGACTCTCGAAGAATAACTTAAAAATACGTGGTTAGACCCCTGATTTGCAGCTGACACTGTGAGAATAAAGGTCTCAGTTATTCACTGTGAGTTTTAAAGGATGTTTTTAATGAGGTCGGCTGGCTCATCACGTTGTGTGGTCTATTTATCAGCAGTTTTTGGTACACGTAGCTTTGAGTGATTCAAGTCAGGTACCTTATAAAACAACTTAAATTTGCTGGTAATTACCCTCACTTTAAATGGCTAAGTGATAGGTTTTAATTTTTAGGCATTTAAACATTTTGGATGTGATTACATCCAAAGAGACTACGATTGCTTAAATTTAAACACGAAAATGATCATGTTGAGAAATTCTGGAAACTTCCCGGCTGCTGCCTGTTTGTCACTCACGTGCTTACTACGCCCTGCTCGCCCTATGGAAGTGGTCAGGATTGGATCCGCAAACCATGACGGTTGTGAAACCTTTTCCCTCCTTTCCTTCTTGTCATTCTAGCTGTGAAGATGAGGTGTGGAAGTCCTGGGTTTGTTAGAAAATAATCATTGATTACTAGTTATTTAAAGATTTGAAAAGGAGAGAGCTTCCCTTATGGACAGATGACAGTAGAATAAAAGGCATTTTGACAGTTTTTTCTTTAATGGTGAGCAGGATGCTGGTGTGTGTGTGTTTTAGGGTGGAGTCACGCACGTGTGTGGAGCGCACAGAGCAGAAGGAGATGTATGGAATGGGAAAAGAATAGTGCACAGGCCTCTCAACAGAACCACCAAAATATAGCCATTGAACGACCAAAGTGTCGAAGGGCAGGGGGAGGGACGCAACCATTTTCAAGACAGATGTGAATAAGAGAGAATTACAAGAAGGCGGTCCTTACACAGTGAAGTCTAGACACTGGTTAAGACCCCTGGCTCATTGATTTTGCTTTGTCTTCAGATTTGCTGAGGAAAGTGAAAACTCTTGGGTTTGGAGGGGAGGTTTCGGGCGCGGGGGTTGTGCGTGTGCATCTTAGGAGTCCTTTCAGCTTTTTTCCTCCTGGTCAATAAATTGCCATATTGGGGAATTGTTTACTTACTTGCCTGGATGATGCCGGTCGCATTTTAAACGGGCGCCGCTGCATCCCTCCCTCCTCCCCTTAATTTCCCCCTCGCAGCATGTCTTCTGTTCCCAGGCTGCTGTGGGCCCTGGGCCGAGTCAGGGTGCGTTGGGGCAGTCCCCCCAACACCCCCACCCCCTCCCTGGGAACTGCGCGTCCCTCTCCTTTCACTGCCTCCCTCCGGCAGGCACGCCCTGGTCCTCGGGACCTGCTCTCCCTTAGACGTGTGGTCCAGCCCAGACCCCAGACCCCTGCACTCTGCGGTCACAGCCCCCCGTGCTGCCACCCCCTCTGCCTCTGGGTTTTCTCCCTCATCCAGTGTCCAGCTGCTCCTTCACAGCCCCACGTCCTCTCTCCCTTCTTACACGGTTGCCATAACTGGAGTTGTCTCCCCAGTATTCCTGCGAGTATGTCTGCTCGCCGCCAGCGTACGTGACCAGCTGTAGCCTGGACCAGCCTTTCTCTCCCTGTGCCCAGGCCCCGAGGTGCTACGTGGAGGAAATCTGCGTGGGGAAAATCTCCCGTCTTACAGGCTGAGCCCCTAGAAGTCGCGTCTTCAGCCTCGGATCTGTGTCCCGCAACTCCCGGCCGTCAGATCCGAAACTTTCTCGCCGGCCACCTTTCCACCTCCTTTCCCTCGCAGGGCAGAGGGAGCCTTCGTTCCGATCTGAGGCTGCCCTCATGCCCGCGCTCCCGCCCTCACGTCGTGCTCCCGCCCTCACGCCCGCGCTCCCGCCCTCACGCCCGCGCTCCCGCCCTCACGCCCGCGCTCCCGCCCTCACGCCCGCGCTCCCGCCCTCACGCCCGCGCTCCCGCCCTCACGCCCGCGCTCCCGCCCTCACGCCCGCGCTCCCGCCCTCACGCCCGCCCTCACGCCCTCACGCCCGCGCTCCCGCCCTCACGTCGTGCTCCCGACACCGTCCCTTCTCACCTGTTGAAGGCATCTTGCCCTAACAGCCTAGTGTCACAGTTGAGCCCTCCCTCTCTGTTGCCGTTCTCACTTGAGCCTTTCAAACATTCTGACGCTTCCTTCAGCTGGGACTCCGCCTGCAGCCGCTGCTCTTTCGTTTCCTCCTCCAGTGGAAATGTTCGAGATACAGAGGTCACTGTGTCCATTGTTCACCTTCCAGGCGCTTCGACTCGGAGAAGTAAGGCTCCACCCTGCCGGCCACTAAAATGAGTCTTGAGAAGGTCACTGTTAGCTTCCTCGTTGCTAATCCCACGGAGTCTTTGCATCCTTGTCATAGTACCCTTTAACGCGGCCGACCTGTTTGCTTCTTGAATATTCTCTAACCCCTGTTTCCATAGCTCTGCCTTATTTCCTTTTTCTTTCCTTTTATAGCTTCTCTCTCTCTCTCTCGCTGGTCCTGGCTCCCCCTCTGGGGCTGCTTCTCTGACCCTCTGCCGGGGAAGTGCCTCGGGGGGTCTCCCCTCGCTGCTCCTTTTCCTCTGGCTCCTTGTTCCTCCGGGCGGTCTCAGTCACTCACTCGGGAGGCAGTAACGGCCCTTGAACCAGAGCACGCACGCACGCAGGCTCGCGCTCTGCTGCGACTCTCGGGGCCCTCCTGGTTCCTGAAGCGGTAATGCTCTCTCTCTCACAGAGCCTTTACACGACTGTTTCCTCGGCCTGGAACATTCTGCCTCGCTAGTTAGCCCTGCTTCTTCCCTTCAGTCAGTCTTGAGCATCCTCTTTTGGGATGCTGCCCCGGATTTCCCTTTTCCCCGGATCCGGGCGAGGAGCCTCTCCTGGGCCTTCCCGTGGCCCCTGTCCTGCCCCTCCGCAGCGTCTCGTGTGACTGTGCTGCCGCTACGTCCACGGCTCTGTAAGCCTGCTGACTCGCAGGTGGTCCGTCCGCTCTTCCAAGGGGCGTCTCCGGCATTTGTATCTTTCAGTACCTGTTCTAGCGCCCGGCGTGTAGTCGGTACTCCGTAAGTGGTTCCCGAACCGATGGATGAGCTGTGCTGTTTAGAAGGTTCACGAATCGGAAACGGCGTGGTCAGAGAGGCTTTGAATTTGTCGTGCTGCAGTCTTGTGGGAACCACGTGTCCTTCTGTTT
Source organism: Paguma larvata (assembly GCA_030068075.1). NCBI lineage: Eukaryota > Metazoa > Chordata > Mammalia > Carnivora > Viverridae > Paguma > Paguma larvata. Next base: position 38,424,266 of record CM057844.1, read on the forward strand.
TCTCTAATATGCTTTATGTTAGTTTATATGCTTTATATTATGTGTCCGACACACCCCCCTTCCCCAGTGAGATTAGAAGCCCCTTCTGAGTGACAGTTGTATGTAATTCCTGGTGTCCCCATCACAGTGCCTCGTGTGTCCTTGGATTTCATTTCATTGGGCCTAGCCCCACGTATGTACATATGTATGAATGTGTTTGTACCTGTGTGCACCACACTTAATGGAACGAAGTCTCGTCTGTGACCTGTCTTGTCTGCCTCAGCTGGCCCTCCCCGTGCCGTGCACAGACCCTGCCGCTCTGGAGGGGCAGCGTCCCTGTGGTTTAGTAGCCTGTCGTGTTCCAGCGAGCTGGCCAAGTATGAGAGACAGCTGTGGTATGACAGTCTCCCTCATTCAGACTTCATAGGTTTGGTAGCTGGGACTGACCAAAGCTGACAGGAAATAGAGGCATTTATTAAAAGCCAGAGAGTTGTCAGCGTGCAGGAAGCAGAGCTCTCGTTAGCGTATGATTTTGTGGTTGGTTCGGTGCAGCCCTGTAGAAGTAAAGAATGTGGCAAGAATGGGGCCTGTGTGCTTGGGTCTCTAAAGTTAGATCCTTTTTCCTACGTAAATTGCCTTTAGAGTTTCATTTGTTTGGAATTTCCTGAGATTTTGATCTTGCCAGAAAGTTCATAGCAAAAAAAAAAAAAAAAAAAAAAATTTCTGGGCAGGTGAAGCATTTGCATCCGAAACAAAATCTCCATTTTTGCTTTTAACTTTTTTCTTAACATATTGTCCTTGGTTCAGCCCTGAAGATTATTCTGTTATTTATGGATCTTAACTTCTCCCTCATCTTCCGGATCTTCCGAAACGAGTGGTAGTATTTGAATGGAGAAGAGGAGAGGAATAAAAATAAATGTAAAAGTCTGGTTCTTGCCTGGGCACGCTTGGCTTCATAGCTCGGAGCAGAATGACACATCTAGTCTGGCGAAGCGGGGTGTTTGGGGTTGGTTTGGCTTCTTATTGTATTTGATTTTTTTTTTTTTTTAGGTTTCTCTTTTAAACTGGAATTTTTATGTGAATATATTCAAATTTAGAATAAAAGCACTTAAGTTTCATAATTTTCAGAGCACTTTTTGCAGAGCCCTACTTTAAATTTTTTTTAATGTTTTTAATTTTGAGAGAGAGAGGCAGAGGCAGCCAGCGGGGGAGGGGCAGCGCGGGAGGGGGACAGACTCCGAAGCAGGCTCCGGGCTCCGAGCCGTCAGCAGACTTGTGAGCCGCAAGAGCTTGACCTGAGTCACCCAGGTGTCCCGCAGAGCACCTATTTTAAAACCCGGTCATTACGGTGAAGGAGTTGGGGCAAGGATTGTTTTTCAAGTGAACTGAGACCCAGCGTGATTAAGTGGTCACAGAGCAGATCTCCGACCCTGCCCGGACGGGAATCCTCTTCTTCCCGGTCCAGCGCGTTGCTTTCTGGAGCCCCAGGGCTGCCTCGTGTCCGCGTCGCTGAGCCCACGCGGAGTGGAGGCCGCCCGTTGGGTTAGTCTCCGTTAGAGCAGCAGGTCCGAACCCTCAGTGCTACGCTCCGAGATTTTGTTTTAAAGTAATCTCTGCGCCCGCCGTGGGGCTCGCACTCACGACCCCCAGAACAAGAGCGGCGTGCTCTACGTCCCGACCGGGCCAGCCAGGCGGGCCCCCTGGTTACGGAGATTTTCGCACGCACGACAGCTCCGGTCAGTAAGGTCGAAGGCCGGAGGCGGAACGGTTGGGAGCAGAGGAGGAGTAGCTGCGCGACACGGCCGTCGGCAGGACGCTGTTGGAGCTTGTGTGGGAAGCAGCAGCGTTCGGATTCCGGGATGTCGGGTTCCAGCGCACTTCGTCCGTCCCCGCGTTGTGTCTTACCGAGTCCCCACCCGCAGTCGTACTCTTCGTCTTGTTTCCCCCCTCCCCGCTTCCCCTCCTCACCGCCCTCTCCCCCCACGGCGGCCGCAGCCACCGCTCGCAGTCACCGACACGTCGGATCTTGCGGCCGCTTCCCTGTAAGGATGCGGGGCGTGTGGTGGCGGCTCTGGACACAGTAACCGAGCTCCTGGGTCCCCTCCCGCGAACCTCGTGAGCGAGTCTGCCTGCCAGCTAGCCGCGAACCGCCTCTCTCGTCGCCTGCTGCCTCTGTCGTCGGGGCGCGTCTGTGATGGGCCGGTGCCAGCACGCGCTCACGCGGCGGGGAGGGCTGTGGACAAACAGCCGGGAAGTTCACCGCCACGTCTGTGGGAAAGAACAGGGTCAGTTTGTGGCAGAATTTTGTGTTTGTGAGTTTTGTTTCTTGTTTTTTTAATATCCCTGTAGAGTCCTTTTTAAATCGAAAGGCGTTGGGGCACCTGGATGGCTCAGTCAGTTGAACATCTGACTTCGGCTCAGGTCCTGATCTCACGGTTGGTGGGTTCGAGCCCCTCGTCGGGCTCTGTGCTGGTGGCTCAGAGCCTGGAGCCTGCTTCGGATTCTGTGTCTCCCTCTCTCTCTGCCCTTCACCTGCTCACACTCTGTCTCTCTCTCTCTCTCAAAAATAAACAAACATTACAATAAATTTAAAAGATAAATAAATATAAATAAATAAATCAACAGGCCTGGGTAAAAGCCGTGGCCAGTCTTACGTGTCACAGAGTACCCCGAAATGTTTTACTATCCAAAGCATCCCCTTAAATGTTATTTAGGTCAGTTCACAGGAACTGTGTTCGGATGGACGTTTCTGGCTGGCCTGGAGTCAAAATGGTAACCAAGCTTGGAAGTACAGCCCGTCCCTAATACACAAGTGTGTCCGTTTTAGAGGTTTGAAGGTTGGCTGTCTGGGACTTTGAGCCTGTTTTTCTACAGAGTCGGTATTACCAATAGTGGTTAGGCTCCAGGCTCACCCGTGGAACCTTTTAAATCTGGAGTACGTCTGAAATGGTCCTCTTAATAGGTAATTTCCCCATCGAATTAGTGTATGCGGTAATGATTACTAATATACCATTGACATTAAAATCGCCTAATAGTGATTTCACAAATAAAAAAACCATTCTGGATCCCACCTAGGGGGTAGTGTGTGTGTGTGTGTGTGTGTGTGTGTGTACGTGCGTGCGAGGAGGGTGGGGGTGCGGTAGTGGCATACCACCTTCCCTTGCGGTACTGGCACTCAGTGATCTTTCTCCTCACCTCCGTGTAAGTATGGGCCTCTGTGGGGTTTGGAGGCGGACCGGATTCGGGGTCGTTGCAGGGGGCAGAGGGGACAGCCGAGAGCAGCCCGGGCTGGAGTTGAGGCCTAGCCGTCTCTTCCTTCCCCTCTTTTTTTTTCCTCTGGGGTCCCCAGGCCTTGGCCTGGTTTTTCCTTTGGTTGCCATTTTTTTTGCTTCTGAGCAGGGTTTTTGCCTCTGGTCTATACCCGAATACCCCGTCTCCTGCTCGTGAAGGAAATCTGTAGTCTCTTTGAGGTTTTCTAAACTCAGTTGCGCAGAGTTATCACATGTTATTTCTGCTGTGAAAAATTATGGAATCCCAGATGACTAAACTTCACACACTGCATGCATCTCGGTCTCCTCCTCCTCCGTTGTGTACCCCGCTGCAGAAAATAACGGCTCTTCTAATTAACATCGCCTCCCTCGGTTGTATTTCTGATTTCTGATGCGTTTTCAGACGAGCCCTTTCCGTGGCCGGACAGGACGCCGCACGGCTCCCCGCCTACACCCTGGAAAACCGCCCGCCGCGGTGTTGCAGGGGCCAAGCCGTCTGTGCCGGGAGATGGAATAAGCCTTTGGCAGACCTTGTCTGAGGTGTCTCTCTCTCTTTTTTTAAGTTTATTTATTTATTTTGAGACAGAGAGAAAGAGAGAGAGCAGGGAAGAGGGAGAGAGAGAATCCCAAGCAGGCTCCACGCTGTCCGCACGGAGCTCGTTGTGGGGCTTAACCAACCAACTGCGAGATTGTGGCCCGAGCCAAAACCGAGTTGGATGCTTAACCGACTGAGCCACCCAGGCGCCCCTTGTCCGGGGTCTCTTCTGGCTTAATTGGTGTTTCCGGGGGTACAAAGACAGTCGATGTTTTTAGGCAGGGACTGGCAGTGTAAGCGTGGGCAGGCCTGACTGGCAGGGCCCCCCTCTCCCGCAGATATCCCATCCCTCCCCCTTGAACCCTCTGGCACTCGGCCTGTACCTCACTTTTGTCCCCAGCCAAACACTACCGGGACGCCCGGGGGTTGGCTGGGAGCTGGTGGAGAGGGGGAGCCTGAGTGCTTCGCTGTAACAGCTCACACTTTTAAACGAGATTATGGAGACCAGAGCCGGAGCCTCCCTACTGAGCCATACACAGCTCTTTGACCCTGACTTGGTGGCTGCTGTTTCCCTTCTCGGCAGAAAGGGTCACCGTGCACACCCAGAAAGGAAGGTCGGTCTGAGGTACCACTTCCGAAAGGTGCAGTCCGGCGTCACTGTGAACTAGGCGACGGGGCCGGTCGAGCCGCGGGAGGAATGCAGCTGCTCCCCAGAACTACCGGTCGTGTCGCAAGTGCGTTCTGGTGGAGTGCGGTGGAAGCTTCTGGCATTTTCCCCCCCTTCATAATCAGGGACAGAGAAGAGGGGGAGGGGAGGAGGTTGTCTGGTCATAGAAGCTGTCCTCTGAAATAGCACGTGTTGCTTTTAGCAGATTCTGTTCAAATGAGATTTAACAGTTTCTCCCTGTCATTTACTGGCGGTTCTGAAAACGTGTAATTGTTTTTGCCAGAAAATCACTCAAGCACTTAAGTCGTTTTTCTACCTTTGCACATATGTTGCATTCTTTTAAAATACAGCAGCAATGGGTTACCCCTAAGATTTTATAGTTTCTAACTCTTCTTGTGTTAGAGTTGCTGTAGACTTTTGCATGCTTTTCGAGGACGTGTTTTGTGATGTAGAACCACCGCTTTGTCTTGTCTTGGAAGCTTGACTTTTTTTTAACCACTAAGCATCATTTTTCCTGCATTGAGACATCCACTGGGTAATTATAAACTCAGTGGATACTTCCACTTGCAGGTATCTGTCCTAGCCGCGCTAACTCAGAACCTCATCTCCGGCTCTCTGACTCGCCCCTACGTCCACGTCCAGCCGGTTGCCCACACTCCACCTTCAGTCTTTGTTTTTCCTATCTTTTCTTTAATGTTTATTTACTTTTGAGAGAGAGAGAGAGAGCGCGTGAGAGCGTGCGTGTGCCTGAGCGGGGGAGAGGTGGGGGGGCGGGAAACAGACTCCGAAGCAGGCTCCAGGCTCCGAGCTGTCAGCACAGAGCCCGACCTGGGGCTTGAACTCACAAAACGTGAGATCACGACCTGAGTCCAAGTTGGACACTTACCTGACGGAGCCCCCCGGTGCCCCTCCGCCTTCGTTCTTAAATGTGTGTGGGAACTGCTCTCATTTCCTCCTCGTCTCCTCCCTGCACGGCGTCCAGGCCCTCCTCCTCCTGGTCTCTGGCCTCTTAGGGTGGCCGTCAGCTGGCTCATGCTCTCTTTGTCCCGGCCCGCCTGAGGAATCTTCTGCCAAGGGGAAATTCAGGGTTTGGTTCCAGAAAGAAAGCCACTAGAATGAACTTCCATCAGCTTCTCATGTGCCAAACAGCGTGGGTTTTTTGTTTTTTTTTTTGCAGCCTGCTATTCCTTTTTATACTTAGCAACATTTTATATGAAGTCATTCTCTTGTTCCTCATGTATATTTATTTTCTTCTCAGCTAGTGTGTGAACCCTCTAAGAATATGGGATTGGTGTCCTCAGGACCTAAAGTTCTGTAGCGCGTGGCCCACGTCGCCTTGTGGACCCGTGTGGCACACACAGTTACCGTCCTTAGTGGAACCGTATGTGGTGTCATCCTCCACGCCTTCCGTGGGAAGAAAGAGAGAAATTCCTTTAAACACCACACTGCCCTGTCATGCACCTTGATATCCTCTGTAGGGAAGGAGAAGCCACAGTCGAAAGAGAAACCAAAGAGGTTAAGATCTGGACTTTACAAAAGCTAAGGCTTCTCTGCTGCGATTTAAGCTGTTTTTCCAAGCTTAATCTTATTGCATGCAGTTTCGCTTCTTGCTAACTATAGAATTTAGCTGCTGTTCAGAAATGTTTGCGGAATTAAATAAACCGTAGAAAGGACCCCGTGCTCAAGCATACTCTCCCTAACGTTTGTTCTTGAACGGAAGAGTCCTCTGACTGCCCCATAAACCATCCCGAGGGTCTTCTGTAAATTTATATAAGTCATGTTGGCATGTCATTCATCACGGCGTAATTGGGCAGCTCTAGATGCCAGGCAGTGTGCTGGGCACGGACGAGGACGGGGGCGATGAGGAGCACAGACCTGTGGTCTTTTTCATGGTCACGGGGGTAGACGGCACGGAACAGGCACGCCAACCGTTAATCTTGTGGAGCAAGCGCCGTGAGAGAAAAGTAGGAGATGCCAGGAGAGTGTTGGAGATGGGCTTTCAGCTGGTTTGAAGGCGTCACTGACTGCTGAAGCGAGGCCTGAAGGAAGGGGCGGGCGAGCCCTTTGGGTAGAAGTGGCTTAGCAGTTTTCAAGGACACAGGGAAGGCATGTGTGGCCAGAGTGTTGGTTTCTAGAGTATGTCATCTTTTGAGATAAGGACTCCTGGAGGTTTACTTATTGCCAGAAAGTCCCTTTGATTGCACAGATTTTAAAAATAAAGCATTTGTTTCATACTAGAATCCTGTGATTTGTGAAGTCTTATTTCACTTTACTCCTACTCCTTGAGATTTTAGAAAGTATTTTAAAAAATTGTTTTTAATGTTTATTTTTGAGAGAGAGTGCCCGTGTGTGCGTGCAAGCATAGAAGGGGCAGAGAGAGAGGGAAACACAGAATCTGAAGCGGGCTCCAGGTTCCAAGCTGTCAGCACAGAGCCCAAAGCAGGGCTCGAACTCACAGACCATGAGATCATGACCTGAGCCAAAGTCAGACACTTAACCGACTGAGCCACCCAGGCGCCCTTATATTTTTTAAATGTCCAAAGTCTTGATTATATCCTTTTAATCTTGTTAAGAATGATTGTATTTCTAATTTATACTGGATTTTATTATAAAGTGATATGTTTACTATGAAAAACAAAATAAAAATTCTCTTTATCCCTATCACTGTACAATGTAAGTACTGTACACGTTTTGTCTGTATTCTGCCAATCATTTTCTTTTTTTAAGATTTTATTTCTGAGTGATCTCTACACCCAACATGGGGCTCGAACTTACAACCCGGGGATCAGGAGTCACTGATGGCTCTACTGACTGAGCTGGCAAGGGACCTCCGTCGGTCATATTTTCGATTACTATTTTTTTTTATTTTTATTTTTTTAACGTTTATTTATTTTTTGAGAGACATAGAGACAGAGTGTGAGCAGGGGAAGGGCAGAGAGAGAGGGAGACACAGAATCTGAAGCAGGCTCCAGGCTCTGAGCCATCAGCACAGAGCCTGACGTGGGGCTCGAACTCACAGACCGTGAGATCATGACCTGAGCTGAAGTCGGCCGCTTAACCGACTGAGCCACCCAGGTGTCCTCAATTACGATTTTTATGGAGGGAATTGGGGGTTCGTGTGCCGTCATGAGAGACAATACAGAACACCTCATCCACTCTGTCCAGCGCCACCCCTCAGAAGGTAGCATTACGCAGAACTGTGTCACAGCCAGCAGGGTAGTGACATGGATAGTTTGCCCATCTTACTCAGATCTCCTCAGTTTTCCTTGTGCTCGCTGGTATCGTTTGTTTTCCATAAACTCTTGTATTCGTGAAGCTAATTTTGATGGTTTAATTCTGTTTTTTTTTATTCTTCCCCTAATCCTACATTCCCGTTACGCAGGTGCGTTTCCTCCAAACCTGTTTAAGAAGGCTACTGCGTGAAAGAGAAATAAGTAGACCGATAACAGAATCGTGAGTCCGAGTGTACTTTACTGGCCTACTGACTGTTTATAGACTGTAAGCTAGCTCAGAGTTTCTGAGCTGGCTGCTGAAAGAGCCTCCGGCTTATTTCTAACCAAGAGAGAGCCCTTTAGTGCCATTCAGAATGGACTAAAGTATCAACATGTCTGAAAAAGGCCCCAGAGTGATAGAAATGTCAAATTGCCTGTAATTTTAAAAAAAAACAAACAAAAAACGGAATAACTAAAAGAGAAAAAAACACAGAGGAAAATACTAGTAACCAAGCAGGCTTTGAGATCTTTGCTCTTCCTCTCGAGTGAATATTCTCAGGCGGTAACAGGCCATCTAACTATCCAGGACTGCTGCTCCACAGGACAAATAACCCAGAAGGTGTGCACCACCCGGGTCCTTACACATGCGGGCAGCTGATTTTCAGTGGTCGTAGGATTTTCACACGTGAGCCGGTTTTCAGTGTTGCTTAGATTTTCTAAATGGGAAGTTTTCAATGGTGGGATGTACAAAGGAAAGGAACGGTAGACGGGTGAAAAGGAAGTTCTTTTGGAGTGACTGAGTTCAGAAAGCATCAAGAGAGCAGGGGAGACGCTCTCGGGATGCTTGATACTGCTTGCCTGGTTCCATGGGCTAGCTCGAAAGCACTTTGGGCGGATGGTTGACTCGAGAACAGTTAAAAGCAGGAGGGAACGGCCATAAGTGTTTTTATCCAAGCAAACGGGAAAGGCCTGAAGAGAAAAACTAGCAGTTGGGTGTGACTGTGAGGTTAGAGTCCGGGCAGCGAGAGAAGGCAGAGAGCTTTCTCTGTCCACAGTAGTGTCTCTCCATGGAGGTGAGGCTCTCCCTGGTGAGAAGTGACTGCTGAGTTCTAGCTGGCCTTGTTCAGCAGCTCTTCATGATTAAAACATAATAACATAAGAATAGAAGAAAGCTACTTAAACAGGAGGACCTATGCCTCAAACCTGTTAAAATGCTGAAGTGATTTTTTTAATCAATCCAGCACTTACCAGACCTTGTTTTGGAGGTCCATATTCTCTGGACATGTTATTTTTATAATTTTTGAGGAGGGACTTTATAAATGGTTAATAAGTCTTTTGATATTTAAGAATGTTTGTCTTTTCTAATGATTCCTTCCATACCAGTATCTCTGTTATGTACCCTTAGTGCCCTCGGTGTTTGGCCGTTAACTGAGTTTCCCTCCCATGAGCGGTATTGACATTACTCGGGGGTCATTTATTCCTGTTTCTTCCTTTCTTCCCCAGCACCCGATTTGAGGTGCTCTTAGTCGATATTTGAAGATTCTCAGTTGAGATCCGTAACGCTGATCGGCTAGATAAAAACTCTTCCTGGGGCGCTTGAGGGGCTCAGTAGGTTGAGTGTCCGACTTCGGTTCAGGTCATGATCTCACGGTTCGTGAGTTTGAGCCCCGCGTCGGGCTCCGTGCTGACAGCTGGGAGCCTGGAGCCTGCTTTGGATTCTGTGCCTCCTTCGCTCTCCGCCCCTCCCTGGCTCACACTCTGTCTCTCTCGGTCTCAAAAATTAAAAAAAAAAAAATGTGAAAAATAAAAATAAAAAAAATAAAAGATAAAAACTTCCTGTTCTGCCTCCCACATTCACTTTTGATACTCGTTCTCTACACTATCCCCCAATACAAGGCCTGCCTCCCACCTCCCGGGGTCTGGAATCTACTAGCAAATCCTAACGCTCACTGTCAGTTCTTCCCCAAGCCTCCTTCCTCAGTTTGGTTACCCGATGCTCGTTCTCTACCCGATTTCTCAGGAAAGGTTTATGGAATTAGCGGTGCGTGTTCTTAACAGTATGTCTGCAGCCTAGATATTCAAAGGCCACTGTGTCTGAATATTAAAATCTTTGGATCACATTTTATTTCCTTACGTAGTTTAAATGTGTTACTCCGTTATTTTCTGGGGCAACGAACACATCGCTGTGGATGTTTGACAACCTCATTATCCTTTAAAAGTAACTGGGTCTCTTTGCTAGATTCTCAAAGGATTTTTTTAACCTTTTTATTTCAGAGTCTGATTCATTTATTGAGTCATGCCGTGGTGGTAGCTATTTTCAGTCATTCTTCTCCAAAAAAATCAATGTGTTCTTTCAGTGTATAGTTTCAAACCTTTGTGCTTTTTTAACCTTAGGAAAGTCTTGAATTAGGGTTTTCAGTCTTTTTTTCATTACGCTGCTTTGGTTTCTTTTTCAGAGACTCGTCCTGTTACGTCTCTGTTTGAGCTTCTTTGCCTGTCATCTGTTTCTTTCACTTTCTCTCAGAAAACGTAAAAATCTTTCTTCATTTGTTTAAAACATTAGTGGGGCTCCTGGATGGCTCCGTCGGTTGAGCAGGCGACTCTTGATCTCAGGGTCAGGAGTCTAAGCCCTGCATTTGGGGGTAGAGATTCCCCGCCCTCCCCCCCCACCGCCAAAAAAATAAATACAATTTTTTAAAGTTTTAAATTTTATTTCAAAAAATTTTACAAAAAATTGTAATAGTACAATGACCTATTTCTATTTATTGCTTTAAAAAATTGTTTTTAAGCGCCTTGATTTCCCTCTTAAGGCGTCAGACATGTTTATTTGCTCTCACGGTCCTCCTCGTTTTGTCTTCATTTCTGAAAATGTATTTTTCTTTTCTTTTTAATTCTTTCCTGATTTACTTCTCTTTTCAAATCATTCTTTTTTCCAGCCACGTCGATTCTCGATTTCTCATTCTCGTCTTGGTCGTCCTTCCATAGCTCCTACCCTTGCTTTCTCTCTGTTAGCTTGTTGGCTTGGGTTTCCTCCGTCTTGGGCATCTTTCTGGCTGGCTTTTGTTTTCCGTAGAAATAAGGCCGTGACCTTGCTCCCTGTTGTGTAATGATGCTGTGTGTGGAGCTCCTTGTCGTCCCATCGTTTTTAAGTGACCAGTTTCCTTGCAGTGTGAGGAAGGCAGGGGCGGGTCAGACAGGGACTGTAGCTCAGGGCTCTCCGGCTCCCCCTTCAGATGGCTTTGGGAAGTGATTTTAAAGCGACCTTGTACTTTCTGAGGTCTGCTCCCCCGGTTCCTCCCATCCGACTTGCTTTACCCCAGGCTTCTCTTTCCTGAGCCCCTTTCGCCCATACCTTGCTCAGTTTGTTCAAGTCCTAGATGTTTCTCCTCAGCGCAGGGCTTTGTCCTGGAAGGGTCTTTCTGTGCTCAGTTTTGAGAGTCTGTGGGGCCTGGAGCGCCCCAGTGCCTTGGGCGGAGGGAGAGCCTGGCACGGCCTGGGAATTGGAGCCTGCAGAATTGGTTTCCGGTTTGGCCGCTGACACAGACCAGCCGCCACACTTTGCAGCAAGCACCTGCTGGTGACTTGGGGGTTCCGCTGTTCCCAGAGCCCTCTGAACCACCTGAGGTCTTGCTTCTCCTGCCTCCCGCAGAGATGTTATATTAGGTGACTCTCAGTGAGTGTCTTGTCCTCACGTCCGTGTACTTTTAGGACCATGAGAGTCCCTTGTCCCTGGTTTTGTTTTGGTTATCTCAGTCGTCAGCCCTTGTTGCTCTGTCTCTACGTGGAGCGCTCAGGAGGAAGGGAAAACTGCGTCGCCGGGGCCACCACCTTCCAGACGCGAAGCCAGAGCAAGCCCTCAGAAACCTGCATCTCATCCCGTCATCCCTTGCTTGGAAAGACTGAGTCTTAAGACCCTTCTTTGTGAAAACTTTCAAACATACGGAATTAGAGAAGCGTAATGAACTCTGAGATATCGTCACCTAGTTTCAGAAATTACAAACTCAGGGCCCATCTTCTTTCATCCGAACCTCCCCCCCTGCCCCCGTTAACCCCTCCTAGCTCTGATTTGCTTTGAAGTAAATCTAGCATCACAACATAATTTTTTTTTTAAAGAAAAAGACTCGAGTACTCAGGGGTCGGAGACTCCAGGAGCACCTCTCCTTTGGCCTCGGTGAGGAAGACGAAATGTCACCAGGAGGAGATGACCCCATCCCATCCGGAGTGCGGGCCGGGGTGCCGTCAGCCTGGAAGCACATTCAGAGTGCCGCTCCTGGGGGCCGGGCACCGCGGCAGGCTCCGCTCGGCGCTAGGAGCTGGCAAGCCCGTGCTGCCCGCTCCTGCCTGAGTGTCGCTGTGGCGGAGGGTCCCCGTATGTCACGGTGTGGGAGTGCTCTGTGCTAAGTCCCTCCTCGGCCTGGCTTGGCAGCCGCATGAGGACTCCTTCCTGTGGCGCAGCCATTGGCCGGCCCCATCCTGGGTCTGGAGGGAAGGGTGTACGCCCCGATGGAACGTAGCCTTCTCCGGGAATGTGTCCCATCAGAAGATGGTTCTGCCTGCGGACATGGAGGCAGGGGTGGGGGAAAGGCACATCCTTCCAAGAAATGTTTCTCTCACACCAGCCATTCCCTGGGTATCACAGCGGGAAGTCACTCACCACTGGAGAATCACCTGTGAGCCCTGTGCTGAGGAGGTCAGAGAGCACAGAACTCCAAGTTAGCTGGGTCATCAGGGTGTCCTTACCGCGGTCGTTCTTTTGTATTCCATGCTCGTCCTCATGCTGGAGCTCTTTTCTTAGTGCCAGGCCCACAGCTCTCCCTTGCTGCCTCCTGACCTGCTTAGCGCGCCCGTCCCGTGAATCTTTATGGAGGGCCCTGCCGCGGGACCGTGCTGTGCTGGCGAGCAGGCTGGACCTGGTGTCGGCGCCTCTGAGTGGCAGAGGCTCCTGTGCCATCTTCTCCGGAAAGCCTCTCCAGCCCTGTTGCATGGAGGCAGGCGGTTCCGGAAGTGGGCACCCCTAGGGGTCTGGGCACGCTGCCGTGGGGCGCAGGCCACTGCAGCGTGGTGCAGGCCCGCTCTCCTTTCTGACCTCGATGTGAGAGCCAGAGCCGGGTCAGTGGCCCAAGCAGGCTTCCGAGGCCGCCGTGAGGAAGAGTGGCCATCCCTCCTGCACCCCGGCCTCAGTGCCGACGTTTCCTTTCGAGCAACGGTGGTGGGACAGACGGGGCAGAACAGCCTGGATATAACCGTCTGAGGGATCTCCTCCAGGGGGCGCCAGTCCGAGTCTGCAGGGAGCAGCGACCGGGGCGCAGAGCAGGGAGACCCCTTTCCTCTGCCCCAGATGGGGCTGCTCCGCGGGGGTTAGCGCTCCCGTTTTCACTGGCAGTTAGGGACTCCCGCGTCCTCACTGGCTACCCTCGGCACCTTTCCCCTTTTCCTTGGGAATAGATTTCCCCTTCTCCTTGGGAATAGATTTCCCCTCTGATCAGCGCTTTCTGCAGTATTTGTTTGGGACCATGGGGGTCTTCCCCCACTGAGTGGGAAACTCGTTGAGGACGGGGACCGTGGCACGACTGGAAACGGAAGGGCAGAAGTGGGCTTGTGAGTACAGCGCTGAGTCGTGGTCTCGATTCTGAAAGTCGCTGTCGAAACTTGGGCGCCCTCTAGAAGAGTGCTCGGAGGAATGTATTCGTTCGGCAAAGCCAGTTACCTCTAAGAGAGTTTTACAGTTCTGGCTTGTTAACTATCCTGTCGGCTAGTGAATACGTCTTAGGGAAATTTTATACTGTTCACTCCGAGTAATCTTGGCAAGGTTGCTTTTCGGCATGGTAGGGAAACAAACGTTCTGCTTGTGATTTGCTCGAGTTTATATATTGCTGTTACCTGAAAATGTCACTAGATTTAGTGCTTCTAAAGCTCTTTTTTTTTTTTTTTTTTTAAATTTTTAATGTTTATTTTTGAGAGAGAGAGGGAGACACAGGCCCAAAGCAGGCTCTAGGCTCTGAGCTGCTGACACGGAACCCGATCCGGGGGCTCGAACCCATGAACCATGAGCTCATGACCTGAACCGAAGTCGGACACTTAACCATCTGAGCCACCCAGGTGCTCTCGAAGTTCATTATTTATCCTGATTTTTTGACCCGTTTGGTCGTTAGGATTTATTTTCCTGCTAGTCATTTTGTGGTGAAGAATAGCTAGCTAATTTTAATATCTTTAAAGGATATTACCTCTCCAGTAGCTTCAGTTGTTTACGTATTAATAGTGGCTCCAGTTTGCCTCCAGCAGTATGTATATGGATTTTGGTTCCTATATAGTTGTAGTCGTGGCATTGAGATATTGAGCAAACCCTCTTGAGGAAGGGTTTGGCATCCATCAGCCTTCAAAAGCTTCTAAAAATTGATCATATGTTATTAGCAAAGGTTTATTGCCTCTTCCCATTGCGTAGAGAATATATTTTTATATATTCAGCTCTAAGGAGGGAGAAACCGAAAGCCCAAGGCTTTAGAGTGGAGAGGAGGAAGGGATAGGACCTTAAAAAAAAAATCTCATCTCACTAAATATGTTGAAAAGGTGGGAAGATGTACTAATTTAATTTGTTGAGATATTGCTACTTGGATATTATCCGAAAGTTGCTTTTTAAATTAAATATACTTAAGATAAAATAAAATGAAATTTGCTTTGACTGAAGTTAGAAGGCAGGTAGCTGACGTGGTGAACTATGCTTTGCCGTTTTGTTTTTAACAGAACTGCTTAAGAGCGTGGTGAACAGAAATAGTTTAACTTGTTAAATTGTCATATTCGGCACAAGTTTATATGCGCGGGAGCCCATACTAGGTAAATCTGGGGGGCGGGGTGCTTGCGTCAGAGCATCCTGCCCATTGTTTCCTTACAGAGGAAGAAGGAACAGTGTTCATTTTAACTACAGAACTACTGTTGTAGGTTTTAAAAATTCCCTGTGTTTTAATCTCTCGTGTTCCTTCGGAGTTTTAGTTTGCTAAATAGTTGCAAAAAGTGAGCCTAGGCTGCATCGCCATCTTTAAAGAACAATTCTACCTAATCGCGATGGTCCATCTGTCTCTGAAAAAGAGTGATTTGTTCATTCTGAAATCCGAATGATCAGATGCAGCCGTGTTTCATTACTGTCTGAATTTAGGGAGAGGAAGGAGGAGCTTCCTGTAATACACCATTTGAGCGACTGTGGCGCACACAGCAGGTCGCGCTAACGGTGGTGCCGCTGGTGAGCCGACCGAACCGGGAGCACAGCGTGGAGTTGAAGGGCTCATAATGGGTGTAGCAGGAAAATAAACTTCGCATAGATGAAGATTACATGTTTTTTTTAAAAAGTGGTATCACCATATCGAGGAAGAAAGCCTTTCTGCTGCTACGAGCAGGAGAGGAAATTGCACAGGAAAAGGCCAATAGATGGGAATGCATACAAATGTAAAACTGCTTTTAAACTTTAATTACACGGGCAATGCATAGTCCCTGTAGGAAATATTGGAAAGCAATAGAGAGGAAAAAGAAAACAAAAACACTCACCATCTTGCCAACTAGCAGTGGCTGCGGTATCGCTAATATATTGACAGTTTTCTGATCATCCTCCCACGTTTAACTTCCCCCACATAAAAGGCTTTAAATATACAAATAAATTGGAAAAGTGGTTTCCAGCACAGACAGAGTTGGTGGCTTTAAAATATGTACAGGGGTTGGGGCGCCTGGGTGGCTCAGCGAGCCAAGTGTCCAACTCTTGATTTCATCGTAGGTCGTGATCTCACACGACGGAGTCTCGCGTCGGGCTCTTTGCTGACAGCTCAGAGTCTGCTTGGGATTCTCTCTCCCTCTCTCTGCTCCTCCTCCGCTCACGCGCATATGCGCACATTCTCTCTCAAAATAAACATTAAAAAAAAACATGTGAAGAGGTTATATGAATAAGAAAAATACTAATATTCTCAAAGATTGGTAGAAACCCGATACCACGGCGTGCGCTCCACCCAGTGGACACCGAGCACCCGCTGTGCGAGCCATGCTTCCTGGGCACACAGACTGCTGCTGGGAGGGACAGACCTGTGACACTGTTGTCTGTGTGTTTTAGTCCAACGTTTTGAGGCACAATCAAATAAATTGAAATGTGCGGACAACGTATTTCTTCTTTATTTGATTTTCAAAACACAAGGTAGGAGAATGTATTTATGAGCTCGAGACAGGCAAATATTTCTTCAACAAGACAGCCCCACAAAGTGAACCATAAGAAGGAAAAGATGGATAAATTGAAATTTATTGACATTGAAAACTTCTGTTCAACCAAAGCTACCATTAGGTTGTTTGCAGGAGTAGCCCCCAAATTCCTCCCACCCCCGTCTGCTTGCCCCTCTGAATGGGATTTCCATGAAGAGGCAGAGAACCACTTTTGAGTTTGCGTTGGGCTGTGTGACTTGCTTTGCCCAATGGAATGTCGGTGATCATAACTCAAGCAGAGGCCTGAAATAGTTCTTGCACACTGAGCCTTGCCCTCTCTTGTGGCTTTTGAGAATTCTACAATCACTGCCCTGTTAACAGGCTCAGGCCAGCCTACTGGATGATGAAAGACGTGAGGCGTACTCACTGCTGTCACCCTTGTCAGCGGCCAGCCACGCTTCGGGTATGTATGCGAGGGAGGCCAGCGCGCCACCGGCTGACCAAAGGTCATATTCGAGCCCACTCAGTAACACACGGGACAGAGACCAGCCAGCCTAGCCCAGCCCACATGGCCGACCTCTGGAATCATGAGCAAATGGGCAGCTGCCGTACGCCCTGTGCTTTGGGCTAGTTGGATACACAGCAAAGGCCAGCTGATGCAGGGGAAGATACTTGGATCGTGATGTGACCCCCAAGGGGCTCGTGTGCCCAGACTATCTCAGGAACACCGCATATTCCTAAGAAACAGACAACTGATGAAGCAAGGGGGACAAAGGCTACACAGGATGTCACTCCGGCTACACGGCATTTCTGCAGTAGGTAACACTCGGGGGCAGTAACAAGATAGCGGTCGCCGGAGGTTTGTGGGGGGAGAGGGCCGGCCGGCCAGGTGCAGAGCGTGGAGATTTTAGGGCAGTGAAAATATTCCGTTCAATATTGTAATGATGGTGGGCACGTGCCGTTACACACGTGTCAGAACTCCTAGAATTTAGAAAACAAGGAGGGAACCGTTCTCCGAAACACCCGCAGGGCTCTACGGCCTGCAGCAGTGGTGCCTGGTGCTGGCGCTGCTGCTTGTCCGCACGTCTTACAAGCAGGAGTGTGTGACGTGTGCCGCCGGTTAACAGTTTTTCAGTGCCGATGTAATGAATGAGGGGCTTTAAAGTAACGACGTTGAAGTGGCTGTAAAGTCATTCCCATGGTGTGACTTTGACTTCCTGCGTTCAGATATGCTTTCTCGGGTAGTGACTTCAAGTAACCCTGAGTATCGCATGACTTCTTCGTAGGGAAACAAAACCACAGGCTGTGGGCTCACGTGGGTTTTTGTCTCTTGGAACCTCGTCTTAAGACTAGCTTTTCTTGGCGTGGCAAATCGGAAACAAACACCGAACTGATGATTTCAGGTTTTGTCCGTGAGTCCCCTCTCACCAAATTGGCTTGAGGAGATTTTCTCCTAAAGTCCTGACGTTTCGGGGACCTTTGCTGTTTGTGTAGCGACACTCTAGATTAGCTCTGTGTCTGGAGGGTTACCGCTCACTCATGGATTAGAGTCTTAAAGAAACGATGAGAAACCTGTGTGGTTAGACCAGGTTGCCCTTAAACTGCCTGGAATGTCTGATGCGTGTGATTTTAGACCCGTAGCGCGGTACTCTGCTTGCTCTTCGGCACATTTCAGTGCCGGGACCCTAAATGTAATCCGTAGGAAGACGCCAAAGAGAACGCTGCAGGTGCCCGTAGAGGCAGGGGCTTTCGAGCCACTCGTTCTGCCTTTGCCATTCCAAGAGTGTTCGGACCCCGATGGCGGGGAGGGGGAGCAGGCAGAATAACGTCCACTTACTTGGGGCTTCGGTCTGCCGCCTTCTCGCCCATCCTGTGCACCCCTGATGATTGGCCCCGGTGTGTTCGGGAGAGTTCCGTGTGACAGCAGCTCGCTCCGAGTTCTGCTTCTCTTCACCTGGCGGTCTTCCCTAGGGGAGTGCGAGGTCCACGCTGGCAGGACTCTGGCCTGCCATGTTCCTCTTTGCTTCCTAGTGCTGGCCACGTAGTCCGCAGGAGGTCCTTAGATGAGTCGAAGGGACTCATAGTGAATCTAAGCCGTGCTGCCTTGATCCTTCTACAGAGTTCTTTGGGAAGCCATGTGGAGAAGCGTGGTTACCTCTTCCTCTCTCCCCCAAATTCTCACTTTATTTCCGTGGCCTCACTGAAGAACCGATCGCTGCACAGTGCCTTGAGGCATTGCTCACGTCTTCCTTCGTCACGCCTGATCCCCGTAAGTGGTGTCTAGAAAAGCATATTACATCTAGAAAGTATTTAGAAAATTTCTTGTTTGACGATGATAATGCAAAAGCCTTGGTTAAGGCAACAGAATCTTGGAATGTTAAAGAAATTCCTAACGCTATTCTCATTTTGATACTGTTTTCTTCTTGTTCACCCTCTTCAGTTACCCACAGAAGCATCCTAGCGATTTCGTAAGCACTGTTCTCCGTCATTGCAGAGTGGGAGTATTGTTTGGGTTCCTGAGGTCCCTGCCTGTGACCGCCGAGCTTGGGGAAATTAACCACGGAGGGAGGAAGCTGGTGGCAGGCAGTCTGGTTCCCTGTAAAGGAAGGTGCGAGCCTTCCCCTTCCGTGTGTCTGCCGGCTACTTGCGTCCTCACTCCACGCTACACCGGCCTCCGGCACAGCGCCAGCACCCCGGGGCCCAGACGGAGTACTTAAACTGCCCGTGTGGAAAGCAGAAGGTAAACAAAACAGAAGCGAAAGTAGGTTCCGTTCTTGAGACTGTTCTCTTACAGGAACGGCTTTGTGGTTCTCAGCGCTTAGAGAGATACTGGTTCCGTGAGCTTTATTGACATCAGTTACTGTAAGTCTGATTCATTTTCTGCCTATTGATTCCTGCCCAAGGTGAAAGTCATGACATTTAACAGAAAACATAAGTGATTTGAAAAAAAAACAAACAGTATCCTTAGGACTGTAAAAATGAAGCTTAGAGTCCACGACACTTGAAAAGTGGTTTTTATTGATTCTGCTTCATGTACGAAGAACGTAGAGGTCGCAGAGGCTTACTATGATGAACTCAGAAGGCTGTTTCGAACCTAATGTTATCTGCATCACGGTGTTTCAGTAGGTGAAGACTGTCGGTATGCTTTCACTAACCAAAGCTTTCTTAAAGGTAAGATCCTCCATTTCTAAATGAGTCCTGTTACCGCAGCTGGAAAATGATTTTCAGTTCCGAAACGGCACAAGGCCTTAGAGGCTCAGAACCAGCTGTGAACTCCAAACTCGTCAAGCGGCTCTGTTCTCGTCCGTGCCTGCGGGCCGTCGTCCGTGCCTGCGGGCCCTTCCTGTATTTTTAAGATCTCTTACACGAATGGAGCGATAATGTTAAAGCTCTGTTAAGCTGCCAAAAGATACCGTCATTTATTCTAAAGACTCTTTATCCTTAATAATTCGCAGCTTGACCCTGACCCTGCCGTGTCCGGGTCCTGATCCACGGTTCCGGTGTGCACCGGGGCCGCCCTCCTCTGTGTCCGGTTACTCCTCCTTCGTGGTCAGGTTAGCGTTTATACGCTCCGGTGAGGTTTTGTGCTTTGTTTTTGTTTTTAAATTTCATTTCCAAGGTTTCTCATTTGTTTTTTTCTTATCTGCTTCTTCTGGTTACATTTCTCCCTCTTTTTATTCATCACATCTTTAAAAAAAAAAAAAAAAAAAGATTCCTTCGTTTATCCCCGATCTTGAATACGTTTCTCTTTAAAGTGCCTGACAGAGTGTATTATAAATGTCACCCGGGTGGATTTATTTTGTAGCCAATTTGTTGGCTTATCTTTTTCGGAACGAGTCCTCTTCTGTGTTTTTGGTACCGTGGGACAGGCCGTTTCGAGTGGGAGGGCTTTTGTTTCCTTGGCATTCATTCCCGTTCCGTGTTTGGGCCGAGCTCTGCCTTTGTGTTCTTCTCTGCATGTAATTGACCACTGTTTTGTGTCCCGAGCAGAGAGTGTACATCAAAGCGTGGAATCGGTTCCACCGTCTCCAGCAGACGGTTCCCCTTGCCGACGTCACACCCCCCATCCCTTATCCCCTCGCTTGGGCGGGGGCGGTTTGTAAAGCAGTTTGATCCCGCTTTTTTCCGTGTCATTTCCTAGATGGACGTAATCGTTCTGTTAGTGATTTGCAACTGCGTTATTTTAACCTCGCCCCAGACCAGCGTACAAAATGACCCAACACTGTCTCGGGTGCTGGCAGGGGGGACTCTTGTGTATCTTGCTGCCTCTTCCCTGCTGACCAGTTCTCCCTCCTTTCTCTGGCTCTCTTTCAGCCACCATAGAAGATTCGGAGGTGCTGGGTTTACTTTTCAGCATCTTTCTGTATCCAGTGCATAATCATTTTAAAACCTAAACCAAAACAGCCTTGGTATTGGCTGGCTAAATTTTAAGCTCTTTATTATCTAAACATTGTAGTTTATCCTTAAATTTAACAAAATTGAGTATATGATTTCTTACATGTCGATTAGATAAAGGTAACTATAAAAATATTTTCCTAAGGTTTTTGTAGTAAATAATATCGTTCCCGTAACTTCCATGTATAAAGGATACCATATTGTTTTCAACTTGAAAGACATTTAGCCTCTGGCTTGGATGATGTTTATATTTCTTAGAGTTCTACAGAAACACTGTACTCTCTCATACGGAACTCTTATGTTCTCCTTTATAATGAGATATATGACGAATAAGATTCGTTCAACAAGTTACTGAAGATTTGGTTTTTAGAATTTTAGGCCAGTGCCCCTCCCCCTCCGTCTCTCTCTCTCCCCCCGGGCCGCTGGCAGCTGACGCAGGAGTTCCAGGAAATGGACACCCCTGCCGGCTCACTGAATGCGTTTTAAATTATTGCCTTTACTGTACTTCAGCATTTCCCTTCAGCCTAGCTTGCCGTGTCCATTTCTGAGAGGCAGGACCTCCGTAAGTACTAGGTGACAGCTTGAGAAATCAAATCAGGCCACCATTTGTAAAAGGGGGTGGGGAGGAGTATGGATGTTGGCAGCGCTAGGGGCTTTGTGGTTCTCCCGGGTCCTGGTGAGTGCGGGTGCTCCTGGAGGGTTTTCTTCCTGGGCCTCTATGGCCTCGCTGCCACAACCATTAAAACCAACCCTTCCTGCTTCGAATCCGAATGTTAGCAGCTGTTTCAGTACATCTTGTCATAAGAATCCATGTCCCAATTGCAAAGCAAAATAATAATAATTATTATATTCCAGTAGCTTCCATTTTGTAACATATGATTGAAACTAGGATTGGATCCGGTATTTGCAATAAACATACTCCCTTTCAGGTACATTTTTGTCCCACGACGAAATGAAGTG
Source organism: Paguma larvata (assembly GCA_030068075.1). NCBI lineage: Eukaryota > Metazoa > Chordata > Mammalia > Carnivora > Viverridae > Paguma > Paguma larvata. The sequence continues at coordinate 38,445,455 of CM057844.1, forward strand.
TTTGGTGTAAAGGCAAGGACTCTGAATTTTGGGAGCCTTTGGGGCCATTCGTTGATTCAGTCCACAAAGTCTAGTGGAGCCCTCCTCTGGGCCGGGGCCCGGGAGGGGTGGAGAGGCGGGGCTCCAGGCACTTCTGTCAGACCCCCAGCTGCCGGTGGATGCCATGCTGTCTACCTCGTCACACGCCGAAGAGTTGAAAAGTGACTAATGCATTTTACCACGAAGGGACACCCAGTTGTGGGACTGAACATAAAGGGTGTTAACACCAAACCTGCTATGCTTATTAACTCAGTGATGTGCTTACTGTAAATGTGAAAATATTTCCGGACGGCTGGCTGGCTTTTATGCCTGTGTGTTTAAAAAAAAAAATTAGAAATCTCAAAAATTGTCAGCTTTTCACCCAAGTTTTACTTCCCCTGACTGGATTCGGGCGGTGTTTGAGTTACGGACGATGGGCTTTCCCGAGTGCGTACAGAAATGAATTCGCTCCGGGCCCTAATTCATTCTGTTTCCGGAGCTTCGTGTTCCCTGGGAGGTGACCAGTTACCTCGTTGAGTGAGTGGGGCAGGACAGGAATCAAGACCCAGCCTTAGAAATGATTCAGGCAGCGTTACTTTCTGTCCTGTTCACTTCCTTGGCTCATTTAGCATTTCTAGTTCAGCGGATGTTTTGTTTATAATTTATCAAGCATTTGTAGCACAACTTTCTAGCCCCGCTCGATCATAATTCTGGAAGAACTTACTTTTTTCTCTCATAAAAATAGTTCACTCTGGAGATGACGGAGATCACGTCGAGTGCCGGTGCCTGTGTAAAATGAGACCTCGTCCTTTTAGTCGCTGACCTGTGAGCTTTGAGCCAGTCAGTAACCCATTCTCACGTTGTCACTAGTGAGCGCGAACCTTGGGCGTCTGTTACACCTGCTGTTTTATTCTGTCGCGTTTCTGAAATCTACGCTAAGAATAGGAAGTAGGCCCTTGAAAAACCAGTAAAGAAGTGGCCCGGAGAGGGAGGGAGGAGGTAAGGGATCTGTTTGTTCCGCGTTGGTATATTTCGTATGTTACTCCTCTAATTTCTCATTTAGTGGGATCCTGTCCCTAGGATGCTGAGGTACACTTTGGTTTGGAAATGTTGGCATTTTTATCTTTAAGGGATGCTTCAGGAAACCTGTTTTACGGCAAGTTCCTTCCCTTTTGGCTTGACTCCCACATTTACCCTGGCGTCCATCTTCTCATCATCCACTTTTGGAAGAACGTACTTTTTTATTTTGTTTTCTCTGTGGAAAATCTACACACTTGTTAGATTCTTTAAGCGCGGTCGGCACCGTCAATGATGTGAGGATACTGGATGCTGGCGATGGAAGTCTCCTTAAGCTTGTTCGTTTGTCGGAGTGCTGCTGCTTCTGCAGCTGTTGCAAAGTTAGCTTACCTTTACTGCAGCTTCACCTCGCAGAGATCCCGTCGTGCTACCATTCTGTGAAGGGTCGTATAGTATAGTCCATTTTACCTCCAAAGTGCTGCTCTTAGTTTAAAGTACCTTTAAAATGATCACTCCTCAAGACCGTAATCCTGGCACTTTATTTTACTAAATGAACTATAAGTATTTTGCTAAATGCACTATAAATACATTCAGAGCATCTATTTCACATATGCTACTGTAACGTAGAGAAACACTTAAGTGGGTATATTTTCTTATTTGTAGGCTAAAGTTGGTTAGAAACACTTACTGCATTTAAGATTTGTGCATTTCACTCTGAGTTCTCCTTAATTTTAAAATCAATTTTTAAAAAAGTATTGTATGAATACATCTTATTTTCTCAACGTCTTTGCTAAATGACATCTCCAGATTCTACTTCCTCCCCCTCTCTCGGGCAGCAGAACAGTATATATGAATATAATCCTTTGGCTGAATAAAATCACTTGCCCGCAGTTACTCCTGTCCTGGCCCCTCTCGTTGGTTCAGTGGTGTGACTGTATCCGTTATTTTTTCCGTCTCTATTCAGTCGCACCAGCCGGACTGACCACACTTTTTCGTCCCCCAAGGCCGAATTCGTATCTGTTGCTAAGTGCTTCCAGTTACATAGAACAAGTTTGAGACTTAGATTTTTATTCCTTTGGGTTATTTGTCTGTGTTGTATAGCATTTCCCTGCGAGCTCAGTCTCCTCCACGAGCGATGTGACGCGTGCGTCTCGCTGCATCGTCTCGCTGCATCATCTCACTGCATCGTCTCGCTGCATCATCTCGCTGCATCTCGGATGGGTTTACAACCCCAAACGATGCTTTCAAATTGCTAGTTCATCTTAGCGTGAATCCAAAACACCTCCCTGCCGTTTTGCAGTTTTTTAAATAAGTAGAATAGGAGAATGTGGGGTGGTTGTCGTTTTTTAATCCAAGTCGAATCTCACCTGGTCCGAGAAGTGACAGAGGGCCATAGCAGGTCTCCGATAAAAGCCGGTGCGTAGTTGCCCACACCTCAGCCCGTGACCGCGGTCTCTTTGCTCAGAACCATTTTCAGCTCTTTGAGCTGCTGATTCTCGTTTGTGTGTGTCTCCATATTTCCAAGGAAAGTGTGTGTTTTCTGATTCATTTAATTGGGACCTTTACACAGGTAGAGGATTTCATTTTCTTGAACAGCCGTCCTTTCTGCTTTTCCTCCCCTTTGCCTCCCCTTCCCCGTTTTCCCAGTATCTTACACCTTGTGGTTAAAACGATACTCATTTCCATTATTCGCCTACGCACGTAGTCACAGAGAGCGTTGTCCTGGAGTTTCCGTTTAGAGTTTTCCCATAGTTAGAATTGCCGTGTATACCTCGATTCACATGGCATTCTTTCTGCCTGTGGCTAATTCTTCTCATACCTCCTGTAGCCTCTTGGACAGTGTTCCGCCTGGTCAGTCAGCACTGACCAGTAGGAATGCACCCCATGTGTATAATTTCACCCTTTCTAGTGGCAAAAAGCTAAAAAGAAGCAGATGAGATTAATAATAGTCCATGTAGCCCAGAAGTTCAAAATGTTATGTTAACAAATACCGCTGAAAATATTTGAGATATTTTAGTTTCCTTTCTTAGTGCTGTCATCAAAATCCGACGTGCATTTCGACACTTCGGACTGCTATGTCTCAGGTGCTCTCAGGAGCCGCACGCGGGAGGTGGCTGCTGTAGAGGGCAGAACAATTTCAGCTGATTTCTTGGTTTGAGATTCTGTCTTCGAGGCATCTGTACCGGACACCTCCATTCTCCCTTCGGACTGTTTGGTCCGTAGGCCTTACACACACGGCCACCATCTCGGGAACGCCCTCTGCCCTTCCTGACTGGATTCCCTGTTTCCTGGACTTCAGGTCTTCTTCTTTTTCTGTGGTGGTTTCGTTCAGTCGTGGTGGGTACGGTGGACAAAGGGCATGTCGTTGACACATCAAGTCTCTTCAGTCACACTGCTCCAGTCTGGCCCCCTTGCTCCAGGGTCGGGTACAAACTTGTCGTCCTGGGAACACCTCCCTCCAGTTTCTGTGGAAATTGCCTTGCTCTTGTGTCAGGTTTTGTTGTTTGGTTTTTTTTCTTTACTATATCTTCTGTTTTTCTCTTTCTTGGTTTATTTCTTCTGACAGGTGGAAGACCTGCTCAGTGGATTGCTGAGGACCAGGGCATGGGTGGTAAGGGGTTTGACACCTTGCCTCTCCGCAGTGTTTTTGTTACACCTTCTCACTTGATGATAGTTGGGCTGGATATAGAATTCTAGATTGGAGATCATTTTGCTTCAGATTCTGAAGGCATTGCTCCATTGCTGTCTCACTTTCAGTGTTCTGGCAAAGTCTGAAGCCATTCTGATGACCTTATCCTTTGAAAGTGCATTATTTTTCCTTTTTAGGCACTTAACAGGATATTTTCTTTGAAGGATTATGGAATCACGTATTAATGTGACTTAGTATAGGTCTGTTCTTATTATGATGAGCACTGGATAGGTCTGAAGATTTCCTTGAACTATTCTTTGGTTTTTTTCTTCATATTTTGTTTAGCCTAGTTTTCTATGGCGGGGGTGCTTGGGGGATAGGTGGTGGTGCTTTACTTTCTGGGAGGATTTTCTTCTACCTTTACCTAACATCTTGTTGTTAATTCATGGATCCGATATATTTTTCTTATCTTACTGAGTATGTCAATAGTATATGAAGCTTCTTTTCTCTGCAGTTTATTTATTCCAAGGGACTCTTTTCCCCTGTCATTTTTCTTGTAAATCTCTGATATTAGAAGCTTTCTCCTTAAATCTTAGAATCAGTGGTTGTCTGTGTGCGATGAAGAGTTGGGGCTCACAAGGCAGATTCGGAGCTCTGAGAAGGTGGAAGGGGCTTATTAGCACTGATCCAGCCGTGAGCCGTCTAGCTGGACTGTTGATTGGTTGTTGGTTATGTGCCCTGGTGACAGAATCTTCTGGTCCTTCCTCCCGTCCACTCAGACCCCCTGGAAAGCATTCTCCCTCCTGATGTTCATCCTCCAGAAAATGAATGATTCTCCCGAGTTCTGTGGTGTGGGGTGGCAAGCACCCAGCAGCACCCAGCAGCACAGCAGGGGGCAGCGGGAATGGTGGAGATCCCTTTCTTCCCTGAGCCCTGCGTCGAATCCCATCCTTCCGTCCAGAGGAAGCATTTCCTGAGCCTCCGCGGGATTCTGTGCTGGAAATCAGGGTGGTTCTCTGCTTTTCCCCATCACCGGCTCGTAATCGAGCTTTCTCAGACCTAATGGCTACTACTGATAGTAAGATTTCCAGCTTCCAAAATTCTGTTGCTGCTGTCTTCTCCCGTTCTCCCTTGTGAGTTTGTCTTTTTTTTCTCTCCTAACTGTAGTGGAATATACATAACGAAATTTACTGTTGTAACCATTCCCAGGCGTACGGTTTAGTGGCAGTAAGTACATTTACGTTGTTGTGTGAGTTTATCTTTTAATAATAAAATACAAATTAAGAAAAGATTTTTAAATGGGGTTATAGCGGTGTTTTAGGAAGGCAAATTAGGGGCTTGTGATCAGTCCAGCAGGAGGCATACTTTGGGTCTTCTGTTAATCGAGACACTTTCTCTTTTTGACCCGTTGGGTGTAACGGGATTTGTCTAACCATCTCCTAGGAAAACAGTTGAATAGTTGTTGGCATAAAAGTGCATTTTATCTGCCCCCGATAATTGTAGCTTTGCACAAGGTTACAGATGGTACTCCCAGGCATGACGTTCAAGTCTCTCCACGATCCGGCCTACCCACCCACGTGCCCCACTCACTGTTCCTGCAGGAGATGCTTGCTCCGGCACTTGCCATGCCAGTGTGCCCGAGCGAAATGCCCCACCCCCCACCCCTTCGCTCTCCCGCCGCCCTCGTCCTCCACTTCTCTCCGGCTCCGGCCCCAGCCCCACGCCTTCCTCCCGCTGTGGCCATGAGGTTGTTCCTCTTCTGTTTCCCTTTTGTGACCTTGTACACGCCTCTGAATTAGCACCTGGCATTTCCCACACTGCCCAGCTCTCTTCGATGTGTGGTTCTGTCCTGGGTCTTCCTTCGTGCCTGGCACACAGCCCGAGCTCGGTGAACTGTCTGGATGGATTCCTGGGGCCAGAGATTTCAAAAGAGAACTCTTTATCTTTTTTTTTTCTTTTTTCTGTAGGATATCCGACACGAAGCCAGTGATTTCCCATGTAGAGTGGCCAAGCTTCCTAAGAACAAAAACCGAAACAGGTACAGAGATGTCAGTCCCTGTAAGTATTCACATCGCCATTTCGGTCTCGCTGCTCCCGTCGCGTCGGCTCCTGCCCCGCCGCGGGGCCTCCCGGCAGGACCGCTTTCCCCCCGGGTTTGGTGATAAGTCGATAGCAGTAGAGGTTTATGACTCGGTCGTTTCCTATAATAAAGGCATTAGAGACATATAGTAATGGTTCGATTTTTCCACGATTGTAGAAGGAATAAGGTTTCAGTTTCTGGAAAATTCAGCTAAGTTCAAAGCACCGTTTTTAGCTTTGGATATTTGAATGATGAATCATTTTCCTACCAGCTGAAGCCGAGCAGAGTAGGCACAGTGTAACCTTTTCTGGGTGACTCAGCAGCAGCGTCATTAGGCCTGGAGCATTGTATCGAGCTGTAATGTCACCCCGCCCCGGCGCTAAGGAGCCGAGCGTGGTCCCCCTCCGCTGAAGGCAGCTCTGCTCGTTGAGTCCCGCCCCTGCCGCCGGCACCAGTCTTCTAGCCCTTTCTTGCCATTCGCTCTCGGCGTGCCCGCTGGCCTCTGACAGCCTCCTCTGCCTTCGGAGTGACTGGCTCTGGATCTGCCCATCTCGCAAAAGGAAAGAACCGAACGCGTTAGAATTTGTGTCGAGCAAGAAAAACTGGAGCTGAGTGAAAAGCGTGAACTCTGCCGTCCCCTCGAGGCCGCGGAGGGCCTTCCGACTCCCCTCCGGGGTTTTTAGACCCCGTCCCGCAGAGCCAGGCGGTTGCAGCTGCCAGCATCCCCCGGGGCCGCACGGGACTCTGGCCGCCACGGCTCACACAGGCACTTGCTGCGCGCCCGCGAAGTCCCGCCACCCCCGCGGCAGCGCAGCGGGTGCCAGGGTTCGGCGCCTGCGGGCGCGGCCCAGCCTGCCGGCCACGGGCGCTGCGGCTTCGGGCAGGCGCTCTCCTCTCTGGTCTTCGCAGAGCGGGAGCCGCACGGATCTCAGGACCGCGTGCGGGCGGACCGGGACGGCACAAGCCGCTGAGCTCCGAGTCTCGCTCTTACACGCTGGCGGTGGTCGAGGCGGTTGTTAACCGGCTAACGGAAGGCGCACGCGAGGGGCGTCCAGGGTAGCTGGGTGGTCGGGCGGCGCGCGGTTGCGCTCCAGCCCCCGACACTCTTGGTTTAGCGGGTCGGGGCTGCGGCACCTGGTGGGTTTTATTAAAGAGACAAAGGTCCCTTCAGGTGACTGTCGTGAGGTCCTGGCCAGCTGCTCTGTTTCAGAGGACAGTCCCTGTGGGCATCTCTCACGCAGGGCGAGGAGACCCCCCTCGCCAACCGCGCTCTGCAGTAGGGAGCGAGGTCACCTTAATACTGCTCTGCTGCGTTCTCCTCAGGACTCCTGTAACTGGATTCCTGAGCCGGCTTTTCACAGAGAAAACAGCGTTTGAAATATTCTTCCCAGGACACAACGCGCAGCCTTTGCACCCCAGTGTCACTCCTGTTTCTGTTTTTACACCCCCCCCCCACCTCCACTAGCCAGCAGGGCAGATAATTGGCTTTTTTCTTTTTTAAAGTTTATTTATTTTTGAGAGAGACAGAGTGCAAGTAAGGAAGGGGCAGAGAGAGAGACACAGAATCCGAAGCAGGCTCCAGGCTCTGAGCTGTCAGCACAGGGCCTGATGTGGGGCTCAAACCCACGAACCGTGAGATCATGACCGGAGCCGAAGTCAGGTGCTTAACTGACTGAGCCACCCAGGCGCCCCAATAATTGGCTTTTTAAGGTCACGGGGGACATGGGGAGAAGGATTCAAGGTAGAACGTGATCTTGTCCTCTGTCTTCCATTTGGCAATTTGGAAAAAGCCCCAGCAGCTCTCGGAGGAGCTGTTTGTCCAGGGTCACCCAGTGCTGCTTGAACCCACTCAGCTACCCTCCGAGGAGTTGTGTGGTGTCACAGTCTTTTTGGGGATCTTTTATCTTCATGACTTAAATATTACCCAAGTATTTCAATTTGTATTACTCCTCTATGATGATAAACACTCTTCCTAATAGTGGCTAATTTAAAAAAAAATTCTTTAAAATCTTTTTTTTTTTAATGTTTATTTAATTTTGAGAGAGACAGAGAGACTGCGTGAGCAAGGGAGAGGCAGAGAGAGAGGGAGACAGAGGATCTATGTTGGCAGCAGAGACCCTGAGGTAGGGGTCAAACTCACAAACCATGAGGTCGTGACCTGAGCTGAAGTTGAACGCTTTTAGCCGACTGAGCCACCCAGGTGCCCCTTCTTTGAAATCTTGTAGAAGAAAAAACCCCAACCCGTGTGTCCCCATTAACTTCTCCTTTCCCCTTGGGCTAGGGGAGCGAAGAAAGTATTAGGAGCGGTCACCTGGGTTCATCATCCCTTGTGTTGAGCCAGAAATAAAAATACCCACCTGCTCTTGATAGGTGCGCCAGCGGCCCCCAGGGAAACACTGCTTTTGTGATAAAGTCACAGTAAGAGGGGAAAACATGGCTATGTGTTTTCAGTAACCTGGGGCAGAACTTCCAAAGGAGAATTTATTTTTAAAAACCATTGTGGGGGTGTGCCTGGGCGGCTCAGTCGGTTGAGCGTTGGACTCTTGGTTTTGGCTCGGTCCTGATCCCGGGGTCGTGGGATCAAGCCCCACGTCAGGTTGCATGCTGAGCGCGGAGCCCGCTTGGGGTTCTCTCTCTCCTTCTGCCCCCCTCGCCTTCTCATGCTCTCGCTGTCTCTCTCTTGGGAAAAAAAAATTAGAAATAAAACCTATTCTGACAGTTACATTTAATGTAGTTTCAGAGTTTTGGATTCAGGATTTCGTTTTTCCAGTTAAAAACTCTTTTAAATGTCTTCGATCATGACAGTTTCTGAATTTGAAATATTTAGAGTCATTTAGGTATGTTACGCTTGAAACTTTAAAAAAAAAAAACCCTTCTATAGAGGAATTCAAGGTATCACTTTTCACCCCACTACGTATGTAGGTCACTTCCTCTTGAGTCCATTAGACACAGGCTAGGTGGAGACATAGTCATGAATTCTACCGACCGTAGCTCATTGTAGCGACTAGAGCAGTGGGGACCAGGTGAAGATTTTGGTGGATTTTCTTCTCTTCTAAAGATGGAAGCCACTGTATTTTATTACCTTATAAAAATACATAGCAGGCATCTGAGAACAGGTCCCTTGGCCCCCTTTCCCCATAATCTCCCGATTTGTGGGGCAGCAATGCGTAAAGGAAGATCTGACCTGAGAACAGGTTGCCCAGTTAGGACACAACCTGTGTCTGGATTTAGTTTGTCTCTGTTGCTCTTTAGCATTAAGTTGCAAACCCTTCAGAAACCTTTCTGAAAACACGAAGCCGTCCCCGTGTTGATGGCGAACCTCAGGTGAAGCAGCATGGCCTCAGCCAGTGTGAATGCCCTTAGTGCCCCCAACTCACCTTTTTCACTTTCCCCCTGGGGCGCACTGCGTGTGGGGCGCTGCGGCGCCCCAGGACTGACCTTTGAGTTCTGCTTTGCCTCTCAGTTGACCACAGTCGGATTAAACTGCATCAAGAAGATAACGACTACATCAATGCCAGTCTGATAGAGATGGAAGAAGCCCAGAGGAGTTACATCCTTACGCAGGTAAACGGACCGGCCCGTTTCTTAATGGCTTTTCGCCCTCCCTGACGTCAGCGTAAGGGCTTTAGAGTACTGGCGTCTGCACCTCCGGTGAGATGGGCCACAGCCCTCCAAGGCCAGACTTTACGCAGTCCAGAACGGCAACGAGGAAGGGAAAAAAACCTTCCTTCAGAGATGCACTTCGGTGGTAACGCGCATCTTTTCTGGGAAGTATGCCCCTTGCTGGGCTTCTAGAAAACAGCGTGACATGCCAGAACTGCCTGTGGTCTGTTGGCGGAGGCAGCAGAGCCGTGGCCAGAGCAGAGCCCGCGCCTGCGTGGATTCTGCCACTGAAGAGGGCTAGCAGTAGACCAGTGACCTCGTCCAGGTATCTGCTCAGAATCTCTACCCGTGGTCCTCCTTCTTTGGCCCAGAAAAAAAAAAAAAAATCTTACATTATGTGGACAAGCCTGTAAAATCATTTAAAATTCCTATTAGGGGCGCCTGGGGGGTCAGTCGGTTAAGCGCCCGACCTCAGCTCACGTCATGATCTCACGGTCTGTGAGTTTGAGCCCCGCGTCGCACTCTGTGCTGATGGCTCAGAGCCTGGAGCCTGCTTCAGATTCTGTGTCTCCCTCTCTCTCTGCCCCTCCCCTGCTCACGCTCTGCCTCTATGTCTCTCAAAAATAAACGTTAAAAAATTTTAAATTCCCATTAGCTTTTGGCCTTTTTATGGGAAAAAATTATGAGGATGATCTAATGATTGATCTTCTGTGAAACACTTACTAGCATGTGACCCCAAGACCGTGGGTATCTAGGAAAGAGGATAAAGAAATTTCTTTTTATTTAGTTTTCTCAAGTCTTAGTCTGTTACCTGTCAGTTGCTGTAAACACTCTTATGTTTCTCTTTTTTTAAATCATAATTTTTGCTTTCTCATTCCATATCAGTTTATCATTCTTTAAAAAAAATTTTTTTTAATGTTTATTTTTGAGAGTGAGAGACACAGAGCGTGGGCAGGGGAGGGACAGAGAGAGAGAGGGAGACACAGAATCGGAAAGGCTCCAGGCTCCGAGCTGTCAGCACAGAGCCTGACATGGGGCTCGAACTCACAGACCGTGAGATCATGACCTGAGCCGAAGTCGGCCGCTTAACTGAGCCCCCCAGGCGCCCCAGTTTATCATTCTTTTAGATGGCTTTGGGGCAGAGGGTGATTTTGAACGTCATACTTCTGTTTAACATTCAGAGATTAAAATGACAGTGAAGCCAGAAAGCACGTGAGCGAGGCCGCTTTGGGGCAGGGAGCGCGGTCAGGGCGTAGCTCCCGTGGCCCTTCACTGCCCTTTCTCGTCCTGTTCCCCTCCTCTCCGTCCATGAGGACGGTCAGCCCAAGTGCCTCCCGGTGTGCAGAACTCCAGCCGCACCGTGTTGGGTCCTGGGGCCCATTCAGGAAGTTCTCGGCGTGTGCACGGGGGAGGGGGCAGGCCTCCACCAGGCCTCAGGTCAGAGTCTTCCCAGCACCCTGGGGTGGTTACGGTAGGGTGATTGGAGAGGGACCCTGGTGGTGGCGAGCTGTCGGGAAGAGGCCAGGGGAACAGCAGCTTCTTGGTAACTTCTCTTTTTAGAAGTCAAGTTTTGTACTTCCTGATTTCAGCCTCTCAACTCTGTGTGGGGTTAGGCAGTCCAAAGCAAAGACGGAGCACCAGGAGATCACCGCGGACGCTTGTCCGCCCCCGTCCGTCCCGCCGCGGTGCCCTGGCAGTTACTTGGCCCGTCGGAAGGTCTGTTTTGTCAGGTGGTACCACGGACACACCTAGCTGCCTGCCTGGTCATGCTTCGCCCTGGGATTTATAAAAGGGACCGAAGTAGCCTGGCCCCAGAGTTACCCCTCTAGAGAGTGGGTGCAAACCATTTTCCAAGCTACAAAACCAAGAAAACGCTGCCCATTTTTTATTTCAATGTTCATTATGCAAATAATGCACGTCTGTAGTCTTCCAGTGGTATGGAAGCATAGAGAATAATGGCAAAGGTGCCCTCTGTCACCTTCACAATGAAGTGTTGGCTAAGTTTGGTATGTCTCGTTTCAGATTTTGTGATTTAAAAAAAATTTCTTTTAATGTTTATTTATATTTGAGAGAGAGAGAGAGACAGAGCATGAGCAGGGGAGGGGCAGAGAGAAATGGAGACAGAATCCGAAGCAGGCTCCAGGCTCCGAGCTGTCGGCACAGAGCCCAACACGGAGCTCAAACTCGTGAGCCGTGAGATCGTGACCTGAGCCGTGAGATCGTGACCTGAGCCGAAGTCGGACGCTCAAGAGACTTAAGCCACCCAGGTGCCCCTCTTGTATGATTTTCAGTGCCTGAGACCCATCCTAAACTACCATGATGGGAGGCGGGGCAGGTGGCAGGCTGGTACCTGGTGGGAGCCGCAGCTCTGAGCCTGGCCCTCACGAAGAGCTTGCAGGCTGGAGACCCAGGTGCCAGCCCGGAGGCCCGAGGCTGTTGTCTGAGGCTCCGGCTGGAGTGCAGATGTGTCCGGTTTGGGCGGCAGGAGGGAGTCGAGTTCAGGAAAGTGAGCGGGCACTGAGGGCTCGTGTGGTCAACAAAGGCGTGGTGAGACTTGAAGGGAAAGGAGGCCAAAACTCAGGAGACTTTGGGTGAAAATAGGTGAGACCGGAAACCATTCTAGAAGTGGCGCTGGCCAGAGGAGGTGACGCGTTCTGTCACGGAGGTGAGAGGTGGTGTCCCTTCCAGGCGGTACTAACCCTTGAGACAAACTGGAGGCGCCCGCACTCGTATATCCGGGAAACCTCTGTGCCTGTGGCCAGTTGGCGCACACCCCCACCACGTCCTGGGGCCACCTCACTGATCGCGTGTGTCTACAGCTTTTATGTTCCTTGGTCCGAGGATGAGGCAGTCCACGGTCAGGGTCATCTTTTTTTTTTTTTTTTTTTTAAGTGTATTTGTTTTGGGGAAGGGGGAGCGAATGTGTGAGTGGGGGAGGGGCAGAGAGAGAGGGAGCTCGAGAATCCCCAACAGGCTCCATGCTGTCAGTGCAGAGCCTGACATGGAGTTCGATCCCACAAACTGCGAGATCATGAGCTGAGCTGAAATCAAGAGTCGGATGCTTAACCGACTGAGCCACCCAGGTGCATCATTATGTTTTTTTTAAGTTTATGTATTTGGAAAGAGGCAGAGACCGCGTGAGTAGGGGAGGGGCAGAGGGAGAGAGACAGGCAGAACCCCAGCTGACTGAGCCACCAGGTGCCCCTCGTCTTAGTAATAGTAATAATACTAACACTAATAGCTAACATTCCACCGGGGTTTACCGCGCTCCAGGTGCTGCGGTGAGACCTTCACGCGAATGGACGTAGTTAATTTTCACAACCGTTTGAATAAGGACTGTGATTAGTCTAGAGATGGGTGGAGAAACTGAGGCACGGAGATGCGAAGTGACTCATCCAGGGTCACACAGATGATCAGTGATGCAGCTGAGACTCGAGCCACCAGAGTGTCACCGGAGATCACTTCCCCGTACTGCCTCGCGCTAGCACCCGCTAGCTCTGTCCCGTATTCCACTCACCCTCAAGGGGGGCCTCAGGGGAGCCCCCCTGCCAGTCCGCTCACACCAGAAAGCAGAATCCGCGTTTTCTCTCCTGTCGGTCAGCCCGGAGCCAGCCCTGAGCGGCAGAATGAAACTCACAGTACGTGGTGGGAAAGGGAATCGTGGGTACCGACCACTAGGCCGGGAGGGCGGCACCTGTCCGGCCTCAGCTACCCCTCCGCCTGAGGGCGCCGTCTGCCACCCGCCAGCGGCGAGCCCTCGCCGGAGCGTGCCAGGGTGTAAACGGCGGGCGCTCTGTGGGTTGTGTATTTGCAGGGCCCTTTGCCTAACACGTGCGGCCACTTCTGGGAGATGGTGTGGGAGCAGAAGAGCAGGGGCGTGGTCATGCTCAACAGAGTGATGGAGAAAGGCTCGGTAAGTGACGGCCTCACCTGCTGTTGACATCGCTGTCTGAAAGTGTGCCCGGCCGCACAGTCGTCATTTTTGTCTGAGTCGATTTCTTTAAATTGCCTTTATATTTCTTTTACGTGGTGTCTTTTTTATTAGAAAAATTTAAAGAAGCGATATATACGTACGTGTTTCTTATAAAACACGTCAGAAAAGTAAACAAATTAAAAAGAGGGGAAAAAGTCCAAATGCCCTTGATCTATCCCTCCCCCATCAACCAGTCTCTCTCCAGAGCGTGCGTGCGTGCGTGTGCGTGTGTGCGTGCGCGTGTGCGTGTGGCTTTGCTCCACCCCGTGGTCCCCGCGCTGCCGTCCCATCATGGAGCTGCGTAAGCATAGTTTTATTTTGAGAAGCAAGTTTCTACCGTCCCTTCCCCGTCTCTGCTTTTCCGGCTGGTGTAAGGATGCCTCCGGCCGCCTGAGCCGTGGGAGCCACGGACTCCGGATCCACCTCGGTCAGACACGCAGACACCCGGCTCCTGGCCGCCTCTTGAATGTGGCCGTTGTCTGCTTGTGCGTTCACTGCAGCATTTACGTTACCCTTCCTCCCGAGTTCTCTGTGCAGCTCCGCAAACATCCCGGGGGCGGTGTGTGGGCCAGAGGTGTGTGTGTGTGTTCAGGCAACGCCCTGCGCTGCGCGTGCGCGTCTGTCCCTCGAGCCACCGCCCTGGCCTCTCGACTTGCTCTCGGTGCCTCCTGCACCGAAACCGAGTGTCCCCCACCTCTTCTCAGCTGAAAACCCTGGCGGGACCCCCGCTGCCTCCTGGGATGTGCGTGTCATGGCTACAGGACCCAGTTAACCTGGTTTCCCGCGTCCATCTCCAGACTCCAGCCAGAACACACTGCTCTCGTTCCAGTTCTCTGGAACAGTCTGAGTCACTGCCCGCCCCTCCCCCCGCAGGTATCTCCAGCTGCCTCCCTCAGGCCAGCTGCGGCTCTCGCTCTCCCCACCCGTCTCCTCCCGCGGTTGCCTGTTAGAGGCCCGTCTCCCACGGAGGGCGACGTAGGGTGCAGGGCACAGCGTGGTCTCAGCATCGCGACCAGACGCCGCGCCCCGCTCCCTGGCTGCTCTCCCGACCTGGCCGGCACCCAGGGCTCCCCGGCCTCGGCGCTGGAGGCCCTGGGAGAAGGTGGGCGGAGGAGCGCAGACACTGGTCGGAACGAGGGGCCAGGAGCAGAGAACGGCGTGTGCCCGGGCCTTGCCAGGAGCCGGCCCTGTGCTCGGGCTCAGCCGGGCCGCCGCTCTCGCAGCTGTCCTGGCCGCCTTGGGGCCCAGCCCGCCAGGAGAGCAGAGGGCCCCCGATGGTCATGGCCCGAGAAGGTGAAAATACAAGTGCCGAGAAGCAGGACCTGAGCGGGGAGACGAGGAGCGCTCCCCACGGAGCCCGGGCCTCCCCCGCTCAGAGAGCCTGTCTTCGTGACCGCACGTGGCCCTCCGGTGACACACATGTTGAGAATCAGGTTTTCCGCCTCTGTGCCCTTTTCTTAAAGTATTTATTTGCTCAATGACAGCAGACCGAGAGCTCACGTAAGTGTTCAAAGAATGAAATCCTGCTTCTTAGAAAATTGTTTTCGGTGAAAGTGGTTTTTCGTGTTCTCTGCTTCAGTGGCTCGATTAGTAAAATGTGAAGTTACAAACGTGGAGCCGCCTCCCACCCGTCATCGCCCTCGTCAGCAGTTGAAAATAAAGAAACAAGCGTTAGGTTCCCACAGTACACGCTCCCCGCAAGGGAAAGTGAAACGCGGTGGCCCGACCGCATGTTTGGCACTCGGTGGTGTCGGGGTCTCTGAGCGTCAGCGCTGCTGACACGGGGGCCGGCTCGTTCTGTGCGGCGGCGGCGGCCACCCTGGGCGTGCAACGGCCCTGGGCAGCGGCCCTGGTCTCCACCCACGAGATGCCGCTAGCACGCCCGCCCCGCTGGTGGCGAGCAGAACGTTCCAGACGTTGTGCAGATTTGTGCACAGCTGCTGCCAGTTGCAGAGTACTGTCCTTAGAGGGTATTGAGCGTTGGGAATTTAATTTATTTTCTATAAATTTTTTTAAGTTTATTTTTTGAGAGAGAGAGGGAGCACGAGTGTGAGGGAGGGAGGGGGAGAGAGAACCCCAAGCAGGCTCCACGTGGCCAGCGCGGAGCCCAGTGCAGGGCTCCCAGCTCCGGAACCATGAGGTCACGACCTGAGCCAAAACCAAGAGTTGGACGTTGAACCGACTGCGCTGCCAGGCGCCCTGAGGGTTGGGAATTTTAAATCGAGTTGTTTATTCAGAATGCATCAGATATGGTAGCGTTTCCGTTTTACTTGTTACTGAAGGTTTGGGTGAAACCGCTTTGCCGTCAGCACAGTCCAGTGGGGGCGCCGTCCCAGCGCAGGAGCTGTGTGCCGGTCACCAGGCCTGTGCGTGGTCGTCTCCCACCCAGGCTGACGGTAAATGGGCACCGATCCACGGTGACAGTTTCTCCCCTTGGCCAGTCGGTCTTGTACTTTACTGTGCTCAGGTGACGTTGGTCTCTGCTTTCCTTATAGCTGTTCTTCCCGCTCAGGGTCACGCACGCCGACACGAAAAGCAGTGAATGGTTTGAGATTCTTAAAGTTTCTCGGGATCGACTATTTCAATCCAGCATTGGTATTATCACTCCAGTTAGAGCTGGCAGGGGAACGTCGGAAGGAGTCGCAGTGTCTTTGCTTGGCTGATCTCATTATAGACCGTGTGTCCAGCCCAGGGGACGAACCAGCCTGCAGAGCGTTTCCACGCGATGTGGGTTTGTTTTGCGGTTTCCTTCCTTCTCTGAGGAGTGTGGGATGCGCCCCTCTTTCCGGCAGCCCTGCCCGTTCCCCTCTGGGGACCTTGTGCTTCCCGGAAAACAGTAGTGCAGGAAGTGATCGTGTGCCTGAGACTGGGCTCGTCCAAGTAGCCGGCGATCTTGTTGGTTCGATTTCCAGGTTGAGCGGAGACGTGTCGGCGAGGGGTGGGTGCGGGTGGCAGGACGGGGGTGGCCGTTCGGGCAGGGCAGGTAAGCAGGGTGCTGTCTGACCAGAGCACCGCCTGTATCTCTCTCCTGAAACCCCGGCCGAAGGTGCTGTTCGGTTTCGGCGCTTTGGCGCGGGGGCCGCTCAGGGTCTGTATCGCGGAGCTTCAGGGTCATGCCTCTGCTTGGTCGGTCAGCTCCCTGGTTTGTCAGTCCCTGGGAAAGCCAAGTCATCATCCCCGCGTCACCCCAGGTGTCTGTCGTTCACGGATTTTTCTGAAGATGCCCAGCTATTTTGAGAGGCCCAGGGCCTCTGTCTCCCGTCTGGCGTCCAGGTGGTAGCGGCAGCCGTGACAGACACCAGCATGTTTGCGCTGCCACGGTGACGTTTGGTGGCGACCCAGGTCGTGGCATGACTGGAATCCTGCTGAAGGACTGCTTTCCAGTCCAGTCCCCTCCTCGGCCGGCGCGCAGCAGTTTGAAGAAGAGCAGGAAGTAGCGGCCTCGTGCTTATTTTTCTGTTTTGTTTTATTTCGTGTGTTAAAACAAAAATTTCTACAGGAAATGACAGCAAGCCGAGCATGGCATGTTACTGTGAATGCCTGAGCGCTCTTAAAAATAAATACTGCTCGGCAGACACTTGGCACACCCCGGGATTGCACAATAGCGGGCTTCCAAAATCTTGGTCTTCAGCTGGGTCACAGATCTCCTAGGCTTTATATTCAGTTTTGAAAGTGCGTGTTTGCCACGTGGAGGTGAAATTTAAGAGACTCGTTCTTCTCTGCCCATGAGACCTGAAAGCCTCGGCCTCTTCTTCGGTAGCGACTGGCCACTCTGCCCTCCTGGCTCCCCGCTCACGGTGCTGGGCGTGGGCTGCGGCACGCGTGGTATCGAGCGCACGGGGGCAGTCTCTTTGTTCCTCGGGTCCCCGGGAGCGGCACGGGTCTCCTGGTTGGAAGCGTGGGAACAAACGCATCCTTTAAACCTCTTCTCGCTCAGTGCTGACTGCCACTGCCCTGCCCGCTTCGGCCGAGCACGGGGCCCTCCCCGGCACTGACGCGTAGCATCCCGAGGGGCAGGATTGCTCTGAGGCGGACAGATTGGCCCTGTTCCAGGGGTCCGTCCTGGGCATTCGGTGTCGGGAGGCGACATGGGTGAAACTGGCCGCGTCTCTCCAGCAGGCCTGGTCGGCTCTTTAGAAAGCCCCGTTGGCCTTCTGTTTCGGACCTGTGACATTTGGTGTTGCGTCGGCATCCCGATCTGGTGTTTGTCGGGCTGTTTCTCCTTTCTCTGTGGCTGCAGAACAGCTGCGGGCGGCGGCTCATTAGAGCAGGCTGGTGGGCCTTCATAGCATCCCGGCTCTTCGCTGCTCAGGTGACGCCTGGGTTCCTGGGCCTTTGGCCAGGGTCGCCGTGGTCTGGTCCTGTCCCCTGTTGCCCCTCTGAGGCTGGCTTCTGGGCAGTCACCGCCTAGGAAGCCCTAGTTGCCCCTCCAAGCACGCCTCTGGCAGAGGCCGCTGCTCCCATGTGGTTTTCCCTCCTCTCTTTCCTGTAACCGCAGCTGGCCCGGAACAGTCCCCTCTTGCGCATTCCCCCGGCACGTTAGCGTCTCCTCCCGCTACGCCGCCTCGTCGCTGCTCGGCACAAACAGTCTCTCGAGTCCTAATGGGCAGGCCGGCCCTGGAGGGGCTCCTTCCACCTCCGGTGGCGTTTCAGACCCCGCGTCCCCTGGGCACTGAGTGGACCAGCGCACCTTCAGTTGCAGCGGGCTTGAATCTGTACCATTTCCCAGAGAGCTGTTAACGTCCCTGGTATTTCACGTGGTGGAAATCATGTCTTGGGGTTCCCTCTGTCGAGGCTCAGTGTCCGACCGTGTGGTTCGTAGACCTTCAGCTTAGCCCCCATCTGTCTGCCCTTTTGGTCCTAAATGTTCGCCGGCAGACAGAATGTCTGCCGTGGAAACTTAGTTCAAAGTATGCCCCTAAATTTGAGTCCCAATTTTGTCTTAAACTCTAAATGAAACCAGATCTTTGGGAGTTTTCTTGCTTCGAAGAAAAAGTTAATGAGCTACATTTAAACGAAGACCTGAAATTACTCCTGAAATTATTAAAACTTAGAAAATCAGAAGAATTTGTCAGAACTGAAGCAAACCTGGATGAAAGGGCGGGATGGGGCCGTGGTGATCCCAGCCTGGAAGAGCCCCTCTCCGTGCCTTCTCTCAGCATCCCGCTACCGCCCTCGGCCTGCGCTCCCCGGGGCGAGGAGTCTGCATGGTGCCCGCAGCACCGACCCGGTCCTTGGCAATCTTAGAAATGGCTGCAGAGTAGTCCGTGGGAGACCGAGGCTTCTGTACAGTCCGGCTTCCCCTCGCAGGTGGTCTGGGAGGACCAGACCCCTGGGGCACCTGCTGGTGCGGCGAGCCGGGAGGACTGAGCCCTCTCCGCCCAGCTGGTCCTGGTCTGGGTCTTCACCCGTCCCCGTCTGCCCCAGGGGGCAGGCCGGCTGACGGTGACTCCCACGGCCAGAAAACTCCTGGTTTCCCCCCTCGGGTCGCCCTAAGCTCACGGAAGGTGCTTTGTACCCCCCTTCACAGGAAAACAGTCCGTCGCTCCTACTAATGTGTCGTTTTCTCTGCTAGCTAAAGTGTGCGCAGTACTGGCCGCAAAAAGAAGAAAAAGAAATGATCTTTGAAGACACGAATTTGAAACTAACCTTGATCTCTGAAGATATTAAGTCGTACTACACAGTCCGGCAGCTGGAGTTGGAAAACCTCACGGTGAGTGCGGCGGCTCTTCCGTACGTCGCATGGGCGCCTGCCGAAACGTCTTTGCACCTGGGTCGTGCCGCCTGCCCCCAGGTTTTCTGGGCTCTGCATGCTCTGAGCCAGATGTGGGCCTAGCGCCGTGGGGAGCAGCAGGTAACCTGCTTACATGCCGGCAGGGGAGCCTGCAGGACGGCGCGGGGGGCGGTGGTCCTCAGGTCCCTCCCTCTCCACAGAGCTCCCTCCCCGAGCTGGAACACTGGTTCATCACAGTTTTTAGGGAGAAGGGAGTTTCTCACCTAAAGCTTCTCCGTTCCTGTCGTTGCAACTGCAGAGGGGCCCGGGTGGTGGCCCGCGCGTTACGTACCAGCCGCCGCCTCTTTTGTCGTCCATGGCCTCTTTAGTGTGGGAAGAAGGGCCCTGCTGGGGCCGAGGTCACGGTCAGTGAGGTCTGGGGCTTATTCCTTGTGGAAGAATGTATGGCACGGGCCGCCGGCTGTCACTGAAAGCTGGTCTTGAAACAGGTCAGGGCACGGTGCTGAGAAGGCCCACGCACGGGGGTTCCGAACAAGCTCGAGGGAGCCCTCGCCGTGGGACCCTCCACCGGCACTTGCAGCAGCTGCTGGGGGCGTCCTCAGCCGTGGCGGCCAGCCACTACCTTCCGGAACCTAACCGTGTGGGGTGGATTCCTGGCCCCACCGTATCAGACTGTCAGACTTTGGGCGGAGGGGCACCATGTCTCCCTGTGCCTCAGTTTCCTCTTCGTTCAGACGGGGGTTTTGTAAGGGTTCAGAAGGTAATCTGTGGGAAGTGGCAGAGCGGCGCTGGGCGCAGAGCTCGTGTCGGGAAGGGCCGGCAGCTACCGTGGGGTCCAAGTAACGGGATTAGCCCGGGAGCGGTGCGCCCACGGACAGGAGGGAGGGAGGCTCGGGGCTTGCTGGGCCGCGCCGGGGCGAGAGTCTGCCGCCGAGCTAGAGTCACGGGCTGGCCTTCAGCTACCTGCTTGCCAGTCCACACGACTCCGGTCGTTGAATTACTGCTGGAACTAAGATCTAGGACTTGGCACAGGTCACCGCGAAGCAGAGGAGAGGTTAAAGTCGCGTGGCTTTTGCGAGCACCGCAGCGCGCTTCCCGAGTGCGGTCCCTTCTCTGCACGACGGATCCGAGCCGGGAGCCCGCTGCAGCCACGCTCTCGGGCCCCAGGGCTGTGATTCATGGAGGGGTTTAATGGAGGGTTTTCAGGAATCACGCTGGCAGCGTGCTGGAATGCGCCCGGAGGACCAGGCAGTCGACGCTCTGTGGCACGGTCTTTGAATTTTGCAAGCCTCACGTGAGGCTCGACTTCTGGGAAGCTCTTGAGAAAGTATCTCCGGCTCGTGGAGGGAACCGGAATTCCGACAGCAGGAGAGCTTCGGGCTGTGTGCACGACGGGATGCGCGCGGCGGTGGGGAGGTTTTCACGCTGGGAAGATCTCTTTGCTCTAAAAGAATTTGTTCTGAGAAATTCTTTTCTCGGACGCGTGTCTGTTCAGGCCCTGCTCTAGGAGGGTTTCCTCGAGAGCGTGGCGGGCAGGCGTGAGCGAGGGAGAAACCGGAGAGAAGCCGTACCTTTTTAAGGATTACAAGAAAGAATTTGCTTTTGCTCTATTTTCTTTTTTTTCCATTTAAGTGTTTTTCTTTCCCTGAAAACAGAAAGGGCATTTCTCACTGGAAGCCGTACGAAGAGGCCGTTTTGCAGGGAGGGGAGATGGCCTGGCGTGGTGTGTTCTCTAAGTTCCTTCACGTCCTCTGCAGGCTCTTCCCATCCGGCAGCGGGACAGCCGCGTCCGCGCTGGGGCGGCTCACGTCTGCGTGCCGTTGCTGCCGTCAGCTCGTTGGGGTTTTCCGCTTCTCCACACGTTTTCACCACGCCCAGCCCCGGGGAAGCCTGTTAGAACGAGAGCCGTAAGCTCCGGGAGGGCAAGGCCCGCGTCTTTCCCTCGTCACACCTGCCACGGCGGCTGGCACCTTGGGGACGTGTTGTTAAGTGAAGGGGGGCGTCGCGGGTGAGCCAGGCCTCTGGCCCAGAGCGTCTCGCCCCCAGCTGCTCTCCAGGCGACCTAGGCACTGACTCGGCCCTCCCTTGCCACCGCGCAGCAGGGAGATCGACGCTCAGGGCGGCGTGGCTCCTGTGCCCACTTCAGCGGGGCCGGCAGGCTTACCCACCAACAGGAACGGCGGCTCCCGCTGGGCGTGTGCTCTTGGCCGAGCGGAATCTCGAGTGCTCTGCTCCCAGCGAGAACTGCGTTTCGATCATTTCTGCCGGGACCAGGTGTCCGCCCTGGAAGCAGGCTCTTCATGGGTTCAGGAGACAGAGCAGAGCCGAAAATGGCACCGGAGGCTGTTCTGTCTGTTGCACTGGGAGCGGCCAGGGCTGGGGAGAGACACTTGGGGACAAGGGCGAGGGTCTTCATTTCGCAAGTTCCTGCAGTGGACTCTGAACACGGGCGCTGGAGGCCAGCACACTTAGATTTAAACTCCTGCTTGCTCATTTAATGGAGGGTCAGCCTCCGAGCCTCAGTCTCCTTGTCAAGAAAATGGGAATACTGGGCATACACACCTAAAGGGTTAATGTGAGAATTCCACGAGCCGGTGTGTCCTTCGCTAGAAGGCCCTGGGGCCGGCCGTGGCTGGTGGTGTCGATCGACGCCCTCCTCCTCAGCTGGGTCATAAGCCGCACGTGGCAGCCACCGACCGTCAGAGACTGAGTTGGTTACTCTTTTCTCTAAAATGGCAATTCTCTGAGACTCCCGAATAGTCCTGTGAGGCCCGAATTACCCAGAGCTGGTGCCGCACACACGCAGTACGCTTTTACTCTTTCACGAGAAACCTTACGGTGCTTGGGGACGGGACTGCCGTGGGCGGCCATGCTGCGTCATCATGCCTTGTTGGGGTGGAGAGAGGTCACTTGTAACCGCGAAGACAGCGGCGGTGATGGGGCGCCGGAGGGGAGAGGCGGGCGAGAACGTTCCGTGCTAGAGGAAGGGCAGTCGAGGCAGGGGCGGCCTGTGGGTCTGTGTGGGGCACCTCAGTGCTTGGTATTTCTCGACCGGGCGAGCAGACAGAGGAAACGTGAGAGGCGAAGCTGCTCGTGGAGTTAGATGCCGCGGGGGGGGGTGGGGGGGGTGGGGGGGGCAAGTGCTGCCTGGAAGCAGTGACTTCCCCACACGTGATTCTCTTAGAATCGGCACGAGGTGGGCTTTGGTTTTTGGTTTTGTTTTTTCTTTCAGTCTCAAGAAACTCGAGAGATCTTACATTTCCACTATACTACGTGGCCTGACTTCGGCGTCCCTGAATCGCCAGCATCGTTCCTGAACTTTCTGTTTAAAGTCCGCGAGTCGGGGTCGCTGAGCGCGGAGCACGGCCCCGTCGTGGTGCACTGCAGTGCCGGCATCGGCAGGTCGGGGACCTTCTGTCTGGCCGACACCTGCCTTCTGCTGGTAAGGAGGCCCCCATTTAACGCGTCCTGCGGCCTGGCCACGGCCTCCCTGTCATTGTCCCTGCGGGGAACTGCCGCCAGTCTTCCCTTTTTAACTCCGTTCCTCCTGTGAAAGTAGCTCTGCCCTGAGTAGCTTTGTTCGGAGGCATAGCCTTCACGTGAATCGCAGAATCAGGGAAGACCCAAAGAATGCCCTCCTCTCACTCCTCCCCCTGCGCCCCGGCGGTCCCCGTTTTGCTGCCGTTTCCCACATTCTCTGCAGTCCCGCCTCCCCACTGTGATTTTCCCGAGACCGGAGCTCTCCTCTGGGACGTGGAAAAATCACGTTGTGCTCGGAAGTTGGAACCGGCTCATCGCGTCTCCTCTCTGGCTTTCAGATGGACAAGAGGAAAGATCCTTCTTCTGTGGACATCAAGAAAGTCCTGTTAGAAATGAGGAAATTTCGGATGGGACTGATCCAGACAGCAGACCAGCTCCGTTTCTCCTACCTAGCTGTGATCGAAGGTGCCAAATTCATCATGGGAGACTCTTCGGTACAGGTGAGCGTGGCGTCCGCGCGCACCCAGCTGTGTCGCTCTCCGAAGAAGGAGGCGTTCCGCTGTGAAGTTGGGACGCTGGCGCGTGTCAGGGGAAATAGCCAGAAAGCCGTGGAAACGTCCACCACATTGCACCTTCTGCCCTTGACGTGCTGACACAGAGAACGCCCGTAGGGAGAGTAGACTTTGTTTTCAAAAGATTTCGCCTTCCAAGTGTAAGCGTCTGCAGCCCCGGGAAGCAGAGAGCCCCTCCCCTCCGCCCCGAGGGGGAGCCGCTTTCCTGACAGGTCAGCCCGGCGGGCCTGCTAGCGGGGCTTTCTCTTGCCGCCGTCTCCAGGAGCAGTGGAAGGAGCTCTCTCACGAGGACCTGGAGCCCCCACCCGAGCACGTCCCCCCGCCCCCCCGGCCGCCCAAACGGATCCTGGAGCCCCACAATGGGAAGTGCAAGGAATTCTTCCCGAACCACCAGTGGGTGAAGGACGGAGCCGGGGAGGATAAAGAAGACTGCCCCATCGTGGAAGAAGCCAGAACCCCCTTAAACGTCCCTTGCAACGTGGAAAGGTAAGGCGAGGGGGCTGGCTTATCGGGGGTGAGGGCGTATGACCGTCCAACTCAGAAACGCGTGTTGGTACTGAAACCCTGTGGACACGGCTTCCTCTTGGCAAGTGGTGCTTCGTGTCTTAGGGGAACGAGGCCCCAGGCACGGCCAGCCGCAGGCCGGGCCGCGAAGTGACCCTCTTTGGCGGGGCTCTAGCACCACCTTGTGGTGCCCGTTGGAATCGGGGATTCGCGCCGCTGAGTCCTGCTCGGAAATGACCTTGCCCTCCCTCGGGCTTCCAGCCAGTCCTGAAACATGAGATCCAGATTAGACCATACACTTTCAGTCCCCAAAAGGGTCCTTCTGGAAGTTTGACCTTTTCGCATAGCCTAGATTAACTTAATGCCATTAAACCAAGATTGTTGAGTACCTGTGGGTCCACGTGAAGCTCTGAGGTCACCAGAGCACGGCCCCTGTTCCCGCCGATCTCGTTGGGGTGGAGCCCGTAGGTCGTGGTCGGGAGCTGGGCACAGCGAGGAGCTGGAAGTGCGTGCCGCGTGAGAGCTCGGAGAGCGAAGGCAGGCGAGCCCGGGCCCGAGCCTCTGGAGGCGGTGCCTTTGGTTCCTGTTCCTTGGATGAGTGCGTGCAGTGCCCCGTGTCTGTCCTGTGCCCCACGTCTGTCCTGTGTCCCCGCGTCCATCTGTCCTGTGCCCCGCGTCTGTCCTGTGTCCCCGCGTCCATCTGTCCTGTGCCCCGTGTCTGTCCGCATCTAGAAATGCAGTGCGCAGCAGTTCGCACGCAGGTGTGCGAGAGATACCCAGGTGGGGGTACTCGTTGTGGGATCGTTTTAATGGTGAGAAGTTAGAGATGAGCCAGTTACGTTTCCAGGGATTTGATAAATCGTGCGTGTTCCTACCTTGGAATGTTCTGGAGCTTTGTAAAGACAGGACCGGGAATTAATTCCCCTCCAGAAAGCAGGTCGTACGCGGCGGGTGCCCAGTGGTCCTCTGGCTACATCGATCGTCAGAATCTTCCCTGGGCACCTTGCTAAACGCAGATTGCCAGGCCCCAGTCCTGACCCGTGAAGCTGAGGTCACCAGGGTCCTCCTGCAACCGGGTCCCTATCACAACCACGTCACATCTGGTTCCAGGGCTTGAGAAAGGTCTGTCCGGTGGGGCCTCCCAGAGCAGGTCTGTGTGAGGCACGGAGCAATAGCTCGGTGACGGCCCCCCAGGGACACCGCGCCTCGTTTCCAGGGGCCTCTGGTGCCATTCTCAGGGCGGGCCCGTGCTCTCCATCCGAAGGCCTGCTGGGAGTCGAGGGCGAGAGAGGAGAGCGCTGGCACGTGGCTGGTGTCCAGTTTGTCATGTGTTCTGTCCCGGGTGAGACTGTGGCGGAGCGTGGGGCCTCTCGCACCGCGTGTGTGAAGGTGGCGAGGAAGGAGGTGTGGATCTGGGAGGCCCGAAAGCCCGAGAGCTCCGGGAAAAGGCGCGGCCGTGTGCCTCCCAGTGGGGGCCCCAGCTGCGCGCCTCAGCAGGTGCTTTGTACTGCCGCCTCCTGTCTCCCGGGAAGGTGGCGCTGGGGCGGAGAGGCCGTGGAGAGGCCCCTGCGAGGCAGGACGTCCCGTGGTCAGGGCCTCTGAGGGAGGCAGGGGCGGAGGACAGGGAAAGGCCTGGAGGAGGTGGAGAGGAGAGGAAGGCCTCTGCCGGCCGCTCCTGCGGCAGCCTCGCAGCGAGAACACAGCACATGGCGTCCCCGCGGGGCAGAGTCTCTCCGGCTCACCAGCGGCGGGTCGGCCGGGGGCCTACGGCGGGACGCCTGAGCAGCGGGACTCTGCGGGATTGGGCTGATGCTGGGGACCCGGCCCGGGACGCGGTGGGTGGAGGGGCAGGGGGATGTGTGATGCGCTCACGTCAGCGACAACAGAGGCTTCTGGGGAGGGGGTGGTAGCGTGTGGGCCACGCCGTCGCCTTCCCCGATCTGAAGGGGCGCGTGCTCCGAGCGAACCCTGGCGCGGGGCAGCACTGTCTTTGCACCAGGGGCAGCACTGTTCCTCCTCGGAGTCTTACCCGCCCCCATCCCCCAGGGGCCGCGGGTCTCCAGAACCAAACCTTGGCTGTGGAGGCCGCCTGGGCCTCGGGGGTGGGGGGGGGGGCTGGGGGGGTGCCAAGTGGGCTTCAGGTCCGTGTCCCCATCGCCAAGGTCTCGTTACACGTGGCTCGTTTTTTCTTAGGATTCCAACTGTAATACTAGCGTCCTGGGCGGCGTTTGCCCCGGAGCGAGTAACCCGTCTCTGTCCCTCTCCTCCCTCAGCACGAGTCCAGACACTGAAGTCAGAAGGCGGGTCACGGGGGCAGGTCCTGCCCAGGGGGAGCCGTCGCCGCCCAGGGAGGAGCAGGAGCGGGCGCCGACTCCCTGGAAGCCCTTCCTGGTCAACGTGTGCGTGGCCACGGTCCTCACGGCCGGCGCCTACCTCTGCTACAGGGTCTGTTTTCACTGATGGACGTGCTGGCCAGACCGCGTGTACGGAAAGCACTGGCCGACAGCCCGGCGTTCGCGTCGGGGCCGTGGAAGGGTCTGAGCCAGTCTCAGAAGAAACAGCAAGGTTTTTAAAGTCTGGAACTGTGAAGGGCTAACGAGAGAATTGAGGATTGGTGCACTGGGGTTGTAAGGAGCCCTGTGGTCCCAAGAATATAAGAGTCTAATCTCAGGGCCTTAACCTGTTCAGGAGTAAGTAGAGAAAATGCCAAATACGTGTTTCTCTTTCTCTCTCTCTCTCGCTCTTTTTTTTTTCTTTTTTTTTTTGTTATTTGTTTTTGAAAAAAAAATAATAGAATTACAACACATTGTTGTTTTTAACCTTTATAAAAAGCAGCTTTTGTTATTTCTGGAAGAAAAAAAAAAAGAGACTAGGCACTTACGAAACTTCCTTGTACCCTTAGGTGGTGTGAGCAGATACACAATTTATAGCTGATTTCCCAGGGAAAGTCCCCCCCACTTTCCCGAATGTAAACTCCTTTGGAGAAGAGGGTCTAAGGGTGTGGGCGCCGTCCTGCTCGGCCACCCCCTCCGCTGTGCGCAGACGGAGCGGGACGGCGCCCACGAGCTTTCCTGTCGTAAGAAGAAAACCAACAAGGGGCCGTCTCTGGAAGACAAAACCCAGCTTCTGCTTTTGCTCAGGGTGACCCCCGCCCCCCCCCCTGCGGGTTTTCCATTGTTCATTTCTCCATCCATCCCTCCTCCTTCCGGCCATCCCGGTCACGCCCCGCCCTCGCCACCCCAGCTCCGCGGACAGGGCTCCTCGAGGCCCCTGCCTCAGGGTCAGCGGTCACAGCAGGGTGGCCGCCAGCTTTGCACCCTGCCCCGGAGATAGGAAGTGAAGGGAGGAGAGAGGATTCGCCTCCACTCGCTGCCCCTGGAGAGCGGACGCGTTCTCCCTCTTTCCCAGCGGCCGTCTCTGAGTACCGTTGGGCAGCACGCAGACGAGTCTCTCCCTTAGGGGCGGCCTGGGGAAGGGGCTGTTGTTAAGAGAAAATCGAAACCCCCTTCCCTGGAGGGGGGGGGCATGGGGGGGGGCGGGCTCATCCGAGGAGGTTTGGTTTCATTCCATTTCCTGTGCGGCAGCACGTGGTGTCCTCCACGCCACCCACCCCCGCTCCTCGCAGAGCCCGCGCCCGCCCGGCAGGCTTGCCGTGGGGGCCGAGGGCCGCGCAGCCGGCCGGGACCTGGACGGACGTTCGCTCTGCGCTGAAACCCCCCTCCCTGGGCTCCTGGTCTTACTCCTTTTGACTTGGTCCCCCCTCCCTTTCCTTCGAGCGCCAAATCCACGACCCGTTTTTTGAGGAGAACAGAGGAGCGTACGGGGCCGGCGGCCTGTGCCAGTCTCGAGGCTCGCCCGCCCGGTGCTCTCGCTCGGCGTGGCCCGGCCCGGTGGGCGGCGCGCACCGGCCTCCCGTGGACCTCCGCGCAGACTCCACTCCGTATTTATTGTTCCGTTTTATTCCCTGAAGGCGTCCATAGTGCACTAGCGAGCATTTTCTTAAGCCAATAATGTATTAAAAACTTTTGATGTCAGCCTTGCATCAAGGGCTTTATCAAAAAGTACAATAATAAACCCTCAGGTAGTGCTGGGAACGTGAGGCTTTGCCACGAGCCTGCTGCGTCAGGCCAGCGCTAGGAAGGAGGACGGGTGTGAGCGGTCGCATCTCGTGGCATGGTGGGTAACGTGAGGTTTGGCGTATGTTTATAGAACACGGGATAATATATAACAAACACTTGGATATTTAAGATACATGACGTGAGATGACTTTGTCCCAGTCACCCCTCCCGGCTGTCTGCTAGCACCTGTTCTCGACCCCTGTCCCCCCCCGCCCCCCGCGTGTACTAGAACGCATGTACGGTCTCCTCGTGTCCTGCTCACGCACGTGCCCCGTGTCCAAGTCCAGTCCACCCTCGCATGACCTGACCGCTCCGCGGCTGTGGTTCCGAGGGCTCTTGCTGAAACGATCGCCGCTCAGCGACGGGCTGATGGTTTCCAGTAACGGGGATTTGCCTGATTCCTGGCATGACACTCTGGGGACTTCCTGGTGAGGCCCCGGCCTGTTCTTGTCCAGCCGGGTCCCACTGTGACTCAGACATTCCAAGGGCATGGTCAGCCGTAGTCCCACCTCACGCTCCGGACGTTCGGGCAAGCAGGGCCCCCTCCCCTGCCACCTCGGGGATCAGCCTCGCCGTCAGAAGTCGATGCTCTTCTCGAGCGAGCGAACTAACTAGGATTCGGAACCACGGCAGCTGCCGGAAACCGCACTTCCTGGAGCAGCCTGGGCGTCGGGCCCTCGGAGTCCGCCTGCCGCCGTCCCGGGCCAGGGGCCTCGCTGAGAGCCACGTCTGCCCCCGCCCTTGAACCCCGGGGACTGATGGTGCTCACGACTCTTCCTGCAAGGGAACTTAAGACCTCCACGTTCAGTGGCTTTTTTAAACAAGAAGAAAAAAAACAAAAACCAGGCAGCTGTAGCTCACGAGCTGCTCTTTCGCCAGCATTTTCACGTGTTGCCTTTCACGTGTCAGACGCCCGTGCAGAGAAAGTCCTGCGGGCGCATCGGAGGCATCGCTGCGCAGAGCCTCGGGGAGGCGTGGGCGAGGCGGGGACGCCAGGCCGTCGGCGTCGCTGAGTTGGGCTTGTGTGTTCGTGTTCGGAGTCCTGTACATGTATGTAGTAGTTCGGGTGTGTATATGTAGTAGCATTTCAACATGGATATCCTGGCTAACCTCCTATCCGCGGAAGACAGGTGGCTCTGCATCCTGCCACACATACGTTAGAATAGTGTGCTGCTCCGCTCTATGCCTTAAGTCCGTATTTACTTGTCGGGTCGTTATTTTTTACAATGGCCGTGGTATAAACCGTTTGTACAAAAATAAAAACCAACAAGAAAAGCGAGGTGTTTTGGTATAATGCCTTTTCAGGTGTGTGTAGACTCGGTTGCGTGATTGGGCGGGGGGCGCGGCTCAGGGTCTTCTGGGACCTCACAGGACTGTCCAGCTGTACAGTTGTCCAACCGGCCGTATAAGTGATAGGTTTGTGTTTAGTTGCAACAATAAACTTGTTTTTCTAAAGAACATGATTTTGGGGTGCCTCCCACGCCTTTGTTGAAGGGGGGACCCCGTTTCTTTCCACTGCCACCCACAGGAAGCAGGTGCTGTCAGTCAGGTGTCCAAGGGTCACCATGGCCCCGTGGCCTCCTGGGGTCATGTGCACTTTTGGGCTGGGGGAGTGTTCCCGTCCCGGTGAGTTTATTTGACGCTTTGGGCAGGGCCTCGACCCGGCCGCTTTGACGACAACACCCCCCGTCTTTGGAACGTGCGGGGACCTCGGCCACCTTGGCGGACGTGCACAGGACGGGCTCAGGAGCGTGTCCCCTGTCCGACTGCCGCTCCCAGTGCGTCTGGCGAGCCACACTTGGCGCTGTGATGGGTGACACAGAAGCGACCAGATGGAAGACTGCTGCAGCCCGCCTTTCTAGCACGCGGTTAAATCTCGTCGAAAGCGATGTGTTGACTTCCCTTTCGGAAGCAACTTCAGGCTTGGAAAATGTTGCAAACCTCATTCGAGAGTTCCCTTCCGTGCTTCAAGGTCTGTGAGCGAGTGCCTGCCGCCGCGGGAACGGTCCGTGCCGTGGTCTCCCAGCAGGGTCCGCGGGACCGGGACCCACGGCCCACCCCCAGGGCTGTGGCGTCACACCCACTGTCCCCTCAGTCTGTGTTTCAGATACAGAAACGGCATCGAAGCTTCTATGAAGAGGTGGGATGCCGGTGTGGGGGGAGAAAGCCGGACCTGTGACTTTGGTGCAGAAATTAGACAAGGAAGGGCCCGACGCGCCGTCCGGGTAGGAGCGGGTGCTCGCGGAGCCGTCCTCCCTCGCCTCCCTCCTCCCCGGCTCGTGCGGGAGAACCCGGCCCACGGAGCTGCACTCGGGACCGGAGGGCCCGCTCCCTCCCTCCCTGGGAGGCTCGTGGGAACAGGCACTGCTTTCTGCTGCTTTCAGGTAAAGTGACACACCAGGAAAAGTCGTTTTAATTGCAATTCCAGGAAACTGAACATAGGAACGAGGCAAATAAATACGAAGTTAAACCAGAAAGTACAGAATGTATACAGGAAGTTTACATGAGAAGGTTGAAGTCCCAGAATCCCCAATGCCATGGTCAGGAGCCCCACACCCCAGGTCACGTCTATAGCTCAACCCAAAAACAGTTCAGGACACAGTCAAGTTTTTTTTAAAACAGACTTAAATAAGAGACGAGTCTTCTCTCTTTAAACATACTCTGCAGTGAAATCTTCACGCCAGCCCACAGCCCTAACAGTTTATTTAATCGGCCTTAAAGTTGACTGGCATTCAAAAGTCTGCTTCCCTCTCGATGAGGGAGGTCACGGGTCACGCGTTTACTGACGTGACGCAAGGCTTCCTGGCCAATGACATTTTCTTCCGGGTGCTGTTGGACACGGTGAAGTCCACGGCCTGCAGCCCGCCATCAGGCTCCACGGTGGCCCTTCGGCTGCTGCTTGAACCGTGGACACCCTGGCTCTGTCTTCCCGCCTTCCCCCACTTGCCAAGGTGACCAAGGAAGTGACCGCCGCGTTCTCCTGAGCAAGGCCGGTCAGCCTGCTTGCGCCCCTTCACTCCCGGTCTTTGTCGAGCCAGAGATGCCGAGCAGGCCAACCCACAGGGAGGCTTCTGTTCCAGGCCTCGCCCCGCCTGGCCTTGGCGCCCTCGGAGTGCGGGCGGCCAGGGAAGGTCAGACAGATTCTCAACACTGAAAGCGGGGCGTCCATGGAAGTCCGACAGCCCCTGGAGGCCGCGCGGCCGTCTGCCTGCTCCCATGAGGAGCCTCGTGCGTGCCTCCGGGCTGCGTAACTGGTCTGGAGCCTGAGGGGGTCTCTGGCCAGCCCGCATGGGGGGCACACGGTGTACCCCCACCCAAAGCGCAGGCCCCGCGTCGAGGCCGGGCAGCAGCAAAAACAGACGCCAGGCCTGAGCTTCTCTGCCGAGGCCTCTTAAAACACAGTGATTTCAACATCTGCTTCCTGGCCAAAGGCTTCTCCTCTCGGTTCCCTGCAGAGTCTGTCCATCTTCTCAAAAGCTAAGCGTCCTTTCTCACCTGTAATACAAGGTGATCTGTCACCGGGCTGTCCCCCCGCTCCTGTTCCTGCTCTGGCGGCCCCAATGGCCTCCGTGCTTACTGGCACCCGGGGCTCCTGCCGGCCACTCGCGTGGACCGGTGCCTCTCCCTTACTTCGACCCAGTTTGCTGAACTTTATCCCTGCCTACGTCTTTCACACCCGGGGACCTAAACGGGGTTTAAGAGAGAAATTAAAGCCCTCCTTGCCACCTCGGCCATGAAGGGAACCTGTCTCGGCTGAATGCAGTGAAACGGGTCGCTAGCAGCGCCCGGCCCGCGTGCCACTTCGCATCCTCGAGGGCTGCCCGTGGCCCCGCGAGCACCACCTGCCAGAGGTCGCCGGGAAGCCCGCTGCACTGCCCGTGCCGTTCGAGGCTGTACTTTACCGAACGACAGCGTGGCCTCCCGGGCTGCGGTTCGCACGGCCTCCAGCTCAGACTGGCACAGGCTGGCGATCTCCTCGATGCTTTCGATGCCCTGTTTGAGGGGAGGGGAAAGGGGGTCCTTCAGGGGACGTCGAAGCAGCAGGTGGGATCTACTTTTAGAAGCTCCGGAAGACCAGCCCTTTCCTGGAGGCTTCCGGGTTTCCTAGTTGGCCTCAAGGCCATCAGAAGCGCCTCACCTTTTCAATCCTGACACCTGCGGGTGAGCTGAGCTTCCTGGATCGATTCTTTCTAGAAGGTCTGTCTTGAAAGTGGGAAGACCTGCTTCCCTCTGAACCTTCCCACCTCCCCGGTGCTCTCCTAACCCTACCCTCGTGGGCAGGCCATGGGAGCTACAGTCGGGGCCCCGATTCGGGCACAGCTGCCCCTGGCTGCTCTCCTCCAAGGCCAAGGGCCAGAGTCCACTAAGGCCGCCTGTGCAGAGCACTCCTCCCCCCTTACTGGCTGTTTGATTGTAACCAGCTGGTCCCCCTAGAACTTCCTTTTTTTTTTTTCCCCAGAATGAATGAGTTTAATCTGTTTTGCATCTAGAAAATTGGCGATGGCTCTTTAAAATGAGAGCCCCAGATGCAGGTGAGTTTGAGGCAAGACGGACCCCTGTCACCTCCGCTTTTAGGAGTGTAAGTGGGGGAGTTGTACCCGGAGCCTCCGGAAGCTTCATCTTCTCTGGCCTGGAGTAACACTTTGGAGAGCCCAGCCTGAGGAAATAATTCAGAGCTCTCTCTCTTTTTTAAAAGCGGTCCGCACCAAGATGCCCATAACGATACTGTTTATAGTCGTAAATAGATGACGAAGCTCAAGTTTCTACCACACGAGAGCGGGGGCTCCGTTCCGGTAGAGACTTCTAGAGCCCTGCCCGTCTACCACCGAGGGTTCCTATTTTGCTCACTGTTTTTAAGCTATGTTGAGCATGCTCAACAACCTGAAAACATTTTTGTAAGTTTGAGAGCGAGCACGAGTGGGGCGAGGGCAGAGAAGGAGGGACCAGAAGCGCGATTCGGGGCTCCGCCTCCGCGAGCAGGGCGAGCGTGACCTGAGCCGAGGTGAAGAGTCCGAGGCTGACCGGCGCCCCCTGGCGTGACGACAACAAAGCTCACACGTGCCCACAGGGGAGGACCGCAGAATGCCGACGGTAGTTTCTACCGTATTGGGATAAAGGGTAGCTTACGTTTCTGAATTTTATACTTTCTTTCCTACCAGGAGCTTACTGCGCTTTTAGAAAAGATTAAATCGAGGCTGTTAGAATCCTGGACCTCCAGCGCGAGCCCCTGGGGCCACCTGCTCGTTCGGACCGAGCCCGAATGAACGCTCCTTGACTTCTGTCGAGGGGCCTCTGCTGGTCGGGTGGCGTCTGCTGCTCTAAACCCAGCGCTCCTCGGGCCTCATTTGCTGGTGGTAGTTCGCGGGGGGGGGGGGGGGGGTGGGGGTGGTCCTAGCGGAATAGTTTTGAAATGAACCCCCCGGAACACCGGCCATAAGCAGGCTTCTCTCCGTCACGGGCGAGGACAGGCCAGACTCACCCTGAGGTGTTTCAGCGCCACGCACGCGGCCTGCTGGAGCTTCACGTCGTCCTCCGTCAGGGCGCTGGTGTAGAAGAGCAGAGCCTGGGGAGGAAGGTCGCCGTGAGTGGGGTGCCGGCCGTGGCTCCCCCGCTAATGCCGGAGGGCTCCTCAGGCCCCTCTTCCCTTTTCCTGAACAAGAATCGGGCCACGAGCCACTCATCCCGGGCCCAGGTGCGCCCGGTCTCCGGCTGGAGGCTGCGGTGTTCGGTTTCTCTCTGAAACCACCGGGCCGATGGTACTCAAAATGAAGAAAGCTCTTTTCGTCTAATATTTCCAAATCTAGAGGAAACGCTACATCAGAGCAATCCAGTGTCCGGCTGGGGCCACTCGAAGACTTGGACGTGCAGAGGGAGGCCGGCAGCGCGGCCGCTGCCTGCGGCCTGAAGGCAGAGCACGTCTCCCCTTCACCGCCAGTCCCTGGTCCCCGCGATGGTCCCGCCCCCACGGCCGGAAAAGAGCCGGCCCTGGCTTCACGAGATCTTGCGGGCTAATTAGGAAGCGCACGAGGAGGTACCCGGCCACCGGGTGGCCCGAGACCACCGTCAGGCCTCGTACTGCCTTCCTCCACTTTGGGGGCTGGTGCTATCAGTCTAGAAGAGTCAGGGGCCCCGGAACCTAGAAGGCAGAGGGGGCCAGTTTCTTGGTTTCCAGGTGGGCTGACCCCAGCGAGCCCGCCACACACAGTAGTTGAGGTGAGGACGGCCATCAGAGTCCTGAGAGACGCTCTCCGTGCAAGCGACATCTCCGACCGAGTGGGTGTGCTGGTGTTGGAAGCACGGAGATGGACGCGGGGGTGGGACGGGAGGCTCTGTGGATCCTTCGAGTGGCCTAGCAACCCCAGCCCCGTGCATCCCAGGTCTCCCCCCACCACAGCTGTCACACGGGTAGCCACGGGGCCGCCGCCTTCCCTCCTCACGTCGCCATACCTTTTCCCGAAAGCTCTTGTTCTGTGCCGCGCTGGCCAGGCGAGCCCCGGCCGCCCTGCACGCTCGCGGGGTCCCGTCCAGCTGCAGCAGCGCCCAGGCCCGTAGCGTCTGGGGCAGGGGCTGGAGCTGGCCCAGCCGCTTCCCCTGCAGCTTCCTGACCGCCTTGACCTGCCCCGCACCCTGCAGCTCCTCGACGAGCGTTACTGGAAGAGAGGAGTGGGCCCAGGTCCCTGTGACCGCGGTCGGCAGGACAGCGGCACGTGTTTGGCCACCGCCGTGTGCGTGTTCGGGAAGCAGACCCCAGGGCGAGCCCACGTGATCACCGAGGCGCAGCCTGGATCGGCTTCAAGGGGGGCCTCCCGGAATCTCTAGGAAGGTTTCTAGCAAGGGATCCGATACGCCCTGAAAATTAACAAAACCTCAGCCCCTACTTTCAAGGACGCGGGACAGCCGCACGTCACCCTCCCATCCAGCTCCGATCTCCGCTCTGTGCTTTGGAAAACCTCCTTCCCTCGGAGATCATTGCCCTGCATGCGCTGAACGTGTCATCTACTTAAATCTGGGGTCTCGGGGGAGCAGCCGGAGGGGAAAGACGCAGTGGTTCTGAGAAACCGGCTTCCGAGGAGCCAGGACGGGGGACTCCACGGACGGACACGCCTTCCTCCTCACCCTGAGGCCACCCCCCTCCCGGGCCCCACCTTCCTTGGTGAGCTGGGCAAAGTGCTTCTCAAGGTCGCACACCCCCTGCCGCTGCAGGTAGCTGTGAAACTGGAACCAGGTGACCGTCCGTTCTTCAGGGGGCCCGGCTCCGGGGAGCAGCCCACCACAGCTGAGCGCCTGCTCCAGGAGCCTCCGGCACGCTGGCAAGACAGGACGAGGCCGTGAGGACGGGCCGGGTAGCTCAGAGGCCTCCCGACGGCCTGCGGGCGGGCGCCCCTCACTGTGCCTCCTACGCCCCCGAGAAGGAGCACGCCGGGGGTCCGCAGGCCCACGTGCAGACCTTCTCGGGGTGCACTCCATGCCCGAGGCCGGGAAGGCTCAGGCCGGCCAGCAGCCCGACGCTGCCTAGAGCTTCCGGCGCACCTGGTGTCCGTCGGCAACAGGGAAAGGGGTGCTGCTTTCCGGGGAAGGGTCCAGCCAACCCTTCACGACCCCTTCTTCCTGCCGACCTTCCTAGAAGCGTTCGTCCTCAACCCCATTAAGGCTCCGGTGGGAGTCGCGCGGCCCACCCCCGGACAGATGTACCACCCGGCTAACGCTTGCGGCTTCGGGGTTTCACAGACCCCCTCCCGTCCTCAGGAAGAGGAGGAGACTCGGAGCCGAGAAGCACCCTCCCTGTGGCGCCCTGAAGACAGGACTAGAGCGAGGCCCTGGGGGCGTGTCCATGAAGACAGGGCTAGAGAGAGGCCCCGGGGGGGGGGGGTTTGTGAAGACAGGGCTAGAGCGAGGCCCCTGGGGGGGTAGGGGGGAGTCCGTGAAGATAGGACTAGAGCAAGGCCGGGGGGGGGGGAGTCTGTGAAGACAGGGCTAGAGCGAGGCCCCGGGGGGGGGCTGGGGGGTAGTGCATGAAGACAGAGCTAGAACGAGGCCCCGGAGGGGAAGGGGGTCCATGAAGACAGGGCTAGAGCGAGGCCGGGTGGGGGGAGGTTGTGAAGACAGGGCTAGAGCGAGGCCCCGGGGGGAGGGGGGGATCGTGTAGACAGGGCTAGAGCGAGGCCCCGGGGAGGGGAGGTACCTATTTCCAGTTGTCCCGGGTACTTCCCTCGGACTCTGTGCAGGAAGGTCTTCTTGAGTTGGTTCAGCAGCGTCGCGGCGGGACAGGACAGGACCCTGCCGGGCTCCGTGCACCCTCTCCACAGCTTCAGGCACCCCTTCCTCCGTGTGGCCTGGGGGACAACTGAAAGCCCGGGTCAGGACCCGACTGACGGCGGGGAAGGGCCAGCAACAAGGTGGCCCAGAGATCTCCCGCTGCTGGGGCCTGCGAGCTCAGGGGTGACGGGGCACCCCAGCGGGACGCACGGAGGGCCGGCAGCTTCGGCCGTGGACGCCCCGCCCGGGCCCGGACCGCGGTCCTCACAGCCAGGACGGCCGCCGCCGCCGGCCTCTCCTTATGGACAAGGGGAGGCTGCGTGGGGGGCAGAGGCTGAACCCGGGTCGCCGCTGCTGTCGATTTGAGTGCACGCTGTGTGCCTCGTGAGTGCGTCCTGGCGACCACCTCACCGAACGCCGCCCAGCCGCCTCCCCTTTATCCGGGTGGGGCCGCAGAGGCTCAGAGAGGTCAATCACCTGCCCAGAGTCACACAGCCGACGGAACTAACCCCAAGGCTGTGCGGCCCCCCTTCCGGGCCCCACGGTGTGTGCGTCGGCTCGGCCCAGCCCCCGCCCCAGCTCGTACTCTCTGAGCTCTAGTTAACTTTGGGCGTCGGGACGGGAGACGAGGCCCCCCTGCATTTCAGAGCCCCTCGCCTCGTGCCGTTCGCACAAGAGCAGCCCCAGGGCGGCGGGTACTTACTCTCCTCAACGGAGGCCGCCTTGCTGACCTTCTCAGAATCCAGCACAGAAAGCGTCTCCAGAACCTGTTTCTGCTGTGCGCATTCTTCCAGAAGGCATTCCTGGACCACCCGCGACAGCTTGGGAGAGGCCAGTTTCTGGGAAGCAGCCACGGTGCTCGGCGTTAGCACAGAACGCGCCCTCTGAGGTCGGCAGTCACGACCGAGACCCCTACCTGCCCCCCCCAGCTCTCCTGTCACCATGGTGGCTCTCTGACTGCCCTCTGGGGATTCCTGCTCTGCCAAGGTGGCTGAGAGGATGGGGTGCAGGCTGCCGGGGGGCCTCCTCCGCTACCAGAAAGGGCCAATCTGCCTGAAAGTGAAGCCAGCCCACGCGGGGAAGCAGAGCTGAGAGAGATCCAGCCAGTTACGATATTATTTGAAATCCTGGATCCAGCCGGGCCTGAAGCCTACCCCAGGGCCTTTCAATTCTGTGAGCCAAAGAATTCCCTCCGGTTGAGCCGGATTGGACGGAAGCCCTGGCAGCGGCTGCCGGAAGAGCCGAGGCCCCTGCTCTAGGTTCAGCCCTGGGACTTGCGGGAGAGCCACGGGACTGTTCACCAGGGCCCGACCCTCCCCCAGAGCAGCCTCCCCGGTCTCCCTGGCTGTCTTCCCTGCACCGAGCTCCCCACAACCGTCAAGATCAGCTCTTCGCAAAGAGGACTCCCACCCCCCCGCCCCCCAACCCCCGCTTCCCGGCCCGCCACCCCGCCCCCCACATCCCTCGGCCACCTGCAGCAGAGCTTTGCAGACTTGGAGGTGGACCGTGAGCAACGTGTCCAGCTCCGGGGTCCCGGCCGTCAGCTCCCGAGGTGACGCCTTACGCGGTGGCGGCGTCCTGTCCTTTCTGAGTCGGATTGAGAAGCGCTGGGTGACCGTGCTGGTTAGCAGCTCCGCTCCGGCTCCCCCCCCGCCCCCCGCGGGTAGAGGAGACCCTCCCTCCTTGGGGAGCTCTGAGCAGGGAGGGCCACTCCAGGGCCCGGGGAGATCAGAGTTACTCCAAGGAGAAAACCAAGAGGAAAGGAAAGCAGCAAAAGCCGGCGTCCCCGCCGCACAGGTGCTGGGGCGGGTGGGCCCTGGAGACTGGCGGGGGGGGGGGGGGGGGGGACACCTCTGGCGGGGGGTGCCATCTGAAGGCAGAAGGCCGAGGTTCAAACTAATCCTTAGCTCTGTGACTCTGGACGGGCCTGCCCCCTGGCCTCGGTGTGAACCGGGGACAGGCAGACCGAGCTCCGGGCAGGGAGGGGACAGGGCGACCCCACCCCCAAGCGCCGCCCCCGGCACCACGTTGCCTCATGGTAGGGGCCGAGCCCGGGGCCCAAGGAAGGGCGGGATCGTGAGAGGAGAAGACAAAATGTCCTCGTGTGTCCCCTCTGGTGCTGCTGAGATTCGGGTACAGGAGCCGGGCGTGAGCGGGGCAGGTGGTGACGGAAGAGGGAGCACATGTCCCTGCCGCCCGTGAGGTAGAGGACAGGTTCCACCGTGCCCCTTATTGCTATTTTGTAAGCTAGAACCGAACCGGCCCATCGCCCGTCGCTCGGGCCCCTGCCCGGGGTGGGGGGGGGAGGGGCTGGGGGGATGGCCGTTCACTGAGCGGTGAGCACACACCGGCTCTGGGCCCGGCGGCAGGGGTAGGGGGGGGCGGCAAGAAACTGAGTAAGCACCGATCGGGCGCAGGACAGTGGAAGCCCGAGGCCGCAGGGGCCCCCCGGAAGCGCGGGACCCAGGCGGGGGCGGGGGGCACGTACCGGGGGCGCGGGCGCGGCGGCGGCTCCCGCGGGGCCAGGTCGGCGGCGAGGTCGGCGCTGAGGAAGGCGAAGCTCTCCAGGATGCGGTCCACCAGGCTCTCGGCCGAGGCGCGCTGCCGGCGGGCGCCGCGGGGCTGCGGGGGGCAGGGCGGCCCAGGGCCCGGGTCACGAGCGTCGCCCCCGCGTCGAGGACGGGCACAGGGGTGCGGCGCCCCCCCCCCAGGCCCCAGGGTGGGGCACCCTGTGTCCTCCCCCAGGAGGCCGGGCCGCTGCTCTGCCCCTGCAGGCACCTGCCACCAGATTGTCCACTTCTCTAAGAAAAGCTGGAAACCCAGGTTTTTGTGGGAAGCTGCTAGTTTTTAAACATTGACAGCTAATTCCAAGTTATTGTAAAAACAGGGTATGAGTCAGGTCAAAGCCCTCTTCGGGAGCCTCAAAGGCTGCCAGGGGAGCTTCTAGATTTCAGGTGTCTCTTCTCCCAGGGAGCGGGAAGCAGAGGACATTCAAGGCACCCCCTGACTGGCAGGGGTCGCGGGAGAGCGCTGGTCCCACGGCTCCTGCCACGGGCCGAGTCCCCCAAAGGCAGGCCCCTTCCTCGGCCTTGCGAAACGCACTACGGGAGATTCCGGTCTCCTCGATTCAGGGCTGACCCCTGGGCTTCTCGGTCCCCAGCCCCGGTGTGCCCAGGCCACGTCCCACACAGAGTCACCCAAGGCACGGCCTGAGCAGATACGGCCTTGAGAAGCAGAACGGGGCTCCTAGGAGTTGAGCCCACAGGGAAAATCTTAAGCGACAAGAGAATAACAATGGCTGGTTGCAGACTTTTCCTCCAGCAAAACAAATAAAAAAGTATGTTTGTGTATATGTGTGCAGACACACGCACACGCACAGGCACACGCACACATCGGTTCTCATCGTTCCCGGTGGTACCAAACCATTGCTCCTAAGACAAATGCAGAGACCACACCGGTCACATTTTCATCAGCCCATCAGTACAGAACCTTATTTCACGTGTGCTTCTGTTTAAAGACACCTTACTTATGTATATATTTTTATTTTTTTAATGTTTATTCTTGGGAGATAGAGACAG
This sequence comes from Paguma larvata, assembly GCA_030068075.1. Classification (NCBI taxonomy): domain Eukaryota; kingdom Metazoa; phylum Chordata; class Mammalia; order Carnivora; family Viverridae; genus Paguma; species Paguma larvata. The sequence goes on from CM057844.1 coordinate 38,485,017, forward strand.
AGCATGAGCAGGGGAAGGGCAGAGAGAGAGAGGGAGACACAGAATCCAAATCAGGCCCCAGGCTCTGAGCTGTCAGCACAGAGCCGGACGCGGGGCTCGAACTCACAGACTGAGATCATGACCTGAGCCGAAGTTGGATGCTTAACTGACTGAACCACCCAGGTGCCCCTAAAAATCCCTTTTTATCTTTTTTGAAGTTAATTTATCTTGAGAGAGAAAGAGAGAGTGTGACATGGCGAGGGACAGAAAGAGAGAGAGAGAGAGAGAATGAGAATCCAAAGCAGGCTCTGTGCTGTTAGCTCAGAGCTCTACACGGGGCTCGAACTCACAAACTGCGGCTCAGACTCACAAACTGTGTGATCATGACCTGAACCGAAATCAAGAGGCAGATGCTTAACCGACAAAGTCACCCAGGTGCCCCTAAAAATACCTGTTTTTAAATTTTGTTTAATGTGTATTAATTTTTTTAAGGGGGGAGGGGCAGAGAGAGAGGGAGACCCAGAATCGGAAGCAGGCTCCAGGCTCCGAGCCGTCAGCACAGAGCCCGACACGGGGCTCGAACCCACGAACCTGAGATCGTGATCGGAGCCGAAGTCGGACGCTTAACCGACTGAGCCCCGCAGGCGCCCCAAAGACACCTTATTTAATTTACACGGACGATTCGTTCACACTGAACCCCAGCCCTGCCGCACCGCACCCCACCGGAACGAGGCTACGGTGACAGATATATTTTCTCAGTGAAGCCCCTCACGGCCTGCCTGGGCCCCGGAGCGCTAGCCGGCACTGCGGGAGGGGCCACCCGACAGCTGGAAATCAAGAGAAGGGGCAAACATGTGAGACGCGCAGCGTGAACTAGACGGCAGCAGGGACGCGCGCGGGCGGGACCCAGGGCTGCGGTGGATAAGAAGGCAGAGCGCCCCCCTCAGCCCCGGCCGGGCGCGCCGCTGGCGACTCACGCTTTTTGCCACTCTGCACGTGCCCGCAGGTGACCGTGAACGCATCACAAGTATTGATTTTGGAGCCACAGGTAAACTTTATAGCAAGTAGATAAATTAGAAGCCGGCAGAACCCAGGAGTGATGAGGACCGACTGTGTGTACACGCACGCGCACACGCACACGCACACTTACACGCCTGCACGTAAACCTACGGCCTATGCTCACTTTTATTCTTCGAATTTGGTTTGCTACAAGAAGAAAAGTTCCTCAAGCTCATTTAAAAGTATGCCTTGGGGCGCCTGGGTGGCTCAGTCGGCTCAGGTCATAATCTCACAGTTCATGAGTTCGAGCCTCGCGTCGGGCTCTGTGCTGACAGCTCAGAGCCTGGGGCCTGATTTGGATTCTGTGTCTCCCTCTCTCTCTCTGCCCCTCCCCTGCTCACGCTCTGTCTCTCTCTCCCTCTAAAAATAATAAAACATTTTGTTAAAACTTTTTAAAGAATAAAAGTATTGCCTTACTGCAGTATTATATTAGGCTTTTACGTAAAGTGGGTTTGATTTTTCAAAATAAGGCCGTGTGGCAGAAGCTGCGTGCGTGCAGCCTCAAATCATTCCGCAGAAAAAGGCTGTTAAAAAATACAAAAGAAGTGACATTTTTCTTCTTGCAGTTTTTTTCTTGAAATTCTCAGGCAGCTGCTTTTCAAAAGACTGTGGCAGTGAGTGATACACAACTTTTTTTGAAGTTCAGTTTTTTTTTTTAATTTTTTTTAACATTTATTTATTTTTGAGACATAGAGACAGAACGTGAGCAGAAGGGCAGAGAGAGAGGGAGACACAGAATCAGAAGCAGGCTCCAGGCTCTGAGCTGTCAGCACAGAGCCCGACGCGGGGCTCGAACTCACAGACCGCGAGATCAGACCTGAGCCGAAGTCGGCCGCTTAACCAACTGAGCCACCCAGGCGCCCCAAAGTTCAGTTTTTAAAGATACAAAGTGACACTTTCTCTGTGACGGGCACTGAACATCGGAGGGGTGGGCGTGGGGATAAAACAACCAAAACCAATTTGGGAAGAGAGCCAGCGTATCCTACACAAGAGAGTGGTTTCGTCAAGTCCCTGACGTTTAAGAAGGGGCCGGTGTCACATGGTTTATCATCCATGCATTTAAAATTATGTAATCGGGGTCCCTGGGGGGCTCAGTCAGTTGAGCATCCGACTTTGGCTCAGGTTGTGATCTCACGGTTTGTGGGTTCAAGCCCCGCGTCCGGCTCTGTGTTGACAGCTCAGAGCCTGGAGCCTGCTTCGGATTCTGCGTCTCCCTCTCTCTCTGCCTCTCCCCTGCTCACGCTCTGTCTCTCTCTTCTTTCTCTCAAAAATGAATAAACGTTAAAAATTTTAAAAATAAATAAATAAAATTACGCAATCAGGAAAGTGGAAGAAACCTGCCCAGGCCGGCCCCACCGAGAGCCTCCGGTGGGCAGCCCCCGCCGCGGGCCCTGTCGGGGAGCAGGCTCAGGGGGGCGCGTGTGGCCGCTCACGGCCTCCGGCGGCACCAGCGCTGACCCTACACAGGCCCCGGGTTTGGGAACTGAACTCCCAGCCTCGGCGCCCCACTGCCTGGGTCAGAAGATTCCAGGCGTGGGGCAGGTTGTCTACCAGCCCGCGAGGGCCACCGTCAGCCCCACTTGTCAGGGGAGCAGACTGAGGCCCAGCCGGGTGACCCGGGAGCGAGGCCCAGGCCGGCCGCCCGCAGCGTCTCCCCCAGGCGTCGGGCACCAGTGGAGCGGGGCTGCCGACCCTCCGCCGACACACCTACCTGGAGCCGGTCCCAGAAGCCGAGGACCTGGAACTCCAGCTCCCGGAGCTGCGGCCGGGCGGTGTCCACGGACCTCAGCAAATCCAGCACCTCCTGCAGCGGCCCCTCGAGGCTCGCCCCAGGCCCCTCCGCTCTGTCCTCGGCTTCGCCTTCGTCGTGGTGTTTCTGGCCACGCGGGACCGTATGGTTGTGGCACGGGGAGCCCCGCGGCCGGTCGGGGCCCGCTCTTCCCAAATTCCTCCAGCCGGGCTGCTCCGCCAGTGGGCCCCCCGCCAGGCGGGCCGTCCCCGGCAGGGGGTCGTCCTGGGCCTCCTCTTCGATGGAGGTGTTGGGGCCGAGGGCCAAGGGCAGGAACCCCACGTCCGAGGCGGACGCCGACGTGCTGGTCTCGGCGTCCCGGGGGTCCTCGGAGCTGGAGGAGTCCATCTCAGGCAGCTCCTGACTCCGGCTCCGCAGGCCGGGCCCCCGAAGGTCGCCGTCGGACAGGTAGCTGAGGATGGAGGGGGCCCTCGGCGCCCCCAGCGGTCTGTCTTGTGCCGGCTGCTGCAAGACAGACTGGGGAGGGGACACGGGACCGGCCTTGCTGCCACATCGGGGGCCGTGGCGGGGTCCCCAGAGGGCCTTGCCTCCACGAAGACTGGCTCTGCATACGCCCACTGTCAATGTGACCGGGACCCACCGAGGTGCCCGGCGACCCTGCGGTCCCCAGCCCCCTTCTAACCCACTGCTTTCCGGGCCCTGAGGCCACCGCACTGGGAGTCACACCCTCCGGGCTCTACACCTTCCTGTCCCAAGGACTTGACAGTGAGTGTGCTCTCTTCCTGGAACCTTCTTCCCCGCATGTCTTTGTGGCTGTGCCCTTGTGCCCCTCAGGTCCTCACTCCAACGGCACCTTTCCTGGGGACCTTTCCCTGGAGACCGTGTTTTAAATAGCAACTCCCACTCTGCCCCAGAGGTCCCCTCCCCCTTCCAGGTTGATGTTCCCGTGGTCTTTTGGCCCTTGGTCAGCCTGTGCTCCCAGAGGACACCGTCCCCACCCGACCCAGGACGGAGCCCGGCACAAAGTTGTGAATTAGTGAACAGCTGGCACCACGCCCGCCCCGCTCCGCAGCGCCCCTGCCTTCCCCTTACAGGCAGACCAGTAATAGTGCCTGGTGTTCCAAAGCGCGTCGGTTTTATCAGGCGTTCTTTGAAAGCCTTCTCGCTTACTAACTCACTTAGTCCTGGCGAAACCCCTCCAGAGTGGTGCCGTTATTTTCAGTTCTCGGATATAGAACCCGAAGGCCAGAGAGGTTGAGTGACTGGCTCGAGGTCACACAGCAGGTGAGAGGCATAAATAGCATTTGAACCCAGCCCTTCTGGCTCCAGAGTCATACTCTGGACCCTATGTGATCTTTTTAACTGTGGTATGCCGGGCCCATCATGGCCAGAACACGGAAGAAGTTGACAACAGTGGCCGGGGCCACTCGAACGAGTCCAGAGGCCCCCAGAAGGGAGGGCTGACAGCGAGGAAGACACAGGATAGGAAACTACCCAGGATGAGCCCCAAACCGGGGAGCGTGCGTCCAAAGGTGGCCCAGAAGCGCCTGAGCCCCCCCCCCCCCCCCCCCCCCCCCCGCGCTGGCCCCCGGGGAGTCGCCCCCACCCGCGGTCCCGGGGTGACTGCAGCACCCCTGCCCTGGTGAGGCTCACTCACCAGGTAGTACCTCTCTCGGAAGCTGGGGGTGCTTGGGGGTGTCCAGTTGTACAAGGAGCCCTTTCTGCTGCCCAGGGAGAACTTGCCCGTCGGGCTGGGCGACACCAGGAGGCTCTCGGTATCGAACGGGCTGGAGGAGGGAACAGAAGGCGGGGGCGGCGTCGGTGCCGCGGAGAAGCTGCAGCGCAGCTAAGACCGGGGGACTTCAGGGGAAACGGAGGCTCGGGAGGGGCGTGGCCTGGCCCGGGGTCGCAGGCACAGCCTCGGGACTCCCGGGTGCACGTTTTCAACCCCCTCGGAACGTCTCGGACTCCCACCGCCCCGAGGGCCGTCGGCCACACGGCAAGGGACGGATCAGCCACTGCGTATGTGACTGACACCCCATCCAGAGGGCCCCTCGAGAAGCTCAGCGGAGGCCCCGCGGACGCTCCGTTCTGCCATTGTCTGGATAAACGACGTCCCCATCCCTCTCGTCCTGATCTGTAACAGGGGCCACTATTGACTATTGACGGAAGGACATCTGTCAGTTGTGGTCACAGGCAAGGCGAGCGTGTGAAATCCAGGGGAGGTGGGGCTCCAGCCTGGCCCCCGGAGCCGCCCAGCACCCTGCAGACTTGAGGGCCTTCCCTGGGGAGAAGGTGGGGGTGCGGCCCCCACCGCACAGACGAGGACACAGAGGCTGGGGGTGCTCGCTCGCTCCAGTTCACCCAGCTCGCCGGGGACCAAGTGGCATCTGGTGACCCCACCCCGGGAAGAGTGGAGAGACGGGCCCCGACTGGCCAGAGCAAGCTCCGGAACAGAAGGGACACGCCTCCGCCCCTTAGCGCACCTGCCTTGGGGAAGAAAGAGAAGAGAATTCTCTGGAAACACAAGGTTTCGCTTGGGGGGGGGGAGGGAAGAGCCCTCCTGCCAGAGAAACAAAGCCAGTGGAGACCACCAGCGTTCACTGAAGGGCCCAAGAAGGTGATGAGCTCCCGCCCCAGACGGGCACTCGCCCTGCCGGGAACGGGGTGGTGGGAGCAGCGAGGAGAGCCCTCCTGGGCAGAGGCGAGGCTCCTCCCTGGACCCCAGCCCAGGAGGTCACCGGAAAGCGTCCTGGCCAGCGCAGGTGGTTAGTTGTAAGAAGGGCATTAAAACTCAGGGACGGGGGCGGGGTGGGGGTGGTGAGCAGAGCCTACAGAGAAGTGTCCAGGCTCCGGCCTGGCCGCGGGGCCCCAGGAGCGGATGCTAGGGTGTGGTCAGGCCACCAGGGGCGCCCGCGAGGCCCTCGTCTCTCTACTCCGGGTGGGGGCTTGGGGCCGGCCTCGGGGAGGGGCTTCGGGACCCGGGGCGGGGCGTCGGGGCCTGGGGAGGGGCGTCGGGGTCCGGGGAGGGACGTCGGGGCCCGGGGCGGGGCTTGGGGCCGGCCTCGGGGAGGGGCGTCGGGGCCTCGGGGAGGGGCGTCGGGGCCTGGGGCGGGGCGTCGGGGCCTCGGGGAGGGGCGTCGGGGCCCGGGGCGGGGCGTCGGGGCCTTGGGGAGGGGCTTGGGGCCTGGGGCGGGGCGTCGGGGCCCAGGGCGGGGCGTCGGGGCCTCGGGGAGGGGCGTCGGGGCCCGGAGGTGGGGGCTGGCCCCCACTCACTTCCAGAGCACCTCCAGCTGCAGCTTGATGGTCCCCAGCTCCGTGATGTCCACCACGACCACCTGCGGCCTGCTCGTGAAGAAGTCGGTGATGTCGCAGGTCACCGTGCCCACGGCCAGTGAGCTCAGGCCCCTCAGCTCGGTCACCTGGTGGGGGGCGTGGGGGCGGGAGTTGCGGAGGGCGCCCGGCCCGGCCTCTGGGCACCCTCTCCCCGCCCCCGCGCCTCGCCCACCTTGATCTCGAAGTTCTCGTGCAGCGCGGGGACGAAGGCCTTCTCCTCCTCCTCCCAGGTCTGGCTGTCGTCAGACTCGATCCGGCCCCTCAGCTTCCAGCGCTGGCGGCCCAGGCGCATGAGCACCTGCGGGCCCAGGAAGGGGCGGGTCAGCCGCCGCAGGGAGCCTCTCCCCGTGCCACCTGCGGGGGGGGGGGGGGTTGCGCCGGGGAAACCCAGCCGGGACCCTGGTTCTCAGCGGCTCCCGACCCCCAAGGGTCTGGCGGGAAACCCGGAGGCCCGACGCCCAGTGGCCGTACCTCGTACTGGTCTCCGGGACAGAGGCGTGCGTAGCCCACCAGGCCTGGAACACAGGGACAGGCTCGTCTCCTCTCCGCCCCGCCTTCCCCCTGCCCCAGGGACCACGGGCCCTCCCTGGGAGGGGGGGGGGGCAGGTCCCCTGCCCGCGTGAGGGCATCACCTTCCAGGAGGGATAAAGCGTCATGACGACACTGGACAGGCCTGGGCTGCCATGTCGGCCTCAGGGCACAGGGACTTGGCTGAGGTCCCAAGTCACATGAGTGGAAACCCAAAGTTTTCCTGGACCCCTGGGACCTGGCCAAACCCCCCCACTCTCGGCAGGAGTCCTGGGACCCCCAAGACGGCCTGAAGCCCTCTCCTCCCCCCCAGGTGGCCTCTGCCCGCCCACGCTCGGCTCTCTACCTTTCATCCTGATCTGGAACTCTCCCAGGTGTACCTCCAGGGCCGCCTCGATCAGCCACATGTCCTGCGAAGCCCCACACGAGGCAGCTCACGGCCCACCCCCGCCGGGGGAGGTGGAGGAGGGGGCGCACAGACCCTCCCAGATCTGCCCCGGCAGGGGGGGAGGGGGAGCAGAGAGCCATGCTTCCTCGGGGTCCCGCCCCCCCCCCGCCCCCCGCACAGGACGCCCTCAGCCTCCCCCCACCTCGGTGCACTCCTGCAGGCTGCGGCCCAGCTCCTGCAGGCTCTCCCGGGAGGCGCGGCTGGGCGGGCCCCGGGAGAAGGCCCGCTGCATGTTGGAGGCCCCGTCGCGCAGGCGGCACTGGACACAGTAGCCCTCGTAGAGTTCGTCCACCTGCCGGGGGCGCGCGGGCCGGTGGGCGAGGGGCCCCGGGCCTGCCTGCCGCTCTCGCCCTCGGGGAGCGGCCACGCTGCCCTGGGTCCCCCACCCCCAGAGAGTGTGAGCCCCGCGGGCAGGGGTCACGTCGCCTGTCCTTCCTGTCCCCGGTGTGCCTGGGACAAACCCGTCAGGTGAAGGCCTCTCTTCCCCTCTCCCTGCCCAACTTCTGGGCTGTGGAACAGGGGAGGTGGGGTTGGGAGAGCCCGTCCAGCAGCGGGCTGCCAGCAGAGGACAGGGAAGAGCTTGGGGGATAAAAGCTTGAGGGGCTTGCTGTGTGACCTTGGGCCTGTCTCTGTCCCTCTCTGGGCCTGTACTCTCCCGTCTCCACAATGGGGGGGTTGGACTCAGCCCCTCGCCCCGTTAGAGGGAGCGTGAGGTCTATCCCTCTAACCCCCACCATCCTGGGGAGCCCGGCCACCCCCTGACCCCCACCTCGGGGCCCAGCCCTTGCAGTTCCGGGCCCTCCTCGGCCTGCCGCTGCCCGGCGAGCCCCAGCCCTGCCCGCGGCGTCCCGGAGGCCCCGGCTGACCTTGCTGATGTGGAACTCCATCTTCCGGATGCGCCGTTCCACAGAGCGCGTTTGCTTCTCCCGGAAAAAAAGAGAAGGTTCTTTGAAAGTGGCCCGGGCCCCCCCCTCCCCAGCCCCCGGCCCCTGCCCCTTCTGCCAGGTCCTAACACGGAGCCAGCTCCAGGCCAGCCGGCCCCTCCCCAGCCGTGAGGAAGGCCCGTGGCTGCACCCCTTTCCCGGTTGGACGAGTGGCGAGGGAGCCTCCCGTAGGCTGGCCGAGGGACGAGACGCGAGCGAGGACGTCTGTCCCCTCACGAGCCCACCTCGCTTGCCGCGTGCAGACACATGGTCTCGCTCACCTTGTCCAGGTCGTAATAGAAAGCCTGTGGGGAGGAAAGCAGGGGGGACAGGGGTCGGGGCTCCGGGTTCTCCTCCCAGACGCGCCCCGCTACACCCCAGGGGCCCCTGAGCTGGGAGAACAGAAAGCTGGCAGCCACTCCCCCCTCTGAGGCTTGCGGCCCGCGGCCCGGTTCCGGCAGGGGCGGGGGGGGGGGGGGGGGGGAGAGGAGCGAGAAGCACATGTACTTCGGGCGAGGCCGTTTCCCAGCTATGTGTCCCAGGCCAGTTACTCAACGTCTCTGAACCTCCATCTCCTCGTGTAAAACGGGCTGGCCAGAGCCTGGGGGACCCAGTCGGTGTAACATCCGACCTCGGCTCAGGTCATGATCTCACAGTCTGTGGGTTCGAGCCCCACTTTGGACTCTGTGCTGACAGCTCAGAGCCTGGAGCCTGCTTCGGATTCTGTGTCTCCCTCTCTCTCTGCCCCTCCCCTGCTCGCACTCTGTCTCTCTGTCAAAAAGTAAATAAACATTAAAAAAAAAAAGGGGGGAGTGGCCAAAGAACACAGCACCTGCCCCACCGGGTCGCTGTGAAGAGTAAAGGGTGAGGTAAGCCCTCGACAGAATGGGGAGCATTGTGATTTGATTGTTTAAGGGGTGATTTCAGCCCCGGCCAGAAGAACCGAGCAGGGGTGGGGCTGGGGGAGGCACCCCGGTGGGGGCGGTGGTTCCGGCTTCGGGAAATGCAAATCCAGACGGTCCAGCCACCCCGGGGCGGGGGGGCGGGGGGGCCAGGTGGCCAGCCGGGCGAATCTCCGCATAAAGGGCCAGACAACAAAAACTTTGGGAATCGGGGGCCGTCGGGTCTCTGCCGCGGTAGCCGAGCGCAGCCGCAGGCCGCCCGTCAGTGCGGAGCGTGGCCCGTGCGGATAAACTTGATTTCCAAACGGGCCCTAGCTGGCCCACGCAGCTTCCCTCGCCCTATTTGAGGCTGGAGGAATTTCTACAAGGTCGGCACTTCACGAGGGAGAAAAAGCAAGACAAGTGATTTGTGGCTTCGTTTTTATAAGGCCGACCCAAACCCTCCGTACACATCGGTACGGCTGTTTGTGTGACGATGTCGCCAGGAGGAAAAGTATGGGAAGAGAGCTACTAGATTGTTCTCAGGGGCTAAACAGGGCGGGACGCAGAAGACTGGGCAGAGAGCGGTATCAGGCAGAAAGGAAGGTTGGGCTAAACCCCCCGGAGTGTGTGTTCTCCCATGTATGCATTTATGAGACACTGTGTGTGTGCGGCTGTGAGATTAGAACTCCAGGTAAGAAATAAAGAAATGGGAAAGTTCCCGAGCCTTCGGAAAGAAAAGTCACCACGCAGGGAGCCCCGAAGCGGCAGCATCCAGAGAGGCAGGGCCCCTTGTCCCTCAGCCCATCGCCTGGCCCCGGGGCGGCCACCCCTTCCCTGGCCTCAGTGTGCCCATCCGTGAAGTGGGAGCAGCTGAAACGTACGAGCCTTTAGACGCTTGCCTCCCTTACAGTTAGTTACTTCTAGAGCCAGAGAGTGGAGGCAGGCCCTGTCCAGACTGTGGACTCCTGAATCTTGAGACATGGGGTGGGGGAGGAGGAGAGGGAGCAGGAGGGAGGGCAGAAGCTTCCAGTCTGTGAGGTTAAATTCCTCAGGGGCCAAGTGAGGTGGGTTCATCCCAAGACAGACAGTCCATTCCTTAGGCCTCTGAGCCCCGAGGTTGAGATTTACATGCGTGATGCTGGGGACAGGGGGAGTGCGGGGGAGCCCGCCTCTGTCCCCCGGCAAGGCCGCTCAGGTGGGAAGGGACGGGGAGAGGTCTCACCAGCCTGGAATTCCTGCGGGTGTCCTTGCGCCCTGACAGGTAGTCCAGCTCGGCCTGCTGGACGCACAGATACTCCCTGCGAGGAGAACGGGGGAGCCGCGTCGGCGAAGGAGCCGGAAGAGGAAAAGACGTGGCCGCCGGCGCCGCGGACAGCGGAGGTTCTGGGCGGGCTCGGCGGTCCGAGGGGCGGCCCGGCCCCGGCCCCAGCTGGCTCGGCCTGCACCCCCCACCCGGTGCCGTGCGAAATGGAAAATCTCTCCATCGAGTCACCAAACGGCTCCCCAAACATTGTGATCATGCCCATTTCAGAGATGGGCAAACTGAGCCTCGAAATTGGCAAATAAGTCGGCCCAGAGTCCCGGCGGGGAAGAGGCCGAACCCAGGCCTGAGACCCCGGCAGCGGCCTCCAGAGGCCGCTCTTCCCCCAGGCCCACGGGCCGGGGGGGCAGGGGGGGTCCGCAAGAGCGCCCTGCTGCTGTCCGCGCCGCTCGCGCCGAGGATCGGACAGGGGCTGGAAGACCCATGCTGGGAAGCATGGAGGAAGGTGGGCCCGGAGGGGACATGTCATGTTCTCTTCCAGCCAAAGAGCCTTCGACATGACCCGTGCGGTCTGGACGTGGGGGCCACTGTGAGGCCCCCCCAGCTTCGTCAGATTTACTGGGCCACCCCGGGAAGGTGAGTCGCCCTCTCTGGGCCCACTGACGCCGCCATCGGCCAGGCCGCGGCTCACTCGAGGGTGGGCTCCCCAGGAAGAGGGGGTGCCGTCGAGTGAGCCCAGACAAGTCTCCCACGTGAGGCCCTTACAGGAGCCCCCGGAACGGTCCTGGGAGACGGGCTCCAGGTACTGGCTCCCCCGTGGCCCCAGCAGGGGCGGGGCGTGCAGTGCGCCTCGTGAGTGGAGGGCGACGGATGTCCCCTGGGCTGGCGGGCAGGGCTTGGCAAGGGTGACATTTACCCTGAGCCCGGGGTTGGGGGGGGAGGGTGGCGGACAGAGGGCGGGTCGGCCTGGCCCTGGAGCCCCACCCCCTGCGTCCCGGCTGGGGGACCCCGGGCAAGCTGCTTCCCATCTCTGGGCCTCGGTTTCCTCCCCTGGAAAAGGAGGTTGGGACGCTCTCTGGTGGCGTTCTTCAGGGATTGGTGATGGGGGGGAGGTAGAGTCTGCCATCACTGCCGTTCGTTAGCGAGAAGCCCAGAGCGGGACCCCAAGAGGCGGGGGCGGCAGGAAGGAACAGCATTCGATTCAGAACCCGGGTGACGTGTGGCACTAGGGACGCGGGCCAGCGGCAGCCTCCAGAGCCTCCCCCCCGCCCTGGAGCAGCTCGGCCAGGGCCACACGCAGGCCCAGGAGGGCAGACGGCACATGCAGGGAACCAGTGGGGAAAGGCCGAAGGTCAGAAGGGACCCCGAATGCCCTCCCGGGGGAGTAGGGAGCCACCGGAGAGACTTGAGCAGAGCAGGGGCGGCAGGGGGAGAAGGGGCGGGTGGGGGTGGGGCTGGGATGGCAGCAAGGGGGTGCTGGGAGAGCAGAGGCCCCCGGACTGGGCGTCACGGGGTCGAGGGACATGGGGGGGCTGGCAGCGGCCCCCCCAGGTGACTGATTCACGGGGCGACACTGTGCTTCAGCCGGAATTCTCTCTGTGGCCGTGACCTCGCCGCGGACCTCGGGTTTGGGCCCAAACTGCCTCCTGCGTCCCCACTTGGACGCTGGCTCTCCCCCCCCAACCCCTCCCTCAGGGAGTCCTGCCCCTCCCCCACCTTCAAAATGTCTCCTGAACCTGACCCTGTCCCCTGCCCGCCCAGCTGCCACGGGGCCGAGCCCACCGTTGTCTTGGTGGCCCCGGCAGCCACCTCACAGGCCTCCCCACTTGCAGTCCACCCTCCGCGTGCAGCCAGACAGTCTTGTTAAAACTGAACTCAGATTGCACCCCCCCCCCCACGCAGAGCCCAGCTCACCAGAGTCAACACCGCAGGCCCCTTCGTCTGGTCCCCGCCACCCGCTGACTCCCCCTCGCCTCCCCCTCTCAGCTCCCGTGCGGTCTGCTTGCTACGCCCCTAACGCTCCCATCGTGCTCCTGCCCCAGGGCCTTTGCACACGTGGCTCCCTTGGCCTAGAATGTTCTTTATCCATTACCCGCGGGGCTCAGTCCTTCACGCCTTCAGGTTTTTGCTCGATGACGCCTTCTTAAAGGAGACTTTCTTTAAGCCTCTTATTTAAAATCAGCCCCACGCCTTCTTACCCTGATCTGTTTCCTGCCATGCTACCTCCCACCGTCTGACGTAGCGTGAATTTTGCCTTTCTGCCCTGCGGATTGTCTGTCTCCGGTTAGGAAGCTCCGCGGGGCAGGGGTTTCTGTGATTCGGTCACTCCCACACCTTGCGCCAGGGACTCCCTAAGCCCTCAGTAAAAATATACGGAGTGGGGCGCCCGGGCGGCTCCGTCAGTTAGGCGTCGGACTCTGGACTTCAGCTCAGGCCCTGATCCCACGGTTCCTGAGCTGACAGTGCGGAGCCTGCGCGGGATCCTGTCTTCCTCTCTCGGCCCCTCCCCCTCTCAAAAGATAAAGAATTAAGCTTTTAAAAAATTATGTGGACCCAGCGACTGAATCTTCCTGTTCTGGCCTCTGCCCGGCTGACCGGTCCAACTCTCCTTCACTCGAATCCAGCCTCCCGGGCCTTCTGCCCTACACTCTCCTACCTCAGGGCCTTTGCCCATGCTGTGACTCCCCCCCCCCCCCCCCCCCCGCCCAGGACGCTCATCTCCCAGAGCCCAGCGCGACCGTCCGGGTCTCCTCGGTCACCGCTCACCGCCTCTCCATCGCCTCCTTCACCGCGCCAAGGGCAGCTGGCGGTCCTGCCGTGGACAGTGGTGCCAGGGGCGCCGAAGGACGGGCCGGAGCGTGTGGCCACACCTGGGACGCGCTCGTGGACTGCGGGAGTGACCAGGACACACACACCCCCCCCCCCCCGGGGACGACAGCCGCGGTCCTTACTTGAGGCCTCTCTTGAGCGCTTGGAAGACCCTCTTCACCTGCTGCGGCGCGGGCTCCGGGCCGGCGGGCCCCCTCCGCAGCGAGCCGTACATCCTGGGGGGCCTGGCCGGCGCCCGCGCTCTCCCGCAGCTCCCGGGGCTGGGCTTCCTGCGGGGGGGGGGGGGGGGAGGCTCAGAGCAGGGACCCGCCAGAGCCCTCCCCGGGCGGGCGGCGGGGCAGAGTGGCAGCGGGAGCCCCGGGCAGAGCCAAGTCCCGCCCGCCGCCACCACCTGCCCCCCCAGGCAGCTCGGGGAAGTGGCCGAGACGCTCCAGGCCTCGGTTTCCCCATGTGCAAAAGGAGGGCTTGGACTCGAAGAGCAAAGGACGAGGAAGAAGAAGCCGAGGAGAGAAACCGAGGCAGTGAGAACACGTCCGCCCAGGGGCCGAGGTCTCCCGCTGCGAGCGCTCCGTCCGTCCGTCGGGGCAAAACCGCCCGGGGGGCCGAAGCGTGGCCGCGGGGCGCCCGTGGACGGGCCCTCGTGGGCGCTGCCCGCCCCGGGCCCGCGCCTCTGCCTCTGTTGAGAGCGCCTCAGCTTCCCCGGGGGCGCCTCCAGCTCTGCTCTTCGGACCTGTGGTGCGGAGGGGGGTGGCCTGACAGAGCGACACCCCCACACGCACGCACACGGACACGGACACGCACGCACCTGCACGCACAGACACGCAGAGGGACACACGCACACGGATGTGCACATGGACATGCACGCACCTGCGCACAGACACGCAGAGGGACACACGCACACGGACGTGCACACACCTGCACGCAGACACACACACGGACGTGAACATGGACACACACGCACCTACACACACGCACACGCACACGGACACGCGCACACCCGCACACACGCACACAGGCCTTCTGAGCCAGACGCATGTCCCAGGCCCGGGTGAGCCAACCTGCTCCGTCGCCCCGGCTCAGGGAGAGGCGTGGGACCTGAGTCCGTGCCGGAACCCTGCCGGGAGTGTGGTTCCAAATTCACAGGCAGGAAAAGGATCCTTTCTCCTGACTTTGCCGTTCCGGGGGAACGGAAACCCGCAACAGCCAGCCGTTTCCTTCGCGTCCCGTGGGGGGAAGGGAGCCAACAAGGGAGAAGCAGACGGAGGCGGACCGATTCCACGCGACGGCGGGTTCCTGGATCAAGCTGTGCCTGAAGCTAGACCTGCCTGACGAATTTCAGTTACAGGAACCACCTGGTTCTCTTTTTTGCTTAAGCCTAGCGGAGTTGGGGGTGTGGACTGAACGGCCTTAAGGACTGATGTCTCCCAGGGGCGCCTGGGTGGCTCGGTGGCTTGGGCATCCGACTTCGGCTCAGGTCATGATCTCACAGTTCATGAGTTCAAGCCCCGTGTCAGGCTCTATGCTGACGGCTCAGAGCCTGGAGCCTGCTTCGGATCCTGTGTCTCCCTCTCTCTCTGCCCCTTGCCTGCTCGTGCTCTGCCTCTCAAAAATAAATAAACGTTAAAAAAAAAAAAAAGGACCGACGTCCCCCAGCAGCGACAGCTGTGTCTCTTGTAGAACAGCTGCGCCTCAGGACGGGCCGCAGCAGTACCGGCTGAGGGCGTCCTCGTCACAGAACCGGGCTGGTGTCGCCTGGCATCTAGGCTGCTTCTCGAACCCCACGGCCGGGCTGGCTGTCGCGGCCTTCACTCACTGCCAGGTGCGCCTCAGCCCGTCCCCTCAAGGCCCATCCTCTTCGAGCCACCGTTTCCCGGGTGCCCCTGCGCCGGCGGCGCCTTCGTGACTCCCTCCTCGCGGCAGAAACAAGAGTGGAAATAGCACGCTGACATCGGGGGCGGATTCTCGAAGAAGCTGCTAGCTCTTCCCTCCGCCGCCTCCCTCCCTGCCTCTCAGGCGCTGAGGGGCCAGCTTCCACCTGAGCTCTAAGGTCCCTCGGGGATGGAGAAAGGGAGGGGGAGGCAGGGGGAGGGAGGGAGACGGAGGGAGAGAAAGAGAGTGAGCACAAGCAGGGAGGAGGGAGGAGAGCAGGGGAGAATAACCACTTTTTTTTTGTTTCTCTGTCAAAAGTCCTTCACCTCTACGCTAACGTACTACCCGGGCCTCAGTTATTTCTCTGTAAAATGGGAACAAACGGTCGCTAAGTCGGAGAGCAGTGCTGAGGACTGCGAGGCGCCGGGGGAAACACGCGGCTCGATGGAGGCCGCGGGTGCCTGACGGCTGTTGGCCGCTGTCGTTAGAACAATCGCGCCCCGTCTGCGCCTCTCCCGCACCCGCGGCCTGGGACGCAGTAGGTGCTCAGTAAACACGGAGCCGAACGGGCCGAGGGGAATACGGCACGTCGTGGGGACGAGAGAAGAGAGAGCTGGCGGGGGGGAGGGGTTCCGGGGGCTCAGCTGGACCTCAAGGGAAGGACAGGATGAAGGGTCGCCCCAGGAAGGGTGCTCTGACTCGGGGGGCGGAGGGAGCCACGGTGGAGAGGAGGGCCCGGCCCAGACTGTGTGTCACGGCGGGCGGGCGGCAAGGAGAAGCCTCGGGAAACGGGGCGGCGGCGGGGAGGAGCTCGGAGCTTCGAGGCCTGGCAAGGACAGGCCGGGGGCATCGGGACGGCGCCCGGGGAGAAGGTGCCCTCTGGGTGTCTGTTGCCCCCCCTGCTCTGGGGGCTTCGCATAAACATCCATTTCAACCCCACTGCAAGGCAGGGACCCGAGGCTCAGAGAAGCAGGCTGGGACCCCAACCCGAACTTGGGCCGATCCCCAGCCTGGGATCTGCGCCCCCCCCCCCACCTCAGGGCAGGGGGCAGGCTTCCCTCGGGGCCTTCAGAATCATCTGGAAGACCCAGACTCGGAATGCTCAGCCCTCTCCCGGCCGCGGCCTCGGGTTCGGCAGGTCTGGGGCGAGGCCTGAGAAGCTGCATTTCTAACTTGTTCCTAGGTGCTGCTGGTGCCGCCGGTCCGGGGACCACACTTTGAGGACCACCGTCTTCGGGGCTCCCCTCTGCTTCGCTCGGGGGACACCTCCTGCCGGAACCCCGGGTACGCATCTCCCGGGGAGCCCTCTAGCGTTTGCCACACTTTTGCGGCCCAAAGTCAAGGGTACCGGACGCCTTCACCCGATCAAATGCTCACAGAGCGGGGCCGCCTTCGAGTCCGGCACCGTGACGGGAGCCGAGGGGCCGGCGTCCCCGGGGGAGAGGGGAGGACTGAGGCCTGGAGGGCCAGGCAGAGGCCGAGCGGGACCCTGGCTCGCTGGCCCCCCGAGAGGCTGCGCAGGCGGCCAGGCTGCAGGTCCGGCCCGGCCAGAGGCAGCGCGGTCCACACAGACTCAGACACCTGCTGCCGGCTCAACGGAGCCGCCCCTCCGGCCGCCCCTCCGGGCCGCTCACCTGCCCGGGATCCCTCCCACATCCCTCACGAACACTCCAGAAATAGACATGCCAGGCCCTGCCCGCAGCCGAGCGAGAACCGGGTCCCAGGGGGCGTGGCAGCACAGAAGGATCTGGGAGGAGTGGCGGGGGGCTTGCCACGGGGCGGGGAGGGCGGGGGCTACGTTGTCTCCTGAGACACGAGCTCCACAGACCGGTCATGAGACCGTCATTCATTCAGTCAACATTTACTGAGCACTTACGGCTCCCCATACAGCACTCGAGGAGCTGGAGGTAGGACAGTGACCAGAGCAGACCCCGCCTGCGTCCCTGCCGCCGGGGGGGACCACGGGACAGCCGGCGCAGGCTCCGGAGCCCGATGCCCGCATCTCTACCCCGCAATCCCGCTTACGAGCTGCGTGACCTTGCGTAAGCTAATGGACCTCTCTGTTCCTCAGTTTTCACGTCTGTGGCAGGGGCGCAGGGAAGGGGTTGCCGTGTGAGTTCATAAGCAAATGTAAAGGGGGGTGTGCAGAGCCCGGCGAGGGACCAGCGTTACGTGTGCGTCCAAGTTAGAGGAGGTAATGGGGGCGCCTGGGTGGCGCCGTCGGTTCAGTGTCTGCCTCCCGACCTCGGCTCGGGTCATGATCTCGTGATCTGTGCGTCCGAGCCCCGCGTCGGGCTCCGCACGGACAGTGTAGAGTCGGCTTGGGATTCTCTCGCTCCCTTGCCGTCTGCCCTTCCCCCTACTAGCTCTCTCAAACTGGATAAATACATTTAAAACATAGATAAAGAAGATAATAAATATCAGACGATGCCTGGTGCCAAGGGAAAAAGCAGGCAGGATGATACACGGGGGTGAACGGGGGAGGCCCCCCCACCCCCCCGGTCAGCACAGGGCACGGAGCCTGGCACGTGAGCCCCGCTCAGCCCTGACCTGCCGTCGCTGCTGCTGCTCATATATTCTAAGTCAAGGTTCCGGGCGGTGCGCCCTCCTCCCTCCCCCTGCCTGAGGCCGCGTCACCCACCTCTTCGAGCAGGCCCTCCACAAAGCTGACATGGCCAGGCTGGCGGAGACGGGCAGGGGTGCAGCCTTCAGAGAGGAGGGCTTCCGACGGGCTGGGGTGCAGGGGGGGTGGGCAGGCCACCCCGAGTGGTGGGGGGGAGCCGCAGCAACCCGGCTCACCCGCCAGCTCCCAGGGGTCCCCGGTCCCCAGGGGCGCGTGCCCCTGGCGGGTCCCCGCCGCTGTCTACCTGGAGGCCTCCTGGCCCTCGCCGCTGCGGCCGCGCCTGGCAGCCCCGGCTCCCGGGGCAGCTCTGAGCTCCGTGCTCCGGGCTGAGCTTCAGCAGGACGGGTGTGGTGGCCCCTCCGAGCGCGGCCAGCTCCGCCCGGGAAGGCGACGCGGGGGCATCGTTCGGATGGCGAAATCGGGCCGCGTGTCCGGCCCCCGCGGTGCGACCGCCTGGCAGAGAGCAGGGCTCCGGGGGCGGATGTCTCACCGGCTCCGGGAGCACTCAGTAAATATTAAACAGCCCCTGGCTCACCAGACCGGCTTCCAGAAGGACACGTGCGAGCCCGCGGCCCCAGCCCTCACGTGAGGTCACGGGGACGGTCCTTCTGCCTGGTCGTCGTTGGGAAACGCTCTGTCCGAGGCTCCGCGGGTGCGGGACCTGGAGGCGGCCTGGGCTGGGAGTGGCCGTGGGGCAATTATAGGTCCACCCGGTCGCGTGTCGGCTGAGCACTCGGGGGGCCGACGGTGTAAGCTGACCTTTCCCCCTCTGCCTGGTGGCACTGGAGGGGCGGCCATACGAGTAACACGCACGGCGCAGCGTGAGCCCCTCCGTAAACCCTCTCTCTCCAGCCGCCGCTCCTTGAAAACCAAAGATTACTGCTCAGTTTTCACACCCACACCCGTCGGCCACCTCGGCAGAGGAATTCCACGGCAGAGGCCCCTAGCTCGGGAGGGTGCCCTCCCGACGGCCTGGGGGAGAGGAGCCCAGGCTGAGGAGCGGCAGGAAGGGGTTAAGAGCAGCCATGCCTGTGAGTGGGGCAGAAGGGGACAGCGTCATTCGTAGCAATCATTCACACTTTAGTATGAAATTTCCCCACCAGATAGATCATTTCTGCAAGTGAACTCTTTGATTAGAGAAGAAAAAGCCACGTCCAGAGTCAAAAGGGTTTCAGGTGCCGGGGCAAGGGCAGGGGTTGGGTTCAGAGAGGACGGCGACGAGCTTCCATCCCCTGCTCTCCTGTCTGGAGGTTGCTTTTACCTGCCCTGCCCCAGCCACCAAGTGCCTGGGCAATGCGTGTGTGTTTCAGCCTGGTTGGATTACCTGAGAAATAAGGCCAGGAGGTGAGGTCTGAAACCCAATCTAGGCCGCCCAGCCCCAGAGCCAAGGGTCCAGGCTCCTGGGAGTCGGCCAGAGACAGGAAGTTAAAAATAGACGGGCCGCCTCCCCAGCAGACTCTCCCTCCCCCAGGGACAAGCGGACTGAAGAGACTGAGGCCAGGCGGTGGTCACTCAGGGACCTCAGAGCCCTGCCCGGGCTGAGAGCTCCCCGGAATTCTCGGAGCGGGGGGGCCCCCAGGAGAAGCCGCCCCCAGCAGAGGCCCAGGGCGTTTACAGCCGTCAAAGTCAACCTTCTCAGACCGGGATGCAGACCCTGCCAGACATGGCCTTGACTTTGCTGATGGCCCATGAGCCGCAGTGGGGCAGGGTCAGACCCCCCGTCTGTCCTCTTCCCACCCAGAGTGCCGACCTCAGGAATCCTGGGGATACTGCCTGGGCAGAGCGCCTGACGGGGCCTGCGGGAGCACAGCCGTGGAGGCGGGAGGTCCAGCGGTGCCTGGGGGCCCCCGCGGGGGCAGAGCTGCGGGCAGGACCCGGCGCAGGCGTCGTCACCAGGCCCAGCACGCAAGAAAAGGCGGGGCCCTGTTTTCAAACTGGGTTAAGAGTTTCTAGAAGGCGGGGCGCCTGGGTGGCTCAGCCGGTGAAGCATCCGACTCTTGATTTCAGCTCAGGTCGTGATCTCACGGTTCGTGGGATCGAGCCCCGTGTCGGGCTCTGTGCGGACAGCGCAGAGCCCGCCTGGGGTTCTCTCCCTCCTCTCTCTCTGCCCCTCCCCTGCTTGCACTCTCTCTCCAAATAAATAAACATTAAAAAAAAGAAGAAGAATTTCTAGGTGGCAGCACCAGAGCCCCGCACGCGAGCGCAGGGCCCTGTATCTCAGAGCGTGTACTCAGCAGCGGCCTTGGCTCGCAGGGTCTGCGAGCACCCCCCCTCCGGCGCCCCCCACTGCCAGACCGTGGGAACAACGCCCCTCCAGCGCCTCTGGGTGAACTGGAGAAAGGCACCCCACCCTGGGCGGACCAGCTGCATGCCAGGGCACACGGCTTGGGAGGCTTACGAGGACCCGATGGCCCTCTTGGCTGCGTGGCCTGTGCAACCATCCTCAGCAGCCTCGATTACAGACCCCGGAGGCTGGGGGCCCTGAGGACGCCCAGAAGAGGCAGCTTGAAAGTGGTTCTGTTAGGCAGCATGGTCATTCCCTGGCCAGTTGGCTTAGCCCTTCTCAGCGCACTTATGGCATGCCTATTGTATGCCTTCCTCACAGGGGCGTCTGCACTTTCTCCTCTTGGAGGCTGGGAGTCCGAGGGACTAGGGGCTCACTCTCGTGGGGCTTTGGTTTCTTGTGCTTCAGCCCTTCAGGCCCCCCACCACCCCACACTCTGCACATTCTCCCTGTGGCCCACAAAGCCTCTCTCAAGTCTGTCCCCCAAGATGGCCACACACCCACTTTCTGGGCCTTAAAGCTCATCCCCACCTCAGGACCTTTGCACTGGCTGCCCCTTCCACCTGGAAGACGTCCCGGCCCCGCATGCTATCTGCATGTGATCAACTTCTCTTCTCTCTGGCCTTAAAGGTGCCGCCTCGCCGAGGGCCTCCTCCGAGACCCCTGCCGCCCGCCCACTTCCCCGCTTTAAGCCCTTCGCCTGCCACCAGCCGAACCCCTCTTGGTTATTGGTGGCTTATTGTCGGCTGCCCTGACGGGAGGGCCGGGACGGACAGGGCCTGGGCGGAAGAGGCGCTCCGTAAATGTTTGTAGAATGAGTCAGGGATTCCTAAGCGTGCTTCCAGCTGAGACGCGCCGGGACTTCAGCCCTGAGACGCCACTGCTCCCCCTGGGCACGCGCCGGACCGAGCAGCCGGGACACAGGCGGGCGAGCTGGGTCCCGGCACCACGTGGGGGCGAGTGTGCGGCCGAAGCCCAGGGAAAGAGCCACAGGAGGGTCTGCTCTGGGCCGCGGGTGGTCCACCTCGGACCGGCAGGGAAGCCGAGGTGCCAGGCCGAGTGAAGAGGAGAGACCAGAGAGGCCCCGGGGGCAGGCGCGGCCTGTGCAAAGGCCCTGAGGGCAGAGCAGTCAGTGCGGCAGAAGCAGAGGATTAAAAAGAGGCCGGGCAGCGAGGTCCAGTCCAGGGAGCCGCTTGCTGGGCCACGGGAGGAGCCCGGGCTGTATTCGAAGCGGATGGGAACCCCTGGAGGGGAGGGCCGGGATGAGATTTGGTTGTTGACTGACTCACTGGCCAACCACGTTCGGGGCCCCGCTTGCCTGGGAGTCCGGCCTGTCCCCCACATTTGCTTAGACAGGCGGAAGTTTGGGCCCCTCGGGTTCGGGCCCCTCGCGAAGCCTGAGGGATTGCCCGCCCCCAGGCAGGCTGCTCCCCAGGCTTGCCCAGTGCCCCACATGAAGCCCAGGACCAGGCTGTGGGCCCCAGGAGCGGAGACGAACCTTCCTCCTGGGAACTACCTGCGGCCAGAGGAGACTCCCGGAAGGGCCGCAAGCTCGCGTCTAGAGGGGCAGCACTGACCCCAGGCCCGTCTCTGCAGAGGCTGCTCCTCCTCCTCTGAAAATGTCCCGCAAGCGCCTACTGTGTGCCCGCGTACGCCAGCGGCTCGCCTCGGCCGCCTCCCTGTACTCTCATGACAGCTCTGTGGGGGAGGGACACTCGTAAACCCCATTTCACAGATGAGGAAACCGAGACTCGGAGAGGCAAGTCATTTGCCCCAGGCGTCAGAGCTGGGACAGGCGGCCCCACCTCCCATTCTATCAAACAGGAAGAACGTTCCATCCTGGCCCCACCCCCGGGCTACGTTCCAGTGCCGAGGAACCAGTCTCGCTCTGTGGCCTGGGTGAGCACCTCCGCCTCTCTGAGCCTGTTCTCTGATCTGCCGAGTGGGCCTGAGAAGCTCAGGCAGGTGACTGCTCCGAGCCTCCAGGAAATTCCAGGTTTTCCCAGCACCAAGCGTCACACACGCACACGCACACACACAGGCACACGCGCACATGCACGCATGCAGGCGCACACATGCAGACACATGCAGGCACACACGCCCACACGCAGGCACACATATGTACATGCACACACGCGCGCAGGCACATGCACACGTGCGCACATGCACACACTCACGCACACGCTCACGCTCACGCACACGCAGGCACACACATGTACATGCACACATGCAGGCGCAGGCACACACGCACACACATACATGCAGGCGCGCGCACGCGCACACACGCACACATGCAGGCACACACATGTACATGCACACACACGCGCGCAGGCACACACGCACACACACATACACGCAGGCGCACGCAGGCGCACGCACACACACGCAGGCGCACGCACACACGCAGGCGCACGCGCGGCGCCCACGCTGTCCTGGGCCGCAGACTTGGCTTGCGAGCGGGCTCCGGGGGACAGGCGGCGAAGACGAGCCAGCCCCGCGCGCTCGTCGCGGGCGGAACTTACGCGATCCTCCGGCTCTGGGCGCTGCTGAAGCCGGCGAAGGAGGCGCTCCGGCCCACGACCCCCACGGCCCCCGCGTCCCCGGAGGACAGGAACCGCAGCCTCACCGACATGGCCGTCACCTACAGGGAGAGGACGGGAGAGTCAGCCTAGCGCCGCCCCCCCCCACCGAGTGCCGGTGGCGGCTGGTCCCCCTCCACCACGGCCCCCAGGGTCCTTACAAGAGCCCCAGAGAGGGGGCAGCCGGGACTGTCCCCAGCTTCCAGGTGAGAAAACTGAGGCTCAGGGAGCCTGAGGACCGGCACGGGGCTAGCGGCAGGGGCGGGATTCGAACTCAGGTCTCTGAGCTCGGGTTCTTAATGACCGAGCGATGCCGAGTCCTCCAGCGGGGGAGTCGGCTCCTCCTGAAACCATCCCTGGTCTCTTCTCAGCTACCCCTCTCTGCCGGTCGCCCTCGCCCCCTCCCCAAACCCTCAGGGAACTCAGGGCACCAAACACTGCGCTGGAGACGCCACCAGAGCAAGACCGGCGAAGTCCTCTTCCATGGCTCCCGGTCTGGCAGGGAGGCTGAATAGCTACCGGGGAACACAGGGGGTGCTTGACCTAGCCGCGGAGGAGGGAACCAACCGCTGAGAAGGAAAGGCCGAGAAGGGGAGAAGGAGAAGAGAGAGGGAGGGAAGGGTATCTGAGGCAGAGGGAACAGCGTGGGCAAAGGTCCGGGGGTCGGGAGGTCACGGTGTGATCCGGAAACAGAAAGCAGAGCTGTGGTTTGGGGCGTGACTCCAGGCGAGGCTGGAGAGGCCCTCAGGGTGTGCTCACGGGGGCCCTGGTAACCCCAGGGAGGAGCTGGGCCTCGAGCTTGGGCAACGGTGACTCACGAGAGCCCCAGCTGCCGGCGTCCAAGCGCTCCGGAACCCCTGGGTCCACTACCCCCGCCTCTGACCCGGGCTGCTGCCTTTTCTTTTTCCAAACCACCTCTCGATCGGACAAATGCCGCCACATCCCTTGGGGTGCCTCCGGGGTCTTCCAGCACCAGCCGTCGAAGGTTCTCCTGCGTCTCTAACCTGAGTCTCTGCTGCTGCGGTTTCACAGCGCGTCCTCGGCCGGGGCGGAGCCAGCGTGAGGATTCCAGGGACCCCGCTGCCCACGCCCAAGCTCCTGCTGCCTCCTGTTGCTACTTGGTGAGGCCCCTGCCTCACCCGCCCGCGTCCACACGTTTGCTCGGGGCCGGGGCCTCTCCCTGGAACAACGTTCTCTTTTGAGCCACGTCTGTCCGGTGTCCCGTCCTGCATTTTATGTGTGGCCGGCCCCCACCGTAGGCGCTGGGGAGCTTCTCGAACTCTTGAGAGCCCCCTGCCAAGCTGGGCAAGGGAATGAGGGGGGAGCAGGGAGGGAGATGACCAAGGCCACTGGTTGGGAAGGGCACTCTGGCACCAGCGGGGGGCTGGGGGGCTGGGTGCTGGGTGCTGGGGGGCTGGGGGCTGCAGGCTGGGGGCTGGGGGCTGGGGGCTAGGTGCTGGGTGCCGGGGGCTGGGGGCTAGGTGCTGGGGGGCTGGAGGCTGGGGGCTAGGGGCTGGGGGCTGGGGGCTGGGGGGCTGGGGGCTGGGTGCTGGGTGCCGGGGGCTAGGTGCTGGGGGGCTGGGGGCTGGGGGCTAGGTGCTGGAGGCTGGGGGCTGGGTGCCAGGGGCTGGGGGTTGGGGGCTGCAGGCTGGGGGCTGGAGGGCTGGGGGCTGGGGGCTGGGGGCTGCAGGCTAGGTGCTGGGGGGCTGGGGGCTGCAGGCTGGGTGCTGCAGGCTAGGTGCTGGGGGGCTGGGTGCTGGGGGCTGGAGGCTGCAGGCTGGGATCTGGGGGCTGGAGGCTGCAGGCTGGGTGCTGGGGGCTACAAACTTGGTGCTTGGGGCTGGGTGCTGTGGGCCGGAGCCAGAGGAGCAGAAGGCTAAGGAGGTTAGGGGCTGGGAGCTGGGGACTGGGGGTTGCAGGCTAGGTGCTGGGTGCTGGGTGCTAGGTGCTGGGGGTTAGGGACTAGGGGCTGCGGGCTGGGGGCTGGGGACTGGGGGCTTGGGCTGGAACACCCTTCCCCTACCCTCCCTGCTCCACCAGTTACACCGGACTGTGGATGGCAACTTCTCCGTCTCCCCCATCAGACAGAGAGGGACCTGCAGGCGGGGCTAGAGTGTCCCTGGTGCTGGAAGAGTCACAGCACATCCTATGGGCCCAGAAGCAGTGCCTAAAAGGCCGGGGCCACCGCCCCCACTGTCCCGGGCTGTGCGGCCCCCGCGCCAGAGGGGCAGAAGGCTGAGGCTGAGGCTGAGGCTAAGGATTTCCACGGAGCGCTAGATTCCAAGGCAGGGGCTGACCAGCATTTTCTGTAAAGGACCAGATACCAAAGTTTTTGGCTTTGCAGGCCGGATACTCTTTGTCACAACTATTTAACTCTATTGTGTTAGAGCAAAAGCAGCCGCAGACATTACGTAAATGACGGGCATGGCCGTGTTCCCATAAAACAGCACTTACAGCTACGGACGGATGCGCCGTGGGTGGCCAGCACTACCTCTGACCCCCGGGTGCCCGGCACCCTGCCTACTCCCTACTCTAAGGGCTTACAGTCTCACTTAATTCCCCCAACATTTTATCAGGTAAATATTATTATCCCCATTTTGCAGATAAAGAAACCGAGGCTCAGAGAGCAGAGGAAGCGACTCGTCCAAGGTCACGCAGGTAGGAAACGCCAAAGTTGGGATTTGGACCCGGTCGTGACGGGGTTTGAAAGCCTGGTGGCTTCATGCTAGGCAGCACCTGCTCCCCGGGGGCTGTGCCGAGAACCTGCTCCCACCCAAGAGCCCCCCTGGGGCTGAGTGGAAGAGGAGGGTGCCCCAGGATGGAAGCCGGTCCTGAAGGGGACCCATCGAGCTAGAAGCATAGCACTGGGGGTGGCCAAGGAAAAGCAAGCGCCATCCCCTGCGGGCTTCGGGGAGTGGGAGCCCCGGTCCCCGGGGGCCTCTGGGGACCAGCGCCAGCTCCCAGTGAGCTCAGCGGCTCCCCAAGTGAGGCCGGTGGCCACCCCCCTCCCCCACAGGCCCCAATGGGGTTAATCCTGGTTGTTGACTCGCTGGCCCCCTGCAGCCTCGCCCAGCTGGGTTTCTTGCTGCAAAAACATGAGACCCGCTGGGATCCCAGGAGCCTTCGGGGGACAGCTCCTGAGAAGCCCCCACGAACGTTGGTCGCTTTCGACCAAGGCTGATGATAGTCCTGTCTAATCACTGACAGGGCAGGGACACTGACCACCTAGAACAGAGGCTGGGCACCTTGGAGACCCCAACCCTCCCCCCCACCCCCCGCTGTGGCCGGCGTTAACCCTTTAGCCGCTGGAGTGTGGACAGGCCTGGGAAGTGCCCAGGGAGGCACACTCGGAGGCTCAGGACACTCTGCAGGGCAAGAGAGAGAAGCCAGAGACCTCGCTGGGCCCCCGAGCGGAGGAGAGGGGCACAGAAGTCATGCAGGTCCCAAACCTTTGGCGGTAGACAGGACTGCCTCTTCCCCGTGCGTCCCTCGCTGCCTCTCGCTGGCCCGGTACCCTGGGCAGCACCCACTTGGACCGACGGCTTGGACGCAACTGGTGAGTGCAGCAGGGGGGCGGGACAGCTGGAGGGGCTTTTGACGCAGCCAGCGGCTCCCCAGACACTGGGACCCTCTCCCGAACCTCCTCCCCGAGGCGCGGCCGGAGGGAGCCTGAGCCCACTCCGCTAAATCTGTCCAGCACACTGCTGCCCGGAACCGCCCGCCGGCCCAGGGAACCTGCAATTTCACCTCATTTGGAGGTGATGCTTCTAAATTTAACGGCGTGGGCTCTCAGGGCTGGGTGGCTTTTATGCCTGAGTCCCTTACTTAGGGCTGTTTTATATCCGCTCAAATGCCAGGCAGGCTTAGTTTGCTTATAGGAGTTTCCAAAATAGTCCCTTTGGTTTAGCACGAAAGGAAATGGCCAAAGAACCCAGGAGGAGGAATGCGAGTTTATACCTAAGAGGGACGGGCGACCTGGGGAGGCCGCTCTGGGAACCAGACTGTCTGCACCAGATGGAGTCCGCCTCCCTCACCGCGTGGCCAGCACGCCCAGAGCGGTCACCTGACCTGCCCGGATCACCCAGAGGTGAACGGGAGGGCTGGAAGGATCCACGCTCCTCCCCCTGCCAGCCCTCCCGCTGCAGACACCTCCGTCCTGGCCGCATCCTCTCCCTCCCTGGCCCGCTCTTTCCCCAGGTCTCCCGTGATGCTCCCTCCCCGCTTGAGATCCCAGCAGAAAGGTCACCTCCTCCGAGAGGCCCTCTCCGGCCCCCCCTGGCTGCAGCGGCCTCACGCCTCACCCTGTTTCAAATCCTTCAGACGCCCCGTCGCCATCGCCATCCCAAATCGTCTTGTCAGTCTGCTTGGCACCCGAGTGGCCCTCACAGGAGTCCCAAGCTCCGTGGGGCCAGCGACTTTTCGGTCTTGCTCACAGCCGTCTGTCCCAGGGCCTCACCAAGGAGGGGACCCCAGTAAGTACTGGTCCCCCAGCGATTGCTTGTTGAATGAATGATTGAAGGACATCTCTTCAGAACTGTGTCTAGGGCTCATTTACTTGATTTGTTCGTTCAACACGCACGTATTGAGTGCCTACTGAATGCAGGCACTGGGCATACATACGGCTGTGAACTGGTCCAGGGGGAGACAGGAATTAGGGTATGAGGCTGGACCGTGATGGGGAACCAGAGGCCTGGGGAACATAGGATCCCTCACTCAGCCCAAGGGGTGTGACCGGGGAGACCCCCCGGGGGAGGCAATATGCTGAAATCTAAAGGAGGGGGGAGAATTGGCAGAGAGAGAGGATGGAATGGAAGAGTGTGCAGGTGCTAGGAACAGCATGTGCAAAGGCTCAGAGTTAGGGTCAATGAGATGAAATGCACTCAGGTGAACTTAGTTCCGTGTGTGGCTGGAGGGTCAGGTACGAGAGAGGATTCCCTGAGGGGCGGGGGCGGGGGGACCAGACTTCTATGGGGACGGGGCTTTAAGCTGCATCCAGGGAGAAGTAGGCGGGACAGGCCTCCGGCACCCTCTGGGTTTGGTAATGGCGCCCTTGAGTTCACGGACTTACTGAATACACCCTACTGCACACCTGGCCAGACAATGCTGTGTCTCAACAGACAAGGAATGAGTGCCTACTGCATGCCCGGCCCTCGAACCCTGCACCTCCATCCAGGGGCTGGGGGCAGTCACACTGGAGAGGCCTCTGCCCCTCTGGCCCTAGGTCCGCGTCTCCTGGGATGGCGCTGACCGCCATTTTGGGAGGAAGCTCAGACACCCTGTATGGCCTAACCAGCTGGAGCTGGGTTTTTGCCCTCTGCCCTCAATCGCTCACCCACCCACCCCTTGCTTCTCCCACAGACAAGACCCAGACGTCTGATGGGTCTCCACAGCTGGCCCACAGAGGACAGAAGCCATGTTAGCTCGGACGCCCGCCAGCTGGGGCTCCCCTTGGGCCCTGCTATACCGGATGCTCCCAGATGCTTCCCTCCCCGCTGCCAGGAATCTGCTCACCTCTCCTGAGCCAGGAAAGCGTGCCCAGGGGACCTCTGCATATCATCTGGAAGAAGTTCGCCCCCCTCTGAGCCTCTGTCTCCCTGTCTGTAAAAGGGGGGGAGGGGAGCTGGGCTAGAATTCAGGGTCCCCAAGCGCAGGCCAGTCTGGGCCAAGGGAGGAATGCATAGTAGACACCGTGATTCACCTGGCCTCAGCCCCCTTTCCGTCCTGGCTCCCCAGCTGTCTGACACTTGTCCCCGCCCCCCCACGCCCCCCTTGCAGCCAAGTTCAGAGCTGGGGCCAGGCACAGAGTTGTCAGCCGGCAGAGGGAGGAGCTCAGATTTAGTCAGGTGGTTTTTTTTTTTTTTTTTTTTGCATTTCTTTAAAGGAACGCTTCCATTTAGAGCAAACCGTCTTCTGCATGATAGAAAGTGTTTCGGTTTAAATCACAGCGTATTTAAATGAAGAGCGGTGGATTCGAAGGACACCCGGTTTAAGTAGAGCAGGTAGGAACCCAGCTTCCTGGAAGCCCACATTTCTGGGTCCCACCGTGGAAGCGAGACCAGGGGTGTGGGGGTGGAGGGGGCCGCCTGGGTGTCTCTGCAGATGGCCTAAGGGAGGGCCAGACGAGAGACGGCACCGGTTTCTCTCTCTCTTTTCTCTTTTTTCAATTTTTTAATGTTTGTTTGTTTTTAAAGGAGAGAGACCGAGCATGGGTGGGAGAGAGGCAGACAGAGAGGGGGAGACACAGAATCCGAAGAGGCTCCAGGCTCTGAGCTGTCAGCACAGAGCCCGCTGTGGGGCTTGAACACCTGAACAGTGAGATCAGGAGCTGAGCGAAATTGGACGCCCAACCGACTGAGCCCCCCAGGCGCCCCTGGGCTGCACTGGTTCCTAGTGTAAGAGAAGAATAAGCAGCGTCTTAGGGAGCCCTGACTGTCCCCCGGAGTCCATCGTCCCGTTGGTTCAAGACCAGGCATGAGAGTCGGGGCCCGGGGTCCAAACGGGCCCCTTACCTCAGTCGATCACACAGTCCCCAGTCCCCTGTGACCGCCCTGCCCAGGGCAGCCCCGGGCGGTGTCCGTGACCTGCTCCAGCTCAGACCGGGAGGCACAAAGGACAGGTGAGCGGACAGGTAGGCTATCTCATCAGCCTTCACAGCGCACCTGTGGCCGTTTCGCCCGGAAAACCCCGCGTGAGGCCACAGGCGGCCAAGTGCAAGAGAAAGGTTCAAATCGCGGCAGCGGCTCAGCCACGCGGAGAAGTGTACGTGGCCGTAGGAAACAGGAACATGGTTTTGAGGACTAATGACAAGGGAAAATGTAAGATGTTCAGGTAAAAAGACCAAGATGGTAAACTATACACACACTCTCTGTTTTATTTTTGAAACAATGTTTTCCCAATGTTTCTAGCGGGACGGGCATCCCCTCCTAATCAGGAAAAAAAAAAAGTGTAGAAAACAGAAAGATTGGTGATGAGTCCCGGGTTGCACAGTAATTCGCTGCCGAGTGGGCTCTGCGTGTCCTCCGACCTAGAGAATGTTGCTTTTCGGGGTGAGGCTGGGTCAGAAGAGAAACTTTTCTCTTAAAAAAAAAAAAAAAAGGAAAAACAAACTTTTTTAAAGGCCCACAAATACCATCTGCATGCCCGGCTAACTCCCCTGGGCTTTTACAAGGTAAAGATGACTCATGAATTTCTGTGAAATACCCAGAGGGTGTTTTGATTTAAATGCCTCCCCCCCCACTGCTCTGAGCATGGGGACAGCACGGCGGGTGGGGGGGTCACCTGGAAGAGACAGCAGCTGGGGGGGAGAGGCCTCCTGGGGCCGCCGTGGGGGTGGGGGGTGGAGAGTGTGGAGCCGGGGACACGGGGCTGGAAAGACAGAGCCCCCATGCAAGGTAACAGAGACGGGGCGGAAGCTTCTGGAAAGCACCGGGGGAGGGCGGGGGGGCAGGCAAACCTCTCAAACACCGTCTCCACCGGCTCAGTGAGCAGGCGGCGCGGGAGGGACTGCGATGGGGGCATGGTGTAGACAGACCCCTCCCGGCAGGTAGGAGGGGAGGCCACCCCCCCACCCCGTGGCCCCAGATCTCGGCCAAGTGCCTCTGTCCGATGCCCGAAAGTGAAACCAGCAACATCACGAATCGGAACCAACACTCCGAGAGCACTTACTGATGCCGTGCTCTGGTCTAAGAATGACTCCTTTCATTCCTGGTTCTGGCCTCCGAAGTTCTGGCCTCCACTCCGCTCTGGGCACACCCCCCCCCCCCCCGAGCGGCACCCCCTTCCCGTGCGATGGACGCCGGGCTGAGAGCTGGACACGGAGCCTCACGCCTCTGAGGTGGGCGCTGTCACCACCCCCATTTTACGGGCTGGGAAACTGAGGCCCATGGAGCCGAAGCAGCCAGAACTAGCAAGCGGCAGCATCGGATCTTCAACACTTCACCTGAAAACGCTTGCGTGCGGGGAAGTGTGGCGCAGCTGTGTGTACACCTCATCCACGGCCTCGGGGTGACCGAGCAGCACGTGGGGGGCCCCAGTCAGAAGCCCTCCCTCCAGAGCGGCTATGGGAGGGTCTCTCTTTGCCGGGGTGGGGGTGGGGGAGGCGGGTTGCCCTGGGTATTTACGCCGCTGGATACCAGGAGCACCACCTCCTCCAGTGGTGACAACCGAGAGTGCTGCAGACTCTGCCACACGTCCCCTGGGTGGCAGAATCACCTCCAGTGGGAACCACTGGGTTAGAGGCAGCTCTTCGACTCTCGAGGGTTCCTGCATTGGCATCGCGGGCATTAGGGAGAATTTTCATGTGCGAAAGTAGTGGTATTGAAGGTACTGTCTTCCGGGGGCTGCAAATCCCGTTTAAGCCGTTCCCCCCTCACGTGAATCGGGGGTAGGAATCTGGGGGCGCCCAACAGCCCGACATCTTCAGAAGGGGCCCTGGGGCTGCAGCTCCCGTTGGACCCGTGCCCCCCCCACCCCCATGCACACACCTGCACACCCACACCAGGCTGTGGACAAGGGTCCAGAGCTTGGAGAAGAGGCCGGTGGCCTCCTCGGGGTGTGTGACACTGGAGTTCTGAATGACACCTGTCTTCTTCGCGACCCCCGCCTGGCAGCGAAGAGAGACCCAAAGGCGACCTGCTCATTTCATCCCAAAGCACCTGACCATCGACGAACGCACACTGGTTGTGCGTTGTTACTGTGTGTGGTTAAGTGGGGCCACTTAACACAGGCAGGGGTGGGATTCAAACCCAAGGGCCACCTCGGTCATCCGCGCCGCACTGGACGAACTGCCTGGATTCTCCATGATCGGGGACAGAGAGCCCCCCTGCGCCCTGATGTCCCCACAGCGGGACGCCAGGGCAGCCTCTCCTAAGCCGTCCCGGGACCGAGAAGGAGCGCCATTCCCGACTTCTGTCTCTGAAAGAGTAGTTAGGTTCCTTTCCCGGGGCCGACGCCGCCGGGCACTGGGGGCTCGTGCCCGGGGCCCACGCGAAGGGTTGGATTACTTTTAAAATCCGAAGACAAGAAATGAACTTTGAGGGGCACCTGGATGGCTCAGTCGGTCAAACGTCCGACTCTTTGCTGTTTTGTTTTTTTTTAAGCATCCAACTCTTGATTTCAGCTCAGGTCATGATCTCCAGGTTCACGAGATTGAGGCCTGCGTTGGGCTCTGTGCTTGCGGCATGGAGTCTGCTCGGGAGTCTCTCTCTCTCTCTCTCTCTCTCTCTCTCTCTCTAAAAATAAGTAAACTTAAAAAAACTGCCTTAAAAAAAAAAGGAAATGAAGGTTTAGGTTAAGCACGATGCTTTATCATATGATATTGTACATGTGTTACTATTTCTATATTAATAGCATGTATTTTATCCATCCTCACACCAGTTCAGTGGTAATATACACTATTTGATATTTCTTATACAGGAAGAGTCCCGCGAAGGCCAAGGTGCTGGGGGCTCAAGAAAGTCGCCACGGGCCGTGCCCTCTGCCCTCTGCTAGCCCCCCTTCCAACCTGTCTGACTCCAGAACACTCCTGCCGTCTGGCACCCACAGCCTCCCTCCCCAGCTCCTGCCTGCCCACGCCGTCATTACAGATCCAGCACGCCCACCTCGCCCCCTCACCCCGTCCCCTCTGGTTTCTCCTCCTCTCTCCCCGCTCCTCCGTCTAGCCAGCCTAGCCCAGGCAGGGGGGCCGAGAGCAGCCAGGCGGGGCCTTACACTTGACCTGAGGACGCTCTTCTGAATCTCACCAAAACGCGATGCCCCAGGTTCCACTTTGTCCTGTTCTGGCCTTTGGGACCGAGAAGGCCAAACCCAGGCAGCCTGGCTTCCAGGTCAGCCTCGCATCCGCGGGCCCTAACCGCCCGGTTTCCGGAGCTGGCAGGGGCTCGGCTGATGTCCTTGAGCCTCCGGGCCACCGCCCCCCCCCCCCAGTCTCCCACTGAGCCTGTTCGGATTCTCCTTGTCAAGCTGGACCCCTTCCTTCTCCCACCTCACTCTGAGTGTTGTTCTGGGGGCGTGGGCGAGGGGGCTGCTCACCCTCCTTCCCCTGGCTCTTCGTGAGATAAGAGTATTTCTATTTGCTCCTTATCTAGGACTTCTCAGTTCATAGTCCTTTGTCCAGCTACCTAGCTATTTCTTAGTGACTTCTAGTTTTCTCCCAGCCCCTCACACACTTCCTGTTCTTAATGGTGTGTGTGCGTGTGTGTGCGTGTGTGTGCGCGTGTGTGTGCGTGTGTGTGTGTGCGCGTGTGTGACGGAAGCTTCAAATATTTATGTGCTCGGATCTGTCGACGTTGTCCTCCTATGATTTAAGAGTTGGGAACTTGCTTCCTCCACCTCGAAGGTTAAGTTTCTCCTCTCTAGACCACTGAAGTCTAGCTCCCTGGGTGAGAGTCTTGTCTCCCTCCAGGCTGTAAACCTCAAGATCATCTCCCTCCTCCACAGATGCCCTTGGCCAACAGATTTCACTGTCTGCTCTGCTTCTCAGAAACGCCCCGAATCCGTCCCCTCCTTTGCGCCCCCCTCACCCCCCCCGGGCCAAGCCCCCATCACCTCTCTGGTCTTCACTGGCCTCTCTGCCTCCACCTGAAAATGTCCATCAGGTTTCTTACACCCCTCCCCAGGCTTGCAGCTTCTGGATGCATCTAGCTAAAATCTCACCCCCGGAACTGTGCCCACAAAGCTCTGAAGAAGCACCGGCCCGCAGAGAGGACTCGTTCAGCGGTGCCTAAGGATGGAACCCAGATGGGGATGGGTGAGAGCTCCCTACCCGCTGCCCGGAAAAACAAGAGCACCCGTGGTGCCCCCTTCGCACCCTAAAAATTAATCACACCTGGGGCTCGTCCTGGGAATGGCAGGGGGTGGGGGGGGGTGGGGGAGGACTCGCAAAGTCTTGACCCCATCCCTCCTATTTCCACCCATTCCCACCCAGGCTGCAAGTCAGGCAGGAAGGGCTATCAGCCCCCCGCCCTGTTTCCAACCGCAGTGCTGCGGCTCAGAGAGGGCGAGTGGTTTCGCCAAACTCACGCAGCCGGGGCGGGGTGGGCAGGAGGGAAATACTGGCATTCGAACGCATTTGAGCACTTGAGTGGTGACAGGTGAGGGGCTGTAACCGGGGAGCCCGGTGAGTGTTAACATTTCAAGCCCACCCACCGCGTCGCTCACGCGCCTTCCGCACTCCGCGGTTGCCCCTGCGCTCAGACGGGGATGCAGGGCCCGGGGGTGCAGTGTCGAGTCGGCTTCCCGGAATGCCCGAGCTCCCCCCCCCACCCCTGCCAGCAGGGCCCGGGACTCCTGCGCAGGCCCGTGGGCTGGTGGAGGGGGACCGTTTGCTGCTGGAGGCTGTCAACGGCACCGGAAATGGTCAAGGGTTCAGCAAGAGATGAGCCATCCGGTCGTCCCAAGGTAAACAATTTACAAGAGACGAATCAAGCCAGCCTGCCGTTCTGCTTTTTCTTCCGACAGTGCCGTGTGCGCTTTCCTTTCCCCCCTGGTACCGCCTGCAGAGACGGAGGCTGTCCCGCGCCCCCCCCCCCCCCCCCCCCGCCGTCCCAGCTCAGTGCCACCCCGGGTCAGGGAGGCCGGAAAAGTCAGACGTTTTCACAACCTTTCTTGCCCCATTCTCAGGACTGAGGGACTCTGGGCCAGATGGTTCCCCCACAGCGTAAGGAGAGTGAGTTTCCTCCTAAAGGAACCGGCTTCTTTTCTAGACCCCGAAGCCTTCCGTTTCAAGAATCTTCAGCCTTAAATCCATTTCCCGGTGGAAGAAGACCCCTGCTGGTCTCCCTAGGTACTGCAGCCCTGCTCTACGGGCCACGAAAATGACGCCCGCAGAGAAGAGAGGGGCTCCGTTCCCAGCGTGCGGAGCGACGCCAGTGGGGTCTCCGGCCTGGTGGCGGTGTATGTGGCTCAACAGCCTGAAATAAACAGTTTGTGCTGAAATCGTAATCCCGGGGTTTCCAAAAGTGTTGCAAAACACTCCAGGCCGGCCCTGCAGTCTGTGTACGACAAGCTGTTTATCAATTAATTCCTTCTTTGCCAAACATTCCTGCTGGGCCTCCTGGGAGATGAGTTTGGTGGGAACGCATCTCCCATTTTGTAATGAAAGTCACCAGGGAAAGAGGGCTCGTGTTACCGAAGGTGTGGCCGGAACAGGTGGTTCTCATCAGGACGGGGCTAGTCCTAAGGTTTGAGCTGACGTAATAAAGAAGGGTGACGTCGGGGGGCTAGGAGTTGGGGACCCTGCAGTAAGCCAGGAGACACACACCCACAGGTCCACAGGGAGGGTGGTGATCATAAGTCTTGAGGTCCAAAAAAAAAAAAAAAAACAAGTTCAAGTTCAGACTTCGCCTCTTTCTTGTTCTGACTCAGACGAGTCACTTAACCTTGAGCCTTGGTGTCCTCGTCTCTAAAAATCGTGACAGTCCCTTACGTTACCCCCGTACAGTTGCAGGAACGTGGTTTTTTTTTTTTTTTGCTCTTTATTAAAAGGAAAAGCCAAACTATAATTTATAGCTTTTTAAAAAGTTTGTTTATTTACTTTGAGAGGGCGTGGGGAGGGGCAGAGAGAGAGGGAGAGAGAGAGAGAATCCCAAGGGGGCTCTGCCCTGTCAGCTCGAGGCTCGAACTCCCAAACCAAGAGAGCATGACCTGAGCCTAAATCAGGAGTTGGAGGCTTACTCGCCTGAGCCCCCCGGGCGCCCTGATTTCTAACTTTGTCGACTGTTCGGTGCTGCAAGGTTAGAGACCTGAGGAAGGGGGTTAGTCTTCTGGGACTGCTGTGTCAAAGTACCGAAAAGCAGGTGGCTCGAAGCAACGAAATGTCTCCCTCTTCTGGAAGCCAGAAGTCCAAAATCAAGGGGTCAGCAGGGTCCTGTCCCCTCTAAAGTCTCCAGGAAAGCGTCCTTCCTGGCCTCTCCCAGCTGCTGGGGGTGGCCGTCTGTCCTTGGCCCCTCTCGGCTTCCAGCTACGCCTCTCCAGTCTCTGCCTCTGGGGTCACGTGGCCTCCTCCCAGGGGTCTCTGCCTTCACGAGGCATTTCCCTCTTGTTCCGGTGACACCGTCACGGGACTGGGGCCCACCCTAGTGACCGCAGCTTAACTCGATGACCTCTGCAAAGACCCTGTTTCCAAATAAAGTCACGTGCATGGGTACAAGGGGATAGGTCTGCGGGCTTGGCCCGGGAGCCCCACTGTCCCCTCACCGAGCACGGGCACAAGAGCCGCCCGGGGGACGGGGGACAGAACACGCTGGCTTGCCTTCACCCCGGCTGCACTGGGGCCCTGACTGGACTGTCTGCTGCGAGCCCACCTCGGGTTCTAGAACCCTTGGTTCGGATCCATTCCCAGGCCTGTGCACGCCCCCGGTGACCTTCGGGGAGCCCCCCCCCCAACCTCGGCTCGAATCAGCCACAGTCCTTTCCACGGGCTCCCAGCGGCTGTCTCTAGAGTCCGCTCTCTCAGCACACTTGTGGCAGCAATGCTTGAGGAAAAGCGAAGGACTTGGAGCAGTGTCCGGCGTGGGATCGAGGGGAAAAGACAGCAATTTCAGGAGAGCAGAGACTTTTTTAGGAATTAACACGTCAGCACAAAGGTGCCTAGAAGAAATGGTGAGACCCTCGAGAATCCTCGGAGGTGGCGAGGGAATGGGGAGGGGCCGGGTCCTGGGTTTCTCACTAGGGTCTCCAGCCCTGGTTTAAATACGAACGGAGGTACCCCCCAGGAAGCCCAGAAGATGCAGGGCCTCGAGGGATCCGAATGCCTGGCGCCCGCTGACACATGACGGCGATGACTGTTACCTGACGCATGGTCCCCCGGAGCGCGTGGCCCCTCGCTTTTGGCCAGCACGTCGCAGCCTCGGCCAAACCGCCTCCCCCGCTGCGAGGCTGGGCCGCTGCCAAGCTGGGCCCTTCCTGCACACATGCGGTTTTGATTCTGCGCCCCTCTGGCTTTATTGGTTTTTTCCTGCTACGTGAGGTGAGGGGCGCCCGGCCCGTGGCGCTTCCCGTAAAAGCCGCAGGGTTTCCATGACCCAACGTGGCGCCTGTACCAGGAAGTGCTCCCTGAAGGCCGGGATGCCTGGAAGTGGTGCGTCGTCCCTTCCAGGGACAGCAGAGAGGCCTGAAGTTTCTAACGGGAGGCAGGGGTACTGCGGGAGCCAAGAGCCCTGGGCGGGGGGTCAGCAATCTGGACTTCGGTGCTCACGGGGCTGGGCAGGCGTTCTCCTCGCTCTCGTGGGTGAAATGGGGATTAAGCACAGACCTCACGGCCTTGCTGTCGGGCCCCCACAGGGTCACAGATGTGGAATCAGTCTGAAAGCCATGAAGCTCTAACAAATGGAAAGACGGATCAATATTACTGTTGCTACTGGATCGTTATTCCTAGAGCCAAGAGCTTCTGTGGCACAGAGAATATTAGGACGACCGGCCGTGACCTCTGACCTTGCATAATCCGTTCTCGCTTGAGTGTGGATGGACCCTATAACGGGCTGTGCCTACAGTGACCGCGATACCTTCTGTGGCGAAAGGGAGGCATCCTGGGTGGGCCAGACCTTATCAGGTGAGGCCTTAAACAGGCCTGGCTCTTCCAGTCGAAAGAGGTTTAAAGGAGGGGAGGGATTTGGTATAGGGAGGGCCTCCATTGCTGGCTTCGAAGATGGGGGGGGGCCGTGGGGCAAGGAATCCTGAGGGCCTCTAGAAGCTGAAAGTGGCCCCCGCTGGCAACGGATAAGGAAGTGGGGACCTCGGTCCTGTAGCCACACGGAGCCAAGTGACACCCACAAGAGTGATCTTGAAGGCAGATTCGTCCCCGGATCTCAAGACAAGAACTCAGCCTGACTGATGTCCTGAATTCGGCTTTGTAATGCCCTCAGCAGAGACCCGAGCCCTGCCAACCTCTGCCCTCCAGAACGGGGAGCTCACAGACGAGATTGTGTTGAACTGGGCTGTGGCAGTCTGTGCCACAGCAGCGGGAAGCCGACGAGCTCTGTCAGGGAA
This sequence comes from Paguma larvata, assembly GCA_030068075.1. NCBI lineage: Eukaryota > Metazoa > Chordata > Mammalia > Carnivora > Viverridae > Paguma > Paguma larvata. The sequence continues at coordinate 38,522,354 of CM057844.1, forward strand.
GCCTTCAAATGGTGGGCGGGAGCCGGGTTCAAATCCTGACCACGCAGCTCACCGGCTGTGTGATTTCGGCCACACTGCCTCCCTCGCCTCCCAGAACCTCTGTTTCCTCATCTGTAAAATGGGGGTGGAAGTCGGGAACGAGCCCCGACCCGGTTCCTGGGGGTTACGGGATTCCCTTGGGGAATCAGGACCCCGAACGCCACAACCTGGGAGACCGGAGGTGGTACCGCGTGACATCCTCCGAGGGCACAGACAGCCCTGATGCGGTTCCCTCCTCAAGACCCGCTTTGCCAGCTTCCCCGAGGAGGAGACCCGGCCCTCAGCTCCTGTCTCGAGGCCAAGCCCGAGGCCAAGCCTCCCTCTTGGGAAGAAGGAGCCGACCCTGGGCCCAGGGAGATAGGAGGGTCCAGTCTCCCAGCCCGGCTCCTGGCACGCGCCCTCGCCAACCCCACCGCACCCCTAGGCTCTGAACCCCGCAACCCCTCCGACGGCTCCTCCCCAATCTCAGCGCAGTCACCAACCCCGGCCACCCGCCCTCACGCCCAGACCCAATCAGTCCGCCTGCCTCTCTGTTCCCCCTGGACCTGGCTGGGCAACACCAGGCGGTGGAGGCGGTGAGCTCCGAATTAAACGCCACGTGACTGCTCCCCCGGCACACCAGACCCATGACGGGATGCCATTCGCCCCCCACGAGCATGGCCCTCCTCTAAGCGACGGACAGCAGGCGCCAGTGAGGGCGTGGAGGGATCGGACCCTCGGACGCCACTGCGGGGACGTGAGACGCGTGACCACTTTGGAAGACAGATGGGCCCTTCCTCGGGGGGTCGAGCACCGAGTTACCAGACGGCCGAGCCGTTCCACTCCTCGACGCGCACCCGAGAGAAACGGAAACACACGTCCACGCGAGACCCGCACGCGAGAGCTCCCAGCAGCATCGCTCTTGCTAACCGGGAAGCCAGAACTACCCGAACGTTCCTCAGCCGACCGGTGGATGACCAAACGTGGTATATCCGTACAACGGGCCGATCCGCAGCCGCACAGAGAAACGAAGCAGTCACGCGTGGCACGCTGCGGATGAATCTTGAAAACATTATGCTGAGTGAAAGAAGCCAGACGCAGAAGGCCACGCAGTATATGATTCCATTTCTGTGGAATGTCCAGAACAGGCATCCATAGAGACAGAGCACAGATTAGTGGTTGCCAGAGGCCGGGAGCAGAGAAGAATGGGGGGGGTGGGATACTGCTCATGGGGGTGGGGTTTTTTGCGGGGGCAACGGAAATCTGGAATTATCCGGCAGTGATGGTGGCACAACTTCGCGAGTACGCCACGCCGGACACTTTAGAAGTGTGAACCTTATGGCCCATGAGTTCTACTTTGATTTTTAAAGATAGGTTTAAAAAAGTCTCGACAGGTCATTGCTGGCTGCGTGAGCTCGTGCAGGTGACTTGGCCTGAGCCCCAAGTTCGCCATCCGGAGAAGGGGGACCGTAGCGACAGCACGAGCCCGCGGGTCTGCAGAGATTGCCTAAGAAACTGCGAGAAAGCCTGTGCTCAATGGAGACATGGCAGAATTCGCGTTAGGACGAGTCGCGGGACTAGCGTGCGGTCGGGGCGGTTTCCCGAGAGTCTGCTCCCGTAGACGCAGGCCGTCTGGCTGATTTTCTTCATCTTTCCGCCCGTCTACCTTGGTGTACGGCGTGTCTGCTGGTGCCCGCGACACCCTGCAGGGCCTTCGTGGGCAGGTCCCAGCTCGCCCCGCCTTCTGGGCCCTTTTCTGAGCCTCCTTCCCCGATCCGCCCCGGCCACGGGGAGCTCAAACTCTTCCGGAGGCCTTTCAAGAATCCAAATCCCACTCAGAAGGTCTCATTTCCTGAGCCGGACTCCAAGCAACTTGAGGCGCAAGGTCATGTCTTGTTTCGTGTGTCCCAATGTCATGCATTTACCGCCTTCACGGTTGCCCCATACAGGATGCCCGCCTGTGTTACAGGTTTCTGAATATTTTTTTTTTAATTTAACTGTTTGAAGTGTATTTATTTTTGAGGAATAGAGAGAGAGAGCAGGGGAGGGGGGCAGCGGGGGCGGGGTGGGGAGAGAGGACCCAAAGCAGGTTCTGTATCTCGTTCAGATAGACCGATGCGGGCTCGAAGCCACGAACCACGAGATCGTGACTTGAGCCAACCTGAGGCGAAGTCAGACGCTGAGCCGACTGAGCCCCCCAGGTGCCCCTGAATACTTTTTAAAAATCAACTCACTTTTTTTAAAAAAAGAAGCCTGTTTTGGAAGGACGGTTTAATCACAACTGTAAAGGAAGAGCCAGCATCGTTTGCCGTCAAACAAAACAGCAACAGGAAGTGGGACAGAGTCACACGGAACGCAGGGCCGGGTTCAAGTGCAGGTAGGCACCTTGCCCGCTAAGCCCGTTCTTTCAAGGTGGGGAGATTAGTAGGTCTTAGGGAGGCATTAAAGACATACAAACAACAAAAAAACTTTCTCTTTGGCACAGTCGGGACCGAAAGGGCATTGAAAGGGGACTCACATGACCCGTGAGTCACTGTTACGTGGTATCTGCACCTCCTGAGTCATCTCCCCTCGTCGCCTGCTGCGCGGGACTTAAATATCACCTCGGGGCGGGGCCTTTCCTGACCCCTCGTCCAGGTGGGACCAGCCCTGCCCTCCCATTTCCCAACTTCCCGTCTCCCCTTTACTTCTCTCTTGAGCGTCTAGCTCCTGCGGATATCCTACTCACAGCGTTTCCCTCGTTCCGTCCGGCACCCCAGCTAGGGAGGGCGCTCGTAACGGACGGCACTACCAGGAAAGGGCCTGGGACTCGGAGGCACTCAGCAAATACCTGCTGAACGAATCGATTCGTGCATGGATGAACGAATGAACCAATGAATGGACTTTGTACCTCCAGAAGCTTTGTACTGTCTTATGCTTAGTTTGCACCAAATCTTCGCCCTGGGCGGGGGGAGCCCCATAACGCATTGTTGAGGGCGGAACCGAGTGCCTGAATCGATCAGCCAATCAATGAATTTCTGCCCGGGTCGCGAAGCTCCCGGTGTTTGAGACGACCCAGGCTTCCTCACGTGTGCGTGTTTTCGAAGTCCCTGAGTCTAAATTCATCCCGCAGACTGTCTCCAAGGCCCAAAAGCACGGAGCCTTTGCCAAGATGAGGCTGAATTCTCAGGCCCTCCACTCGAGATCAAATACAGCCGCTTTACCAGGAGAAGGGAGTTAGGGACCCCAGGAGGCTGCGGGAGCTCAGGAGGGGCGGCGAGAGCATCGTCCAGGGACAGACTCCTTCTCGCCCCCCTGCCCAGCCCCCCTCCCAGCACACCGCTGCCCGGGAGAAACCAGCCAGACACGCAGGCACGCCGCGGTTCCCAAGCGATGCTAAGCACATCAAGATGGGCGTCCTGACGCCAGCCGCTCGGAGCGGATCTGGAATGAATTGGGGGGTTGTTACGAGCGCCAGCTTAAGCCTCTTCTCACAGGAAAAATATTTATTTCACTGGGCTCTGCTTTTGGGAGAGCCGCGCCTGTGACAGTCGGCGTCGATCGAGCAGAGTTCTGGCTACTGCTGGCTTTGTGTCTTCTCCCATGTTGGGCCGTGTGCGTGTGTGCGTGTGTGTGTGCGTGCGTGCGTGCGTGTGTCCCTGATTAGGAAGCAGTCTGCCAGGAGACACAGCCAGGACACTCAGCTCTTCTTTAACCAGAGAAAAAAACGGACACAGGGCTTGTGGCAGGAGACAGAAAACGTGGCTGTTTTATCTTCAAAGACGCCTTCAATGTTCCAAGAGGCAACTGGTTCTCTCCTTCCTTTTTCAATCGAATACGCTCTTTTTTCCTCCCCTCCCTGGTCCGGGGCAAAAATACAGACCAACGTGAGGAGAAAAGTAAGCGCTCCCACCCTTCCCGGCGGCCACAACCGGTCTTCACTGCACACTTTTTCCATTGCTTTTCTGCTCCTGGAGCCGAGGGCCTGGGTTCGAACCCCAGCTCTGCCATTGGGTGGCGGCGTGCCCCAGAGAGTCCTGTTACCGCTTGGAACCTCTGTTTCCTCATCTGTGAGACAGAGTAATAGTCGGCCCACCCGATTGTTGGGAGGAGGAAACGAGAGACATTATGTACGGAGCTCAGCAGAGTTCTCAGCACGTACTGAGTATCCCATAGGCGGTCCCTGTTTTTTGTTTTTGTTTTTTAATTTTTTTTAACGTATATTTTTGAGAGACAGAGAGACAGAGCGTGAGCAGGGGAAGGGCAGAGAGAGAGGCAGACACAGAAACGGAAGCAGGCTCCAGGCTCTGAGCCATCAGCACAGAGCCTGACGCGGGGCTCGAACTCACAGACTGTGAGATCATGACCTGAGCTGAAGTCAGACGCTCAACCGACTGAGCCACCCAGGTGCCCCAGGCGGTCCCTGTTTTATAGGAGGAATGTGTATAATTTTTGTACCTTATTATACACCCTGCTATATCCCAACTGCACTGAGGGGTATTACTTTTTAGCCGCTGCTAATTTGACCCCCCATTCTTTAATTTGCATGTGGAGGCATTTCACCCACGATTTTCCTAACACTGGTTTTATCAGCCTCGGGCTTGAATGTTTACCGTACGCCACGCACGCGCTGAGGGCTGCGGGTGAAACACTTTAACCACACTTCTGGTTCCTACGACACTTGAGCAGGTATCTATACACCGTGTTCACAGCGACGTTAATCACCATGGCCAAAAGGTGGAAGCGACCCACGTGTCCATCAGCGGATGAAGAGAGGATAAGACGCAGTGTCGCCGCACAACGGAAGCCTGCTGCGCCTCAAACAGGAAGGGGATTCTGACACAGGCTACGGCGTGAATGAACCTTGGGGACATTTTGCAAAGTGAAGTCGGCCAGTCATAAAAGGACAATTCTTGTATGATTCCTCCCAGGTGGGGTCCCGAGAGCAGGCAAAGTCATAGAGACGGGAAGCAGAGCGAGCCTGGGGGAGTTAGTACTTAACGGGGACAGAGGGAGGGAGGTGAAAAAGTCCTGGAGACGACGGCGGTGAGCGTCGCTCAGCAACACGGAGGTACTTAACGCCACAGAGCCGTACACTTAAAAATGGGTAATGTGAGACGTTAAAAAAAAAATTAGAAGGGAGCCTGGGTGGCTCAGTTGGTTAAGCGTCTGACTTCAGCTCAGGTCATGATCTCGCAGTTCATGAGTTCAAGCCCTGCGTCGGGCTCTGTGCTGACAGCTCGGAGCCTGGAGCCTGCTTCGGATTCTGTGGTTCCCTCTCTCTCTGCCCCTCTCCTCCTGGCACTCTGTCCCCCTGCCTCTCCCTCTCTCAAAAATAAGTAAACATTTAAAAAAATTACAAAAATGGATAAGGTGGTAAATTAAATGTTATATATATTTCACCACAACACAAAGAATCTTAATCAATCTTCCTAGCATCCTGTAAGGTAGATGTTTTTATTACCCATCCCCACCCCCCATTCTTTAAAAGATAATGAAGCTAAGGCTCAGAGAGGTTAAACACTTTTCCCAGAGTCACACAGCTTCTAAGCAGTAGAGACAGGACTAGAGGCCACAAGAACTCTGCGGGCACAGGAGTCAGAGGGAAAACTACCCCCCACCTCAAGGTGGCGGGCAGACTTAGCAGTGCCAGACTGGCCCTCAGAGTTCAGAGTTCAGTTCTAAATTTATCCCCTGACCTTCTTGTGGGTTCTAAATTTGGCCAAACAAGTTCTTCCAGCCTCATCGATGACGTAAGTGCATTGTTTTGAAGATCAAACCTCTTTCCTGGTATGAAAGCAATAAACTAAGGCAGTTTGTTTGAGAAGCCACCCTGCCACCTGTCAGCGGCCATCCGAGGGTGACCCTGGCCTCGCCGATAGTGGAGACACGTAGCAGAGCCCGAGTCTGCATTTCTCCTCCTGAATGAACGAGAAACAGAGCCTCAGGAGATAGCTAGACCAAAAACATTCTAACCAGAACCAAACTTAAAATTTTCCTCAAGTTATTAATTAAGAACAAAATCAGACTCTTTGGACAGACTCCAGTCTGGGGAGGAACTGCAGGGGCTGGGTCCCCACTTCTCCAGGAGGTATTGGGGTGGCCGACTGGTCTGTGTGGCCCCTTCTCAGACATCTTGCCTCTACCGAGGTGGAAGAGACATGTGACCCTCGCGGTCTGGCCCCCAGCACCTGAACAAGCCTCAGACACTAAACATTTGAGCTGAAAGGTCATGGATATTTGGGGTTGGGGTAACCATTCGGGGGGGGCCTATGCACCCAGAAAAGGGGTAAGGTGCCGTGGCACACTGGATCCCAGTGAAGGTGTGGAGTGGCTGGATCGAACTTTACCTGAAACCCACCCTACCCCTGACTTTTTCAATACGTGAGCCGACAAAAACCTTTCTTCAAATTACTCTTGTTGGGTTTTCCGGGGTTTTCCCATTTTTATTTTATTTTTTATGACCAAAAGGAACATCCCTATAACTTTCCAGGGTGGCCCATTTTTTACCTGAAATTTACACATATGACACGGAACCACACCAAAGCAGGCAGAAACCCTTTGGCGGAGTTTAGGACTCAGAGCAGCGTCCCTGCGTGTCCCGAGCGACAAGTTCCCCTTTTCTGGCCCGAAGCACTGGGAGGAGGGAGAAGAAGCCTAGAACTTTGCTGCGGGGACATGCTGTCCTCGTGACACCCCTTCTCCGCCTCAGAGCTGCTGTTATCAGAATCGCCCTGAAGGTCCCGGACAAAGGGTGAAGCCAGGAACTCCTGAGGCCGAGGGCAGTTCAGGGGCCTGGGAGAGAAGGGCCAGGCTGGGGCTGGGGCAGAAATATGGCTTCCGTGTCCCTCGGGTCCCCACAGCACAGCTGTTGTCCACAGTGAGGTTAGCCAACGTTAGGGACAAGGAACGCCCACCGGACAGGCAGTGAGTGACTCAGAGCGAAAGGCACTGCCGGGACCAGCTGGGTCCCACTGAGGCAAAGGGGCTTAGCAGTGAGGGGTGGCCGTGGGATCCGAACCTCGGCTCGCGGCCCCAATTCCAATTCACCGCGGCACTTTTTCCCAATTCACCTCAGAGAAGCCCTGGCGACTTCGGGCTTGCGCTGTGGCCACATCTGCCCTCGCACTTCCCTTCCAGCTGCTTCCGCAATCAGCAGCCCCTCCAGAGCCTCCCTCGGGAGCTCCAGGGGGCTGCCTGCTGATGGGGAAAAGGATTTGCCGCAAACTTGACTCCCCTTCCAGCCCCTGCCAGACCCTCCGGAGGCGTGGGCGCATCCAGCCTACCTGGGAACCTCTGCTTTGCTCGTCAGACAGGGCTGTCCGGATGAGGCCCAGACCCCCTGGACGAAGGGAAGAGCCAGAGAAATTAAAAGTAAATTTCCAAAAGGAAATAAGCAATAATAATTGGCCACATCTGTGAAACTTGGGTGCTTCTTTTTTTTTCAATGTTTATTTTTGAGACAGAGAGAGACAGAGTAGAAGCTGGAGGGGCAGAGAGAGGGGGAGACACAGAATTGGAAGCAAGCTCCAGGCTATGAGCTGTCAGCGCAGAGCCTGATGTGGGGCCGAACCCATGAACTGTGAGATCATGACCTGAGCTGAAGTCAGACTCTTAATTGACTGAGCCAGCCAGGCGCCCTTGAAACTGGGTGCTTCTTAAGGCCCAGACACTGGACCTGGGTTTAAGCCCAGGGAGGGGACGTCACAGGTGCGGCCAGAATCTCAGCGATCCTGCACCCGGGGGACGTGTTGTAGGCATCGAGGCATGGCGTCCTCAGGTGCTTCTCCATCCGGGGCGTCCGCCCAGGGCCCTCCTCTCAGATGCCCCGCCGCCTCCCCCATTCGGTTCTAGAGCTCTCTCCATGGGCTCCCGGAGGGGTCAGCTGCGCGGGAATCGGTACGGATTTGAGTCCTGGCCCCATGGCTCACCGGCTGTGTGACCTGGGGGAGGTCCATTCTTTCTGAGCCTCGGTTTTCTCACCTGGACCTTGGGGGGCTTGCTGCAGACGGGAAGTTTCCAGACCGTTGACTGCACCTGTTTGTGGGCCCTGGGCTCCACCGAGGGAGTCGTGACAGGCACCGATGCACGTCGCTCGGCCTCCAGGGGGCCAGCTTCCCAGGTGCACACCCACTCCTTTCTGGGAGCGAGCCGAGAGCAGGACACCCACCTGCTTCTCTGCTCCCACCCAGCACCTTGCACGAAGCCGCGAGGTACTTAGCGGCTCTCGAATGGCTCACGTTCTCTGTTCTGTTCCTTTTCACGGCCCGTGGGGCGCAGCTCAGTCGGAACCGGGGTCCAGCGGACCTGACCTCGGGCCCGGCTCTGCCCTTACTCAAGCGTGGCCGCACTAGCTCTGTTCCTCCCTCCGAGCCTCCGGTTCAGCGTCTGTTCCCGGGGAGTAACTCCGCCTACTTTATAAGATTGTCTCGTGCATTTCAATTAAGAACCCAAGGTTGGCCCACCAACATTATACTATTATTTTTTAATAATTTATTGTCAAATTGGTTTCCATACAACACCCAGTGCTCATCCCAACAAGTGCCCTCCTCTGTGCCCGTCACCCACTCTCCTCCCTCCTGTACCCACCTCCGACCTCGGTTTGTGCTTAGTATTTAAGAGTCTCTTATGTTTTGTCTCCCTCCCTCTCTGTGTCTTTTTTTCTTCCCCGCTTCCCCTCTCACCTAGTTTTCTGTTAAGTCTCGCGAAGTCCACCTATGCGTGGAAACATGGCATCTGTCTTTCTCTGCCCGACTTATTTCACTCAGCATAATACTCTCCAGTTCCATCCATGTTGCTACACATGGCCAGATTTCATTCTTTCTCATTGCTGTGTAGTATTCCATTGTGTATATATGCCACATCTTCTTTATCCATTCATCAGTTGATGGACACTTAGTCTCTTTCCATGATTTGGCTGTTGTCGAAAGTGCTGCTGTGAACATCGGGGTACACGTGCCCCTAGGCATCAGCACTCCTGCGTCTCTGGGGTAGATTCCTAACAGTGCTGTTGTTCCACCAACATTATTAATTGAGTTCCTACATCACGCCTCTCCCAATCGGCTCTTAGCTTCCGGCAGTCAAATAATCAGCTGACTTAGGGCCCCTATTTTCTTCCTCTGACTGGGTGCGGCCGAGCTGGGAAGAACGATAGCTACATCAGGACGTTCTCTCTGCTTTCTGGCTTCCCCAGACCGGTCACCGGCCATTTGTCCTCTCCCCTCCGAGACGGCCGGGCCCCCGCCCCCACAAGGGAAGATCCCTTCAGCCTCACTCCCGTTTGAGAACGTGAGCCTCGTCGAGACGTCCCCCAGTTTCTAAGGAAGGGCCCCCGAAAGCCCACCGAGATGTCCGTGCCGGACACGCGGTTTGACCGGTGGGTTCCCGGCGACTCGCCCTGCCCGTCTGCCCCCTGTGCCGCGCTCAGCTCCAGACGGTGCTGTCCTTTGACCTCGAGTCTATTTGTTCTCTGTGTGCAGCAGCCGTCCGGAGTGGAAATCTCCACTGAGGGACAGGCCTCCCCCTCTGCGCTAGAATCGGGAGAATGCCACAGGAAAGGAGGCTGCCCAGCAGGTCAGGAGGTCTGGTCACTGAGTTCCTCTGTGACACTGGCCAGCCCTCCAAACTTCCATTTCCTGATCTCCGTCGGCCGAGAACAGAAATTGCAGCTAGGTCTCGGCTCACATTCTAATACCCACTGGTGGACACGGGTTGCTTCTGGGGGGGGGTGTTGAGGTGGGTTCTGAGGCTGCGTTTGGGCTCGCTAGGAACCAGAGTGGCAGACGATTAGCAACATCTCCCGTGAACCGAAGGACGGAGAGGAGGGCATATTTGATGTCACATGGTCAGCACCCCAAGCTGGGGGCTCCGTAAGGTCCCGCCAAGCTTGAAGTGGCTCAGAGTCTTAAGACCTCATCGGATCACACAAAACTCAAGGGGAGAGCTCTAGCTGATTTGGCCTTTCCTCTAACGGCCCTGCGGCTTCTCACGGGGAATGCTCCCTCCCCGCTTCTCATGCCCACCGTTGAGGCTCGTCCTTGGCTGGACCCGTCACCGCGGCTCTAAGGATCCTTAGAGCCGCGGTGACGGGTCCAGCCAAGGAGATCTCCACCGAGCCAAGTCACTGAAAGCCGGCCCTAAGACCCCCAACTCCCTCCGACCCCGGTGGATCCAGCAATACCTGATGCTAAACCTAACTCTAGATTTTTTTTAAACATACTCTTGCCTTTTTATTTTTTTATTTTATTTATTTATTTTTTTAACGTTTATTTATTCTGAGAGACATAGAGACAGAGCGTGAGCAAGGGAAGGACAGAGAGAGAGGGAGACACAGAATCCGAAGCAGGCTCCAGGCTCTGAGCCGTCAGCACAGAGCCCGACGTGGGGCTCGAACTCACAGACCGCGAGATCATGACCTGAGCCGAAGTCGGCCGCTTCCCTAACTCTAGATTTTTTTTTTAATTTTTTTTTAATGTTTATTTATTTTTGAGACAGAGAGAGACAGAGCATGAGTGGGGGAGGGGCAGAGAGAGAGGGAGACACAGAATCCGAAGCAGGCTCCAGGCTCTGAGCTGTCAGCACAGAGCCCGACGCGGGGCTCGATATCACAGACCGCGAGATCATGACCTGAGCCGAAGTCGGCCGCTTAACCGACGGAGCCACCCAGGCGCCCCCTAACTCTAGATTTTTAAGTTACGTGAGCTAACTAACGCATTCTCTTTTTTTGCTTCGGCAGTATAAATCAGGGTTTTGTCATTTATAACTCAAAGGGTCCTAAGGTCCAGATTCTTTCTTTTTCCCAAAATGAGGACTGGAAAAGGGTGCGGCTAGTATGAGAGTGAAGACATTGGGAGCTTTGTTTTTGTTTTCGTTTGAGCCAGCCAAAACAAGAGGCCCGGAATGCCGAGAAAGGACACCAGCTTCTTCAAATGCAGAAGCCCGGGAGACACCTGCCGAGGGGTCTCTGGGATAAGACAGCCTCTGCTTTGACGAGTAAGTAGAGTCTAAAAGGGGGCAAGCTGTCTGGAATATCTTTTTATTCTCCTCGAAACGTGGTTTTCATGAGTGCTTTTTCCTTAGCTTCTTGGGGCACTGAATCTAACGCGGTTGAATTTTGTTTGGACACGTCGGCATCAATCATAAACGCCCTGAGGAGAGAACAGTAACCAGCAACGTTAACACCCCCGCCCCCACCCGGCTCCTCCATTAAATGGACTGGGGCCTCTCCACCTGGTCTGTGAGTTCGAACATTGCAGAATTAGGCTCCTGCTATAAGTTGGGTTTTTTTTTTAATGTTTTTTTAATGTTTATTTATTTTTCAGAGAGAGAAACAGACAGAGTGAAATCGGGGAAGGAGCAAAGAGAGAAGGAGACGCAGACTCCGAAGCAGGCTCCAGGCTCCGAGCTGTCAGCCCAGAGCCCGACGCGGGGCTTGAACTCGTGAACCGTGAGATCATGACGTGAGCTGAAGTCAGATGCTTAGCCGACTGAGCCCCCAGGTGCCCCATCCTGCTGTAAGTTGTAACATATCCTCACCACAGCGCAGCTTCCCGGCCCGGCCCCTCCGCAGTGAGAGGAAGGCATGGACCTTGGCATGGGAACTAACAGCTCTGGGCACTTCCGGAATCTGGCTCTTGAAGTGTTCTCCTGGGGCACGGTCTTCTCTTCCTGGCCCACCCCCCCATTCAGGAACGGCAGCGGCGAGCGACGGGACACAGCAAAGGCTTTGATACCAAATAGATCCGGGGACAAAACCTAGTCGGCCACATTCTTGCTGTGTCATCATGGACAAGTTGCTTAACCTCTCTGAGCCTCAACTTTCGGTAGAGCGGGGGTGATGATACCACCCGCCGTGTAGGGCTCTTTGTGAGAATTTGATACCCTAACGCTTGCACAGCCCGATGTAGTCAATGGCGGTACGAGTGTTAGTATCCGTGGCTTTCTCAGTTAGATCGACTTAGACCAAGGCAGGAATGAAGGAGGATAGAGGAGAGAGAGAGAGAGAGAGAGAGAGAGAGAGAGAGGGATTGACAGCGAGCAACTTGTGCATCATTCGGCCACGGGGGTCATGACCTGCTCTCCCGGCACCCCAGTTGGAGACGCCCCGTTTTCAGTGTGCCCGGCCACCTTTGGAGATCTCTCTGCCTCAGTCGTTCAGAGGCCGGGGACTGATCGTTCCTCCCCACGCGGGGCATCTGGGCCGGCCCTCTGCCCAGGTCCCAGCGTCTGCAGACGGGGACTGAGATGCGACGGAGGCTCTGACCACCGAATCCAGGGCCCCTGAACACACTGAGACACGGTTACACACTCGCCGCTCGGCACGTTCCTCCTTCCGCGCACCTGCCACGCGTCTGGCTACTCGAGTGTGCGATCGTTTCTGTAACAAGTCGTAGTTCGAAAACCAGGCCTGCGCTCTCCTCTTTGCCTCTTCGGGCACGGTCCCTCCCCTTGGTCCTCAGAGATCCGTCTGCTGGGGGACGACGCGCATTCATCCCGAGGAACACAAAGCAGGATCGTGGCGAGAGTCAGTTCCTTGTCAATCAAAAGAGATTTTGCCGAAAGACAGTAGACTTAAAAGTCACCACTGCGAGAAAACACGTATTAAACGTCCTGTAGGCACCAACTAACGTAGCAAAGGCACGGTGCTTTCCCAAACTGTCAAGAGAACAGCGGTCTCCCTCTACCTATGCCCCCAGGCTTGCTATCTACGGCAGAAGGAGCACATACACGGAAGAAGGGAGGACTTCCCTCCGCCCCCCTCTCAGCTTCAGCCTGGAGAGCACAGGGGCCCGCAGGAGGGTGGCGGTGCCGAGTCTGGACGCAGGGGCCATCTGGGTTCAAATCCCAGCTCTGCCGTACAAGAACTGTGACCAGGAACACATTATTTCACTTCTCCGTGCCTCAGTCTCCTCATCTATAAAATGGGACACAGAGTCCTTCCTCACAGAGTTGCTAGGAGTATCTAAAGAGTTAGCGCTTAGTGTCTACGCAGATATATACAGGGGTTCTAAGTATCAGCTCCTTCTCTTTTATTTTATTATTTATTTACGTATTATATTTGTTTAATACAAGTAGAGCCAGCTCTAAAGGCAGGGGTTTGCACCGATCCTCTGGGGGCGGCTTGAGGACGAAACCACGTTGAGACCACGCCCACCAGTTTAAGTTGGTGGGTCATGAAAATGCGGCAAGTTGCAAGAAGGGAAGGCGTCCCCAGTGCTGCGCTTTCTCTGGCTACACGAGCCCTCCCATGGCCGGGACGGGACTCACGACGTTCCTTTTCATAGGGGGAGACACTTAGGGTGGTGGGCGGCCCGGCAGGGACCAGACGCAGTGGAGGCGAGGGCTCCGAGCCAGGAAAGAGAGGAGTCAGCCAGGCAGGGCTCGGGGCCCAGAGCAGGCGTTCTCTCAGCCGCCAGCTTCAGCCTCGAGTGCCAGAAAAGCCAGCAGTGATCCCAGGCAACAGACGTGGCAGGAGACCGCGCCCCGGGGTCCTCCCCTCCCCCGGGGAGCCTCCGGGACTCCTCTGGGACTCTGGACCCCGAGCCGCCTTACGGGGGCTGAGGATGGAGCAGAAGGAAATCTGAGACCGAGCGTGACCTGAAGACCTGAAGTAGAGGATCAGATTAAATTGACCAGATTAGACTAGGTCTAGCGTTCTTCCTTGTGGCCCTGGGCCTTGGGGTTTGTGAGAAATCTCAGCTCAGTTACAGACATAAAGGAAGGACATTTTCCTTCGGCAGAGGCACGTGATAGTGTGGGTAAAGAGGCCGCCTCAACGTCAGCCACCAGGACCCGCTCCTGTGGGCGGAGCCGCACCTGTCGGAAGGTGGGAGGCGCTCCACAAACACCCCCAGATGAGTGGAGGGGGATGCCATTCACTCTGCCTGGGGACCAGCAGGTGACCCGTGTCTGGGAGCAGGGAAGTGGGGAGGAGGAACTCTTTCCTCGGCTTCCTTGGGGGAGGGGGACAGACGGGGGTCCCGCCGCCCGGCCTTCGCTCTCCCTTCGGCGTGAGCGCGCACACTTGCTTCTAAGGAGCGAAAGTGGCAAAAGTGACGTGACGCCACCTCCACCGTCGGGGACTCATCCCTGTCCACGTGGGCACACGCACGCGAGCATGCGCACCCACATACGCGCACATGCACCCGCACGCTCCCCCAGGCACGCCCACACGCACCCGCACGCACACTCACATACGCGCACACGCACCCGCACGCGCACACACATGCACCCGCACGCTCCCCCACACGCACCCGCACGCACGCTCGCCCGCGCACGCGCGCGCCTGCCCGGCTGGCTCGCGGTAAGGAAGCGCGCTGCCACGCTGCAGGGAGGTCCCCGTGGCTGGGAACGGGGGGCCACGCGCCCGAGAAGCAGCGACTCCTGTCCGCACCGCGAGCGACCTGGGAAGCAGATCCTGGCCCTGAACGTCGGGACGGCTGGAGCCCCGCCAACACCTCGACGCGCCTGTGACGAAGCCCGAAGCCAGGACCCGGCCCCCGCGCCTGCCCCCCGACGCGCAGAAACGGTGAGATCGTAGACGTGTGTGGTTTTAAGCCGCTAAGTTGCCGGGGCAGGTGTTATGCAGGGTAGATACGAATCGAGCGACTCCGTGCCCTTGAACCAGCCGCTTCACCTTCTGTGTGTTCCTCGATATGAAATGGACACCGTAATTGCACCCCCGCCTTACAGGTTCACCGTAAGGACCAAGAGAATGAATGAATGAACGAACGAATGAATGAATGGGTGAATGGGACAACTGGCTGGAGCAGTAAGATTACGGAAGCAGGAAACGAAGCCCAAGGGCTCGGACAGAATGAAGCTGCAAAGAGGCCCGGCTGGACAGCTCCCACAAGGCCAAGTGCCCAGCTGGCCCCCCAGGAAGGTCCCCCACCGAAGCGAAGCCCCACCCCCACCCTCACTCTGTCCCAGCGGGTTTCTCCTGGGGCTCAGGGGTGCCTGTGGTCGGGTTGCCCAGCATCCTTTGCCCTCCGCCCAGCCATCCCTGCGCTGGGCTCTGCCTCCCCTTCCTCGTGGATTGTGTGCCCCGTGTGGCCACTGTTGCCCAGAAGCCGGCCAGGCTTGGCGCCGTGGAGACAAACAAGCCACAGTATCTGAAAGCTCTAGAAACCGACCCTCGTGGGAGAGCCGCGGCCAGCTGGCATGAGTCCCGGGAGCTGGCCACGGCTCCTGGGCAGCCGGTCCTGGGGGTGACAGGGGCTTTTAGCCTTCTCCTGGTAACAGATGCCTGGCTCCAAGTCAGAACAGACTTTAGACTTGGATACCTGTCACAGGACCCGGGAGGCTTACCAAACACGATGTCCAGCCCTCCCTGTCCCAGGTCTGTGCCGTCCCCAAGCCTGAGCTGGACCCGTCACGCTGCCCATCTCCAAACCCCAGTTTTGAGTGCCCAGAGATGCGTCCCTCTGTTCCCTCATCTCCCCCGGGGTCGGAGCGACTTGGGCAGAAGGGCCAGAGAGGCCACACGGCCGTCGGCCGTCCTCCTCTCGCTCCCGAGCTGGGGATGGGAATCAGACCCTTGATGTCCACAGGCATGGAGGCCGGGTGCCGGCCCAGGGGCAGCACACCTGTGGCGGGTGGTGGCTTGTGGTCGCCCATCCCTCCTTCCAGGCCCTCTTCATTCAAGCCAATCCCACTTCTTGGATTCTGGGCGCGTGGTTCTGGCCAGGCTGGGTGACGGCCGCCATCGGCACTGGTCTCCGGCTGCCCCGAGGGGCAGGTGCTAGGAGAAAACTCCTCCACGGTGTGCGGGAGCAAGTCAGGAGCCCGGCCTGACCCGCAGGTAGAAGGCACAGGGCTACTTCCTTCTTGCCCTGCGTTCAGCGCTTCTGTATCCACCCCCAATATCACACTATCCTAACAATGATTAGTGTTCGTGAGAACTCGCTCTGTGCCGTCAGCTCTAGAAACCGCCAGAAGCCCCCGAGGCAGGTTCTGCTCTCAGCCCTGTGTTACAGAGGGGCCGCCGGAGGCCTAGCTGGTCAGTGGGAGAGGCAGGATTCGAACGCAGGCAGTCGGGCTCTGGGCCAGTGCTTTCCGAGATGCGGCCGGCTCCTCCACGCTTGCCAGCTTCTCTCTCAGCTGCTAACTGTCTCCACCCCCTGGCAAAGTTCTGCAGGCTGGCTTTGTCCTCGGAGGGCCCCTGAGCAGCCCGGGGGCCTCCAACTTTCTCACTGGCTAAGAGAAGGCTGCTGGCTCTCGCTGCCGACAGAGCAGCTCTTTCCTGGCCCCAGAGCCCCAGTGGTTGGAAGTTACAGTCGTTCCTCATGGCTCCCAGCTCGTGGCTTCCAGAGGCTTCTGATCGCACACGTCTCCCGTTAGCAAAGCAGGCTACCCCCCTGGCCGTGACACAGGCGTGTGAAAAGGCAGACCGTGGTAGATCGTTTGGCGGCGGGCTCATCTGTCTCGGTCGGGCCCCCGCGCTCCCCTGGCTGTCAAAGAAACAGCTTCATCCTGCCCGCGAAGGCCCGGCCCCGCCCCGGCCGGCCGAGGGGTCAGGGGTTTGAGGACCCGACAGAGTGAATCGCTTGGTGAGTATTTAATAGCATTGTCCCGATGACGAATAAGTCACACCTTAATGGACCATTTTTCAGTTTGTAACCCCAAGTCAGGACTCGTAAAACGTTACCAGATGTCAAGGATGAGACCTCGGCCTCCGGCGTCTCGGGTGCGCGTGCGGGCCGCAGGCTTCCTACCTGCTGGAGAGCCGGGCACCCTCGGTCTGCGGCGGGATGCCACGTCACGCTTGCCGCTGGGAACCCCCCACCCCCACCCGCCTTTTGTAGCCTCCCTGTGGGAGACGCGTCCGGAGGGAGCGGAGAGAGGTGTGGGCCAGGAGACGGCACAGCTCAGACGGCCGGGATTCTGGGAGAGACAGGGCGGCGACTCTAAGCCTTTGGCGTGGGATCGGAGGGTCTCAGAACCTCGCCAGCTTCGGAGTCGGAAAGCAAAGGTTTGCCCCCAGCTTCGCTCTTTGCCAGCTGCGTGACCTTGAGCGAGGCGGTTCACCTCTCTGGCCTCAAACAGGGATAATTCTGGAACTCGCTTCACAAGGCTGAGGAGGGGGCTACAGGGGGGAAGGAACGAGGAGAGCAAGGAAGGTGCCAGGCACGTCGTACGTGCTGGGCACACCGTGGCGGGAGGCGTGTTAGTGACGGCTCCCGTTGACTAGGAGCGTCCCCCCAAAATTCGTGTCTACCCAGAGACGTGGTTAGTTAAGACACCCCCGGATGGGGGTGGCCCCAAGGCCACTGACTGGCGTCCTCAGAAGGGGAAGACGGCCGCGTGCAGCCACCCCGTGTGAATAGCTGCTTATTCATTTGTTCGCCCGCTCGGGGCCAGGCCAGCAGCACCCAGGACCGGCACCCTCCGGGCCCGTTCGACGCCCTCGAATGATTCCTAAGGCCATCCCTGCATTCCTGCGATCCAGGTTTGCCGTCGTCACCGCCGCCGAGTGGGAGAGTAGGGGGGAGAGGGGCGAGACGCAGGCTAAGCCACAGGTCACGGCGCCGTCCCCACAGCAAAGATCCCCTCCCCTGGGTCAGGAGTGTTTTGTGTTTTTCCACCAGGAAACGAGAGCAGTTCATGCGAGTTTGTTCACCCTTTGTCCCAGGACACAAAAATGTGAGAAACGCGCAAGGGCTCTGGCCGCACAGGGCCGCCGCATCTCGCCCCCGAGGCCACTTCCTGTACGGGGCTGAGGGTCCGGCCGGGACCACCGCCAAGAGAGTCAGGACAGGGGCGCGCCGCTCTGCTGCGTGCTCGCCGCGGGGTGCCTGAGAGGCCCCCGTTTCTCTGGGCCCTGGTTTTCTTATCTGTAAGATGGGGGTACTGACGCCTGGCCCGTCGGCTCACGGAGTTAAGCCAGAGCAGATGCCAGAACCACAGGCAAGGTCCTTTTGGGCTCTTTTCCTCTCTTCTCGCAAAGGGGTCAACCACGTGAGAAACGAGACCTTCCCTCAGTGCCTCCCCCAGACCCCCCTTTGTGACAAGCCGGCCCCACCCCGCCAGTCAGTCCACGTGTGTTCACTAAGCGCCCGCTGCAGGCACGATGCCGTGCCGGTCTCTGGGAGGCTCTGCTGATTGCCAGCGTCAGCAAAAGCCACTATTAATTGAGCACTTTCTAGATCCAAAGCGTTGTGTGCTTTGCCTCTTAATCCTCGCAACGCGTCTGTAAGACGGTATCACCAGAACCCCGGCTTTTGGGAGAAAACTCAGGTCAGAGGGAGCACGGCTCGCCCAAGTCCATGCAGTTAGTTTGGGCGCCCTGCTTCCAAATGAGACGTGGCGGCCCGCAGGCACCCACAGCCCAGCGAGTGAGGAGCCCCGCCCACAACGAGACCTTCCCGACACAAGCTTGTACTTCTCACGTCTGACTTAGCGCCAGGCGCTTCATTGTCATTATTAGCCAGATGAGGACGCACAAGTTCAGGGGTCGTGTGGGTGGGAGCGCTAAGAAGTTAGGACCAAACCCAGCCTTCTGCCTTGGTTCTCAGCCACCCTGCACTTTGCCTCCCTAAAGGCATACTGTTGGTGCTCAATCAGGGCGGAGACAGCCAAGGGTGTTGGGAGTCCAGATCCCAGGAGGCTTCCCGGAGGAAGAGGCTTGCAGAGGACGGGCAGAGCCTGCGTGGCACAGATGTCCTCTCTCCAGACCACCTCAGGGCCTGTGCCAGGAATGGCCCCGCCCCCACCTCCGGAAACTCACCTCTTGGCGCCCCGCTCCCCCGGGGGACTCCGGAGGAAGCCGTCCCCCCTTCCCCCGCCTCCCACAGGCCTGTCCGCACACCAGGCCAGGGCTGGCCCTTCACCCGCAGGCCTCTCACTCCGGGCCCCAGGAAGGAAACTCAGAGCCAAGGCTATCTCGGGGGTCACATACCTCGGGGGACAGTGTGTGTGCACAGCCACAGGTGACTCAGAGCAGCAGCATTTGCGATCACAAGAGATTGGAACCAGTCTCCCGTCCATCGGCAGGGGACAAGGTTAAGATACTTTGGCACGGTCACACAGGACTCAGGTGTCAACGGAGAGGGGGGGACCGTTATCACTTTAAAATGAGGAAACCGAGGCACCAGGAGGTCGAATCCCTCGCCCCACGCCCGTGGTTCTGAGCGACGGGGCTGGCGTTTGCTGCAGGCGGTGCGCGTCAGAACCGCGCTCAGAAGCACGCCGCCATACGGCCCCCCGGCTTCTCTGGCCCAGGGGCCCCTCCCCCAGGAACTCCCCAGAACCTGGGCAAGGAGAGAAACGCACGGCCCTTCCCGGCCGCGCGGGCCTCGGGGAGCAGGTGTCATCAGAGCAGGCTGACTGGAGCCTCCCGCGTCTGCAGCGGATCGCGAGAACTCAGACGCCGTGGTAGCCGGCTTCTCCCCACAGTCAGTGATGGCCCGCGGGGCCCACGGTTATTTTTATAGCCTTTCCTGGAGTCATGACAAGGACGACTAAACGAACCACAGGACCGCTGTCATCACCAACAGCCGGGTTTCACAGTTGGGGGTGGAGGAAGGACAGAAAAAAAAATCACTTTTTTTTTTTGCCCGACTTTTGAGCTAATCATCAGAACCTGAGGCAGGGCGGCCAGCGTGTTGGTGTTGAGAAAAAGCTGTTCTCAAGCAGAACTAATTGGCAACAGAAATGGAATTTTTTCCCCCAAAAAAGAATAAACATGCTTGATCCCTGGGAATTACCCTTTGGAATAGGTATTCCAGACATGCCGTGCACAACTGGCCGTGCACAGCTCCCCCCGCCTTGCACGGGCCAGGCCACAGGCGGCCCTTGCCGGTCCCCGCGCAGCCTGGACGGCCTTGGTCTCAACAGGATGGTCGCGAAGGACCCTGGCCCCAACCGGCCCGGCCCGGAGTGCACGTTTGCTCTCCCGTGGCCCCGTGCCGCTTCCCTCCTCCGGGAGACAGCAGTCGGCTTTGGGATATACCCCGGGCCCTGATTTGCAGACGCTGGTTCGGGTGGAACTCCCTCTCTGCTCGGGAGATGAGCCTTGGCAGGTGGAAGCCAGTGCACACATGCCAGGAAAATTCCGGGAACAGGCACACACCCCAGTAAGAAGCAATAAGATACAAAAAGGAATTTCTAATGATGCTTCTGGAAAAGAGAGCGCTTGCCATTTTAGAGGCACAGAGAGGCTGACGTGACCTACCCAGGGGCACACAGCATAGTAGTAGGGGATCCAGGCTATGGACCCAAGCCTGTAGGACTGAAGAGGTTGTGACATTTGACTTCTAGGCTCTACCAAGAGGCGGCATGACCTCGAGAGGAAGCCCGACAAGCCAGATTCAAACCCGTCTCTGCGGTTTGCTACCTGTGTGATTTCAGGCAACTGACTTAACCTCTCTGCTCCTCAGTCTCCCTGTCCGTGAAGTGGGGCCTCTGTGGGGTCTGAGGGTTGAATGGATTAACAGCAGTCCACGCAGAGCGTGAGCCACAGTACGCGTCACGCAGTGAGGGCCTGCCCCACCCCCGTCACTCTGTCGCCCACACACGGCCAGAGCCAGACTAAACAACGGCAGGGGAAGCCGAGGAGGGAGAGATGGGCGCCGTCCGAGCAAGGCTGCGGCCCCTGCGCCACGTCGTGCTTCCTGCGGGCTCGGTTCCCCTCCAGGAGCAGCTACACCGCAAAGCCGTGAGACAGCAGGAACCACGGCCCGTTCAAGGCTTTTGGATATTCTTGGACCCGGAGATACAGTCAGTGACAGCTACGCCCGTCCACCGTGGCGGCCGGCAAGAGCCCGGGGACATGCCACTCGGTCATGTGGCGAAAAGTAAGACATCAGGCCAGCGCCCCGCCGTAGAGGGCTCACGGGAATTGGCACGGCCACATCGGGAGACGGTTCCGGACCTGACCTCCTGGTTCCTGCGCCCCAGCACTTGTGCTGCCGGGAATACCCGCGAGACACACGCCAGCCTGCAGGTGCCGGGACGGGCGCAAGGATGCTCAAAGCTGCGCCTTTTATTTTCGCAGACAGACACGTGGGAAGCCCCCCAAGCACCTGCAGATGCGGAAGGCACGTGTCGGCATGCCACGTGACCGCACCCGGCCGTGGAAGAGGAATCGACACGGAGCCACGTGCAGCCACGGGGATAAATGTTAGTGGCAAATGCTTTATGAAAACATAAGTGGGACGAGACAACATGTATCTCTTTATAAAGTTCACGATTAGCGAGAGTCAATATACTGTTCTGGTATAAACACCTAAGCGATACAACTTATTTTAAAACACGAGAAGCCGGGATGATGAAGTTTTGCAAGTGGATGGTGGTGACAATCGTATGACACTGAGAGAGTCCTTGGCGCCACTGAATTATAAACTTGAAAATGGTTAAAATAGTAGATTTTATGTATATTCTTGCCACAATTAAAAAATTTTTTAAATGTTTATTTGAGAGAGACTGCATGAGCGCGAGTGGGGGAGGAGCAAAGGGGGGGGGGGACAGAGGATCCAAAGCGGGCTCCGTGCTGACAGCAGACAACCCGATGTGAGGCTCGAACCCACAACTGCGAGATCGAGACCTGAGCAAAACCAGGAGTCGGACACTTAACCGACTGAGCCGTCCGGGCGCCCACCACCAGTTGTTAAAAACCACGGGAAGGTGACGGCAGAATTTAAGATGTCGCTCCCGCAGAGGGGCGCGGAAGCAGATGGAAATAGTTGTCGGAGTCCTCGTTCCCGGGCTGGATGGTGGCTCCGCAGGGGTTTCTATAAATAAACGTAGTGAAACCGCTGGATGGACGGGGGGCGGGACCCTTCAGGGGCCTCCTTCAGCGAGTCTTGAGAAGGTTATGATTAACTCGATTCTGCCTGAGGCCTGTTTTAGACGTCGAGGAAAGCTCCCTGGACCAGGATCTGGGGACCGGGGACCTAATGGGGCTGCCGGAGCAGCGAGCAAGGCGTTCGGCCATCCCCTTGCTGGCCGCCAGGCACAGGACTGTTCGGTCCCTGATGGGGGCGTCGGTGGTGCCTTGGAGGGCACCATGCGCCTGCCTCCCCCCGCTGGGGCCCCCCTCCCCTCCCTCATCTGGAAGGCAGGGCCGGGCTTGCTCCCCAGAGGAGGGCTCCCAGCCCCCCGGGCGGGGTGGAGGACCCCGTTCAGGGGATGGCACAGGAGCAGCCCCTGGCCTCCGCAGCGTCCCGTAACCCGCCCAACTCCTGGGGTGTCTCAACTCAGGTGCGGAAGTGGTGGTGTTTGCGGGGCCCTCCGTGCCCGCCTGTGACAGATGAGGGGGGTGTGTGCAGGGGCCGCGTGAAGAGTCCAGAGTGCGAGCTTGGGTTGGTGTGAGGGCACATCTAATGACAGACAATTCAGCCGGCTCTCCGTTCGGCAGATGAATGGCCGCGGCGCGAGTTGGCACAGTCTATTAAAATGTGGAATTCGCAAATGAAATGCAGTGTGCGGCTCGAGATTCCTGGTGACTCTAACTCAGGGTTCTCCCCAAAAATCTGACTGCCTGGTCACTCCTGGCAACGTAGCAAAGCAGGTATTTCCATGAGTATTAATTGAGTGCCCACTGTGTGCATTTATTGAGTGCCTACTATGGATATAACACCGAACAAAACAGGCAAAAAAAAATCTACATCCTCAGGAAACTCACGTTCCAGGAGGGGACACTTCAGGAAAGAAGACTGCGGTGTATGCTAGATGATGATAAGCGGTAAGGAGCGAGCCATGTGGGGATGTGGAGAACGAGTGTCGCAGGCAGCGGGGAAAGCAGTGCAAAGGTCCTGAGGCAGGACTGTGCCAAGTGCAACTGAGAACAGCAAGTGTGGCAAGGGGGAGAGCAGGGGAGAGGAGTTCCACCACCTGCTGGGCCTCGTGGGCGAGGCAGGCCAGAACTGAGGGGCAGAGGGTGTTCTGAGCAGGGTCTGATTTCATTTGAATGGGACCCCGCTGGCTGCAGGGGGAGGCCAGACCGTCAGGCAAGAAAAGCAGAGACACCCGTGAGGAGGCAGCTACCACAGTCCAGAGAGAAATGGCCTCTTGAGCCGGGGCGAGGGCAGGGGAGGGGACCGGAAGCGGTTAAAGGAAAAGCCAATAGAGTTGCTTTTTTACTGAAAAGTGGAAACAGCTGGGTTCTACTTGTGCGTTTTGGGGTCAAGAAAGTTCGAGATGTGGTTATCAAAATGGATCCCTTCTTCCAGCCTCCCGGTGCTTCCGATGCACAGGCATTGAAAGGAATGCCTCAGGGGCGCCGGGGGGCTCAGTCTGTTACGCGGCTGACTCTTGGTTTCGGCTCAGGTCATGATCTCACAGTTCGTGAGTCGGAGCCCCGCGTGGGGCTCTGTGCTGACAGCAGACAGCCTGCTTGGCATTCTCTCCCTCCCTCTCTCGCTGCCCCTTCCTGCCTCTCTCTCGAAATAAATAAACTTTAAAGAATTTGGACGGAATGTTTTAGGTCTCCATGAGCGGACGAGGAGGCACGCCCAGGGTGTACTGTCAGGGCAGGAAAGGAGGGTGGAGAAGAGAATGGATAGAAGGATCCCATTTTTGAAAATTAGGATTCCAAAAAAAAGAGAGGTGTGAGGACGGGCGAGCGAATGATCTGGTGGGCTAGCGCCCTGCCTCTCGACGTGCTTCCCGGAGCGGGAGCCGCTGAGATGGACACTCCGGATCCACCTTCAGGCCACACGGCATGAGTATAAACCCACTTTTAACTCTCTTTTAAACTGCAATGAGGAGCGCCTGGGTGCATGAGGACGGCTGAGCGGCCGACTTCGGCTCGGGTCATGATCTCACGGTCTGTGGGTTCGAGCCCCGTGTCGGGCTCTGTGCTGACAGCTCGGAGCCTGGAGCCTGCTTCCGATTCTGTGTCTCCCTCTCCCTCTGCCCCTCCTCTGCTCTCTCGCTCTCTCTCTAAAAAATAAATAGGCATTAAAAAGACCGCAGCGGGCACGGCTCTATTCCCGCCATCAGAGCTGCAGCTCTCTCGGCCAGCGTCCCCGCCTGGGCCCCCTCCTTGGCCTCGCCCATGAGAGACGGAACTCTGGCACGAGAATACTTTCCTCTCCTTGCTGGCTCGGGAGGTCTGGAGAAGGCCCACCTGGCTCCCAGGGTTTCTAAAAATAGAAAGTTGTCTTAACTTTCCTATAGGTTTGGCTTAGCTGTTCCTCCTGCCGGTTCCAAGATGCCATTTCTGTTAGAGAATCACGCTTTGCGCACGAAGATACAGTCCGGGAGCAAGCCCCGAAGCGGATGGAACCAGCGGGGAGCTGCCCCCGAGGGTCGCCAGCCAGGCCCCGCACGCGGAGCCGGGGAACGCGGCGAGGAGCCCGCGGCCTTGGCCTGCACCTGCGCTGGGGCCCAGATGCCACTGCCTGTGTAGACGACACCTCCTACCCGACCCAGCCTCCGCCTCCATTCCAACGCTCAGAGCGGGCCGTCGGTATGTTCGAGGCAAGAGTGGGGGCTGCAGTATTTGCGTCCGGGCTCCATGTCACTTCACTCCCGTTGGGTGAGGGCCGAGACGGCCCAGGTCAGGACTTCTGAGACCCCGAGCACAAGCGTCCGCGCCGGGGGGCCCCGGCGCGCTGGCAGAGGGCAAAGGTTAACAATCAGTGCCCCCGGGGAGCTCAAGCACACGTGTGTGTGTGTGTATGCACGCGTGTGCAAATACATGCACATATGCGCTTAGGTTTCTCACAGGCCGTGCTGAAGTAAAGGATGCGTGGCCCACGACTTACAAATAAAAATAAAATCCGTAGGTTCCGTGTGCTTGGCTGATGGACCCCGGACAGTTTTGCTGGTTTCCGCCCCCAGCTCTGGTCTCTGTCATCAGCCCGCGGTCACAGTGGCCGAGTGAGGGTAGTTCTTCAGGGAAGCCGGGCTGCTGCTTCCCGTCACCCTAAGGAGTAAGACAAAAGGGACACCGCAGAGCGTATGGGACTCGACTCCTCTGTCAGTGAGGCGAGCCACGCCCTCGTTCTGGTGCGCTCCACACGTGACAGCCACAGAGGTGACCCGCTCTTCGGCTTAAGCTGCGCCATTAGCTCCTCCTGTCTCCTTTCTCAGATCCGGACCGTCGGCACACCAGGCCCTGAGTGGCGCCGCCCGCGGTTCCCGTGGCTCGAGGACTCCCACCGTGGCCGGAAGTCCCTGCCCGCGGCCTCGGGGGGGGCCGGGGGTGGGGGGATGCCGCAGCGCGCCGTGGACCCTGCCGCCAGGGAACAGGTGCCGCGGGGACGTGCGCCACAGCGAACCGCGCTTTCAGAGACGGGAAGTGACGAGCTTCAATCACCTCCTGCCTTCGCAGCGTCATTCATCTGATTAGAAGTTTGCGAAATTTAACTTTTAATGATGGCTCTGTGTGGCGAGTTCCCCAGATTTTGAAAGCCTGACCATCGGCTTCGCAGAGCCGGTGCGGGCTGGCTCCAGCACTCCGCCGAGGGGGAGTGTGGGGCAGAGGGCCACACGGCTCGGGAAGGAGGCCGCTCCCTCTCTCTCTGCCCAGAACCCAGAGCGGCTCAGGCCCTGAAAGGGCAGGGGCTGTGGGAGTCTCAGACGGACAGTGGCCTTGGGGACAGAGGCAGGAGAGGACACGCCGGGCAAGAGGCCAGTCGGTGGGCGTCTGCGAGACCCCGCTTCGCAGCTCCCCGGAAGGCACCGGGGGTTCCCGGGGCGGAGCCGAGTCCCTGCCAGAGTAGGTGAGGGCTTCCTGGCCCGCACACAGCTGGGTGACATCAGTCCCCACGAAAGCAACCCGTTTGGCTCGCTCCGCGGAAGCTTGCCGGCCCGGAGGCCCGGGAGCGCTGACGTCAGTGATGGGGCGCGTCACGCCATCGGTGTCTTCTTCAAGCCCGCCTTGGTGCCAGCCTCCGGCGCCTCCCTGGTGGCAGGGCTTCTCCCAGACGCTTCTTGAGAACTGAAGTGCCCTCCAAACAGAGCCGCAGAGTTTCAGAGTTGCAAAGAGATTTTAGAGATTTCCTAAAACAATCCCTTCGTTTGGTAGATGAGGAAAAGCAGAGGCCCAGAGACGGGAGGTGACTTGCTCAGGGTTACGAGAAAAATCGAGGGCGGAAGTAGGCGGGGTGACCTATCGTTCCGGTTTGCCCGGCACCGAGGGGGTCGCCGGGACCCCCACTCGGGTCTCAACTCGAGCCCGAGCCGGAGGGCCTGAGCCAGTCGCTGAAAGGAAGGACGCCTGTGTCAGAGGTGCCTGCAAGATGGAACTTTCCAAGAGGAGAGAGAGGAGGAGGCCATGTCGTGGTGCCGGGATCTCCCGCTCTGCCCAGATGCCTGGCCCCCGCGGGACCTCCCACCTGCCTCGGGCCCGCCGGGTTGGGCCCGCCCTCGGATGTAACACGCATCCGCCCTCAGTGCCAGGGAGACGCGCGGGGACTGGACCTGCCTCTTATCTCTGGCCGCTGCCGCAGCTGCGGGCATGTATATGCAAATCGCCGCCGAAAATATTAATATGTGATTCCCCCAGGGGAGGCGGTGCAAGACTCCGTGTGTGTTTCACAATTCTGTTCCGTCCCGAGGAGGAGTGGGGGCCCAGAATGATTTGAAACAGATTTTTGGAAAAGCGAAATAAAATTGGAATAAAACCTAGTAGAGGCGTGTGCCGCTCTCCCCACGCCCAGCTCTCTCCACCCCTGCCTGACACTAACCCTCCTCTCCTACCCCAGCAGGGTAGCAGGGTGGCGGGCACAGCACATGACACCGGGAACTCTTCCTTCAAGCCGGGAGCCCCTGCCCCTCCCAGGACGTGGGTCCCCACCCTGGACTGAGGTACCGTCCAGAGGTAAAGGCTGCTCAGCCGGCTTCCTCGGACCTCTCTGCCTCCCTGCTGAGGGTACTGCTCCCCTGGACACTCCCTCCTCCTCCACCCCTGCTTCCTGGGGAGATCACAGAATCCTACAGCAGAAAACAGCCCCCTGGAAGCGGAGAGTTAGCGCAAGTCAAGTCGCAAAGACCGCCACCTGATTCTGATCCCTGCCACTGACCGGCTGTGCGACCTTGGGCAAGTCGCTTCACTTCTCTGAGCCTCTCTTTGCTCAGCGCACAGTGAGGGTAATGCTGCCAGCCGCCCCCGGAGGCTCCCGGGGACTCCCTGAGCTAGAGCTTCCTAAACGGCCAGCCCAGCGCCTGGGGTGCAGCAGGTAACCCCAGAAACACGGTCCCGGTAAAAAGCCGCGTGAAGGTCACCTGTTCAGCCACTCCGTGTCAGAGACAGACGCACGGAGGCCCCGGGAAGGGGGAGGACTGGCCCCTGCCATCCCATCCCGCCTCTCCCTCGCGGCCTCCGAGCCCCGGGGCGGAGTGTGTGCGAGGGCCGCCCCCGCACACCTCGCCTGCCCCTAGCGTCGCCCGCCGGCACTCACCGCGGAGCAGGTACGCCGCTGCGGGCCCGTCGCGCCGCGCCGCCAGGCAGCCCGCCTTCCTCCGTCGCCCCGGCGAGCGTCGGCCGCCGGCTCCCATCCGCGGCGAGAGTCACCGGAGGCGAGCTGGGGCTCGGGGAAGCCCGTCCGGACCGGCCGCGCGGGGGGCGGCCCCCGAGGAGCCCGCCGGCCCCCGGGCGGCCTCGCGCCGCAGGATGTGGGGCGGCCCGCTGCGGGGCCCCGATAGCGCGGCCGCGGCCCTTATCCGGCGCGGGCCGGCGAGCGGGCGGCCGCGGGGCCGGGGTTCCAGGAAGCCGGCCCGGGGCGCCCCCTCCGCGGCCGGCCGCTCCCCCCGGATGCCGCCTGCCGCCGCGGACGTCGCCGACCGCCCGTCAGTGTCCCTGAGCTCTGCCAGGGAGAAGTCCATGCTGGCCCCCAGCGGGCGGGGCCCCCAGCCCTTCACGGCCCACCCCCCACTCCCATCTTGGCAAGGGGACGGGGAAAGGCGGCTAATTGCAAGTCCGCTCGGCGCTTGCGGTCGTGTCCTGAGCTCTCCGCGATTAATCACGGAGCATCTGATTTCTGCTTTGCCTCAGAGGGGGGTGCGGGGACGCCTGGAAGTTTCTGTTTACTCCATTCTGCGCCGGGGCTGTGTGCTAATCACAAACAGACAGGGACGCAGCCCTGCCCGCCCTCCCCCGCCTCTGCCTCTGCCTCCTCTTCTTACCTTGCCACTTTCATGTCCCCTGCTCACTCTTTCTCCCTTTCCTCCTCCCTTCCCTCCTCCCCGGGCGACCCCCACCCACCGATCCTCCACCACCCCTTCCTGTGCTCCTGGCGCCCCCTTGTCCCCTCTGCACCTCCCGCTTCTCCTAGGGTGCAAATTAGCTTGGCCTTTTCTCTTTATGTCTTTAGAGTTAGTGGTGCCCTTCTTTTACTGCCCTTTTTCCAACCTAATTTTTCCAGGGTTTGCCCCAGCCCCTGCCGCCCCTGTTAACGTCCTACAAACGCGATGGTGTCCCGGTCAGGGGGTGGGGTCCAAGCTGCTTTTGTCACCTCAGCCCCCAGATTCTGCTCAGAGACAAAGCCCCCGTTGACCACCATTGCAGAGAAGGCTGACCCCGCGGAACCCTCCGGCCTGTAACACCTAGAGATGAATTTCTCTCTGCCTCCCCTTGGCTCCCTTCCACCCTGCAGCCGCTGCAGACAGGGAGCCAGGAGTAAACAGCCCCAAAGAGCAGTAACTGCCACCCCTCCTCACAAACACACACACACACACACACACACACGCACACACACACACGGCTCCGAAGAGTAATTTGGATTTGGCAAGGCCTTTGAAAACCAGAAATAAGCATACGCCGCCACCCGGAACATGACTTATGCATGTGTGTGAGGAGGCATGCGCGCAGAGTTTTGTTAAAAAGAAAAAAAAAAGTTTATCCTAGGAAACCATTGAAAATGAGGTGACTATCCGTCAAACAATGCCTGATTAAGGAGAAGGTGTGGCTCGCCAGGCAGCGGCTTAAAAAGAATGAGCTTCATCCGCGTGTGTCTGTACGCGTACGTGTATGTAATGACAGAAGTGAGTCTCCCAGACGACGTCTTCTTCAGTGAAAAGGGGGTCAGAGTGCTGTGCTTGGTATCGTCCCCGCCGGGTAGCCTTCCCCAACGTCCAAGCACGAAGAGTGAAATTCTACAGAAACACATCGCAAGCCTGGAAAATAGTTTTAAAGGATTTAAACCAAACCGGGTTGCGACCTCTGGGGAAAAGGGAGGCGCGCGACCCCTCGGACTAACTCAAAAGAATTCTACGATATGTCAGCCAGGAAATAGACAACCGTGCTGAGGAGTGAACCCAGCAATTCTGCAGGCACTCCAGTGGCATCCCCTCCGGTTAGACCGGGGACCCCGGAGCCCCGCAGTGAGTTACCCGAAGGGCAGGGGGGCTGTCCGGGTGAGTCTGTCGGGCGCTGAGGTCTCCTGGAAGTGAGCACAGCCGACGCATATTAGAAAGGAAAGTACTCGAAAGTGGGGACTGGGTTTCAGGAAACAACGACACCTACTGTAACTCGTAAAGCACGAAAGCCATTTTGAAACACCTGCCGGGGGTGCGCGTGAGCAAGCCCAGGGCTTACGGAGAGAAAGGCTGCTGAGCAGACAGTTACCAGTTCACACAGTCCCCTCGCCCATCACCGACGATCCGCAGGGCCCCGTCTCAGGGACGCGACGGGCAGGTGGACCTCGTGTCCCGTGCAGGGTGCCCAGTTCGTGTCACGTGCCTGCTGGCTCTGAGAGCTCGGCTGGCAGAGTCACCGCAGAGGACACAAGGGACATCTCCGAGCCAGGGGCACCCAGCCTCTCGGCGCCACCCTCCGGTGCACAAGGAAGATCCAGGTCTGAGCCCCACGGCCTCGCACGCGGCGTTTCAGGCTGTCAGAGCGAGCGGTGCAGGGAGGCCATGCGTGGGGCCGCCCAGGACGGCTCGAGGACGCTCTTGAGGACACTTTAGGACTTTAGCCCTTTCACTCCTCCGGCAGTGCTCCTTCAGTCCCGTTTGGCCCGCGAGAGAGTCTCAGCTCCGTGCTCGTGGGATCTGACCACCCCCCCAGCACTCACTCGTCTCCCTCTTTAACAGAGGAAGCAGGCCCCGGGGCTCGGTCACTCGGCAGCCAACTGCGCCTCGCTGGAGCGGTGTTCGGCTCGTGCTAAGGGCCTCCCATTGACGCTTTGCTGTTTTTAATCTTCCAAAGTTTAAAAGCGAATCCACCAGATAAGGGGAGAACAAACAAAATCGTAATAGGACTTGGAGTAATGTTAACAGTAACACATTAATATCCGTTCATTAGTTGTGAACAGACGTACGACAGCCACGTAGGCCGTCAGTGAGGAGGGAGACAGTCAGAAGTTGGGCGCAGGGTGTTAAGAGTGCTCTGTGCTTTCTCTGCAGCCTCGTCATAAACCTAATACCGTGCTAAATTGTACAGTTTATTTAAATATTTCTAATGGGCCCAGATAAAAATAAGCCCATGCTTTTTTTTTTTTTTTAATGTTTATTTATTCTTAAAGACAGAATGCGAGCAGGGGAGGGGCATAGAGGGAGGGAGACACAGGATCCGAAGCAGGCTCCAGGCTCTGAGCCATCAGCACGGAGCCCGATGTGGGGCTCAAACCCACGAACTGTGAGATCGCGACCTGAGCCAAAGTCGGATGCCCAACCGACTGAGCCACCCAGGCACCTGCCCCCCTCATGCTGTTTTTAATGTTTATATGAGGGGAGCAGTGTGCCTGGGTGGCTGACATCAGGCTCTATGCTGACAGCTCAGAGCCCACAGCCTGCTTCAGATTCTGTGTCTCCTCTCTCTCTCTGCCCTTCCTGCACTCACGCTCTGTCTGTCTCTCAAAAATAAGTAAGCATTAAAAAAAATTTTAATGTATATATGGGGGCGCCTGGGGGGCTCAGTCGGTTGGGCATCCGACTTTGGCTCAGGTCACGATCTCCCGGTCCGTGGGTTCTAGTTCTCGATGCTCTTCACTCAACAACTGTGCAGGTTTGAAATTTGTCACAATTAAAAGTCAGGGGAGAGGCGCCTGGGTGGCTCAGTCCATTGAGTGTCTGACCTTAGTCCAAGTCGTGATCTCACAGTTCATGGGTTCGAGCCCCACCTCAGACTCTGCTGACGGTGGGGAATCTGCTTAGGATTCTGTTCTCTCTCTCTCTCTCTCTCTCTCTTTCTCTGTCTCTCTCTGCCCCTCCCCCACCCATGCTCTCCCTTAAAGTAAGTCACCTTAAAAAGTTAGGAGAAAAAGTAAATTAATTTACAGAAACTCTGGGACCCGCGGTCCCAGAGTCTCCTCCGCAGGCTCCACGGCCGCACGCCTCCCAAGCGGTGCAGCATTTCCAGTACGTTGAGACTCTCTCCCTTGCTGTCCGTGCTCCCCTCAGGTGTCACCGTCCCACGTGCCAGGCTGAGTATTTCGAGAACAGAGATGAAGAAGGAGGAAATGTTCTAGCAGGAGACAGAAGCGTAAATAGAAACCCACGGTGCCAGGTGCTAATTTTAGCCCAGGTAGTAAGTGCTGGGCGGGGCCTCCGAGAATGAAGGGGATGCCCCCTGGGAGTGTGTCACCAGGGAAGGGTGAGTAATCAGAAAGGTGACGTGATCTTTCCAGAGAACTTCCTTCTCGGGCCCTCAGGGTAAGGCCACAACGGGCACTAGAGCCTCGGTCTCTGGCCGTCCCTGCTTTGCCCCTTGCCTGGACACACAAATACACAACCAGTGTGTGCTTCGGTGCCAGCCCCTGTCCGCGGGTCCCCCAGCCCCCAGCCCTCTCTCCCCTCTGGTCTCAGCGCCCTCCTTGGCTCTCACCTAGTTAATACCTTAACCCTTAACCCGCTGGTGCCCAACCAAGAGGCACAGTCTCCCTGCGAGCCCCCACTCTGGGCACGGAGCCCCTTGGGTGCCGTCCTAACTGGCTCCTCACGGCCGAGCTGGGGGAGCACGCAGGCCCTAGGCTCCAGCCGTGGCTCCCAGCTGCGCACATGACCTTGGGCCAGCCGCTTGACCTCCCGGGGCTGCTCTTTCCTCATCCGTAAAACGGGGACCACTATAGTGCCTCAGCGGGCTGTTCTGAGGATTAAATGAGATAATACCTTCCTGCTTCCCACGCAGCCCAGGGACCGGAAGACCTGGAGCTTGTCAGCCCAGGGTCCCGCGCCCCGCCCCAGACCTCCCAAACCAGATCCTGCGTTTCACCAGCGTCCCAAAGTGACTCATGTGCAGGTTAAACTCGGGGAGCACGAGACATTACTCGTAACATGTGTGGACCCTGCCTGGCTCCCGTTAAATACCCGTCATCATGGCCGTCGTCGTCGTCATCGCGTCGACCCATGAGATTGCCCGTCTTCTCACCCTTCCCCGCCTGGGCCGTCCCGACCGGGAGCGGAGCATCAGAGGCGCTCAGCAACTGAGGCCGAATTCAGCCATTGTCCAGTCCTCAGGAAGAAGCCATACTGGGGCCAGGCAGCCTCGCTCCTTCCTGTCTGAGCCCTTCTGGACTCATGACTGCTGCTAATGCCCCAGGGTCCTGCAAGATGTCAGGGACGAAGCTGGGGTGGTGAAGGGCCTCCTCCGGGGAAGCGGGGATGCGGGCTTAACAGAAAGAACAAACCCCCAAACCCATCCTGCTTGGTGAAACCCATCACTGTCCTCATGGTGACATCAGAATCCCCCTCCTCTGTCAGCCCTGTCAGCCTGTAGCACTGATGAGACTGTCAGGTTGCTAGATTCTTCCCGGAGATAAGTATCCAGATCCTTCCTTGCCAGGCTTCTCCTGCACAGTCCTCTTGACCCAGAGCTTCCGTCCAGGCACCTCCGCTCCCTGCGACAAACTGCCAGTTCATCAGATAGACGACGGCTCTGTTCGGCTGGGGAAACGTTTAGAAAGACAGGTTCTGGCCTCCGCCAGGGCCATAAACCTGGGTTCAGCAGAGGAATGAATTTGCCCTGGAGACTGGACCTTTATCAGCTGAGGGGATTAGCACAGGCCCAGTCCTGACCTGAAAGAAAATCCCAGACACCCTGCGCACTCCCTTTGGGACCCTCCGGAGTCAAATATTTCCAGAACCAGCTCCAGTTAAGTAAATAGTGCTCTGCACGTGAGTGCCCACAGGGTTCCTCCGAGGGCCTGACATTCCCCACTCGGTTACTGTCATTTCCTTACAAACATAACATTGAAAGCGATCTTCGCATTCCCAGAATGACTTCCCCAGCTGAGGAATTCCGCGAGTCTCCTCGAGTTCGGGGCTGTTGCTCGATTGTGCGCTTTTATGACCACACCGCCTGAACGCATCCTGTACGGTTTGATAAGAGCCCCTCGCCCCCCTCCCCGACCATGCGTGTCTTTCTTTGCCGCAGACTTCTAGTAAACTCTTCAAATATGCGCAGCCTAAATTGAACCCTGATGCTAGGGGCACTAATGGGGCGCCCTCTTCAAAGCAAACCTCCACAACCCAACAGTTTACATGTTGCTGGAAACAGTGGACCTAAGTGCACAATTTATTTGGGTTGGCTGGTTTCAAGCCGCTTGGAATCCGCTCTGGGGGAAAAGCAAACCCTGCATGTGTTTAGATTTATAATTTATCCCGAAAGCACAAATACCTCGTAATAGGGCTAAAATGAGGCGCAGCTATGAGCAAGGGGCAGGCACATGTCGGCTTGACTCTCTCGTGGACGTACTAAGAGAGACTATAAACTTTTTTTAGTTAAGCCGCCGCCTCCCACTGCCTCCCCAACACCCCAAAAACAGCCCATCCACGGCAGGAGGTGTAGACGAGCTGGCCTGCGTGCCAGCGCCCCGATCGGGCACTCTCCCAGCTGCCTGCGTGCCGCTCCGGGGCTCACGGGGACCACCTCACTCCGTCCCCGCCACGGCCTCCTCCTGGGCGTCGTGAGCCCCGTGCCAGGGAGGAGGAAACGGGCATCGGAAGACGCAGTCTCTTTCCCAAGGTCCCACAGCAAGCGACAGAGCCAGGGCTCACACTCCAGGAGCCTTGCTCCGGCATCGGGGCGCTCAACCCGAAGCTGCTTTCGTAGGGAAATCTACAGACCCACCGGCCAGAACGCCCCATGAACTCAACTTTTTATTGCAGTTGAGTTGGAAGAGAAGGCAAATAAAGGCAAGGAAATAAAGTGATACCAGGACTTAACCAAAAGCAAACACAAGGCCCCGCTCCCCAAATTAAACCACACAAAGTCTGGAAAAGAACACGTTCACCTCATCTCCTCTACCTTCTGCGCCTCTGTCTCCAGGGCCAGGGAAGGAGACGCCAAGTCCCAGCGGGGAGACCCGGGGCCCTGAGGACCTCCCTCAGTAAGAACGCCAGTGCCGCCCTCCAGATTCCAGAGCCAGGAACAGGAAGAGTGTGCGCCAGGGAGATGGCCACGGCGGGTCGTGCCAACCAGGGCCCCTGGCGAGCGTGCCTCCCTGGGCCCGCTGCCCTTTGCAGGGCGCTGCTGCCGCTCCGTCTGAAAGCCTGTGTCTCCACCCACTTGAATCTGGGTGGCAGCGTGACTCGCTTTGACAGAATGAGGTGGGGGTGACAGTCCAGCCTCACAGAGTGAGCCCTCCACCCCGTACTTTCTGCCGGTGCGTTCACGTGCTTCGAATTTCGGACGACGAACAGCGAAGGGGCCCGGGCTAGCCTCCTGGAAGACAGACGTCTGTGTGGAAGGGAACCTTGGTACCTCCACCGACAGACCGCTGCTGGGCGCGTGGGTGAGGCTGCCGCAGACCCTCCGGCCCCAGTCGAGTCGTCAGATGGCTGTAGCCTCACGAGTGAGCCCAGGAAGGCCAGCGGCACAGCTGTCCAGACCGCCACCCCGCAGAACAGGGAGAAACGACCTCGTGGTTGCTGTCAGCTACTGAGTTTCGGGATGGTTGTTACACAGCAGCTAGAACAGAAATCATTCTTAACGCAGTTAAAATGAAGGTTCTCTACTGGAACCACAGTTGTAAAACGTATTCCCATACGACCGTGTCTCTAGCACAGCAATTTCTGGTAGTTGTGTGGAAGCGCGTGTCCTGACGTGTCCTTGGCTCATTTATGAGGACACTGGGAGTCCAGTGGTGGTTTCGCTTCGTCCGCTTATTAAATATCTGATCACATCTTCCGCGTGAGAAAGGAACCGTCGTCAGCCGTGGCGACACAGGTTTGGCACAGTGTTCTGAGAACTCCCAGGACGACAGAGGAAGTGGACGAGAACAGCGTTCGCCAGGAATTCACTCAGGAAATGTCTGAGTGCCAGGCACCACGTCGGGGGCCGGGAACACAGAGATGAGAAGGTCACAGACCCAGACCTCGTGGGGTCCCCGTCTAGCGGGGGACACAGACTTTAACAAAAAGAAAATGTGAACATATGGGCGCGGACGGTGTCGTGCCAACCAGGGCCCCTGGCGAGCGTGCCTCCCTGGGCCCGCTGCCCTTTGCAGGGCGCTGCTGCCGCTCCGTCTGAAAGCCTGTGTCTCCACCCACTTGAATCTGGGTGGCAGCATGACTCGCTTTGACAGAATGAGGTGGGGGTGACAGAAGGCGCCAGGAAAGAGAACTCGCCCGGTGAGAGGAAGCCTGGAAGGTTTGCTGGGCTCGCGAGGTGGTCCTGGAGCCTGACTTTCTACGTGCGTTTTTTTTTTTTTTATAGTGTATTTATTTATTTTGAAAGAGAGAGTGAGCACAGGCGGGGTTGGGGAGAGAGAGAATCCCAAGCAGTCTCCATGCCATCAGCTCAGAGCCCAACACGGGGCCCGAACCCGGGAACCGTGAGATCATGACCTGAACCAAAGCCAAGAGCCGGATGTTTAACCGACTGGGCCACCCTGGGCGCCCCAAACGCACGGTGTGTTTTCACCCGGTTTTCGTAGGTACTGAACGCTGCGGAACGCCTTCGCCGTGGAACCTGAGAGAAGGCGGAGGCCGACTTCACTCTGCGTGGGAATTCAGCATCGCTCACCAGTCTGCAGGAACAGCTGTGGCGACAGCTCAGACTCAGCGTGCTTGTGGCACATGGGTGGCCGGCGCCCCCCACCTAGCTCCGCCTGCGCCCGTAGCTGTCACCGTCACAGTGTAGCCACCTGTGAACTCAAACGCCTGGAGACGTCGCCAGGACGTCCAGCCTTACAACCCAAATGGCTTTATTGTGCCTGGCTTTCTACCCCCTCTCCTTTATTTTACAGTTTGAGAATTCCAGGTCCTTGTACAGCGAGGTAGGTTATATCATTGAGAACTTTCATTTCCGCGTTGACCAAGAGGCGTCGAGTCTGATCAGGCGAGAACTGCAGGCGTTGTCCAGCCCCTCCTGCTACCGGGGGACAGGGAGGCAGGCCGCCGTCGGAACTGGCGGAAGGCGTGGGGTTAGCGCCCAGAGAGCCAGGGGCCGTGTTCTATGAGATGGGGCCAGAGGTGGGGGGGGGGGGTCAGGATCCTTGATACGGCGCTGGCGGGGATGCGCAACAGCCCAGTCGCCGCGGACAGCAGTCTGGCCATTCCGCCAAGGTTAAACCTAGAACGTCGTCGGAGCCACCAATCCCACTCGAAGGCGTGTCCCCAAGAAAAAGGAATACATACGTTCACGCAAACGCTTGAGCGCAAACGTGCACAGCAGCGTTCTCCGTCACAGCTCAAGAGGAGAAGCGGGCAGCGCGTCCATCCGCTGGCGAGCGGAGGCACAGATGTGTCCACGCGGAGGAATATTGCTCAGCCACGAACAAGGAGCAGAGGCCCGACACACACTGCAGCGTGGAGGAATCTTGAAAACGTGACGCCGCGTGAAAGAATCTAGGCACAAAAGGCCACGTAGTATATGATTCCGTTTATATGAAATGTCCAGGAGAGGCAAATCCGAAGAGACAGAAAGCAGATTCGTGGCTACCTGGGGCTGGCGAAGGTGAGTGGGGAGACGGAGAGTGACTGGTAATTCTTTCAGGGGGAATCAAATTTTCTGGAATTAAGTAGTGGTGAGAATCGCATAACTCTGTGTTTATTTTAAAAACCACTAAATTGTATATTTTTTTAAGATTCTTATTTTTAAGTACGGGCACCTGGGTGGCTCAGTCAGTTGAGCATCCGACTTTGGCTCAGGTCATGATCTTGCCGTCTGTGGGGTCGAGCCCCGCAGTCAGGCTCTGTGCTGACAGCTCAGAGCCTGGAGCCTGCTTTGGATTCTGTGTCTCCTTCTGTCTCTGCCCCTCCCCTGCTCAAACTCTGTCTCACTCTGTCTCTCAAAAATAGATAAATGTAAAAAAAAAAAAATTTTAATAAAAGAAAAGATTTTATGTTTAAGTGATCTCTACCCCCAATGTGGGGCTCAAACTTACAACCCTGAGTTCAAGAGTCGTAGGCTCCACCAACTGAGCCAGCCAGGCACCCCCTAAACTGTTTATGTCAGAAGGGTGAATTTTATGGCATTTGAATTGTATTTCCGGCAAACAAAAAGATGAAGCCACACGGTTCAGGGCGCCGTGGGCCACGCTGAGGAGTTTCTGTCTTCAGCCTCGGACTGATGGGAGCCGGGGGGGGAGGTTTGGGGCTCCAGGATGGCACCGTGGGTCTGCAGTTTAGAAAGCTCTCCGTGAAGAGCGACCTGGAGGTGGGTACAGCGGACGGCCTCGAAGGGCGAGGGAGAGCGAGCGTGTGCAACAGCGGCCGGCCTCGGCGCTGAGCTTCGTCGGGTTGTTTGAGGGCCGTACAGAGATGCAAGGGGACCGCTGGGAAGAAGGAAGCAAATGAGCAAAGGTTTAATGTGGTTCCATTTGGCCAAGTAAGAGGAGAGACGAAAATTATTAGGGTTCTCTAGAAAACCAGAACCGCTAGGAAGTATAAAGGTCCGTAGATGAGGAGATTTATTCTAGGAATTGACTCAGGAGGTTTCAGAGATGCAGGAGTCCCGCAGCCTGCCCTCGGCAGCTGGAGAACCAGGAGGGCCAGGGGCGTGATTCGGGCCAAGTCCTCAGGCCTGAGAATTGAGGGGCTTCCCGGCTGTCTGAGTCGGAGGCCTGAGAGCGAGGAGAGCCGACGCCCGAGGAGAGGAGAAGGGGGGCATCCCAGCTCAAGCGGAGAGCACGGGTGCCCTTCCTGGGCCTTGCCGCCCTGTCGGCCCCAAGCGGACGAGATGATGCTCACCGGCGCCGGCGAGGGCGGCCTGCCTCGCTCGGCCTGCCTCACGTGCCCCTCTCTTCCAGAAACCCCCTCACTGACGCCCCCAGAAAGACCGTTTTACCAGCACCCTGGGCATCCCTTATCCCCTCCAGCTGACACAGAGATCTATGATCCCGAGTCTGCTCCGTGTCGACCTGACCGCCAAGCGCGGCTCCTTCAGCCATACTCCGTTCCCTAATAGAGACGGCGACTGAGTCCTAATTCTGCCTGACGTGGTACAGCTCTCCGGGGCCCAAGTGGGCCACGTCTCCCGACTTCCCTCCTCACAGGAGCCTGAGGTTCAGACAGCTGACTTACCCCTTGAGTCCCACAGCTACGAAGGGGCTGCTGGCTGGCTTTCCCTCCCGGGTCTGTTTGGGGGAAAAAAAAAAAAAAAAAGTCGCCCAAGGTGGGTTCCAGCCAACTTGTAGCACGTGGCCTTTATTTTATAGGCAATAAAGTCGTTCTTTCTCTTCTTGGCCATAAAACTTAGTCGTCTTTGCGCGTCTGTTTTGTATTACACATTCCAGTCCCTCAAATCTTCCGATAACAAGTCTCCTTCAGGGAGAGGCTGTGCTCCTCGTTTGGAACCCGTAACCCACCGCAGCCTGGGAGCTTCCCGCGGGCGCCAGACACCTGCACGCGGGGACGTGCGGTGCGTGCCTTTAAGCGTCAGAGAAACCGTCACCTGTGAACGTTCCATCAATGTCTTGGATGTGATGCATTATTTTAAAAAGGTACTTGAATCTTCACCTTATGGTTTAACAGCCATGGAAAAAGTCTCGAGATATTTTCAAAGGGAAAGAGGTGGGGCAGGAGGGAGGTGACAGGGATAGAAGATACAGTTATCGGAACTTAAGAACTGGTGCAAACCCACCTCTTCGGAGGCAGTGGGGACGTTGATACAGTCCGGGACACCCAGAGGGAGCCCCGGCTGTGGGGCAGGAGTGACGCTGGGACTCCTGGGGGCTGCAGGGGACAAGGGGGGACAGCACTGACAACAGCAGAATTGCCTTCCAGAGTTGGCCTGCACTTTTCCCCCAAGTGCGGCGTCTCCCTGCCTGCCGCAGAGCAGAAACAGCTGCTGGCGCTCTTTAAAAAGGCAGGTTTGGGGCTCCCGGCTGGCTCACTTGGCGGAGCGTACGCGTTGGGGGTAGAGATTACTTAAAATCTTAAAAATAAAAAAAAGGTAGGTTTAAAGGCCTCATCCCAAACCCGGCGAAACAGAATGGCCAGGAGAGAGGGTTACCTGAGGGATGATGGGCAAGTGACTTAACCCCCACGGGCCTCGGTTTCTCCATCTTGAAATAGTGACAGGAAGAGCGGCCGGCCGTGGGGTTGTGTGAAGACTTAATCGGCATCCGGGGGATGAGCTTAGCGGCGCGCCGGCACCTGGTCCACACTGGGTGACCGTCACCTGCTCACCTCCTGTTTTCTGTCCCGGGTGAGGCACAGATCTATCTGCACAGTCGCCCTCTCCAGCCTCCGTCCCTGTGGCCAGAGGGGAGTAGTCTCTGCAGAATCCAGTCCGCGTCTCCGTCAAACCTTAATCGAAATGTTGCCCCTGTTTTGTGTTTTGGTGACACCGCCGGTGCCCTTGCGTTGGTTCACCCTTCACCAGAGCGAGTGGCGCCGTCGGCTCGAGATGGTCCCGCCTCTGAGAACTGCGTCTGGCCCTTCGAAAACACGCGTGGGCCCACTTACGCGTGGACTTTTCCCAATAAATATAGCACAGTACTGCGAGTGTGTTTCTCTTCCTTGGGATTTTCTTTCTTCTTCTTCTTTTTTTTTTTTATGTTTGTTTATTTTGAGACAGAGAGAGAGAGTCCCACGTGGGCTCCGCTCTGTCAGCGCAGAGTCAGACACGGAGTTCGATCCCACAAACGGTGAGATCATGACCTGAGCGGAAATCAAGACCGGGACACTTAACCAGTTGAGCCACCCAGGTGCCCCTCTTCCTTATGATTTTCTTAATCACGTTTTCTTTTCTCTGGCTGGCTTCGTTGTAACGATACAGTTTATAATACGTGTACCAGGCAAAGATGTGTGTTAACTGACTGTTTACGTCATCGGTAAGGCTTTCCCGTCAGCAGTAGGTTATTAGTAGTTAAGTTTTGGAGAGGCAGAAGCTGTCCGTGGATCTCCAACTACGCAGGGCCGGTGCCCCCAACTCCCACGTTGTTCGAGGGTCAACTGTACCTTGATTTCGATTGATCACCCTCGTTTACTCACGAGCACTGACTCTGGGCCAGAACTTGTCCTAGATTCTGGGAAGAACAAAGTCCGTGCCTCCATGGAGCTCACACTGTCTCAGGGGAGGCAAATCATGAACAAAGGAAGCCAGCAGATACGTCCAGAATCTGTCTGATGCTTTCCTACTGGAAGCGGGGCTGGAAGAAGGGAGGGAGCGGCAGAGGGAGCCTCCAAGGCCCCGAACGGGGGAAGGGTGGTGGGAGAGAAGCTTAGAGAAAGGCGGGAAGATAGAGGCTGTCCGAGGTTCTTGAGAGGAGGCGCATGGACTCTAAGTGAGATAAGAAGCTTCCAGAGGGCTTCGGTGGCCAAGGGACGTGATCTTAGGTTTTACTGGGAACTTTCTGGCATGCAGTCGAGAAGAGACTGTAGAGGGGCAAAAGGAGGGGCAGGCAGGGAGGCGGCTCCTGCAATAGTCCAGGCAAGAGATGGCGGCGACGTGGGCAGGGTGGTGGACGGGACGGTGGCTGTGGAGGTCAGGCCAACAGGACGGGCCGTGGGCGTGAAAGAAACCGAGGAGTCAGGATGACGCCAGCGGGAGTCACCCGGGGGCTACGATCGCGATCGCACCATGGACAAGGCGTGATGAGAAGGCGTGTGGAGAGATCAGGAGTTCGGTGTGGACTGCGTGAAGTTCGAGATGCCTAGGAGATAGAATAATGACAGGGGCCAAGCAGGTGAGTAAGTGTACGCGTGGGTTCAGGGGAGAGATGAGGAGATAGCAGTGCCGTGGGAGGGCGCGCGGTGGTGTTCAGAGCCGTGACATCGCAGACTGACCCGGAGAAGGAGTCCTGAGGAGAGGAGGCCCAAGGACTGAGCCCCGGGGGTCGCAGCATCTAGGAGTGGGGGCCAGTCACAACCCGCACTCTGCAGACGCGGAATCTGAACCTTACGCCCTGGGACCTGGGGTGCCGCGACCCACCTGTCCTGGCCTCCTCCCCCAGCCGCGTGTAGGTGGGGAGTGACGGGGAGACGGGGTTCATGACGGAGGGACAGCCCTGGGGGGCCGGAGAGGTAGCGATGCCATGAGCGGAAGTGGAGCGCGCCGAAGACCTGAGAAGCGAAGACAGATGATGGTATTTAGGAGATGAAGAATTCCGGGGGAAATGAGAGCAAGGGAGTAGGCCGAGGAATTTGGGGCTGTGGCCACTTCTTGTCCTTAAGTCACCTCTTCTGAGCAGCTCGCCAGCGGTAAGTACAAATGACTCTGACCTCAATTAAGTCTCGACTCTGGGAACAAATTAGCGCCCCGGGAGCGGCTCGCCGACGCCCCTCTGGGTGGAAGAGCCGCACGCCGCGGGCTCAGACCGCCCTCCGACGGACACCCCGACGGCACATCCTGGTCCCTGAACTCCGCAAGAGAAGGAAAACAGACATTCCGCGAGAGACTCCTGTTTCCAAGGTGGGGAAACTGAGGCACAGAGAGGCTGAGCACCGCGCCCCGAATCCCAGTCGGAGCAGAGCGAAGCCTGAAGGCCAACTCCTGTGCTTTAGTCACTAGATCCGCTGTCCCTGGAGGTGACAAGAATGACTTGGTCAAATGGGACCAGATGTTCCTCCCAGAGGGGCCGCCAAGGCGCCCAAGTCACAGTCCCTTTCTTACGCGACTAAGACACAGTCTTAAGGGCTGCAGGTTCAAATCTGACCCAAAGATGCTTATTCAAAGCCTCCGCTCCTGGTTCCGGGCAGGACGCCAGACCAGTCAAGGTGAAAAACCATGGCGCTTAGAGGTCGATAAACACCCAGGGACCTCACGGGACAGAGAGGCGGGAAGCCGTGTTCTTGGCCGCCTTGAACTCACATGTGACTTCCAGCAAGTTCTACCCCCGCTCCGCCGTTGATCAGCAAGAGGAGGGGGTAAGTTCGACGGCACCCTTTCCACCTTTAAAACCTGACCATGACTGGCACGAACCCTCGGGAAGACGACTTTGGCAATGCCTACACATTTAAATGTGCACACTCACCGGCTTCTTGGAACGTGTCTAAGAAATACACACAGACACGCACAAGACAGTGGCACAGAATGTTCGCTGAAACACTGAGCAATGATGACGCCGGTGTCCACCGTCACAAGAGAAGTTACAGCATGCCTATACCTTGGAAAGCAACGCAGCCCGGAAAAAAACGAGAAAGGAATGGAAGACGTAAAGCGGTGAAAGCATCGCCGTGATGTCTTCACGAGTGAAATAAGAAAGATGTGTCCGAAAAACTGTGGTACGTGCACGCTGCTATATGTATGACGGAAGATCTAGAAGGAAGGCAAAGGGGAAACTTATTTTTCGCCTACGGAAGCCTTGACTTTTATAATAAAAATTATTTTAAAGTATTTCGGTCTGTCGAGTAGCGCGAGTAATAAAAGGGAAGTCTACACGGGCTCGGCTAAGGGGTTCAAGTCCTCGCACCGCTAGAATAACCCGGGGATGAGAGAGTTGCCGCGTGGCTGGGACTCAGGTGTGCCCAGTGCTTTCCGCCTCAGCTACGCCCGCCAGCCCGAGGGGTGGGCTGTTTGCCGGCGGCGGAAGTGGAGGATTGCCAGACCGAATTTCAAGGCTGTTCCCGATACACGCGGGATTGCTTCCTTGGCGTGCCTGTCTTTCGCGGTCTCATCCCTCCGAGGACGCTTAGCCGACTGTATGGTAACAATGGGCTCAAGCGCCACGCTCTTCGCAATGTGGCCTCGGCCGAACCCTAACTGAAAAATCGGGGCCTGCGTTTTACGGGTCTTGGGGATTTTTAAAAATTTCATTCTGTTTCCGGCAATTCATTTTTATTATATTTTACAAAAGTATGCATCTGCAGTGATTGGAAACATTCTTTGAAACCTGGTCCTCCTGGGGCGCCTGGGCGGCTCCGTCGGCTAAGCGTCCAAGTCTTGATTTTGGCTCAGGTCGTGATCTTGCGCCTCGTGAGTTCAAGCCCCGAGGAGCCTGCTTGGGATTCTCTCTCTCTCCCTCTCTCCTGTTGCCCCTCTCCCACTCTCTCCATGAAAAATAAATTTTTTTAAGCTGGCCCTTGGGCGATATCTCTGAGAAGCACCAGGCTGCTAGAGAGAAGAGACTTGTCCACACTGTCACGGGCACTCCAGGTTTGGCCTCTGAGAGCAAACCGCTAAATGAATGAGCGTGTGAAGGACCGACGGTAAGGCACAGGGAGGAAGGTGCCCGGGATCCTGGTTTCTCGTTTAGGACCATGCAGAGAGCGAGAGCTTGGGACTTCAAGGTCATGGCCAGACTCGATAGGAGCATCACTAAATGCTCCCTCTCCTGACTTTAATTTTTTAAATGTTTATTTATTTTTGAGAGAGAGAGAGAGAGAGTAGGGGAGGGGCAGAGAAAGAGAGGGAGGCACAGAATCCGAAGCAGGCTCCAGGCTCCGAGCTGTCAGCACAGAGCCCGACGCAGTGCCTGAACTCATGAACCGCAAGATCATGACCTGAGCCGACGTCGGAGGCTTAGCCCGCTGAGCCGCCCAGGCGCCCCTCACTCTCCTGACTTTAAAGGAGGACCTGAGAGATCTTTTCCCCCAAGTCACGGAAATGACCCAGCAGGGAGAAGTCAGGTGAGGGCCACGCACAAATAAAAAGCAGCATTCATTCACTGCTCACGATTATAAAGTCCGGCGAAGTGAGC
Source organism: Paguma larvata (assembly GCA_030068075.1). Lineage (NCBI taxonomy): Eukaryota > Metazoa > Chordata > Mammalia > Carnivora > Viverridae > Paguma > Paguma larvata. The sequence continues at coordinate 38,566,270 of CM057844.1, forward strand.
AGACTAAGATAAACATTCCCCTTACCGGCCCGAACGAGTAACAGGAAACACAAGCCACAGGCACAAAGCTCTTATTTTAAGCACCGCTGTTTCAGAGGAAACTTCGGGACCATTTATTCAGGGCGAAGAACTTGAGGAGTGGGCAGGGTTCACCCTGGGGCACAGGCTCGGCTGTGAGGGAACCGACTGCGGCCTGGAGTTTTTGCCTCAGAACGTGGGCAAGAACTCCCCAGTCCAGAAGGCTCCCTGGCTCACCTCGCTGCAGTTTGCAGTTTCCCACAGGCTCGCTCCAGAAACAAAGAGATCTTCATTCTACTCTCTTCAGAGACCCGAAACTAGAAAAATGATATGCGCTCTTCCTAAGTTTGCCTATAACGTCGGGCACGGGAAAGCAGAGTCAAAATGGCCCCCAGTCCGAAGCGCTTCCTCTGCGTGCAAATCTGTAGACCGACCATTGTCCTCCCCCGCTCACCTCGGTCTCCCCACGTGCACGTGGAACGATTACAGGAGGCGAGTCAATACGAGAACGTGTGTAGCACGCTTGGCTCAGGCCTGACATGGCGTGAGCCTTCACCGAACACTAGCTCGGGGCTCTTGCTCATCACCGACCCAAGTGCAAGCCCGAAAGAGTCTTGACCAGTAACAGGCGCCATTTATTCAACACTTGCTGTGCGCCAGAAACAATGTTAAGTGACACATTTATAATCTGGCGGGATTCTTGGTGCAACCTCTGAGGTAGCTACTCTACTCGGTACCCCCTTTTAGAGACGGGGACTCGGGACTCGGAGGGATGGGGTCCTCCGTCCCAGCTCCACCAGCCCAGAGGTGGCCAGGCAGGAGTGGAACCGGGCTCCTCCCCAGCTGTGCTCCCGGTCCTCACCCCAGCTCGCGTGCCCTTGGCTTCCTGGGGCGGGAGATCGTGGGCACCGGCTTTGGCTGGCTTTGTTGTTGTTCTCAAGCCTTCATCATTGGTATGATTTTACAAAAACTTGGCATTCCCTTAAATTCTTAAAAAAATATGTTCAGTTCTTAAAGGTCCCTTGAGGCGGGGGGGGGGGGGGACGGGGGGGAAGGTTTTGATCAATGACTTAGTTCTCTTCTTAAGGCTGAATTTAATAAGGCAAAGTCACTGGATCCCCGTTAACAAGTTGAGTTGTTTGTTGGTTTATTTTCATTTTGGAAACTCCTCTCCATAGTGAACCACTCTCCCTCTGCTGAAAAAATCCCGTGAGGAATTCTGATCAGATGCCGGGGCTGTGGGACGGATCCCCTGGAGGGTATCGTGTTTCTAGAAGGCTCCTAGAAGGCAACAAGTCTTGCAACCTGACTCTTAAGTGACTTTTTACCTGTTGGATTACCTCAGGGCAAGGGGGAAAGGACACACGCATGCTTTCTGCTTCCAAACAAAATTACGTATTCCGTAAAGGAAGAGATGTTTTGGAAACCAACAACTGAAATTACCTTGACCCTACAGAAGGCGGCGCCGAAGGCTGAGGGCCCCAGAACCCAACGACCGTCTCTGCCCCTTGTCTGTGTGATCCTGGGCAAGTTCCTTAACATCCCTGTGCCTCGGTTTCCTCATCTGTAAAACGTGGGTGGTAACAGTAACAGCACCTAAACCCGTGTCTCTGTGAAGACAAGATAGGGTTTGCCAGAGACCGAGGGGTTTTCCCAGAACTCTCGGGATAAAACTGGGAAAGTCCCAGGCGAACCAGGAGGAGATGGTCACCCTGAGCCGAAAGGAGGGCACGGTGGACACGCGTTAGGAGCAAACCCTTGCACGTTTCGCTGCTCCAGAGTCTTCGCCGTTCTTGTCCACGGCTGCCTCCAGCAACCATCGTGTTCCTTGCCGTTGGTGGCCACGGTCCTCGTGTATGTATTAGCCACTCTGTAGGGGCCTTCCGTGTGCCTGCAACGCCTCTGATGTCACAGCCCCAAAGTCCCCAGTAGATGCTTCTTGCCGTGCACAGAACAAGCTTCGAGAGACTTCATCATATGCCAGGCAAGCAGCTTTCAACAAATCCTGATCGTCCTCGGCCCTCAGGCAGCATCTAACTTGCAGGTTAAAATGGAGCAAATGCCGTGTGGTCCCGGAGGCAGAGATGGGAGTGACGTGTCTATATCCAAGGAACGCCAGTGAGTGCCAGCAACCACCGGAAGCTAAGGAGATAGGCCTGGAACGTTCTTCCTCGCAGCCTCCAGAAGGAACCACCCCTGGCAGCACCTTGATTTCGCACTTCTGGCCTCCAGAACCCTGAGAGCCCAGACTTCTGTTGGTCGAGGCCCACTAGTTGGCGGTACTTGGGTACAGCGGCCGTGGGAAATGAGCACCGCCCCCTCCACAAGCCAGGCTTGTGTCCTGACAAACGCAGGGGCCTCTTCCCTGCCGGCCGTCTGCCATCCCTCAAATCTGTCTCAAAACCCCAGTTTCTGGGGACCTCCGGCTGGCTCAGTCGGTGGAGCGTGTGACTCTTGATCTCAGGGTTGTGAGTTCGAGCCCCACTTTGGGCATGGAGGTTACTTAAAAATTAAATCTCTAAAACAAAACAAAAAAACACCAGCTTCTGACTCGCAGCTGAGAAACACCCAGTGACACCCAGCACCTCCACCAGCACTTGCCAAACTTATTTGAGGGTGAGCATCCCGCAGATGGTAGTCAAAATTACAGGTTCCCTGGCCCGGTTCCAGAACTCCAGAAATGGGCTTGCAGAAAGGGAGCCTTAGGAATCTGCATTTAAAAAAAAAAATTTTTTTTAATGTTTATTTACTTGAGAGAGAGAGAGAGCATGAGCAGGGGTGGGGCAGAGAGAGAGGGAGTCACAGAATCGAAGCAGGCTCCAGGCTCTGAGTTGTCAGCACAGAGCCCAACGCGGGGCTCGAACTCAGGAACGGTGAGATCATGACCTGAGCCAAAGTCAGACACTCGACCGACTGAGCCACCCAGGCGCCCCGGAATCTGCATTTTTAATAAACACCCTACATGATTCTTGCCTCAGGCACGTTTGGGGCACGCCGGCCCACAAGATAAAATCCAGAAGAGACCAAGGCTCTTGGTTCAGTGACTCACATGCCATGGCACCAACTCCGATGCGAATGTCACTTCCCAGGCTTTCTAGGTCTTCCAGGCCCCTGGGCTGCGTGCCTCAGTGTCCAGCTTGCTCGTCACCCCGACACGAGGGCGCGTGCCCACCTCGGGAACCACTCCGGTCTCACCATTTTCCTCCCTAAAACTGCTTTGCATTTCCTCCTGCTTAGTCCAGACTCTGGAATCTGAGTGGTGCCACAGCCCTGAAGCTTGTCTCTGATCATTCGGAGACAGCCTTTCAGTGGCCCCGGAAGAAAGCCCAGACTCCACCTCGCTGCCTGCAAGGCCCTGCCTGGCCGGCCCTGCCCGCCTCTGGCACTCGGTCTCCTCCGAGCCGGCCTCCTTTGCTCGAGAGTTCCAGGCACGGGCTTTCCTTCAATTCCTCAAACACACCAGGTTTTCCCCCGCCTGGATCCTTCGCACGTGCTCTTCTCTCTCCCTGCCGCCAACACCTTCTAAGACTTAACTTTCGCCTCCTCAGAGCTTCTCCCACAATCATCCTAGAGAGAACACACGCGCACACACACGCACGCGCACACGCACACCCCCCCTCCATTTACTCTCAGTCACTACCCTCTGTTCAGGCAATTGCCAGCATTTAAAAATCAGGAAGTGGGGCGCCTGGGGGGCTCAGTTGAGCATCTAACTTCAGCTCAGGTCACGATCTCGCGGTTTAGGAGTTCGAGCACCACGTTGGGCTCGGTGCTGACGTCAGCTCTGTGCTGACGAACACTGGAGCCTGCTTCAGATTCTGCATCTCACTCTCTTTCTGTCCCTCCCCTGCTCGTGCTCTGTCTGTCTGTCTGTCTCTCTCTCTCTCTCTCTCTCTCAAAAATAAACATTAAAAAAGAAATCAGGAAGCTTCAGGGGCACCTGGGTGGCTCAGTCGGCTAAGCGTCCAGCTCGGTTTCCGCTCAGGTCACGATCTCGTGGTTCACAAGTTCGAGCCCCGTGTCAGGCTCTGCGCTGACAGTGCAGAACCTGCCTGGGATTCTCTCTCCTTCTCTCTCTGCCCCTCCCCTACTTATGCACACACTCTGTCTCTCTCAAAAAGGGAGAAAAAAAAACTTGAAAAAAATATCAGGAAGCTTCACATAACCACGTCCAGCCACTGGAAGAATTGGAAGAGCCGCCGGTCCAGAGCCCGCTTTCTCCCATAGCCACACGGGCTGGCGCCGAGCCCTTTCCTGGAGCAGGCGTCCCCCGCAGGCCTGCCCAGCCTCTCCACTCCTTGCAAGTTACCTGCCTGCGACAGAAACAACCTTGTGCCTCTGTGACACTCCCTTGCCCCCCTCCTTGCTCATCACCTGTCTGCCTTGTGGAGAGAGACGGCTTTATCCCCCGGAGCAGCCCCGGCGTCCCGCCTGCGCCCGGCACATAGCTGGACCCCACCAGACATCAGCAGATGAAATGAGATGTCCTGCCCCCTCCCTGTGTCCCATAAGCCACACCATTCATTTTGCCATTTAATTACACCCTGCCCTGCATCACTCATTACTTCGCTGCCCCCGGCGCCTTCCTCCTCCCTAGAGCTCATGAAAACAACAAATCTGATCCTTTCATTGGCCAGCTGTAAACATCGGAGGGGTCTCCCAGCTCCAGCTGGAGAAAGCATAATCGTCACCAGCGCGGAGGCATCTGAGGCCCTTCTCTGGTTTCCACCTACTTCTCCGGCCCCCCCTCAGGAGAGGGCCCTCGCCCAGCACACTCGCGCCCCACGCAGTGGCTCAGGGAACACGCCATGTTCTTCCCCTGCCCCCACGACTCTGCCGCTTTCCCCGGAATGCCTCCTCCCTCGGCCCGCACCCCCCCTCCCCATGCCTCTAGCAAACTCCTACTCATTCTTCTGCCCTGGTGCTAACCAAAGTCTCTTCGCTGTGAAACACTCCAGAGCCCCCCAGGCTGACTTAGTCACCCAGCCTTTTCTGCCCCCGCCCCCTCTTTCATACCCTGGCCTTAGCAGTGAGTAAGGGCTCAAAATAGCAGCTGGTGTCTTCCGAGTGCCTGCCGCGTGCCAGGTACAGAGTGAGCTTTATCGCTTTTAATCCTCACACTCATGCTGAGCCCCCGCCTGGAAGGAAGCCTCCCCCGCTCCCCGCAGCGCCTCCCCCCCCCAGCACACACAGATGCAGGAGGATCCCCTTCTTACCTCCAGCTTCCCGAGAGGCCATCCCTGCTGCCTCATGGTAACTTTTCTTTCTCCTTCCACACCTTGCCCCCCCCACTCACCCCCCCCCCCGGCCTCCCCATCTCCCTTCCCTGCTTTAGTTTTCCCCATGACTCCTCTCACTAACACATACACGTTCTCATTCAACAATTTGTGTATTCTGTCTCTACCCCGTGGAATGGCAGCTCCAGGGGGGCAGGGATTTTGTCGCGGCTCCTTTACTGCTGTATGCTCGCCACCTGGAATCAGTGCCTGGCACATAATAGACACTCAATAAATATGTATTCAAAGAGGGTAGATCTTACGACTAGCTTCAGTTTACTCCCAAGGGAAGTGGTCTTCAGAGAGGTGAAGACGTGTCCCACACATGGGTGGTGGTAGAGCCGAATGTGATCTCTGGGCGGTCCACTCCCAACACCCCCCGCACCCTCGGCTGCAGTGGCCACCACTTCCTGAAGACGTCTCTCCATCTCTGACTTCTCAGCCTGCGGTGGGTTCCTCGGAAGCAAGAACTCTATTGTTTCATATTTGCGTTTCCTTGCCTGGTCCGTGGTTGGCGCTCAGGGATGTCTGTGGAACCAAGCTATCCGTGAACTGGGCAATGCTAGCTGGTAGGCGCCGTAGCTTCGTTTTTTATCCTTTATCTCCACGCGAGAGACAGTGTTCTGTGCATAGAGGCTTTACTTATTGCACCAATGAATTCTGTTATACGGCCATAGGTAATAAAAATAATTAGCAATAATGACAGTAACAGGTAACCTTCATGAAGCCCTTAGTCTGTGCTGAGCCCTATCCTCAGTGCTTTGTACGAGAATAAAGACCATGAGCTCTCTTCTTATCCTCAGTTTACGGAAGAGGAAATGGAAGCTCAGAGAGGTTAAGAACTTGCCCGAGGTCACACAGCTAGGAAAGCGCAGAGGCCAGATTTGAGTGTAGGTACCTAGGAGTCCCGTTCTTCACTACCCTAGGCTGCAGCTCAGCCTCTCTAAGAGACAGCCATTAAAAGGCCACCCTGGGTGAAAACAAGAGTGGTTTATTACACATTTCTGTTTTATTTCAAGGGATTTCTTGAAATTCTTCCAAAGGCTTTGGTAGGCAGTGTTCCTTGCTAAATAGTAACCGCTAGTAGACATACTGCACTTGATGGTTGGCAGAGTGCATGCAGGCTCTCGTCTGATCCCTACAACAACGTGACGAGGTGGCTGTTCCTGTCTCCTCTCCTAGAAGAGGAATCTAAGCCTCTGAGCGGACAAGGTCCGGAACAAGGTCAAGGTCACCCGGCCAGGGAGGAGCAGAGCACGGGCTCAAGTTAACTAACGTCCCTCACTCGGAAAAAATCATTAAGATCTGAGTGTTTCCAAATAGAAAGCTCTTCCATGTTACTTCCAAGTCGGTAAGCTAACCCACCGGGAAAAACACTCGGCCCGGCTCCTGGAACCGGTGGGACCCTCGTAAATGTTAATCATCATCGTCTTCACCGACACCTCCTCGGAACCGGAACGTTGTAGCTGATCGCTGCAGCCTGCCCGTTGAGCCTGATGGGAAGTTTACACTTTCCATCCTGGTTCGTCCGTCCCTGGCGACATCGAGACGGTGCTCCACCTGCCTTAACCCCGGGGGTGCCGTAGAGGGTTAACAGCCGGAAGGGATTGTGGGGATGAGCTCAGCCAGGGCCTGCATTCGCAGATGGAGAAACTGAGTCCTTGCGAGGCAAAAAGTCAGAGGGCAAACTTCTCAAGAGCCGGGCTCTCGCGCTGGGCCGGGCACGTACCGCCTCCCGCAAAGATGGGCTTTTACGGAAGCAAAGGGCGTCTGGCTTCTCAAGGCCTACAGGAGCTTCGTTTCCGGAGCTTCGAGCGCCCGCCCCACCCCCACGCAAAGTACCAAAGTGTTATAAGCTATTACCCAGAAAACCGATCACGTGACTTAATTCCGCCTCTGCTAAAAGGCTTAAAATGCTTTGGTGAGTAGTCCGAGGTTCATGAATACACACTTCAACTCTTTCTCAAAGAATTATTAACCAGTTCCGTCAAAACGGGAACGGGAGCAATCAAGGAGAAAAAAGAGCTGGCAAGAGAAACGTCTTGAATAAAAGCTTACCACCAGTACATATGACTTCTTGGCACCTCTGTCTTTTTATTTCCCCCCTAAGAGTTGGAGGATGAAGGAAAGAAAGAAGTTATTATTGTATAGGACATGAATCAATAAAACTAATCGTGGAAAAGTACAGACCGTTTCCAGCTCACAAGGTAGGTTCCAAAAGACAACAGTCGTGGTAAGTCGTAGAAGACTTCAAAGACAGAAAGTATGGAAAAGGAAGACGCGACAGACATGTAACCCTCACGGGTTTTTCCGGAGGGCAGAGACGGGCTGGAGGCACCCGGCGGTGTGGCTGGGATAAGCAGCGGAAGCCCATTCCCACCGAACGATTTCGAGAACCTGTAATTTATTGAGTTCCTATCACACCGTACGTCTCTCGCTAACTCCCCGGGTACTAATTCGCTGAGGCATGGGCCTCGCTTCTGTTCCACACGGACGTCTCGAGCAGCTTTGGCTTGAGGATTTGGGGGTGGGGAGGGATGATGGAGAGAAATGAGATTAGGGCTCGGTCTTGGAACCAAAGAAACAGAAATACAAACCCTCCGTGCTGGTTCTCTGGGCTTCATGCGTCTCGAGGAAGGCTGAAGTTCAGGCCCTGCCAACCCGCGTGTGGCCACAAGCGCTCTCGGACTGAAAGGGGGTCCCCCTCCTCCACAACGCACTTATCAGATTCAGACTATCTCCCACATTCCTTCCTTGCGCAGCTCAGGCACACCTATGACGCAAGCCTCAGAGCAAATTCCGCTCAGGAGATCCAGGAAGCTCTGGCCTGGCCCTCCCTTCTAGAAAGGAAAGTCCATGAGAGACGCCACACCCAGAGCAGGGGAGAGAGGACGTGACAACACCTCCAGGAATGCGGGGCCCACGCAGGTGTGCTGGCATCCACGAACTTCCTTATGAAAAGGGCCTGATAAATCAGTACGGAGAACACTAATAAAGCTCAGCCAGCTGCCCAAGAATCGCGCGCACTGAACTGGGGCCCTGGCTTCCGGGCCCTGGCGACTGGGGAGAGGAGGGCGACAGCTGAGAATACAGGTTCCTAAAGGCTGTTCTTGGAGTGGGATCCCTGGGTGTCCCTGAGACCTTTGTAGGGGATTCTCAAAACTAAAACGACCTTCCCAATGCTAACACGTCACTTCCTCTTGTCACCCTCGTCGTCTCACAGGTATATACAGTGGTGTTTTCTGCAGGGACAGGACATGTGATGACTATCCCCCCCCCCCCACGACTATTGGAAGGTGCGCTTTTGTGTTCCTGTGCTGGAACATTCTCCGTTTTACTTCTCATACGATCAGTAGTCAAAGACATAACACGCATAAATAAAATCCTTGGGGGCCTCTGTCATTCTTAAGAGTGTGAATGGGTCTTGAGACCGAACTGTGGAGCTGCCCCATGACAACGCCACACCTCATTCCCAGCGCTTCTGGAGTCACGCGGCAGGTGCTTTTGAACGGGAGGTGGAGGCAGCAGCCTTATTCTTATTCTGCTTGGGATGGGATCCCTCTCATCTGTACTTCTACCCCAAGTGGCCAGAAAAACGTTCAATTCCCTCGCGAACACTTGGTGAACTGAAACTCCTCCCCCACCGCCAGGGGGAAAGCGGGGCTTCTCACCTTTGAGTCCAGGTGGGGGCAAAGTTAGCATGGAGAAACCACACTCCCTCCGCACCAGCACCCAGCAAGGACCTGTCTGGGTCAGGTGCCATGCCACCTGCGACCCCGGGAGTTGATGTCCCTGCCTCCTCATTGCTTCCTTTCTGGGGGCGGGGCCAGATTACTCCAAAAACATGAAAAAACAAAACAAAACAAAAACCCTGAAACCTGTCACACAGGGGCTGGCAAGGGATCTGAGGGAGGTAGATGATGAGGGGAAGGCCCTGAGGACTCAGGGGGAACGGAGCACCCTAACCAATTCCTCCCGGCCACGTCAGGGTATAACCGTTCCTGCCCCCAGACCCAGGTGGGCGCAGAGGAGGGGTCAACAGCTCTTCGTGAGCAGCGGCCCCTGGTGGGTCCTTCTGCAGGTGGGTAGGGGGACTTGAGGGCCTTCTCCCACTTCCTGGGCCTGGCCAGTGCTTCACAGGGTCCCTGTGAGAAGAAACCGGCTCTGGGGCGTTTGGAGAGAAGGGTTCGGTCTTTCACCAGGGACACAGCTCTGTCACTCTACTCGGAGCAAAGAACATTGTCCTGAGGCTGTCATCGGTGCAAACAACGAATGGCCAAGAAACGGCTGGAGGAGGGAGAGAAAGACTTAAGAGGTTAAAAATAAATAAATACAAAATAAGCAAAGGAAAAAGAAAGCCCTGGAAGGCCGGTCTAGAAGTCCTCGGGGAAGCCAGACCTGAGGGCAGCCATCCTTGATCCTCAGCTCACTTTCGCTCCCTCAAGGCGCCCTCTCGATCCCGTAGGACCTGACGGATTGCAGAAAAAAGTCTCTACGACAAAACCAAGCCCGAAGAGCCCTGAGGTTCTCGCCTAGTAACTGCTGCAGAGGCGGGAAAACTTATTTTGTAATCAGACTTGCAGCCAGACCAACTGGGTGGGGGTGGGGGGGGCGCTGCTGCAGGCTGCAGCAGCCCGAAGCGGACGAAGGAGGGGTGGCGGGCGGCGGGAACGGAGCAGCGCCACCCCGCCCCTGCAACCAGCTGGGCTGCGCAGTCCACCCCCGCGCCGGGCGCGCTCTCGCCAGGACTGGGCGATCAGCAGCGTGCCTGCGCTTGCGCAAGAGGCCCAGCCGCCCCAGCTCCTCTCCAGGTGCGCTCGCGCTTCCGGCCGGCCTTCCCGAGGCGGAAACGCCAGAGCCCGCGCATGCGCCTTCTAGATGTCCTGCTAGGTCCGGGGAGGAGGCCCAAGGCTTCAGGTGATCCCGCCCCTCCCTCGCAGCGCGGGGCCAATCGCACGGCGGAGGGCGGGATTTTCGAGAAGGCGGTCCGCCCACGCGCTTCGCGAGGAGGGTATCGATTGGTTGGCGGCGCGGGCGCAGGTGCGCGCTTCCTATTGGGTGTGGGCGGAGCGCGAGCCGCCGAGGCTTCTGCGGAGGCTGCAGGTGAGCGCGCGCTCGCGCCGCCGCTCCGGCCAGGCTCGGGTGCGCGCGCGCGCGGGCTTGCGGGGGAGGCGGCCGAGAGCGAGACTGCGGCGCCTGTCGCCTCTGCTCCGCCCCCTCCTCCTCCTCCTCCGCCGTCGCGGCCGCAGCCGAGGCCCAGAGGGAGGGAGCCGCGTCCCCGCCCGCCGCGCCGCCAGTCGGACCCTTGGCCCCGCCGCGTGAGGAGGCAGCCGAGCGGAGCTCTGCGCGGAGACCCGGGCCGCGGCCGCCCCTCTGCAGGTGCCTGTGAGGAGGCGCCCGAGCCGCAGCCGCGTCCCCAGCCCGCCGGCCGCACACTCGCTCCCTGCGCTCCCGAGGGGCGGCCCGGCCGCAGGAGGCCGCCGCGGGGCCCGGCCTCAGCATGAACCGCAGCCACCGGCACGGGGCGGGCAGCGGCTGCCTGGGCACCATGGAGGTGAAGAGCAAGGTGCGCGGGGCCGGGGCTGGGCGGAGCCGCCGGCCGCTGGGGGCCGGGGCAGGGAGGGGGGCGGCCCGGGCGGCCTGAGGGGGTGCCCGGCGTCTGCAGCCGCGGGGGGTGCGGCAGCGGGATTTGGAGGCAGGAGGTAGCGGAGAGGAAACTTGCGGAGAAGGGGGCGAAGGTGGGGCTTGGGTTTGCCGCTCGCCCAGGTGGGAAAACCAGCGGAGCGCTTAATCTCGCTCCTAAATCTCATTCCTTTTCAGGGATGGGAAGCGTTTGAGCGCTGGGTGGTACGAAATCTTTGGGGGGAGATTCTGGCTCCCGGTCTATGAGTCAAAGGCATTTGGAATAACGCGTGGCCACACAATGTGCCCCCTTTCTGTGGTTCAGGGGTGCGTCGAGCTGGTGAAAGGGGGAGCTCAGTGAACTCAACAACCCTTTCAAAGTTAGCTTTGCTTCCTGCTCGGGATTTTTCCAGCACCAACTTTGGTATGCGTTTCATCTACAAAATTAACGCTATCACCTTTCCTTTGAGTAGCACTTTACAGTTTGAGGCTGGATGCTCTTTTCATTCCATCGCGCTTACCCTTTTCACATCAAGTGTTTTCATTCTCGACCGAACGGCATGCCAGTCTGCTGAGAATTCCGTCCCTGTCCTCTGAATTCCTAAACTGCCAGGCTCCCCGAGCAGGGTAGTCTGTAGGGATTAGTTAGAGAATGCTTTCCTAAAGGGGGTTTTTGAGCTGGGCTCCGAAGGTGATCAGCGACCGCAGGCACGTTTGCAAGCAAGCGTTTCCATGAGTCCAAGAGCCAAAAAGAGCTTCATCTCCTTTGCTTCTCCGAGAAAAGGGGGGGGGGGGCTCAGAAGGGTGATGACTTGGCCCAGCTCTGCTTTGCTGACAAAACCCGAAGGCCTTTTTCCAGGGTAACTCTTACACTCTGTAGAATACAAACGAGAAAACCAAAACACTACAAGCCTGGGGGAGGAGTACAGCCTCTATCAACTTCAGAAAGAACCAAACGTCATTGAATGTAAGCCTATTTAGGGCAAATACAAAATCAGGGAGTGGCTTCGAGTGAAGTTAAGCGAGGCTGTGGGTACAATGGTTTTATTATCTAGAGTCGATAAGCCGAGTTCTGTAGGTTGCTGTAACTGAGACCCTGACGTCAAGAATATTTACATTTATTTTTTAACATCATTTGAAAATGTTATTTGTGACTTCAGTATCAGGAGAGGCACTGGTTGCAGACACCGTTGCTTAATAAGAGTAGAGATGCAATTAAGGCAGTTTAAGGAATACGCTCTTCCCTGTGTCCTCCATGGAACTGTCACAGCAAATTGCAAGGACATGCTTAAGCTAAGGGTTCAGATGACTCCAGATAGACGGAGGTTTTCCTTGAGCAGCATAGCGCGGTAGTGGTTCTGTGCCCAGTGGTTGAACTTTCTCAGGCATTTCTGTTATAAATCGAGGTTGCGCCTGTGGGAGTTGAGGTTAAGAAAAGAAAAACACTTAATGATATTGCACAATTTTAAAATTCAGTTCGCGGTCCTAATCTTGGTAGCAAGTCTTTAATTTTTTTATCCTAGGGAAAATGAGTAGAGATTCTAGGTGTGCCGATAAATACAACCAAATGGGAATTTATCTCTTAGACTAGAAACCTGGAGCGTCTTGGGACTGGAATTTCAGGCTTTCTGCCCCGTCTCTGCTGTCAACTGACCTGCGAATCTTTCCCATACTCTGTCTGTTACATGTTACATATTTGAGCTGCCAGGCTGCGCTGTTAGTGAACCATGTCTCTTAAAGAGGTAGGATCGAGGCATTCTGAGAACCCGCATCAGAAAGTGTGTTTCCATCATGGTGCTAGCTGTCGATGAATAGACACAGTATTAGGTGCTGTTTTTAATGTGTCTGTGACACCTTGTGTTTTAAATAGATATTGTTGGCACATTTATTTTTAGCGGATTAAATTAAACATTTGTCCTCTTTATCATGTAAAAAACATTTGGACAGATGTTCGAAGTCGTATTTCCCTTTGTCACCGATTTGGTGACATCAGAGGTTTTTACAAAACCGATGGTCAAGAGGTGGCCAGCCACGACCAGGTGACATGCGAATCCATGGTGCAGGGTCTCTCTTCTTCTCTGTAGAAAACAATGTCAACTGGATTACCTTTGTGGAGCTAGGAAAGTTCCTAATCAATAACGATGGCGGTGCCCTTTAATAACCTTGGGACAGCTTCTGAGCGGTACATTTTCTAATCGTTATTCATGGGCAAACAGTATTAAAGTTAAGTTTGCATTTCTCGGATGTACCAACAGATGCGGAGAGAAGGGTGTCCATTCTCCCAGGGGAGGCGGCCAGATTCTGTGTGGCCAGGACAAAGTCGACTGAGCTAAAAAGGAATTATAAATGGTTCCCATAGTGGGTAGCTGTTGATTGGGTCTTAATTTTCTCTTAGTCTTTTTCTTCGTGTAGTTAAACATTCTCTTGATCCTGTTTTTCTGCAAGAAGCATAACAGTTTCTCTTGTTTGGTTTTGTTTTCTGCTAACAACATTTGCAAAAGGGCACAGCCGATGTGAAGCCATACAGTTTTTCATTGTTTTTATCATAACACTTAAGGAAGAGAAGAAAATGTTACGCAAAAGCTTTTCACCCAAAAGCTTTAGCAGAAACATTGGAGCCCTAAATGTGCAGTTGCTAGCTGTTACTCTCATTCGCGTACCAGAAGTGATAACCCTGGCATGAATCAGAAAACACCAGCAACCCTGCCTTATGATGCCAGAATAAAGAAAATGGAGGAGAAACTGTGACTTTTGATAACATCATGAGACGAGCTCTGATATGAAGGGTGTTGCCCAGTTTTTATTTACTTTGAAACATGAAGGCGTGACTAAACTTTTTTGAGAGTTTTAGGTATGAGTCACCTTATTTTCTTGACAAATGTTGGTGTTTATGTTTCAGGAATGTGTTTTGGAAACTTTTTAAATTATTTATTAGAGGTAAGAGTTGGCTTTAAGGAGTTTTTAATTTAATTTAAAACTGGTGAGTAGCGTGGGTATTTGTAAGGCCGATGAACGTCTTAAATACAACAGACAGTGACTTCAGATATCCCACGGGTCCTTGGGAAGGTGAATTGACACATTTGTAACCTCTCAAATTATTCTGATGGGGACTTTCTGCATGACGCTTACGGCTGTGTTAGCATTACATCACATCAGAAGACATTAGTAGTTCTTGTTAATAGTAGGTATTTAGAGGGAAAATGAGTTCAGTGGTAGAACACATTTGGCAAACATTTGTTTAAAATTAAAAAAAAAATCAACCATAGGGCTGAACTGAGTGTGTGATATCCGGTCTGCACAGTGATGCCTAAGAGTGTGATCATAGTTACATGGCGTTTCTAGACTTCTGTGGCCGGGACGCTTTTTGAAGAAGGCTGATTAACATTTTCTAGGTTTCCACATTGAGGAAGGTAGTCCCTTATTGAGTCCTAGATCCTGTTTGTCAGGGACCAGATGGAGCTATGCTTGGTGTTCAGTGACAGCCACTTTAATCATCTGGCCTTCGGAGAGCACAGGTGTGATTCTAGAGTAGGAAACACGCCCAAAAATCAGAATTGTGAAGGTAAATATTGGGCAGGATAGAGGTGTTTCTGTGAGGATACCCTGCTGATGTCATTGTCCTCCTTACCCACTAATCGGAGAGCCCCTGCTTCAGGCCCATCTCTAGGGCTCAGCACTGTGCCAAGCACATAACCACTTCTTGCATTACGTGGGCGACTGTAGGATATACATTTTATGTATAAATAAAACTTCTTTTTTCCAGCCTTATCAGAGGGAAGATACGCCTTATCTCTAGATCTAGTTCTTATATACCTCTGTTCGTGTGGTACCTTAATGCCAGGAAAATTAAAGTCCCTTTTTTATATGTTGCTGTTAATTCTCGCCACTTCCTGTGAAATCATAATCCCTTTTATAGGGGGAGAAACTTAGGTGGTGTTTGCTAATGGCCAAAGTAAAGACTCGGGCACGTCTTTCTTAACACATGGCCTGCGTGAGCAGAGTACTGCTGTCAAGATCTGGACTCCAGACCGGGTTTGAGCTGAGTCACTGTTGGAGGACAGGCCCCGGTGAGGCCTGCGTACCCCAGGGATTGCAGCGAGCCTGCGTCTCTTGAAGGGAATGCTCCTCAGAGGTGCAGCGGTGAGAAGGCACGTTCCCGAGCCTTCCTTACGCTCTTTTATCTCCACATGGTGGATTTCCGATGATAGGCTGCGTCGCTGCAACTGTCTTTTTTATTAAGGGAAATACCATGCCTGTGAATTTTCCTGTGGCGTGCATTTTCAGATTGGGCCCTGCTACTTATTTTGTTTTTAATTAATGTATTCATTGTATTTATAGTTTGGAGCTGAGTTTCGTCGGTTTTCACTGGAAAGATCAAAACCGGGAAAATTTGAGGAGTTTTATGGATTACTGCAGCATGTGCACAAGATTCCCAACGTGGACGTGTTAGTGGGCTACGCGGACATCCACGGAGACCTGCTGCCCATCAACAACGATGATAATTACCACAAAGCTGTTTCGACGGCCAATCCACTGCTTAGGATTTTTATACAAAAAAAGGGTAAGTACCACTGGGTAGAAAAGTTGTTTTAGGAGTAAAAGTAGTTTTATTTTTCTCATTGACGGGATATGCATTGAATATTCACTTCGGTGAGTAGAATTTTGTCCACTCAGAAGGATGCGTTCCATAGGCTATGACTTTGCAATCAGAGAAACTTTCTAGTTTTTTCTTTAGTGGCAACCAACTTGCAGGTGCTGTACTTACCACTTAATAGATACCTGAAGAGAAGTTTTTTGTTTAGGATATTTTTCACAGAAATAAAGTAAGTTATCTGGAAAACTAGATACGAAGTCATTATTTTGGAGGAATTTAAACGCTGATATTAGTCTTGAAAAAGAGCATTTGAAATAACCATCCTATACGGCAAGCATTTTCAAATGTAATTGAGTTTTAAAACTTTTTAAAAAATTTTTGTGGCCGCCTCCTTGTCTCTGTGTCTGTCTGTCTGCACATGGGCCTGATGTGTGCGGTTTATTCATTGCCTTGGGTAAACGGAGAGGTTTAGAAAGCCAGAGTGACAGCAGCAAGCTCAGTATTGGTGGGATAATGAGAGCCTTTCTACGTTTATAAGCCAACCCAGAGAGCAGCGAGAGAGCAGCTGAGAGAATGGGTAGAGAATACCCTTGAAGGTGGAATTTTATTTCCAATCAGCTGATAAGCCCTGGACCACTCCCAGGGCTTTGGAATTCCGGTGATTGTGTGGCTCTGCTTTCTAGGCTTGGAGGAACCGAAGTCCACCCGCAAACCTCTGAGGGTCACGTTTACACTGTTCACAAAATACTTAGAAGCACACAAATTAATTTTCCCTGAGACCCCTGAGGTGGATTTCGTAGATCCATAACGAGGCCAAGTACAGGAGAGCATTAGTCTAAGAAGATTAACTCGGCTGTTGGGGACGAGGCGGAGTGAGCCGCGGTCTCGGAGCAGAGGGCAAGTAGCCGGCACGAAGAGACAGCTGGGAAGCTGCCCCTGTGGAGGAGGCGGGTGAGGAAAGGGGCATCTCTGGTACCTGAGAGTCACTGCTCCCCACTGCATGGTGGGGACCTGAAGAGGAGTCAGCCAGAGGACGAACAGCTTTCTGAGTTTGAGTCTGATGGCTGGGACGGTGCCGTAAACAAGCAGAATTTGGAAGAGGAACATCGACTTGGAAAGAAAAGGCTTATTTGGGGGGCGCCTGGGGGGCTCACTAGGTTGAGCGTCCGACTTCAGCTCAGGTCATGATCTCAGGGCTTCTGTTGGGCTCTCTGCTGTCAGTGCAGAACCTGCTTCAGATCCTCTCTCCCCCTCCACTCCGCCCCTCCCCCACCAGTGCTCCCATGTGCCTGCGCTCTTTCTCAAAAATAAATATTAAAAAAAAAGAAAGAGGGGTGCCTGGGTGGCTCAGTCGGTCAGGCTTCCGGCTTCGGCTCAGGTCATGATCTCAGTCCGTGGGTTCAAGCCCCGCATCAGGCTCTGTGCTGACAGCTCAGAGCCTGGATCCTGTTTTGGATTCTGTGTCTCCCTCTCTCTGCCTCTCCCTCGCTCTTGTTCTGTCTCCCTCTCTTTCAAAAATAAACATTAAAGTGAAAAAGGGGCTTATTTGGCTGGTGAGTTTTAACTGTGTCATCTAGGAAATAGGAAATAGACTGGAACTTAGGATCGAAATCTAGAAGCTAATCGAGAAGATTGGAAGTCTGGAAAAGTGATGGTTGAAATTCTTGAGAGTGGACATAAGGTCTTGCAGGGATGAAGACAGGGATGGACCCTTGTTAAGTTGTGTACAGACTGTTGGAGAAGAAGGAACAGCAGTAGAGGAGAGAGGACAAAACATTCAAGCGGAACTGGACATTTTGAGCAGAATAGGCTAAATAGTTATTGAATGGTAGGCCTTCCTTGTTAGCATTGTAATTTTCATTAAAAACTTCATCGCTGTTTGGAATGTGTATTTAAATGTGGAGTGACTATTTTTAAACTCCTGCCATCTGACAAAATTTTGTTATCCTTTTGTTAGATTGTAGGAGTTGGGTTTTACCACTACGTGTGTTCGTTACTGGAACAGTAACACTTAGTGACCCTGGGGTTAATCCTGACGTCTGTCAGCATGATGATGTTCTGCTGTTTGCTTTTTAAATGTTTCTATGTGAACAAAAGTTTTCTATGCCCTAGAAGTAAATGTCCAATGTAGTGAACAGCTCTTAGGATTTGATTTAGAAATAGGCAGTGCATTCAATAGGACGTTTTTTGTTTTTTTTTTTAAATAAGTATAATGCAAATAGGGCTTAAGGAAAGCATAAAAGTAAGCTGGTCGAGTCCTGCTTAATAACCCCCCTTCTCCCTTCCCACTCCATCCAGGATAAAATCCTTCCTGCTCTGGACTTTATAAGCATCTTTCTCCACTCCCTGCTCCCTTATCACAGCCCACCAGGCGGGCTTGCTTTCTGTGTCAGACTTGGAAAGCTGGTTGCTTTTCTCCTTTTCCTCGCTCCTCCCATGGCTCCCTCCTCATCATTCGGATCTTAACACACATATCTATCTCCCAAGGGTCTCTTCGGACCACCCTAGCCAAAGCCCTCTGGCCCTCCCACCTTTATCAGACCTGGATACTTATGTAAATACGAGCTACATTATTGTCTGTCTTACAGACCTAGGCAATGCCCTGTGATTCACGGTGATACTTTTTTCTCTTTTAAAGCCCAACAGGTGCAGAAGTAGAAAGCTGATTTTATGTAAACTATAATGGACATTAAATTCAGGAAACTAATGTAAGCATGACATGAAGTATAGTAACATTTCACTGCTTAATTACAATGCATTTCTGTTTCCTTGGCTTGTTGATTCCAGTTTAGGGATCCTTAGGGCAGCAATTACACTTGATTTGGGACCAAGGGATTTTAAAAAACAAACTTCAAAACCATTTTAAATTGTAAAACCGTGTCTTTTACAGTACATCTTTAATTGAAAATCTGGTGCTTCTATTAGGAGTTTCTTTGAATTAAAAGGTCACGGTTGAATGTCTAAACTATTGTTGCATATCTTGAAAGGTTTTATGTTTTATAATAATTTGTTGTTAGAAGAAAGACCCCATACTCTAGGGCTATTATCATGGAAGCAAAACCAAAAGAAGATAAAATCTCTGATACCTTAAAAGTTATATTCACAAAGAAGATTGCCAGATCTTTTGCCAACCCCCTTCCCCTCTTGGGGTTTAAAAGCTTCCCAGCTCCTCACGACAGGCGGCTGAGTCTGAGATCTGTCGATGTGCTCAGACTCCTCCCCAGACCCGATCAGAATAGCCACCCCACAGCTTCTTGCTCCGTTAGCATCGGGTTTTGTATGACATAGACAAATGCATGTATATCTTGGATTTACTCAGAGAGTTTGCTGGAGGCACTAGAAGGGCCTTACTTTTACACACTGTCTCACACAAGACGGGTCTTGTGGCCCAGACACCTGGGCAGGCACCCCATTCCCAGACACCTGGGCAGGCACCCCATTCATCTCAGAACCGTGCAGCGGGCGTTATTTTGTAGGTGCGCTTGAGGGTTCCATTGCAGGGAACCAGGGTTTGACTTAGAAACGCTGAGGAATATGTGTTTTAACTGCAAATTGCAAAGAATAGTTTAACGAAAGGTGTGGCCCAAGAAATAAGGGCAGTAAAATACAAAGAAGAAATTGTGAGAGCAGCATACAACACCTGTTGCTCATGACAGAAACCTGGGTGTCACCTTCGACACATACCTGTTTTTCGGTCAGTCACCAAGCCTATTAAAACTGTTCTAATGATTCTTCGCATTTGTTTCCCCATCAGCACTACCTCCTCTGCTCCAGCCAGGTACCGTCCAGAATTACTGCAGTAACCCCCATCCTCTCCCTCAGGGCCGTTCTCTAGTTTACAGCCTGGGTGCGCTTGACAGGAAAACCCAAACCTTTGGTTTTCTTCCCATTGCCCTTAGGCTGAAGTCCATAATCCTTAACACCCCGGGAGGCCCTGTTTGTCTGCAGGCCCCTGGCTGCCTCTAGCTGGGCTCTTGGCTCCTCCCCTCCCCGCATTGGACTTCTTCGTCTACCCCATCCTGCCCTTCTCTACATTTGTTGGATCCTGTGCCTGGAACATTCTTCCCTCCCTTCTACCTGATTAGCTACTGGCTGCTTTTCCAGTCTCAGCACAAATCTCACTTCCTCGGAGAAGCCTCGTGTCACCCTGCAAACCAGGCCAGGCTCCCACAGTGCAGTGTGTATACACCACAGTTCTCGGCTCCTTTGTAATAATGTAATTGTTTGAAATTGTTGATTTGCCGGCCCCTCTTGTAGAGTGCACCTCTCTTCACTGGATCTGCCTGGCCACATCTTAGCTCTGCTACTGTGTTCTGATTGGTTTGCTTGTATTAGGAAGTGAAGGGATTTGCATACTTTGAATATTGCTTTAGGTGATATTTAATCCTTTTAAAGCTGCCAGATCTAGTTCAGTTAACCATTTTGGATTAGAACAAGGGTTGGCAAACAAGGCTTGCTGGCTGTTTGGGTAAATAAAGTTTCCTTGGAAGACAGCCACACTCGCTCCCTTACGTATTGCCCGTGACTGCTTCTGCAGCAGCGGCTCCCTGACCTGCAGCACCTAAAGCACTTACTGCAGAGCCCTCTATGGGAAGATTCTGTCAGCCCTGGAGAAGGAGAACTTCAGAAATTATTTCCTTCTTCCCCGTCTTCCTCGAACTTCAGATGGGTCATAATGAACTTTCTTGATGACTCTACCGTGAACTGTTACCGTGCGGGGATGCTGCTGGGGCTTTTAGGAGGGTTTGGGTTTTTCCCCAGATTTGCTTTCATGTTGGAGGCATTTCTCGTATCTGTGCCAGCTGCTCACTCGGGGACCCTTGCCCCCTATCCTGAATCTGTGACTCATGACTCTGCGTTAAGACGAGACAACAAGGCCTTTCGGAATTTCTCCTTTGGGAGAGTAAGGAGTCCCGGGGAGCGGCTGCAGGGCTCCCCTCTAAGCAAAGCACCGGAACTTTCTGTGTTACCGGAACTTTCTGTGTAAGGAAGGGAGACCTGCAGTTCCGCTCCGGCAGGCATTCCAAGTGGGCCCTTGATCATAGCAGCTAGGGAGATGGTGGCCGAGGAACAGGCCTGTGTCATACTGCTGCCTGAGCTGCGCTCTGATGGTGCGGGGGGCGGGGAGGTGGCCGTGAACCAAGTTTGCAAACTTTCCATCTCATTCCGAGTTTAGTGCTTTGATACACAGACTCAGGTAGAAATGAACTCCCGGTTCCCTGTGGACAGTCACCTTTACACTTTAGCACTCTGCACCCTGGCCTTCTGCCAAAATATTTCTTTTCCCAGTGGCTGGAAACTGATTAGCTAGATGGGAGAACAAAGGTACCTTTGTACTGGGGCATATTGCTTTTGAGAATTTAGCAGAGAGCATTCAAACAGTCTGGATGCAGTGCCCAATTATGCAGATTTAGGGTTGTTTTTTCTTTTTCTTTTTGGTCAAGTTTCCCATGTAGGCAACTTAATTTTGTTCTCAGTGTGCATGGTCTGGAATTTTCCTTATAAATATTATGTAGGTTTTCTTAATTGATTGTTTTAAAATGAAACGATACTTTTGGGAAAATACATTCAGTAGAAGACTATGTTGATAGGCTTTTGGCCAAAAGTTGCCAAAAAGATTCTTGTGTCACTGGGTTAATTTCCAAAGCCAAATTATAAATAAATTAGTCTCTGTAGGAGCATAGTATGCATATTTTATAAATGAAGACAATTCTCCCCAGGGGGAAAAATGCCAAAAATTAAGGTACCCCTAGTCTTGTACATTTATCAGCAACTAGCTTTTTGTTTGTTTGTTTATTTTAGAGAGAGAGTGAGAGAGAGCTACTGGGGGAGGGGCAGAGAAAGAGAGACAGGATCTGAAGTGGGTTCTGCACTGACAGCAGAGAGCCCAGTGCGGGGCTCCAACTCAGGAACTGCGAGATCATGACTTGTGCCTAAGTCAGCAGCTTAACCAACTGAGCCACCCAGGCGCCCCTCTGCAGCTAGCTTTTGAAGAATGTTCAAGCAACATGAGAAAAAAACACCTAAGTTCTCCACATTCAGACACACACCTGACACTTAAAACCTCATTATGTGAATGTGTGAAGTATTGGTCTGGTAGGAAGATCCGGGTCCAGTCTTTCTCTGTATTTTGTAGTCTTAATGGTTATTTTGTACCCTTAATTTCCCGGTGTAGAGAGTAAAGATGGAAGTATTTATCAACAGAAGGTGGGAGTCCAGGGAAAGAATAGACGCCGAGCCCTCTACAAACGCAGCTCAGCGACACTATCACTGCTATCTGTAGCAGCGGCTGAGATTGATTTTTTAATTTGTTCCCATTTGTTATTTTTGAAACACGATTTCAAGCTTTGTACCTGCTGTTAATTTCATTTCCTTTTGAACCTCAGTCTCTGAGATGTTGTGTTGTGGATGCCTTCCTCCAGCGGTGTGATTTAGGAACACAGATCTGGCTTACGTGCCTGGCTTCCCGTAGTTTACATCGGGATTACAGAGTGCAGGCCGGAAGAGTGAATGCCACCCTGTGGATGTTATTTGGCTCAAGCTGGTTTTTGTTGTTCTTTAATTAGGTGTCTCAGCATTTAAAAATGAGAACATTTTTACCTAAAAAAACAGGCTCCGTGGCAAATTGGAATTGGCCACACAGATTCCTTCAGTGGAAGAAAAGACGCCTACAGCCAGGGGCCGCCTTGCTGTTGAATGAGGCGGCAGCTCCGGGCTGCCAGGGCCCTCCCTCTCGCTGGCGTGTCCCCCCCACCCAGACAGGTGCCTCTGCACTCCGTTGTTTCGCACACAGTGGAGAAAAAAGTTAAAAATCTTATACTTCAGCCTCTTTCAAAGTGGGAAAATGGGAGATTAAGAACTCCCCCTGGAAAGCTGAACGAGAACGTTGACTTGCAGAAGCCCAACATCCCGAAGTCCTGCGTCTGCATCGTCACGTAGTGCGCGCCATCTGCCCAGCCGCCTCTCGCACGCTCCCTTCTCTCGATTCACCTTGGGACTCAGAAGTGTCCCATTTTACGACATTGAGTGGAATGAGAAATATGCACACCGGAGCTTCTGGAATGAATGGAAAATACATTTTAAGTTACACATTTGAAATGATGCTTAAGGATGTGTTTGTAAGGCTTCTCAGAAGTGCGTTTCCCCCTCTTAATGTTTAATAGCATTTGAGCTTTATCAGATCTTCAACGTTGGGGATTTTAGGGTGCGTACTCGAGAGGGCCACCTAGTGGTTTCTTTCCGGTACAGCAGTCTTCCCGCTGCACTACATTCTGATCTGAGTAGCAGCAGCTCGTGTGAAATGTTTGTGTCCCCAATACATGTGAGTTATCGCTTCTCTACAGATTCAGCGGCAGGTAAATGGGTGTCTTTAAAGTATCTCTGTAATCATTGTATTTTATTTTTAAACAGAGGAAGCAGACTACAGTGCCTTTGGTACAGACACACTGATAAAGAAGAAGAATGTCTTGACCAATGTTTTGCGTCCTGACAACCATAGAAAAAAGCCACACATCGTCATCAGCATGCCCCAGGACTTCAGACCCGTGTCTTCCATCATCGACGTGGACATTCTCCCCGAGACGCACCGCAGGGTTCGTCTTTACAAGTACGGCACCGAGAAGCCCTTGGGCTTCTACATCCGGGACGGCTCCAGCGTCCGGGTCACGCCCCACGGCCTCGAGAAGGTCCCGGGGATCTTTATCTCGAGACTCGTCCCGGGAGGCCTGGCTCAGAGCACGGGACTGCTAGCTGTGAACGACGAAGTCCTAGAGGTTAACGGCATCGAGGTCTCAGGGAAGAGTCTCGACCAGGTGACAGACATGATGATCGCCAACAGCCGCAACCTCATCATCACGGTGAGGCCCGCGAACCAGAGGAACAACGTCGTGCGCAACAGTCGGACTTCCGGCAGCTCGGGCCAGTCCACCGACAACAGCCTTCTGGGCTGTCCCCAGCAGGCAGAGCCGAGCTGCGGGCCGGAGGACGAGGACAGCGAGGAGGACGACATCATCATAGAAGGCGACGGGGCGCCACGGCAGATCCCGAAAGCTGTCCCTCATACCGAGAGCCTGGAGTCACTGACGCAGATAGAACTCAGTTTCGAGTCTGGACAGAATGGTTTTATTCCTTCCAGCGAAGTGAGCTTAGCACCCGTAGCAAGTGGCACAAACACAGAAACGCGTGCTCCGGACCAGAAACTCTTAGAAGAAGACGGAACGATCATAACACTATGAAACCTTCGTCTGAATGTCCTCTGAGCGAGGATGCCGGAGGGACGCGTAAGCGTGGCCTGTTGAAAGCAGATGTACCCTCTGACCCAGTGACCCAGAGTAGGCATGAGAAGGAATACTGCAGGCTTCGGGTGTCATGAGAATAGGAGTTTGAGAATTGTTAATATGAACTGGTTTGTCAGAGGTGAGTTGAAAGGGGCCTTTGCTAATGAAATTACGTGCTTTTGCTATTTTGTCTCCAGAGAACTGGACGTCAGGGCACGCTCTCAGAACTCTGAGGGCCAGGTCGTCTCTGTTCAGAGTGGTGGCGTGTTTAACCTGCTGTGCAGAGCCCAGTTAGCGTTTTCTTTTAACTGTATTTTTTTTTTTTAATTCTAATGTGAAGTCCGATTCTGTCCTTTGGTACCTCGGGGACCTCAGCTCCTGTGTTCCTTGTATTTTATTTTGATTCTTTAATGTTATTCCTCTGTTGCTAATTGTTACAAGTAATTTTTTCAAATGCTTCCCCCCCCCCCCCAATCTCTAAGAAATTAAACCGATTGACTGTTTTTGGGAATTGCTTATGTCATAAAGCATCGAAGCCATGGTCTTGAATTAAGAAACTGTAACAGTCGTCCAGGTGTAAAGTCCGCTCTTCTGTAGCTTTCCTGTTTACGAACTCATTCCACGTGCGCACGGCTTACGTTGTGAGAGGCAGTTTCATCGCCTGGTGACATGCGAGACTCTGAATCTCTTCTCTCTCTCATTCCCATCTCACTGGAAACCATTCCTTTTGTTGTTAATGTTTTGTTGGCGTGCTTTTATACTCTTTTAGCATGAGTAGTATGAATCATTTTGGATTAAGAAATGCACCCAAATTAAGAGATTTTTACACACAGGACAAACTTGTGCACTTTTTATATGAGATACGTGGGTTTTCCTTGGTGGGATTTCTAGGAACACTGCCTACACTTTATGAAAAATAATATAGTATTCACCTTGGACAGGTAGCGTTTATTGCTATTAATTTTATGAGGCTATTTATTATTTTCCGATGCACCCTCTTAGGACAAGTTAAAGGTAAGGCTGCCGGCTCCCGCCCCTCGCCTGACTCCACTGGACAACGTGCACAGGCACCGCTCGCACGTAGAAACTAAGAAGGGTGTGAGGCACACACGTCCCCTGTGGCTTACGGATGTTCCCCTCTGAGTTATTTATTATTAATTTTATGGTAGGGCTAGGACGGACAGATAGCTTTATAACTATTGTGTGCTATTGAAACAATGAAGAACTAAATGGCTCCGTTTTGAAGGATACTTTCTCTTTGGTAAAAACCTATGAAGAAGTCTCGATTAGCTGAAGAGAGCTGGACTCGAACACTTTATGTATTTTGCTCACGGCACCACCGAACATGTGACCGCTAAACTGTCAACCGCACAACGTATGGAACACTGTACTTTTTTGTTGAAGTCACCCAGGTTCCTCCACTTACAGGCCACTGTTTTCTAATGGCACTCCAGCTTTGACGTTCTGTGAGTTTATGTAAATTTGACTCTCGAATGGCAGAAAGTTAACACCTAGGTTAAATTTCATTCACATTATAAGCGGTGCAGGGGTTTAACATTTTAAGTAAAAATCCTTTCACACACTACCTCTCTTCTTTTTTTTTTTTTTTTTAACAAAGTTTTAACATCGGAACTTTTCTCTTGGGAAAAATACTTCAGGGCTTGACTTTTTGTACAAATTTTAACTATAAAGTACAGATTTGTCTTGTATGTGTTCACAAAAATGGAAATCGAAGCTGCTAGTGCTTTTTATTTTAATGATCCTGCTAAGGGTGTATGTGAGCGGTGTTTTAAGCTAGATTTCTCATTTAAATTATTGGTGAAATAATTGGTTACTAGACGTATTGTAAAACCAATATAGACCTTGGTTATACAATAAAATGTCAACTCATCGGCAGGCTCAGTCATTTCAGGTGTACCTTATTAACAGAAATATCAGTGGACTCAGCATAAAATTTTGTAGTTAGTACTAAATGTCAAGCCTAACTGTGAATTTTGTTCTGTATCTTGAGTAAATTTATAATGTTCTCATGAGCTATCAACAAAAATATATGTACTTTTGTGAACTATGAATTTTCTAATTAAATTTTACATGCGACATGATTTTTACATGAATGATACTTTGTTTAAACTATCAAATGTCAGTATTTTACTACAATTTTATTATAAAATGTACATTATCACTAAATGAACTTTGATTTTAAAAATCAGATTAGCTTTAGTTGTATATTATTTTTTACAAATAAAGATAGACTTGTATAAAGGATACTTTCTCGTTTGCAAATATATGAAAAGTCACCCAACAAATATTTACCAAGCACTCCGTATATAAAATGAACAGGAAGGAAAATGCTAAGTTCAATAACAATACCCTGACTTCTTTAACTTCTGATTCTTAAAAGATAAACACCAGATCGTATATACATTGACTGCAACTATGTATGAGCGTATGATTACGTACAGGAAGATAGCATTTCAAATGTAGGTATTCTGATTGTGTGAGAGATTGTGCGTGATACTCCGAGTCATCATTTGGACTGTTTGAGATGACTTGAAACAGGACAGAAGTAGTTGTAATGGGACAGTTTGTCTTCTGAGATTCAACTTCACTTAGTTAGGCTTTGTATTCCCACCGTCTGTGGCCCTGCCTGTACAGGGTGGATTCGTTCCTGTTCGTACTGGGCCGTGGGATGAATCGGACCCTCCTACGGGGCCGTTTCTAACCCCAGAGCCCTCGCTCCCCTCGGCTCCGCTGATGGCTGTGCTAACTCTACCAGCCAGTGTGGAGCGTGACCCTGCTGACTCCCTCCCCCAATTTAAAACCAGATTGCAAATCCTCTGAGTGAAAATTCAACAATCAGGCACGCAGATCTCTTCACATCTTCCGCTGGTACACGACTGTGTCCTTCAGTACCGCGTATTTATCTCTGGGTTTCAGGGTCCACGAGACAATGGTGTGGAACCAAAATCCACCTTTCACCCCCCAAAATATGACCCCCGTGCTGTCTGTGTCTTAAATCCCTGCTGCTTCCAAGTTTCTAGTTCTGGGTAAAGAATGGAGTTTGAGGGAAAAACCTAGAAGTCCTAGAAATTTGCAAGGAAAGAGGAGCCCCTCTGTTCTGCTTGCGGGGGCTAAGGTGCTGCAACTAATGGTTAGCAAGAGCTGGTTGTCGGCTTCGGTTTGCCCATCTTCTGGATTGAGGAAACTCGGTTGTGGGCGGTGAAGCTTCGAGAGTGTGTGTGTTGTGATTTGGCAGGTGAGCTCCCAAACAGAGTGCATTACTTGGAGGACATGGACAGTCTTGACTTTGTATCTGTGACAGCGTATCACTTAGTGATGGTGGCTGTTACCTGTAGGGTAGAGTACAGACTCCCGGTGCCTTCTGGTTCTGGGGGGGTCACGCATGTGCCACTTAAGACCTGTAATCGGGTGGATGTCTGACTGTCTGCTAGAAGGGAAATAGAAAGGAAATTAATTTGTGAGATTTAATAACTTCAAAGTCTTAATGAGTTTATCGTTTTTAGTTCCCTAAGAAACATGTAAGATTTAGATAACATTTTAAAAGATAATGTTTTTCCTAAATGGTATTTTATAAAATTTGTGTATTTTATAAATTAATATTAAAATTCAGTGGAGTTCATATTTTATTGACAGTCTGTATTTAACTTTCCCATTTTAAGAAACTTTTGGAAGGGGCATTCGTTACAACACGAGTGTTCTTCATTAATAGGAAGTAATTATTTTCTACTTTATTATAATTAACTAGTTCATTATAATCCCAAAGGATGGATAACAAAGTTACTTAATACAGTATTAGTAAAGGTAACTTCAAAAATTTTTTTCAATTATATGAATAATACATAAATTCATTCTTATTTAAAAAAAGGCTGAAGTTCCTTTTTGGCCACCAGCCATACTCATTTATACTGTACTTTGTTATAAAAAGGAATTTGAGCACTTAAAATAAGTGACTATATGGGCACCTGGGTGGCTCAGTCAGTTAAGCATCCGACTTCAGCTCAGGTCGTGATCTCAAGGTTCGTGAGTTCGAGCCCCGCATCGGGCTTGCTGCTGACAGCCCATTTCTTGGATCCTCTGTCCCCCTGTCTCTCTGCCCCTCCCCCACTCGCTCAAAAATAAATAAACCTTAAAAAAAATGAATACGTAAATCCAATAAAAATTTTGATTTCAAGTGGCAGAAAGTTCAAGTTTTATTATTTCGGAAGTACAGAAATGAGAGACTCACGGTCTGAGAGCAATGGGTAAATTGTAACGTCCAAGGGGCCCGAGTGGGGCAGGGCGGGTGCGCTGGGAGACCAGAGGCCCCATTTACACGCAGACCGCGCACGCACAGCAAACACTCCGCAGTTGTCACGCGGGTGTGTGTGGCCCCAGTGCTGCCAGCCCTTTGAACTTTTCAGAAGAGGTCAGAAATCCAGAATTTCAATGAAACAGTCTGATTTTCTGAAAACACCTCGTGAGACAGACAGGCTGCCAGTTGGCTGTCCCGTCTCAGAACGTTCGCTCAGAGATCCCACGCCACCCGGTGGCTCTGTTTCCGCTGCTGTGACTCCATTCCCCGGAAGGTCGCTGGGAGGAAGGAACGAGGCAATGTGTGCAAAGGGTTTGGACGGGACCTGAGGATGAAGGAGCGCTCAGCCCATGCCGGCGGCTCTGTCCGTGTCCAGGGAGATGGCTGGGGCCCAAACGGATCGAGTGAGCGGCCCAAGGCAGTCTCCTAGTTCAGCGTGACTCCGGAGTGTGGTCCCGGGACGGCGGCATTGGCAGCACCCGGGTGCGCGTTGGAAGGAGAGGCAGGTGCTCAGGCCCACATCGGTTCTCCTGACTAGAACCTCCGCTGGAGGGGCCCGGCCTTGTGCATTTCCCACGCTCTCCCCAGGTGCTTCGAGGACGCTGCAGTCTGGGGAGCCCTTAAATCCAACTCATTCTTTCTCTTCGTTTTTAATTCTTCAAATTTTTTATCATTTTATTTTTTAAGGATGTATTCATTTTTGAGAGAGAGTACAAGTGGAGAGGGGGCAGAGAGAGAGGGGGACAGAAGATCCGAAGCAGGCTCTGTGCTGTCAGCAATGACTCTGAGGCGGAGTTCGAACCCACAAACTATGAGATCATGACCTGAGTTGAAATCATGACCTGAGCTGAGGCTCAACTGGGCCACCCAGGTGCCCTTCTCTCTCTCTTTTTTCATGTTTATTTTTGAGAGAGAAGGCATGCACACACGAGTAAGGGAAGGGCAGAGAGAGAGGCGCAGAGGATCCGAAGCAGGCTCTGTGCCCAATGCAGAGCTCGAACTCACAAACCTCAAGATCATGACCTAAGCCGGAGTTGGACGCTTAACCGACTAAGCCACCCAGGCACCCCTAAAATCCAAGTCATTCTCTGTCTCCTTCATTCTTAGCAGCACTGTCGTAACGAGCATGGCTCGAGTGTCTTCTAAAACTCACAAAAACGATGAAAAGCCTTCATCTCCTGCCGCGTATACCGTACTGTTAACTCCCGTGGCAAAGGAAGCTTCAGTCTCCAGCCCCCTCTGCGGAGGGTCCCGCTCCCTAAATTAGGACAAGCTGACGGGTCAGGGCTGCGGTTCTGACCAACTGCAGTCACTCCCCACACAGATCACCCACCATAGGGATGCAGAGAAGCCTCTGAAAACTTCAGGCTGCATTTTTGTGCTGGGTTATCTGCGGAGAAAGATCGAGAAAAGGCTAGGGTCTGACTCACGGAGCAACCCACAGGCCGTATCCGGGCAGCATGCCTGCCTTGCCCGTTTGGGCTCCAGCGCTGTGCAAACGAGGAGCAAGGGCCTGCACCCATAGTTTCCGACGAAGACCCGGAGCAGGTTACGCGCAGGCGAAACCCGAAACACGGTGGTGTTCTCGTGGAACACAGGGGTTCTGTTCCCAGGCCTCCTGTCCTGCCAGGCACAAGAGCCCTCACCCGTGGGAGCCGGTGAGTTGCTTATCAGGTTTTCTCCAACATTCCCAGAGGCCTCCAGCTGCTGCCTCAGGTATGTACCCGCGGTGACTCAGGCAAAAATCTGTATGCTTAGTGACTCAGAAACTAAATCATTAACTTGGTAAGTGCCCGCGGAGCGGGCGCAAAGGGAGATGCGGGTCTTCCAGGAACGCCGGCGAGGATGGCCGGACGAGACCAGTGACGCTGAACCGTGTCACTTCTTAGGTGGGCCCGAGGCTCAACCTACGGCCCCCCGGATTCAGATCTCCAGTCAGGCACTCTGAGAGCCACAACTCACGGGGATTATAGATGGTATGCCCAGAAATGTAGATTTCATTTCTTTGAATTTCTCTCCAGTACAGCGGGAAAACGTGCAAAAGGCTTCTTGACTTAAACACACACATACACACAACTTTTGATTTAAAATCGGGTATACACATTCACACACACACACACACGCACACACGCGCGCACGCACGCACACAATACCAGACAAGGTGTGAGAAGGAATTCCAAACCAACCTCTCCCCAAAAGGGCCATCATTGTAATCTTTCAGTCCCCCGTGGGTGGAGGGCAACAGTAAAACCTTGGCAATTCGGTCGCGACACAAGAGGGTTTTTCTAGTGAGCTGGCCTGGCCGTCCTTCCTGCACCCCCAGGGTGTCTGGCTGGTGTTCACAGGGCCTGTGCCCAGTGGGGCTGGCATGTGCCTCCAACAGCCAAGCAGACGGGGCCAGGGGAGACGGAGGGGACAAACAGTCCCGGGAGAGAGCCAGGAGAGGAGGCAGAGCTACTGGGGAGCTGGCCAAACGGCGGCCGAGGGCTGAACGGGTTACATCGGCTGCTGACAACTCCTCAGATAGCTCTGTTGTCCTTTCCCGCTCCCTGCGCGGACGCCAGGGGAGCACAAAACCCCTCCCCGGGGCGCCTCGGAGAATTCACAAATGTTCGTTTTCAAGCGGCACGTTAAGGAGAGCAAGACATCCATGATTTTGAGAGATGACAAAAACAATGCAGAGGGTGAGGTCACCTTGACATCCCTTAATCAGGCCGTGAAGTTCAAGTTCAGCCTGCCGAGTCATCTCTGATTTTAATCGTGGTTTAGAGCTTTTCCTCTTGAGAAGGGTTTGTGTTTGAATGTTCTAGGATGGATGGATGACCGGACCGAAAATGCTTATGATGTCTTTCCTCTTTTAGCCACGCGAAGGCAAATAATGGTTAAGGCTGGATGAAATATTTAAGAGTGCCCATGCATAATTTATCCCTGAGTGGGTGCTCATTTCCAGCCCAGTGCTCGGCTCTCAATTAGGGCTTCTCAAAACAGCAAACCACTGTCTCCTTGGCAAATTGACACGCGGCTTAGTTTTACTCCTTTCTTCCGAAGACTAATTGTTTTAAATTTTTCTTGTTGAAGTACTCGTTCCTAGGTGTCGTTTTCATCAACAGAAAACAAAAGTAAAAACCATAGGCCAGGTTTTCTGTGTAGTCATTTCTGGACCCGGGGGGTTTAACTCAGAGCTTCAGAGACATACCCAGGAAGGAGGAAAATATATTTGTATATATAACTATTGCTTACGCAAAGTAGACTGTTTCGGGAAGCCTTGTGTCCGCTGAAGTGATATATGACTTCGGGAGAAATCTTCGACACAAAAGTATATACATATAAAAGAAAAAAGTCACCTCCCCCCCATCACTTTTCAGAGATAACCACTCTTAAGTTTTTCGGTACGTATGCACCTCAAGATATATTATTACCTGGTACATATTTTGACCGAAACAGGATCCCAGCAACATATAGATTGTTCCGTAGCTCGCTTTCTTCGGACAACAATCTATTGGGAACGTCTCTGCCCTGTCGATCCCGCCCTGCATCATTTATAATGCTTTCGTCGTATTGCGCCCGTATAGCTGAGCTTCATTTTGTAAGACCAATTCCCCTGTCGTTAGCTGTTTTCGTTTCTTCTTGATTCTAAACGCCGCCGGGGTGAACGGCTTTGTAAATACATCTTTTTGTTCCCTGACTTCCTTAGGGTGCATTCCCAGAAGAGGAAGCACCGAGGCACAGCACACGTGATTTTTGGCTCAAGAAAGTATCCACTTTCCTTCCAGAGAGGCCCTAACCCTTCACCTGCTCACCGGGGTTCTGTGAGTCTCTCCTCCCAAACCACTAGCCGTGTCGTTTTTATGCTCTTCCCTATTTAATAGGGAAAATATCTCATTATTTTACTTTGCAGATATTTTTATTAGTAGTACAAGGGTTGTTTTTTTTTTTAACTGTTTATTTGTATCTATTTTATTATTGTCTCTATTTGGGTCCTTTGTACAGCATTGAACAAATTGAGGTATTGGCCTTTTTTTTTTTTTTTTTTTTTAAGTAGGCTCCACACCCAGTGTGGGGCTTGAACTCACGCTCCCAAGATCAAGAGTCGCGTGCTCTCCCAACTGAGCCAGCCAGGCGCCCTGGCCTTTTCTCGATATATGCAAGCTGTTTTATACGTTAAGGAAGTCTTTGGGCTCTCATTTTTTCCTAATTAGTCATTTGCTTCTTACCGTGTCTATCCTTAGTTTTTGTATTTGGTGATAGGAATCTCTTATTGTATAGGAATCTCTTATTTCCTATAGTAAAATCCTTCATCCTTTCCTCTAATTGTTTCAATCTCAAAATTATATAAATATTGGGGCGCCTGGGCGGCTCAGTCGGTTAAGCAGCCGACTTCAGCTCAGATCATGATCTCGCGGTCTGTGAGTTCGAGCCCCGCATCAGGCTCTGTGCTGACGGCTCAGAGCCTGGAGCCTGCTTTGGATTCTGTGTCTTCCTCTCTCTGCCCTTCTTCTGCTCTTGCTCTGTCTCTATGTCTCTCAAAAATAAATAAATGTTTAAAAGATTTATGTAAATATTTACCCAGATTGTAACCCAAGTGTTCTAGTACTTTTTATTAATTGTTTATTTTATTTTATTTTATTTTATTTTTTAAATATTTATTTATTTTTGAGACAGAGAGAGACAGAGCATGAGTGGGGAAGGGGCAGAGAGAGAGGGAGACACAGAATGTGAAGCAGGCTCCAGGCTCTAAGCTGTCAGCACAGAGCCCGACGCGGGGCTCGAACTCACAGACCGCGAGATCATGACCTGAGCCGCAGTCAGACGCTCAACCGACTGAGCCACCCAGGCGCCCCTAATTGTTTATTTTAGAGAGAGAGACAGAGAGAGAGAGAGAGAGCATGAGTGAGGGAGGGGCAGAGAGAGGGAGACACAGAATCTGAAGCAGGCTCCAGGCTCTGAGCCGTCAGCACAGAGCCCTGATGCGGGGCTCGAACTCACAAACCGTGAGACTGAGACATGAGCCAAAGTCGGCCGCTTAACTGACTGAGCCATCCAGGTGCCCCCATACTGTTTTGTTTTCTTTTGTTTTAATTTATTATTTTTCATAATCTCTTCACCGGCCTTTGGGCTTGAACTCACCACCCCGAGAGATCAAGAGTCGCACGCTCCCCTGATGAGCCGGTCAGGAGCCCCTCGTTTCTCTGCTGTTCTAATTACTGAGGATTTATGGCAGGTTTTGATAGGTGGTGGTCCTGTTCCCCTGCAGTAGTCCCCCGTTGCTTCTGTAACAGATTACCACAAACCCGGTAACCCGGTGGCTTCAAGCAGCAAGATTTATTATTTTATAGTTCTGGCCTCAGAAGTCTGAAATGGGTCTTGCAGGGCTAACATCAGGGTATTGGTGGGGCTGTGTTCCTTCCCGGAGACACTTCTGGAAGGTTCTGGCTTCGGGAGGCCACCCACGTTCCTGGTCTCAGGACCCCTTCCTCCATCCTCAGAGCCACCAACGGCGTGTCTGGTTTGTCACACTGCGTCTCACTGACGCTGACCCCTCCGCCTCCCTCTTTCTCTTCCCAGGACCCTGGTGGTTATGTCCTCTTGTCGTGTAGCGACCCATTCACAGGTGCTGGGGATGAGGACGTGGACAATTGGGGGGGGGGATATTATTCTGCCCACCGCATCCCCCTCATTGTCGTTTGGTTTGTCTCGTTTTTTTTTTCCCTCAGAGTTTTCCTATTTTTGCTCATTAGATTGTCATATGAATGTGAGAATCACTTTGTCCAGTGAAAAAAGCAGAAAAGATAGCTGTCAAGACTCTCCTGGGGGTCGCCTGAAATCTGCGCGTGGCTTCGGGGCGCCGGGCACCGCGTGCACCCTGCGGTGGCCCGTCCCCGGCAGGGCGAGCCTTCCCTGTTGGACGGACTCCCGCCGGCCAGAGCGCCTCGCTTTGCTCAGGCGCGCCATGCTCCTCCCTTGCTAGGTTTGTTCCTGGGTATTTGTATCTGACACTTTGTCTCTTTTTCCACTGTCTTCTCGCGGTTGTCCATGGATCTGAAAACCACTTATTTCCAGAAATGAGACAAAGTGTGTGGGGGATTGACAAAACAAGCCTGACCGTGAATTGACGATTTTTGGAACTTTTTATACTTACGTTGAAATGCTTTTATTTATGTTTGAAACGCTCCCTTAATAAGCTTTTAAAAATCCATCAATTCCTATTAGTGTGTGTGTGTGTGAGTGTGTGTGTGGAGGGGGGTGTGGGTGTGTTTGGGGGCTTGGAGTGTGTTTCAATCAAACAAGGATGCCAAATATTTTTTATTTTTATTTTATTAAAAAAATTTTAATGTTTATTTTTGAGAGAGAGACAGAGACAGTGTGTGAGCGAGGGAGAGGGAGGGGCAGAGAGAGAGGGAGACCGAGAATCCGAAGCAGGCTCCTGGCTCTGAGCTGTCAGCACAGAGCCCGACGCGGGGCTCGAACTCACGAACCATAAGATCACGACCTGAGCCGAAGTCAGACACAACCGACTGAGCCACCCAGGTGCCCCAAGGATGTCAAATCTTATTAAGATTGCCTTTTCAGCTCAAAAAAAAGTATGACTTTTCTCTATGGATCTATTAATATGATTAACTGTCTCAGGACACTTTCTAACATGGAACTAGTCTTCCTGGAACAGGCCTCGCTGGGCGGTGAGACATTATTATCTGTTACTGTGCTGCTGGGCTCTGTCTCCTAACATCACCTCATCACGTGAATATTCCTGAGAGAAAATTCTCGTTTCCTTTTTTGTGTAACTTTTATCAGGTCTTGGCATCACTGTTACTTTTGAAGATAATTTCAAAGGAAAAGAAAATTTTCTGTGTTCTCCAGAAGTTCAAATAATGTGGAATTTTTTTTCCTTAAAGATTTTACAGGATTCCCTTGTGAAACCATTTGTACCTGGTGCTCTTGGGGCCATAAATCTTTGGCATCTGTCTCCGTTTCTCCCGGGGAAATCGGTTTGTTTAGATTTTTTTGATATTCTTCCAAGTGACATTTTCCTCGGAAATTGCTTCCTGTATGTCCGGGTTTTCACATTTTATTATTTTTTTTAATGTTTATTCATTTTTGAGACAGAGCACGAGCAGGGGAGGGGCAGAGAGAGAGGGAGACACAGAATCCGAAGCAGGCTCCAGGCTCCGAGCTGACAGCACAGAGCCCGACGCGGGGCTCGAACCCATGGACCCAAGATCATGACCTGAGCCGAAGTCAATTGCTTCACCGACTTAGCCACCCAGGCGCCCCTAGGTTTTCACATTTTAAATGTCCGATGTGAGCAAAAATAGTTTTAGGGCTTCGAAAGCTTTTACCTTCTTCTGCCTTCTTATTTCTGTCTACTTGACCTGCCGCGGGACCAGAGGGGTAATTATTGTAATTTTTTAATTTCAACGACTCTTACTCAAAACTTTGCTGCTTAGTTAGTTCGCTCTACCTAATCTCAAAAATTTTTAAATATGAAAGAAAAATGTGTTTGAGGATCAGCAAAATGCCGCGTGTTTATTCTGACAGACAGACAGTGGGGTCTTTTTGTTACACTTCAGAGGAAAAATTCCATCGCGGGCCTCGTCGGCATTCTGTTAAACGTGTAGATTGTTTTATGGGAGAAACGGCTTTGGGACGCGGGTTCTCCTCTTCGGGGTCCGCTGCATCTTCCGTATCCTTACTAGGGTGTTAGCTTCCGGCTTCAGGCTCCCGGCCCTTTTCTGTTAAGTGTCTTCCTAGGTATTGTTCCTTGTTCCATTAGGACGGAGTTACGGTAACCATTCTCCTCCCTAACTAGTTATTGTTGGGCTTTTTTTGGTATAAAGTTTTTTAGCAAACAGCTTGCTCACTATTTCTAACTGGATCATCCTTCCAGAAGGATAATACGGCGACAGGTGCTTCCTGTTAGAAAAAATGTCACCACATGAGAGACTCTCAAAGACTAAGAACAAACTGAGGGGAGAGGGGGTGAGGGAGGAGGGAGAGTGGGTGACGGGCACGGAGGAGGGCACTTGTGGGGATGAGCACGGGGTGTTGTACGGAAACCCAATTGACAATCAATTATTTTAAAAAATAAAAGAAAAAAATGTCACCAGTATTTCATGGTTAATAACGCCTTTCTTTCTTCTTTAAGTTTTATTTATTTAAATCAGCTCTACACCCAACATGGGGCTCCAACTCACGACTCTGAGATCAAGACTCGCACGTGCCTCCCACTGAGCCAGCCAGGTGCCCCCAAATAACTTCCTGAAATAAAACATTTATTTTTCTCATCGCAAAATTAATATGTTCACTGCAGGCAAAATACAGAAGAAGAAAGTTTAAGTCGCATCACCCCTACTCAGAAAGAGCCGCTGTTAGCGTTCTGTGGTGTGTGTACATAGGGTGTTCTCATAAACGCGAGATCCCACAATACGGTCCCAGAACTTGCTTTTTTCTGTTTTTAATTTTTTTTTTCAACACGTTGTTAACAGTTCTTCAACTCCTTATCCTTCTGCAACTCCTCTTTCGTGGCCGCACGGGGGCTACCTACATGTGCGCATTGCGGGGGGCAGCCTTTCGGTGCCCCTGTCGTTAACTATTTAAACCATTTCTAATTTCTCCCACTGTGACTCTGCAAGGCTTTGCACACAACCACGATCACGTTCTTCGGAAAGTTCTTCGAATTGGGATTTCGGGATCCGGGGTGGGGCAAAAATGGTAAAATGTTTGATCCGGGTTGCTAGATTTCCCTCCAGGAAAGCCGTTCCGAGTTTATGGTCCGCCGGGCGGCCCAGGCACCTCGGTCTCCTGGCCAACAGCGACATCATCCTTTTGCGATCTTTCACAAGTGCGTGAAAGGCTGGTTTGACAGCAAAAACCTTTAATAATGATGAAACTTTGATGAGTAGCAACAGATAAGCCAAGAGTGAGAAGGAAGACACACATCGCTATAGAAGACAGTCTACTAATCCTTGGCGGCCATCAAAAGTGACCCATAGCCAGCCCAAGTGGCCGTGAACCGAGGCATACATTGCGGCCGGTGGGACACCCCACGGAACGGCGTGGAACCGGCCACAGTAAGGAACGCGGACTGGACACAGGCCCCGGCTCGGAGGACCCGAGGACACGGCAGGCGAGGCGGCAGCGCTCCGACACGAGAGGTCACCCACCGCAGGACAGCTTCTGTGCAAGGCCCGGAACAGAGGGACCCAGAGGCAGGACGTGGACAGAAGGGGAGGGGATGGGGTGGTGACTAAGGAGGAGGGGGGGGGTGTCTTTCCTGGGGTATGAAAGTATCCTAAAATTGACTCCGGTGACGGTCACATAACTCTGAACAGATTTAGATTTTAGTATAGCCATTGAATCTTTAAATATATGCATTATGGTATGCGAGTGCCAGCTCAAGAAAGCCATTAAACAGTGATTCACAGGGGCGCCTGGGCGGCTCTGCGGGCGGAGCGTCTGACGTCAGCTCAGGTCATGATCTCACAGATTGTGAGTTCGAGCTCAGGTCACGATCTCGGGGTTCATGAGTTCAGGCCCCAAGTCGGGCTCTGTGCTGACCACTCGAGCCTGGAGCCTGCTTCGGATTCTGTGTCTCCCTCTCTCTCTGCCCCTCCCCCACTCATGCACTGTCTTTCTCTCTGTCTCTACCAAAAATCAATAAACATTAAAAGAAATTTAAGATAAAAGGATTCTCTTTCTCTCTCTCTCTCTCCCTCGGCCCCTCTCCCCCTCTCCCCAGCTTGCACTGACTCTCAAGAAACAAAAAGTGATTCACTAACTTCATTCATTCAAAACGCATCGCCCGGCTGCCCTGCGGGCTTCGCCGAGAGGAAGCACAGCCCCTGTCCTCGCGGGGCGGATATTCTAGCGGACTCGATCTCGCACTACATCCTGGGAAAGAAAATAAAGAGAACACGCGCGAAGAAGAAGCCCTTCGAGCCCGGCACGAATTCCGCGGGCTCCGAGTTCACAGTCCTCGAAGGGCAGCCGTCTCCGGGTCACTGGCCGGACCTGCTAAATCCCAGTCTGCACGTGGCCCGAAGGCCCGGGCGGTGGGTCACTCCCCCGTCCGTTCGAGTGTGACCAGCGCTGATCTACCCGGCGACCTTTCGTCCCGAGCAGAAACCCGGTCTCCGCCACCCCGTCGCCCCGCTACCCGAAGCGGAAGCCCCATCTGTACTATCCCGGTGTGCCCAGGCCACGGACGGGGCGGCGGCGGTCCCATGGCTTGGACGGTCGCGTCGCTGGGGCCTCACTGCTCGGAGGACCGGGGGTTCGCTTCTGGAAGCCGCGCCTTCACTTCCGGGCGGGGCCGGCGCCTTGAGCGATGCCCCTGCGTTCCATTCCTATTGTTGCGTGGCGAAGCCCCTGCATCTTGGAGGCTTGAAACACCACGCCTTTGTTATCCGGCTTGCCACGGGCCGGGAGCCTGAAGGACGGGCTCCCGGGGTCTCGGGCGGTGGCAGGAGGCCTGCAGCCCCGAGCTCCTCGAGGCACCTGCGGTGTCCCCCCACCCGCCCTGCGGCCGCCCCGGGAGGCGTGCACGAGGGCGGCAGGCCTTCCTCCAGGTCGGCAGGAGCGGCTCTCTCTGCCTTCTCTCGTCCCTCACCTCTAAACCCTCCTTCGGTGCCCGCCTGATTAGGGCAGGCCCACCCGGGAATAATCTCCCTTTGATTCACGCCAGGCCGGCTGATCCGCCACCTAATCACAGGAGAGGCATCCCGTCCCGTCCGGCGACCCCGGCCGCACGTGGGGATGTGGCCGAGCGCAGGCGCCGGGCGGCCGGGAGCCGTGGGGCCATCTTGGAGCTCGGCCTCCCTCCGCTGCTGCTGCGGAGCGCCACCACCAGAGGGCGCCGTTGACGCGGTGGTGCGCCCGCGCCTCACGGGGGCCGGCGGCGGGTGGGGTTTCCCGGGCTCTTTGTCTCCGGCCGAGTTCACGGACTCCTTCCTCGTGATCCTCCTTTCGCTAATCCGGGCTTTCTCCGCGCAAAGCAGCTGCAGCTCCTGCAAACCGGCAGCACATGACACGACTCTAGATTCGGTTCGTCCCCACAGGGACCTACCCGGTGCCTCCTCGGGGACGAATACCTGGCTTGACCTGTCCCTTCTCTGGCCGTTTTCCTTGCCTCCCTTGGAAACGCTCCAGGGCGTCAGTATTCCATGTGGAAGGTCGTACCCCGTGAGCACCTACTCCATTCCAGACCCTCACGCGGATTAGCTCCTTGACTCTTTTCAGCAACATGAAGCGGTAGCCCGTCATTCTGCCGATTAGGAAAACTCAGGCACAGAGAAGTTAAGAAACTCCAGAGAGGTCACGCAGCTTTTCGGTGGGGAGCCAGTCTTCGAAGCCGGACAGTTGGACTTCGGAGTCTGTGCCGTAGCAGGTGTGTTATTTCACCGCCTTGAGTGAAACTCCAGGTTAATTTAAGAATGCCCTGCGTTTGCCATGGGCGCTGCTGGAGACCGCGTCTCCCCCTTCGCTATTCAGGTAAATGCCTTCTTCTCCCCCTAAATCTGTTTGCCTTTACTTCTGGCCATTGTTACAACCAGAGGCCCCGCTCAGGTTTGTGTTTGCTGCCGACAGGCCTGCGGCTTTCATACAGAGCAGCTGCTCCTTTATGGAGTACCTGCTGTATGCACCGTGCTGTGCCATGTGCTCCAAAGACAGAAAAGGACCTTTGAATCCCAGCGAACGGAGGCACACGGTCCTGGAACCAGAAGGCAGACCCATGCAGATGTCCCCAGGAGCCGAAAGGACACTGTCGCGGCTAGTTCTGAAAGCCAGGAAAACTCCAAGAACCGTCAGCTCTCCCGCCGCGGCTGCGATGGGTGCGGCGACGTGCATCAGCGCGCGAACCCTGAGCCGAACGGACATGAGGTTTATTGAAGGCCTTCCTTCGCTCCCTCGAGGTGCATCTTGGCACGTTTCGCTGAGAAATGCCAAGCGTGAGGACGGGGGGGCTGCCCCGGGGTCGCCCGAGATGCTGGGCGTGCTCGGGACTGGCATCCTGAAACCCACCCCTACCTCGTGCTGAAACCCGGCGCTCGCGCATCCGGCGGGGGGCCTGGCAGGCCCCGGGGCAGCTGTGAGCACTGGAGCTGGGGAGCACCGAGCTCAGACCTCAGTCAAGACCGCTGCTTGAGGCGCAGGACAAGGGTCCTTGAAGGCCGGCGGCAGGCGGCAGGCGGGGGCGGCGGGCGGGGCGGGGCAGCTAGGGCGGCGCCCCCGGGAAATGCCGGCCACAGACGTGGGGCCGGGCAGATACGCGACACGTTCAGGGGTCCCTGGGCTCAGAAAGCCGGACCCCTACGGGGACTGACGGGTCAGTACGAGACTGGGGCGCCTAATCTTTCCTTTCTTTCCAAGAGGA
The DNA here is from genome assembly GCA_030068075.1 of Paguma larvata. Taxonomy (NCBI): domain Eukaryota; kingdom Metazoa; phylum Chordata; class Mammalia; order Carnivora; family Viverridae; genus Paguma; species Paguma larvata. Next base: position 38,606,738 of record CM057844.1, read on the forward strand.
GCCACTGAGTCTGAGTGTCCGCACGAACGGTAGAAGGCTATATAGAGGGGCGCCCGGAGGGCTCAGTCGGTTGAGCATCCGACTTCGGCTCAGGTCATGATCTCGTGGTCTGTGAGTTCGAGGCCCGCGTCTGGCTCTGTGCTGACAGCTCGGAGCCTGGAGCCTGCTTGGGATTCTGTGTCTCCCTCTCTCTGCCCCTCCCCCACTCGCGCTCTGTCTCACTCTCTCTCTCTCTCTCTCTCTCGCAAAAATAAACATTAAAAAAATGTAAAAAATAGAGAGAGATAGATATTTAAATGTAATGTTATCCAAACCCAACACGTTTGCAGATGTCTCAGTCCGTTCGGGCTGCTGGCACAAAATCCGATAGGACAAAATCCGATAGAACCAAATCCGATAGGACCAAATCCGATAGGACCAAACCCAGTGGACTGTGACATAGAAACAGCGTTTACTTCTCGCGGCTCTGGAGGCTGGAAAATCCAAACTCGAACAGCGGCGGGTTCGGCGTCTGGTGAGAGCCCGCTTCCTGGTCGTGGACTCTCAGCTGAGGCGTGTCCTCACGCGGTGGAAGGAGCCGGGAGCCCTCTGGGGTAGAAGGGCGCTGAGCCCATTTCCAAGGGCTCCACTCTTGGAACCCGATTGCCTCCCGGAGGCCCCCCTCCTACTCCGGGGGGTTGGTTCCACGTAGGAGCCCGAGGAGGGACGCGCGCTGCGGTCTCGAGCAGCAGGCTCGTGGTGCCCGGGGCACCCCATGCGACGGGACCCCCGCTGGCTGCTGCCCCTGTACACTTTGTACCCCCGTGCCGTGCCCTTCTTGCCTCGCCCGAGGCCTGGTCCTGCTCCGGGGGCTCCCGTCCGTGACTTAGGGTTCAAAGAGACCGGCAAGGTCGGGCCAGGGGTGTGGTCTTTGAACGCCACGTGGTGGGCACTGGGGAGCCGAAGGTGGATGAGCAAGAAGGGAGAGGACTAGACTGTGCTCTGGGCGGGCCAGCGCAGGGGCGGGGCGGGGCGGGGCAGGCTTTCCTAAGGGCTGGGTGAGAGGAGGGAGGCTGGGGCACCACCCGAGAGGGGTTGTCTCCTTGGGAGATTATGTTCTGTGAGCGGAGGGTTAGGAGTTTGGTTCTGGAACCAGATGGTCCGAGTTTAAAGCCTGGCTCTTGCCTCTACTAGTTAGTATCCTGAGCAAGCGAATGAGTCTCTTTCTCTCTCGGCCACAGTCTCTTTATCTGTAAAATGGGCATGGCAGCAAGGCCCGCCTCCCTCGCAGGATGTGGTAGAGATTCCATCCGTGTGAGCAGCGCCTGGCACACGGGAACGCAGTGGCCGCGAGGACGGCGGTGGGCGCCGAGGACCCTCGGGTCACCAGCTCCCACAGAGTTAAGTGAGCCAGAAGGGCCCAGATAGTATTCCTTGGGGGGGGAATCTTTTAAACCTCCCGAAACCAAGGCCACCCCCCCATGCCAATTAAATCACAATCTCTGCGGTGGGGGCTGGGCATCGGTATTTTCCAGAAGCTTCCCAGGAGTTCCCAATGTGCAGCCAAGCTTGGGAACCATCGCCAATCTTGACCCTTGTATGCCTAGGGCCTGGGCTGGACCTGACCTTGAAAAGACACAGACAGGCAGCCATTTTGTAGCTGGAGGCGAAGTCAGATGGGGGTGGGGGGTGGGGGGTGGGGGTGGAAGGGCTTGTGACCTCGGGGCCCAGCTAGGGACTGCGAGTAGGGCTCCAGGGGGGGCCTTGCCAGCCTGGCCGCCCCTGTCCCCCCCCGACCCCCCGGGCTGGGCTAGAGCCCGCGCCTGCCCCCGCGGAGGCCTCCCGAGCAGGAGACCAGAGCGGCAGCTCCGAGCCCGGCTTGGGCACCAGAGGGAGCTCGTGGGGACACGCCACGGCTCCAACCCTGCAGCTGGTTCAAACTGGTTTGGGCAGGGTGCGGCCCTGGCAGGCTGCATGCCGGGCCTCAGGCTTGCAGCCTGCGCCAGGGTCTCCCCAAGAGCTAGGGACCGGGGACGGGCGCCGCCCGGAGGCTGGGAGACTTCTACACGTTCAATCCCCTGTGTTGAAAACCATTGATTTAGCCTCCGCTGGGGGTCCCCGGGGAAATGCCCGCAGCAAGAGGGAGCCCCAAACAGGGGTCATTCTCCGCCGTGGGGGAGTGCATCAGAATCCACTGCAGAGCTGTTCGGGTGCCGTGTTCAGTTCCCCAAAGATTCTGAGTCAGAAAGTTGGGGGAGGGCTCCGGGCATCTGTATTTTTAGCCAAATGTTTCTAAGGCGTAATCACACAGGGAAGAAAAGAAACACTGAAAACAGAGTGACCGTTGGCTCGCCAGCTCGGCCCGGGGCACGGGTCGCTGAGCTGGGAGAGAAGAGCACGGATCCTTCCCCAGACACCCCATCTCCCGGGAAGGGGGGGCGGAGCAACCTGCACTTTAAGATACCCAGGCCTTTTGTGTTTGTTCATTTGACTTGTAATGAGTCATTTCGGGCATGGAATAGGTTTAACGATTGTAACAAACATCAGCGGAAGAAATGAAACACTAGAGAGATGGTGAAACCCTGTTTATAACCCTCCTGGGTCCCCCATCCCCAACCCCCCCCCCCAACCAGTCCCCTGAACGAGGCCGGCGTCGTTCCGTTTGCAGCTTTATACTCTAGCTCCGTGTGTCTGGGTCCGTACACAGTACAGTGTGGTTTTGCGTGTTTTCAAGACTTCATGGTAATGGCAGTGTGCCCTAAGTGTGCCTTCTGCAACTTGTCTTTTTTTTTTTTCTTTTTTTTCTTCTTAGCAGTATGTTTGTGAGTCTCCTCCATCAGGGGAAGTGTGCCCCGCCTATTCAGGCTAATCTGAAGCCAGTTCGGGGCTTTTCAGAGCGAGGGCCTCCAGGCAGCCTGCAAGGGTGAGGGTCTGAGCTTGGTTCCTGGGTGTGTGTGTGATAAGCCCAAGGGCTCTGAGCATCAGGAAAATGAGGCCAGTAACCAATGGCCAAGCTCGGGTTCTGTGGGTTCCTATCCAATCCTGTAACTACCCACCTGTGGCCCGACTCTTTGCCAAGATTTTTCCAGAATGCGACTCCGACCTGACGGTCTGAATGTTTGGGCAGGGGTGTGGAGCAATGAGCAGGGGCCACGTGTGGAAGCGACGGATGACCCCAAAGCCAGATCGAGGACGTGGTGCGCCCCCTCCCTCCGGCGGTCAGATAAACGATACATTTAGATTGAACGGGGCGTGAGGGGGGGCGAGGGACCAGGGACGTTGCGTATTTTTATTTACACCCACCCCTAAGCCCAGCTTGATTTTGTTAAGCGAATGTAACAACAACAAAAAAAGACGTCATAGGAAAGATTAGAGAACTCTAGACTTGCCTCTACCTCTTCACCGTTTTTAGGATCTTCCTCATTAGCCTTGTTTTGGGGGGATGCACCCCGCCTTCCAGAGGGTCTAAACACGCCTCCCAGGGGTGTGCATCTAGGGGGGGGGGCGGTCAGTGAGCTTCAGAATTCCCTGGGGAGGTTATTCTATAAGGTGCCCCACCAGAAAAGGACCGCTACAACCCGCTTCTCTCTAATTTCCAGATCTCTCCGCGGGGCGCAAACAAGATGCTGGGGTTAGTACCCTGGGGGCGGGGACTTCGGGATCCCGACCTCCAGGCTGGATGCTGGAAACACCCCGGGAGCTTTAAAGACTACCGAGGCCCAAGTCCCACCCCCAGGGATTCCGGCTGTATCCGCCGGGGTGAGGCCTGGCTTCCGGGCTTTTGAAAGCTCCCCGGGGCCTTCTAAAGTGCTGTGGGGGCTGGGACGCGCGGCTCCGCCCGGATTCCAATGAAAAGGGGTGGTCTACACTGGCGGTTCTCAAACTCGGCTGTCCGTAGGAATCCCGAGGCGAGCTTCCAACAGTGCTGGAGCTCGGGTCCCCACCTCGGAGCCCGTGTGCCGGGCTGGACTCTGGAAGTTTGAAGAGTCCAGGTGATTACAACACGCAAGCGAGTTCGAGCGCGGCGCCGCTTTACCAGGTGGTGCGAGGGCCGGGCGCAGTGCGCGCCGCGCGCCACTGGGTGGCGCTGCCCGCTCGGCGCGGCGCTCGGCGAGGCGCGGGCCGCGGCCGGGTGCGCACCTGCCCCGCCTCCTCCAGGCGGGCCGCGGGGCATGCAGCCGGTCGGGGGCGGGGCTCCGAGGCCGGGACACGGCCGCCGGCTCCCGGGCCGCCTCCGCCAGCCAGACCCCGCCGCGCTCCTGATGCTGCTCGTGGACGCCGACCGGCCGGAGCCCGTGCGCAGCGGGGCGCGCGAGCTCGCGCTCTTCCTGACCCCCGAGCCCGCGGCCGAGGTAGGAACCGGGGATGGAGGGAGGGGAGGGGAGGGAGGGTCTCCGCCCTCGCACCCCGGGGGAGGAGCGGGCGGGCGCGGCCTTCGGCGCGCGGGGACCGACCCCGAACGCTCGGCGTCCCCGCAGCATCCTCGCGCGCCCGACGCCAGGGCCCGAGGGTCCCCTCCTTTGCAGAGAGATGACTGCCCGGAGATGCGCCGCAGGTCGCACGTCTCCCTCCTTCAGCCACAAGGCCCCCGGGGGCCCAGAGTCGCCTGGCGTCCGGGCCCGGGCCCCCAGCATCGGCCTGGGCTGGGGGGGGGGCTTCCCCCACCCCCGGTCCTGCGCTCGGCCCGCTGCGCTCCAGGAGCCGGCGCCGGTGGCCGGGGAGGAGGCGGGCAGGCCGCGTCCGCGCGGGGAAGCACCAGGCCTCCGCGGTGCTGCTGTTGCTAAGAGGGAAAACGCCGCGTCTCTAGCTGCACTTTCTATTTTAAAAGCACAGAATGAAAAGTAGATCCGAAACTAGGCCCTTCATCTTTCAGCCGGAGCCGGTCTGGTGACAGTGCCTGAAAGTTATTTACCCAAGTCCACCGGCAGCTATTTAAGGGTTGAGTGCAACTCCTTCTCTCTTTAAATCTCAGGAGGAGGACAGAAACACATCAAATCAAGGGGGGAGGGCACCGTCGTCGTCTTCTCTGCCGCCCGGATGCCAGGTCCCAGAGATAACCCTCAGGAACGTTATCCCAAACACTCAGAAAATGCATTTACAGATGCGGTCTTGCATATATAGCAATAACAATATGTATTCATTTTTATAAAACACTACTTGGTACAGTAATAGTGTTCTTCAAGTGGCTTGTTTTCACTCAAAATAGCGTGGACAGATGGGGGGTGACTGCTAACGGTGAGGTTCACGGCTTTTTTCGGGGGATGAGAAGGTTCCGGAATTAGTGGTGATGGTTGCACAACTTGGTGAGTACACTGGACACCACTGGCCGTACCTTCTAGAGGGTGAATTTTATGGCTTGTGAATTACATCTCAGTTGTACAAAATCGCATGGACATAATTTCATGTCAGAATGTATCCTAAGAGCTGTCCAGTAGAAATATAATCTGAGCCACAAATATGAGCCACTCCTATCACTTGAAATATCTGGGAGCCACAAAAAAAAAAAAGGAAAAACAGGTGAAATCAGTCTCAACATATTTAAAGTAACAGTGCCTCCAAAAATATCAGTCATCTCAACGTGTAATCAGTGTCAACATTTTAGTGAGATTTTTACTTTTTCTGTGTGTGTGTGTGTGTGTACTGGGTTTTCAAAACCAGGCTCTTACGTTGAACTTACAGCACGTGTCAGTTGGGCCACATCGTACGTGCCCAATAGTCACGTGAGGCTGGTGGCTTCCACGTTGGAGAGCGTGGTCTCCATCACTCTGTGGTTTCCTGGCACCCCACAACCAAATAGTAATTACCCCTATTTCCTGGGCACACGCTGTGTGCTAGCAGGGTGCCGAACCCCGTTCACTGTGTCGTTGCTCCTGGCAGTGACCCCGGGGCCGGGCGGTTTTTAGGTCGATTTTATAGCGGAGAAAACCGAGGCCCGCACGGAATAAGTGACGTGACCTCCTGCGGAGGTGCTGTCATTTGTGGATCACAGGTGCCCCCAGGAGTGGGCCTCTGGGTTGGCCGCAGGTTTTTGCTGGTTTAAGCAACCTCGGCGTCTTCCTTGTCCCTTCTCTCCCTCGCTCTCAGCGGAGCGATGTCGTCGTGCCCGGCGGCTAAACCTCAGCTTCATTTCGTCTCTATTAGGGACAGCCGTCAAGAGAAACTTCGCGCGTTAACTTCATTTTCTCGCTCCTTAGCCCAGACACGCGCTGGCTCGCGCTCGTTTGTAAGGGAGGTAATGAGCAGCCCGACTCCCTGCGGCTCGGCGCGGCAGTAAACCCACCCGGAGTGCTCGCTGCGCTTTATTTACCAGAAGCGGCGGAGGCACAGGCGCTTGCAGCCTCCGGTTCAGGCTTAATTCCTGAGCAGGTCCCCGCGCCGAAGCCGCTCGCAGATGGGCCAGCGACTGGGAAACGGAGGTAGGGCCCTTCTCCTGGGGCCACTTTTGGCTTTTGCTATTATTATTTTTTTAATGTTTATTTCAAGAGAGAGACAGACAGACAGAGCAGACGTGGGGGAGGGGCAGAGAGAGAGAGAGGGAGACACAGAATCGGAAGCAGGCTCCAGGCTCCGAGCTGTCAGCACAGAGCCCGACGCGGGGCTCGAACCCACGAACCGTGACCTGAGCCGAAGTCAGACGCTTAATAAACTGAACCACCCAGGCGCCCCCACTTTTGGCTTTTAAATGGAGCGGGAGGGGTCTCAGACCAGCCAACTCCAGACCCCGGGACGCTCTGTGGTTCCTTGTGGACCCACTTTGTTCAACACCTCGAACCTCTCCTGCGTGCTGGGAGCTGGGGACGGCAGTGAGACACGCAAGGGCCCTGCCTTCAAGACACTGTCAGGCAACAGACGCAAAACCTCCAGGTGGGGTGGTGGGTATCTGCGTGAGTCGGGGAGACAAGGGGTGGGGAGGGTCTCTCTGAGGAAGCCGGGACCTGAGTGGTCCCCACTGAGGAATGTGCCGGGACGAAGCAGCACAAGGACCTGACTTTGTTGGGCATGCAGTCAGGGAGGGCTTCCTTGAGGCAGCGACGCTTTAGGCTGAGCCCTGAAGTGTGAATAGGAGTCGGCCAGGCGAAGAGGAGAAAAATATCCCAGGCAGAGGAAACAAAACTTGCAAAGGCCCTGGGGTGGAAGGAAGCAGGGTGCGCCTGGAGACAGAAGAGCAGCAGGTGGGGGGGGGGGGCAGGAAGCCCGCAGAGCTGTGCTCTGTCTCCCAGGATGGCTGCCGGGCCGGCGGCATTGGCAGGTGAGTGTTTTACTGTTTCCGGTGCCTCCGGGGGATTCTGTTTCACCAGGTTTTTTGTGTCTTACTTTCTCTCTCTTTCTGGTTTGAACTTCCTCTCTGGGTGGGAGGCTTCAGGGCGGTTTCCAGAAGCTGCTCCGCTCCGCGACGGCAGGAGGAGAGACGGCTGCCTCCTGGGTGCCCGCTGATTTACAAGGGCAGGGGCTCAGGGCCTTCGCGAATGGCTGGCGACCCAGCCAGGCTCTTTCAGAGTCCCGTTTGGTACCTGTGCCCGGGACACAGGACAGGCCCGGCCCGCAGATGTTGTGCGCGGCCCCAGACGGAAGGAAGTCAAGCCAGCACTTTCTCACGCCCGGGGGCCTTGCTTGAGTGAGCGGCCGGTGATGGCAGACCAGACGTTTGGGTCTTTCGGCCACAGGTGGATTAGATCAGGGTTTGCAAGCTCGAGGCCCAGGGGCCGCGGCCGACACTCTGACGTGGCCGGGCCAGGTGCACGGGGTTGTCGAAATGGAGAATTGTCATGAAAAATTTTGAGTTTCTTGTTTATTTGAAACATTAGACAATCCTTTTTTTTTTTTTTTTTTAAAGTAAGCTCTGTGCCCAGTGTGGGGCTTGAACTCACGACCCCAGGATCAAGACTCACGTGTTTTACTAACCGAGCCAGCAGGTGCCTGTTAGTCGATAGAACATGTGACTCTTAATTTCGGGGTCGTGAGTTCAAGCCCCACAACTGGGCACAGAGCTCACTTTAAAAACTAAGGGGCGCCTGGGTAATGGTCTCGCGGTCTGTGAGTTCGAGCCCCGCGTCGGGCTCTGTGCTGACAGCTCAGAGCCTGGATCCTGCCTCTGATTCTGTGTCTCCCTCTCTCTCTCTGCTTCCGCCTCACTTGCACACGCTCTCTCTGTCTCTCTCTCTCAAAAATATTTTTAAAAATTAAAATATTAGCTGGTCTGGTAGTTCTAGGTCCATGTTTCTTAGTTTTGGCCCCATTTGCCATAGTCCCCACTCCTCCCGATTTAAAACAAAATTTCTTTAAATGTTTATTTTGAGAGAGAGGGCGAGAGTACCAAGCAGGCTCTGCCCTGTTAGCGCAGAGCCCCATGCAGGGCTCGATCCCACGACCTGGGGCTCATGACCGGAGTGGAAATCAAGAGTTGGACATTCCTCTGACTGAGCTGCCAGGTGCTCCCACTCCTCCCTGTTGTGCTCCCTGTCTGAAGCCAGGGCCCGCCACCGTTTACCCCTGTGCTTCAACTTCGGATTTTTCTGTCGTCGTATCGGGAGGAAACAGAGCAGCTTCTCCAAACCATGCGTTGGGACTAGAGAAAAGCATAAACCAGCCGAAGATGCCCTCGTGTTTCTTGGAAACCATCGAGGAGGCTGTTGCTTTGTGCAAGCAGCGGATACTCCGTTCCGGGCCCAACCGCATGCGCCACAGGGTACCGTCCTTGTGAGCTGCCTGGCTCCCGCGTGGCTTCCCAGTCCGGGGAGCTCCGATGGCCCCGTCGCCAGATGTGGCTCTGCAGCCATTGACTCCGCGGGTCCTCCCGGCGAAGCTGCTGTGTGCCGGGCACGGTGCCGGGGGTCGCGGTCAGGGAGGCGAGCAGACTAGTAACCGCCAGGCGCAGTAACCACGTGGCGATAGGCGCCGCGGAGGAGCCCAGGGAGGGGCGGGAGGAACGGCCGGGCCCCGGGCCAGCAGCACGTGCTCGGCCCGAGGGGGAGACAAGCAGAGAGGCGCCCACGTGGGTGGACCTCAGCGGCCAAGGGCAGGAGCGGGCAGGACCAGACCAGGGCCCGCGGCCACGGGGAGGACTCCGCATTGGATTCTAGGGTCCTGGCCACGAGCAGGGCAAAGATACGATCAGATTTACGGACGCGCGGCTGCCGGACTGGAATGTGCCGGAATGTGCCGGAGGGGGCAGCAGGGAGCCCACAGGGGCGGCCAGTCAAGCGGACGTGGACTGAGCTGGCCCCACTCCCCGAATCAGAACCTTCGGGGGTGTGAGAGGAGCCAAGGCCACGGCGGGAGCTCGAAGCCGGCGGCGTTCTCGGGAGGAGGACGTTCCTGCCTTTCTCCCCGCAGAGCTGCCGGCGGTGGCAGGAGCTGTCCCCGGGTCAGCCCAGAGCCTCGGCTAAGGGTTCCCAGTCTGGCCGACCGTCCCCACCGACCGAGAAGCTTTAGGACAGAGCGGGTCCCAACGGTTGGGAGTGACCTCGGTGGCGGCAGCGCAGGCCGGTGGACGGGCTCGCGGCTGCCGAGCGAGTCCGCTCCGAGCGGGGGACTCCCCGAGGGAGCAAGGTCAGGGGCTCGGAGGCGCGCGGGGTGTGCTAACCACTCAGAAGGCAAAAACACGCCTGCTTCTGGCGTCTGTGAGCAGGAGCTGAAGTCGGAGCGATCCCCAGGGTTGGGGTGGAGGGGGCGCAGCGAAGGTGGGGAGCGCTGATCCGGGGCAGGGTCCCCAAACTTTGCCGAAGGCGGGAGTCGTCAGGGGAGCTTCCAAACAAAATTCCGACGCCTGCCACCTCTCCCGCCGCCGCCGCCCACTCGGTATTCCAGTGTCTCTGGGGCGGGTGCCGCCTGGACGCCGGGACTCTGAAAGCTCCCTAGCAGGGTGTCCAGCCTGGAGTGACCGAGACCGACTGGGGTGTCAGAAGATCACTGCAGTTGCTGCTTGTAGGGGGCACCTGCCAGCGAGGCCCAGGCCCGGGGGTCTGGGCTGGTCAACCCTCCCCTGGTGATTCTGACGGCCAGCCTGGTCGGGGCCACACCACTGCTCTCTGTTGTGAATGCCCTGTGACCAGCTGCGGCTCCGTGAGGGACCCCCGTCTGTCCTGCCCGCTGCTTTGTCCAGAGGCACTGAGTGACTTCGTACGTTTCAGTTAAAGAAACATCCTTATGGGGCGCTCGGGTGGCTCAGTCGGTTGAGCGGCTGACTTCAGCTCAGGTCATTATCTTTCTGTCCTCAAGTTCAAGCCCCGAGTCGGGCTCTGTGCTGACAGCTCAGAGCCTGGAGCCTGCTTCGATTCTGTGTCTCCCTCTCTCTCTGTCCCTCCCCTGCTCACATTTTGTCTCTCTCTCAAAAATAAACGTTAAAAAATTAAAAATAAAGAGTGTATGAACATGTCACAAAACCCAAAGGTCCCAGTGGCCGTGGAGCAGCACTGGAACCCCCTCCTAGCCAGCCCCCCAGCCCCTTGCTGCTGCCTACAGAGGCCACTGCCGTTTCTGTCTCTGTCCCCTTCCAGCAGGCCTGATGGGTCCTTTCCCGTCCCCACCTGTTACCTCCCGTTCGCGCACCCTGCTTTTTTCACTCACTCTGTCTTGGAGATCTTTCCTTACGAGTACGCAGAGAGCTGCCCGATTATTTTTAGCCGCTAAACAGAATCGCATTGTCTGGATTACGAGTCGGGCAGCCATTCCTGTCGGGAGGGATATTTGGGTTACACGGATTCTTTTATTCTCACGAAATCTGTTGCAGGAGCATCTCTGTACTCCTTTTGCGTTTGTGCAAATGTGTCTGTCGGGGAAACACCTAGTGGGGGCCTTCCCGGGTCCAGAGGACCTGCCTTTTAAATTCGGGTCACTGTCGCCGGGTAAGCCCTTTTAGTAACCAGGGTCAAGACAAGTGTAGGGTAGAATGACGGTCTTTCTGGACACTCAGACCCGGAGGTCAAGGGTCCCTGTAGCCTGGATGGGAGCTCTTGTTTGTCCTGCTTCCGGGCCTGAGAGGAAGGGGTTCCTGTGTCCCCTCTTCGGGAAGTGGGTTGTCACCTAAGGTGCGGGGTCCTTCCTGGTTCGCAGCTCCGGCCGACGCTGCCTGGAGAACCACTTCGTCTGCTCTTCTGGGGCCTCCTCCCCCCCCCCCCAGCCGCCCCCGCTCCCTTCCCCCCGCACCCCCGGCCCGTCCATCCCCTGCGCAGAGACGAGGCTGCTCTGCCTGCCTCCGGCCAGGCCGGTGGAGGGGTGGACGCCCACCTTGGAAAGCCCTTAACTCTGCCGTCATCTGAAGGGGCCCCTGTGACCGCTTTCGGAGAAGAGGGGACGTTCCTGCTCGCGGGCCCAGGGCGAAGGCAGGCCCACAGCCCTCGGGCCGCTTCGCGTTTAACCCCATGGTGTACCGGGGACCCCGCTCCCCCCCCAGCCCCCCCAACCCCCGCTGGAGGATGCCCGGGCAGGGGCAGGCGAAAAACCTGCCCTGGAACTCGGCGGGGCCGCCGGTGGGTGTCCTCTGGCCGGCGGCAGGATTTGATTGGAGAAAGGCCAAGTAGTTGCCAAATTCCGAAAAGTGGGAGTTCTCTCATAAAACATCCAGCGTCTGGCTCTGAGAGTGCTGCTACAGAAGGCGGGGTCTCCCCGGCCTGGCCGGACGGCCGCGCGGGCCTAGGAGGGCTTCGGGGGGGTGTGTGTGTGTGTGTGTGTGTGTGTGTGTGTGTGTGAACAGCACTGTTGTGATCGGATTCATGTCCCCTACACAAGTCATACAATTAAAGTGTACAATTTAATGGCTTAAAATTTTTTTTTAATGTTTGTTTATTTTTGAGACAGGGAGCGAGACAGAGTGTGAGCAGGGGGAGGGGCAGAGAGAGAGAGAGAGACAGAATCAGGAAGCAGGGTCCAGGCTCCGAGCTGTCAGCGCAGAGCCGGATGCGGGGCTCGAACTCACAAACCATGAGATCATGACCTGAGCTGAAGTCAGATGCTTAGCCAGCTGAGCCAGCCAGGCGCCCCCCGTTTAATGGTGTTTTCTTTATTCACAGAATTGTGCAACCATGAACCCAAATCGATTTTATTTTTTTTTAAGTTTATTTTTTGAGTGAGAGACAGAGAGCAAGTGGAGGCGGGGCAGAGAGAGAGGGAGGGAGAGAATCCCAGGCAGGCTCCGAGCCGTCAGCACAGAGCCCTTCGCGGGGCTTGAACTCACGAACCACGAGATCATGACCCGAGCCAAAGTGGGACGCTTGACCGACTGAGCCACCCAGTCGCCCTGACCCAAATCGTTTTAGAATGTTTTCATTAACCCCAGGAGAAACTCCGTTTCCTTGGCTCCTGTTCCTCGATGTCCCTCCCTGGCCTCGTCTCTGTCTCTATAGCTTTGCCTCCTACGGACACTTCATATATGCGTGTGTTTTAAAGACACAAAAGCAGGCCGGAGGCGGGAAGGCCTGCACGCAGCCCGCGGACAGGTTCGTCTGGCCATCCTAGCGTCTTTTAACTTGGGGGTTAGTTTTGCATTTTCGAACCGGTCTGCCCCCCAGAACCTGGTTCACTGCCCGCCTTGAACAAAGCAGGGTTGGCACGTTTCCACCCGGCTCGCTCTGCCGAGGTCAAGTAGCAGCCGCCCTCTTTCGATGGGGAAGGGGCCTCCTCTTGGCCCCAGTCCCCACCTCTCCCTGGCGTCTCTCCGCCTGGAAGCTGGGTATTGGCCTCCATTCATCATCCTGCTTGTGCCACTGTGGCTTGAGAGAAACGTAGAAGGTCTCTTCCCAAAGCGAGAGACGGGAAATCAACAGTTTGCAGAAGACGTCTTCCCTTGCGTTCATTTCCTGCCTCGCTCTGCAGCCATTCCATCGGAGCGCGGAGCCCCTGGTCGGGTCCCGGCTTCCGCCCTCTTTCGTGTGGGCAGGGCCTCTCGCCGAGCGCGACCCCGGGAAATTACGGAGCTGACCCTCCTCGGCTTCTGTCTCAAGACCGAGTCTGAGGATCGTTTGCGCCCGGCTGTCAAAGGGGAAACCAAGGCCCAGAGAGGGTCAGAGTGTAGTTAAGACCACACAGCGTGACACGCAAGGCTGGGCCCGAAGAGCAGGCTGGGCTGCGCTTCTCAGCCCCTCTAGGAGAGCACATTTCTTCCTCCTTCCCTTGCTCGTTTTTCTTTCCTTCCGTCCTTCCTCCTCCTCTCCTGCGGCAACTATGCCCTGGGCCCTCTGTGGGTTACCAACCCCCACGGCACCTGCTGGGCTCGGACACGCGGCCGCGTCGGGCAGTCGGCGCCGGCCGGGGCCCCTCGGTTCTCTTCCACGTGGCCCTTCGTGTCCCTCGCCCCCTCCCCTCCCGGCAGCATTGCCACCCGGCCATCATCCTCCGACAGGGGGACCCGCGTGCTGCAGGGTCTCTTGAGGCTTGACCCGGAAGTCACCCAGAGGGGCTTCTGCCTGTTGCGTTGGCCAAAGCAAGTCACAGGCAGGCCTCACTGAGGAGAGACGTTTGAGCAAAGGCTGGAAGGAGGTGAGCAGTGAGCTTTGTCTGTAATGGGAGCAGCAGGCACAAAGGCCCTGGGGTGAGGACGTGGTCGGTGGGGAGCGAGCTGTAGGCGGTGAGGCTGGAGAGCAGATGGAGGGTCCAGGTGGTGTGGGGCTCAGGAGGCCTCCGTTAGGTGTTGGCGGAGGACAGGGGAGGTTTGTTTGTTTGTTTTTTTAATTAAGATGTAATTCATGTACTGTAAAAAATTATCATTTTAAAGTGTACGTTCAGTGGTTTTTAGTACATTCACTGTGTTGTGTGAACATCGCCATGACCTCATTCTAGAGCATTCCCACCCACCCCAGAAAGGACCCCCATTAGCACTTCCTCCCTCCTGCTCCCTCCCCCTACTTCCCCCCAGCCAGGGATCTGCTTTCGGCCTCTGTGGATTTGCCTCTCCCGAACATTTCCCGTAACGGAATCCCGTCATACCCAGCCTTCGTCTGGCTTCTTCCGCGCAGCATAACGTTTTCGAGAACCAGCCATGCCGTAGCAGGTTTCAGGCCGGCATTCCTTTTTGTTACCGCGTAATACTCCGTAGCGTGGAGACGGCGCGTCTTGTTTCCGTTCGTCACTTGGCAGGCCTGAGTTCTCTCCACTTTTTGGCCGTCGTGACAGCCTCCCAAGCTTTTGTGAGAACGTCAGGGTTTCAGCAACTTGGGCCATCTTGCTGGGTCACAGGGCCACTCTCCTTGAACGTTTTGAAAGGACTGGTTTCCAAAGCAGCTGCGCCGTGTCACCTTCCCACCAGCGGCGGTGGGGGGGGTGGGGTGTGTGGTTCCGGGTGCTCCACATCCTCACCGACACGTGTCACCTTCCATTTTTGTGGCCGCAGCCACCCTGGTGGCCGTGACGTGGGCGGATTTCCAGCCGAGGAGGGCTTGGCTCCGACGGGGTCTTTCAGAGGAGTAGACCGAGGGGGGGACTGGTGGGAGAGCACAGGGCCCTGCGCCGGGGGGCGGCGGCGAGGGGGGTGGACAGAAGCGGGAGGATTTGGGCTACGTTCCGAAGGCAGAGCAGAGGATCTGCATACACGGTGGCCGGGGCGGGCCGAGAACGCACGGAAGCTCGGATCGGCATTTGGGGAGATTTATGTAAGTAGAGGCCACGGTTCACGCGTGTCAGAAATGCCCACTGGCCGTCCCCACCGGCCGTGCCCCGAATGTCACTCTGAGCCAGCCGTTTGCTTGCTTCCCTGGGAGGGGGACCGTTTGTGCCCAGGGAGCTGCACAGGGTGACGGGGGCACTCGCTTTGCTGAGGGGCTGGTTGAAAAGGCGTGTGGGCTGCAGCCTGCGGGGCTGTCATTTCCGAGGCCACTTAGGGGATTATCTGGAGAGACACTTGTCCCGCGAATGAGTCGTGGGCCTGCTGGCTTGGCTGGTCCCGGACTCTCTCCGGTTGCTTGGGACCGTCTCGGGGTTGGTTCCTCCTTAGCCGGCCGGTCAGCTTTCCCTGCTCTCTCCTGCCTCGGGGCACCTGCCCTCGGTACCAGGAGGTGGGGGAGAAGGGGACGGGGACCACGGCCGACAGACAGCCACAAAGGGGACACACCTCCCCCTCTCCAAAGAGCCTCTTGGTAGTTACAGACTTCAGCTCTGGACTCCGAGTGCTCAGGGTCAAATCTGGCTTCAGAATATCGTGCTGCGAGACCTCGAGCGAGTGACTTAAGCTCTCTGGTCCTCTGTTGCTCAGTCCATAAAAGAGGGGGAGATGTGTATAACGTTCTCGTGAGGATCGAACTAAATAACCCACATAGAGCGATTGGCCACTGTTCTTATCATCCGGGGAGAGACCTACAGAAAGCAGCCACTACTTATTATGCACCTACTGTGTGCCAGCGCTCTGTTAAATGATTGAACCGCATTGAACGTGAGGTTAACGTCTTAACTGTCCCGCCGAACAGGTGTGGCTTACGGGGGAGCCAACAAAAGGCCGGCAGTAAGCCCTTGAGTTAAGGTCACGTGGTTGGCAAAAGAGAGGGTGGGATGTGGACCCCGGGGTCACTGACCCCCCTCTGAGCCCTCTGTCCTAGGGTGAGATGTGCCTCCTCCCCTCAGGCCCCCCTGGAGAAGGAGGCGGGCCGTGGGCCGTCCTGTCCTGAGCATGTTCAGACCGGGGTCTGGGGTGTCTGCGCCCGCACCGTGGAGGGAGCCTCCACCCCCCATTCGGTCCCCCTCTCCCGTCTCTTCCCTTCCTCCGCAGCGGGAGCAAAGCGACCCACCTTCCTCTCTCCCGTCTGTGTGGCCTCTTGGCTCCTTCCCCTCTTAGTGCATTAAGGGCATTTTCTTTCCAGAATCTTCCTTTGGGGGGGGGGTGGGGAGAACTTCCTGTGAGTCTCTGAGTCCTCTCTCTGCCACGGTCCCCTCCCTGTCAGGCCTCCCCCGATCAGGCACAGAAATAGTCCCAGCTGTGAGATGAAGGTTCCAGAGTTTAAAATTGCAACTTGGTACTATTTTTACTCCCGCCGGAAAGATGTTTTTCTGCACGGTCCTTTATGCTGCTGTTGTGGTGGCGGCGGCCCCTGCTGCAGGCGGCGGGCTCTGGCTCTGTGTAAACATCGCTCCAGGGACGAGTGGGTGAGGAGGGGCGCCTGCAGGTACTGGGCCTGCCCAGAAATGTCCGGCGTCGCTTCCCTGGTGCAGAACGAGCGGGCCTGGGAAGCCAGAGAAAGTGGTTCACATTTTAGGTGAACTTTCTTCCTAGATGCCTGGTGGTTAAAAAAAAATAAAACAGGGGCCCCTGGGGGGCTCAGGCGATTAAGTGTATGACTTCGGCTCAGGTCATGATCTCACGGTCTGTGGGTTCGAGCCCCGCGTCGGGCTCTGTGCTGACAGCTCGGAGCCCGGAGCCTGCTTCAGATTCTGCGTCTCCCTCTCCCTCTGCCCCTCCCCTGCTCATGCTCTGTCTCTCTTTCTCTTCTCTCTCTTTCTCTTTCTTAAAATAATAAATAAACATTAAAAAAAATTGGGGCGCCTGGATGGCTCAGTTGGTTAAGTGTCCGACGTCAGCTCAGGTCATGATCTCGTGGTTTGTGGGTTCAAGCACCACGTCGGGCTCTGTGCTGACAGCTCAGAGCCTGGAGCCTGCTTCAGATTCTGTGTCTCCCTCTCTCTCTGCCCCTCCTCTACTCTTACTCTGTCTCTGTCAAAAATGAATAAACATTAAAAAAATAAAACGAAATGAAACCCAGCTATTTTATAAGTCATGAAAATAGTAAATACTTGAGGGGGAAAAGGGTTCAAACTAATTTTTTACACAAGGGATTTAAATGGGGTTGTAAGCTGGCATACCCTTTCCCGGTCATGTTTGGCTTGGCCCGTGGAGTGTTAAAAAAAATTTTTTTTTCGAATTTGTGCTACCACTTAAAAATTGGGACATTTTCCATAAAATTAAAATTTCTGGCTTCTCTTGCAAAATGGGAGGCTCTGGCAGCGCTGAGAGTGTCTCCTGATGGCCGCTGGCGGCTGGCTGTTCTAGATTTGGGCAAACGCTCCCCAGGTCCCCACAAGCCCCAGCGGCCTGCTTTCCGTCACCCATTGAGGCCCCCGGCCCTGATACCTCGAGTTGGGGACCCTCCGAGTCTCCCTCGTCAGACCCCGTTCCCCAGTCCGTGATCCCCGGGGCTCAGTAAGCCCTGCTCATAGTGTTGCGGGAAGGTACAGGGGAGCCCGGTTACGTTTGAACTTCAGCCTGAGTAATCGTGTAGCGTAAGTCCATCCCCTCACTTGGGGCAGTTCGGTCTGTCTCATTCCAGGCCTTTCTGCGAAACCACGGACACCGGTTCTTCGTGTGTCGTGACCAGAATAGGTGAATGTTCTCCGTCGTCTGCATCTCGGGTTAGCCGTCCCTTGTGTTTCCCGGGAGGGGTTTCTCAGAGTTGGCTGCGGACTCGAGCCTAGTGGGAGCCCCGGCCCCACCCCTTGCGAGCTGTGTGCCTCAGGCAGGGTTACCACTCCCCTCTGAGCCTCAGTGTCCTTATCTGAACAAGGGGATGGTAAGGGTGGCTGTGTTCTAGTCCTGCTCATATTTACCTCTCTCTTTTGAACGCTGCCCGGAGGGGATGGTCCGCGGTGGCTTTAACCAGGCCTCTGTCCACAGGAGTCAAGATTGCGGCCTGATTATCACGCTTTTAAATGAGGCTGTGGGAGGCTGTGAAAAGGGAAAGGAGGTCTGAAGGGAACTGGGCAGATAATCCTAAGACTTAAAAAAAAAAAAAAAAAAAGTGAAGGGTGTTTGTCTCCCTGGAAACCACTTGCTAATCTCCAGGATATTGTGTCTTTTCAGGCGAAGGAGGTGGAGGAGACCATCGAGGGGCTGCTCCTCAGGCTGGAAGAGTTTTGCAGCCTGACTGACATGGTGAGTGTCTGCCCGGGAGGCGTGGACTTAGGCCCGGGCCAACTCCAGGTCCTTCCTGGAGTTTTCTGGGGAAGCCATTTGGTGGTGATTTGGCAGCCGGCAGGAAAGGGGGCAGCAGCCGACGGTGAGAGGAGGACCACGCGCACGCGGTCTCTCAACACCAAGGCTTCCTGAGGCGGCCATCTTGATAATGCCCATCCCCCCCCAGATGGCTCTTAATCCACAGAGGAGCCAGAAGTGGGCCACCAGGTGGCACTCTCGGGCACCGATGCGGGGAGCCATTCAGCGGGGATGCAAAGACTATATTTAACTTTCCTCAGCTCGGCGCGGTCCGCCAGGCAAACATGGAGACAGCCAGGAAATGGCTTCAGGCCTGCAAGGCCTGGGAGGAGCCTCTTGCCCAGGCTGTCGCCCGGGGCAGGGTTGGGCATGGGTTCCTTCTCAAATCCTTTTGCTCTCTCTGCTCTTGCCTCTTACTGTGTTTTGTTGGATCAAATCCCCTTGGCTGGGTGGAGAAGAAGATGGAAGATGATGCCTCAGGCCCTGAAGACAAAGACTCCACTGCAAATTTCGCAAAACCCTCCTCTAGATCCTTGTGTCCCCAGCATTGTTGCCAGCCAGGTGTGGGGCCCTGAGGAGCAATGATAGAATTTTCCAGAAGTTCCCAGCAACCTCGGCTTAAGGCCTGAAGGCCCAAAGGGTGGAGCTCCATACTGGGATCAGGACCTGCCTCTCTCTGGGCCCGAGGAAGCCCAGCTGGGCCAGTGGGGCAGATTCGTGCCCCTGTGAAGCACGCGTCCGGAGGAGTGTTTCCGAGAGCCCAGGGGAGTAACAGTAATGGCACCCCTCTACCTTTATCGAACGCCTGCTTGGTGCCAGGCACAGGTGCAAAGTGTGGCTCCCGTGTCGTCCCGTTTCTCCTTGAGGCAGGCCGACGCGATGGCCCCCGTGTCATCCCCGTTCATTCAGCAGACCTACGCTGTGCCGTCCTCTGGGGCCACAACCTCGAACGAGACAGAAACGTTCTCAAGAGGACCTGCGTGCGTTTTGCTCTCGAGAACTGATTTTGTAGTTAGGGCGTGGGTCTGGCGGGAGCTGGGTCATGAGACAGACTTCGAACAGCCCGGGGAGCCCCTTCTTCATCGCCCGCCTGTTGGACACCTGCCCTGGCCGGGCGCCGTGGCGAGCCTGGGGATGCAGGGGGAGTCGGCTCTGTCTCCCTTCCCTCTGTTGCCGGGGGGAGCCCGCTGCGTGTGACCAGGGCTGTCACCCAGCGTGGAAGCACTGGCCTGAAGGTGTGTTCAAGATCCCAAAGGAGATTGCAAAGGTTTTGAAGAGGGGAGGGTCCAGAAGGAACTGGGCACATGATCCTAAGACTTCATTTGTCTAAAAAAAAAGAAAGAAAGAAAAGCAGAGGCGTTAGATTCTGTCTGGGAAATTGGGAAGGCTTTGCAGAGCAGGTGGTGATTAATTTGGGGCTTTGAAGGAGGAACAGAAAGAATTCAGCCACTGGGGGGGGGGGCGGGCGTCCAGGCAGAGGCACCGGCCTGTGGGTATGGTGTGCTAGGCACGGTGTGGACTGTGGGGGCCCGAAGGCAGGGGGCAGACTTGGAAGATGGGTGGACGGGTGACCCAGGGATGTTTTGCTCTCAAGTCTCAGCCACCCTCCCCCTCGAAAGGACACTCACTATCCGCCTAAGGGGAGAGCTGGGGCAGGGGTCAGCCAGGATAGGGAGAGGGGTCGGGCCACCTTTCCTTCAAAACCATTAAGGCTTCCCGTGGAAGGGAGCCCCTGTGTGTCACCCAGAGGCCAAGGTGTCAGGCGGTGCTGCCAAGGCCCTCCCCTAACTGGACGCCTGGACATGCATCTATGCAAAGACTTGAATGCTGAGATCACACGCATGACCCATGGACCAAGTCCCGCCTGCAGATACGGTGGCTGTTTCTGGAAGGGAAAGAAAAAGGAATTCACTGCTGACATTTATAGAATGTCATGCAAAAAAAAAAAAAAAATTAGGATTTCTGGCTTCATTTGGCAGAGCAAAGATCCGGCTCCCCTTGGGTACTTGGTCCCACCGGGCCAGTGTCGGCCAGAGTTGCGTAGTGGCCGCCCCTTCCGTGGACAGCGGGTAAGCCCAGCAGCTTGTCACTGGCCGCTGCTCCCGAGGGGCCCCCTGCCTCCGCGGCCACCTGCCAGGGGCATCTATCACGTGCTCTGTGTTTCGGGGCAGAGAGTATGTTCCTCTGTATTTTGGGTCCTACTGAAAACGGGCAAATAAAACCAGACCCAGAGGGTCCTGTGTTTCAAGAAAGGGAAGAGAGTGCGTTTCCCACGGGAGCGAAGACCATTTGTCGTGTTTATACGCAGATGAGCGTGCCTGCATTCGGAGAATGTGCCTGGCGCGGTGCTCTCGTGGCCCCATTGAGATCCCGGAGACCACCTTTCCCTGGCGTGCCCGCACACATGGCACAGAGACGGGTGTCCAGTTCGGGACCTCCTTTTCCCTTGGATGCAAGCTAGGCATGAGTGGGGACCCCTGGGGGGCAGGCGATGTTACACCGCGGGCCCTGCCCCGGCTCCCCGCTTTGGCCTTTGGAAACAGTGGCCAAGTTAGAGGTCTGAGGGTGGCCGGGCGCCCTGGCGCAGAGTCCAGAGAGAAGCCGCTCCTCTTCTGATAAAATCAGGCTGTTTTTCCGACAGAGAGTCCGACTTCCTGTCCGACGCGTTAAGTCCACTGCCAGCCTGTGCTCAGTCACCCCGTGCGGCTGGAATGCACTCCCCTGCGCCCGCCACCTGTTCAGACCTCAGATCGAATGCTCGCTGCTCCCACTTCGGGCTCCGACTCCTCCTGCTGTGGGGTCTTGGGCACCGCACGCCGCCGCTCCCTACCTTTCTTTTGTCCCCTGCAAAATGGAGGTCATCGTTCTGTCTGTGGCCGCATCAGACTACCCCGGAATGCAGTGGGGTCAGACGACCATCAGTTATCACGTGGGCCAGGGCAGGCACAGAGGGGACGCTCCTCCGAGCCGTGTGGCGCCTGCCGGGGCGGGGGTGTCCGACATGGCTCTTTCTCCCGCTTCTCTGACGTCTGGGCTGGGCGTGCCGATGGCCTGGGACCGACTGGTGTCCCTTCTCGCTGTGCAGAGTCTCCTCGGGGCTAGCTTGGGCTTCCGCAGCATAACGCCAGGCCTCCCAGCACAGGCGTGCCGACAGATGGGAAGGGGAAGCCGCCGGGTGTCTGGACGCTCGGGTATGACAGTGTCACTTCTGTCGTATTTTACTGGTCAAAACAGTCACATAGCGCAGCCGGATCCAAGGGGAGAGGACACAGGCCCCGTGTGCTCACGGAAGAAACGGAAAGGACTCGTGGCCCTCTTGAACCTGCTGCAAATGGCATCCCTCTCTGAAGTCACCACGGGGACCGGATGGGGCGGGGATGTGCCCTTCGCGTCCCCTGCAGTGACCGCAGCGAAAGCGTGGGCGACGACGCGGGGCGCCAGAAACGCTCGCCTCCTTGCCGGCGGAGACGCAGGAAGGCGCAGCCGCCTTGGAGACAGGTTGGCAGATTTGTGTAAAGTCAGACATGCCCCAGCCCTGCACCCGGCGACCGTAATCCGAGATAATTACCCGCGAGAAATGGAAACAAGAGTCTGCAAAGCCTCGCACCCGAATGTTCGTGGCAGCTTTCTCCACGGGGCTCAGAAAGAACCAGAAGGAACCTCGGTGCCCATCGGCAGTGGAAACCATGCAGTCGGCTGTCGTTTCTTCACGCGCTGGACCTCTCGGCCACGAGGAGGCACGAACCGCACGCAGCGTCGCTGGCGTCTCTCAGGAGCGCGAGGCCCGGGGAAGAAGTCGGGCCCAGAATACGTGCCGCGGTGGCTTCCGTGATACGAAGTTCGGAACTAGGCGGAATGAATTTCTGTGATGGGAAGCCAGGTGGCGGTTGGCTCTGGGGGCGTGGTCCTGACTGGAAGGAGGCAGGAGGGAGCCTCCCGGGCCGATGGGACGTTCCACGCGTTGGCCTGGGTGGCGGCTACACGAATGGAAGCATACAGACACAACACGGCCACCTGCCCACTGCAGGCCTGCGCGCTTGGCTCTGTGTCATTTCCACTCAATTAAAAATAATTAAAAATAATTGCTTCGCAGGGTGCCGGCTCCGTATGAGGCTCTGTATCAATGGTGGCTCCTGGGATCACCGTCGTCATGATGGAAGCACCGGGAGGCAGTGACAGTGACAAGGATTTGTAAGGCCTTCCGCTCGGTGCCCTCCGGAGTGCGGGCGGCTCGTCGGGGCCCAGGAACCCCCACGCCCCTGGCAGGGAGCAGACTCCTTCTTTGCTCACATAAGTGGAGAACATTCCTTGTTGGCCCTGGGCCAGCACTTGCATTTGGCCTTGGCGTGTGTTCCTGGGTCAAGTGCGTTTGGCTCTCCTTCCTGGGGGCCCTGAACCATCCCGGACCGCCGTCTTTGCTCGGTGA
Source organism: Paguma larvata (assembly GCA_030068075.1). Taxonomy (NCBI): domain Eukaryota; kingdom Metazoa; phylum Chordata; class Mammalia; order Carnivora; family Viverridae; genus Paguma; species Paguma larvata. The sequence continues at coordinate 38,629,048 of CM057844.1, forward strand.
TAACCCCCACGTCCGCCGCCCAGACTTCTGGGCTCTGGAGGCCAGCTCTGGGGACGCGCCGGGGAAGGGCCGGCCGGGTCCCCAGGCCGATGAACCTGGCTGGGGTCCACCCTGGCGGAGGCTCGAATAGGATCGATTCGTCGCCGACCTCTCTGTGTGCTTCTCAGTCGCGAACGAAACGTGCCACCTCAGGTTCCTGGGACTCGATGACGTGGCGTGGGCGTGAGAGGCGAAACGCGTGGCTCTCCTTGGACTCCCCGGAACAGGGCGGCCGCGGTGCCCCGCTGGGGAGACGCGAGGGAGCGATTGAGACCGCGGTTAACCGGAGGGGACATCTGTCACAGCTCCAGCTGATGGCCGTCACGCGGGACAGGGACTCGGCGTGGCCTGGTCTTCTGACTCTTCACAAGAGGCCAGAAGTCTGGGCTTCTGAGGGAAACCTCCTTAATTTCAGATCTTGGCACCTCGCCCGGGCGGGCTATTGGTTTTTTCAGACGTGCTGCAGGCTGACTCCGGACGGGCCCGGCAGAGCCCGTGACCCCGGACCAACTTGGATTGCAGCCTTCCACCTCCCACTTTGTAGCCTTGCGACTTCGGGCCGTCTCATTTCGTTTTTCTGCCTTGCGCAGCGTCCCCGGCCGTGAAAGGTTGAAGATAAAATAGTTTTTGCTTCACAAGGCAGAAGCTCGCAGTGCTGGCATCTCGGCCCTCCTCACCCGTAGTTTTGCCCCACGGTTCCCAGCACGGAACCAAGAGGAAGGGCTGGGGGCCTTTTGGACCCCACGGATCACTCTCTACTTCCCCCCTCCCGCCCCCCACACCCGTGCACACACAGCCTGCCGTGCGGGCGGGTGTAGACATTATCCACAGTTTCAGCAAGTGGAGAGGGAGGGGGCTGCTTGCCGAGCCACGGACCCTCTCTTCCTGGGGTTCCTTCGGAGCTAGAGGGAGGCCGGGACGCGCTCTCCGTCGGTCTCCCCTCTGCAGGGTCCCCTCCCCGCTTCACCCCAGCGGGTGGGTCCCCAGGGCCTGGCCCTCCCGACTGCCCTTGATCTTGCCCCATTCGTTTCTTTAGAAATTAGCAGAAGGAAAAGACCTGTGTTGGATCTGCCGGGCTCTGACCTTGCCGGGAGTTATCTGCTCTTTGTCGCCTTTACTGAATCACGGTGGCTTCTCCAGAGCTCAGCTTTGTGGAGGGATGGGTGGGTGTGCAGAAATTGGCCTTGGGGGGACAAAAAGGGAAGATGTTGAGGGCTTTTTCTCATCAAGGGGAACCAACTCAGGAGCCAGGCGGGATCTGGACAGGAGCGAAGGGGGGCAGGGGTGAGGCATCAGGGAGGGGCGGTGATGGAGGACACAGAGAGCTCCTGCCCCACCCGGGGCGAGGGCCGAGGCTCAGCGCAGCCTTCGGTGCCTGGGGGATGGAGGCCCAGTGTTGCCAAAGCTGCTGACTTTTAAGACATGTCGTAAATCCCCACTTAATCACTTGAATATTTTAAAGCCCTATTTATGTATTTTATTTTGGACGAGTTTTAGGAATAGTTTCACAGGAAAAGTGGGAAGATAGTACAGAGTGTCCGTTCGCCGCTTCGTCCAGCCCCCCCTCGCCCCGTGCTAACATCTCGCCTCAGCCACGGTTTGGGGCTTTGTCAAAACTGAGAAACCAAGGGGCCCCTGGGGGGCTCAGTCGGTTAAGCGTCCAGCTTCGGGCTCAGGTCGTGATCTCGTGGTTCCTGAGTTCAAATCCTGCGTCAGGGCCTCTGCCGTCAGCACAGAGGCCGCTTCAGATCTTCTGTCTCCCTCTCTGTCCCTCCCCCGCTGGTCTCCACCCCCTTCTCTCAAAAATAAACAAACACGGAAAAACCAAAACACAAACAAAAAAGCCCTAAGAAACCAACACGGGTGCGTTGCTACTCGCTCACCTCCACACTTGACTTCGACTCTGCCAGTTTCCCATCCGGGTCCGGGGTTAACGCGTCCAGGATCACGCGAGATCCCGCGCCGCGTCGCGTTGTCATCTGTGCTTAGTCTCCTCGCCTGTGGCAGTTTCGGGCGTTCCTTGCTTTTCATGATGGTGGCAGTTTCGAGGAGCCCCGGTCAGGTCCTTTGCAGAAGGTCCTCCCATTTGGGTTCGTCCGATGTTTTCTTCCGGTGAGACAGGGGTTGTGGGTTTCCAGAGAGACTCCACGGAGGCGAGCTGCCCGCTCGTCACACCGTGTCTGGGGCACGTCCCCCCACCCCTCCCCGGCCTTGCTGGGATTTTCGTGTCGCCGCCGTCGCCATTTCCACTTTCCCACCAATTGCAGTGTGTTCAGCTCGTGGTTCAGGTTATGGCCCAGTATTATATTATGTGTTCTGTGGCCCAGGTGGTTCCAGATCTGACCATTTGTCTCTTTCAGGTTGGTTCCTGTGTTCCTTTGACATGCCCCGTCCTTTATATATATATTTTTTTAATGTTTATTTTTGAGAGAGCGAGTGAGCACAAGCGTGTGGCAGGGGGGACAGAGAGGAGGACAGATGGTCGGAAGCAGTCTCCTCGCCTGACAGCACAGAGCCAACGCGGGGCTCGAACTCCTGAACCTGTGAGATCGTGGCCTGAGCCGAAGTCGGACGCTCACCGCCCCAGGCGCCCCCGTTCTTTATCTTTTTAAACACTCCGTCACAGGGGCGCCCGCTGGCTCAGTCGGTGGAGCGCCCACTCGTGATCTGGGGGCTGCGAGTTTGCACCCCCTGTGGGCATAGAGATTACTTAATAAAAATGAGCATAAGTAAATAAACAAACACTTCCTTACCTTCTGGCGCTGCAGGATTCTCCAGGCGCGGTGTTTGCCCTGCCCCGGCCCCAGAATCAGCCGTTTCTCCCAGGAGCCCCGCTGGTCTTCGAGTTGGGAATTGAGTCCTGGTGACAGACTCGAACCCTCCGCGGGCCGCGTGAGGCCACCTGCGGGCCACGTCCGGGCAAAGCCGGTCTCGCTTAATCCCCAGAGCGTCGTTTCAGGAGGAGCACTCGTATGATGCCCATTTTACAGACGAGGAAACCGAGGCACGGGGAGACCAGGGCAGAGAGTACGGCCAGATGCCGCCCTCCCGGGGCCCGCGTGCGCCCTCGGGGGCCAGGGCACGGGGCAGAGTGCAGCCAGGACAGTGGACCTGGAGCCAGGCGCCCAGGGAGACGGCGGCACTGTGGCCAGGGGAGGAGAAGCGGGAGGGGACGGTTCGGTTTGGGGCATTCGGGGAACGGGGTAGCTCCTGAGACCCTGGGCAAGGAGGGTGGTGTCACCCCGCAGGGCAGAGGGAGCGGGTTCCGGGACAACCACAGGAAGTCTCACACATCGGGGTAGAAAGAAGAGTAAAAAACAGACGCGGTTTTCAAATCACATTTAACATGAAAATTCTGTACCGAGCTGTCTCCCCGTGTTGTCTATTGCTGCTGAACACAGCATCCGGAACTTGGTGACATAAGACAACGGTTTTCCCTACTCGGCGGTGCCCGTGGGTCGGGAGTGTGTGTGGCCCCGCCGGGTGGCTCCTGTGGCCCTTCCCACCCAGGCTGCCGGCAGGGTGCTGGCTGGGGCCACCCTGGTCCCGAGGTTCGGCGGGGGCAGGCCCGTGTCCGGCTGAGTCAGCGGTGGCGTGCTTCGGTTCCCCCCTGGAGTGGCTGGAGTCTGCCCGCGGTCCCTCGCCACGTGGGCCCCTCCGTCACCTCAGTCTGTTGGTGGCTGAGAAGGCAGGTGAGAAAGAAGATGGGGGAGAGAGGGAGCACGCGTGAGCGAGCCAACAAGAGAGAGAGAGAGCAAGCCGGGACGACAGTCCTCCGTGTGACCCTGTCTCCAGAGTGACAGCTCTCCTTTTGGCCGAGACCCCTTTGTTAGCAGCCAGTCGCCAAGGCCAGTTCACGGTCCAGGGGAGGGGGTCACAGAGCGGCCGTGCAGGAGGCGGCGGTCACGGGCGACTGACACGTGTCAGGAGCCGCCTGGACGAGCCGGGCCAGACACTCTGCCGTACGCTCTGTCCTCACCGCCTGCCAGGAGCGGAAGCCAGAGCCCTCCTTGTTGCTTCACTGTCCAGATAAGCACGGGAGGGCTCAGAGAGGGGTGGTGACTTGCCCAAGGTCACACAGCTCAGACTCCAGTCTGAGTCCAGCTCCCAGAGTGCCCACTGTGTCCTCTGACCGCCCTCACACTCCAACTCCAGTGGCCTCGGAGCTCAGCTGAAAACACAGATTCCCAGCTGACCTCAGGCAAACTAACCCAGACGTGGACGGGCCTGGGAATCAGCATCCGACAGGTCGTCCTCAGGGGCTCCCGATTCTCCCTAGACTCCGAGAGCGGGGTTTGCGCCTCGTTGTAAGGACGTGATAACACGGGGATGGCGTCTCTCTCTCCCCCCCCCCCCCACACACACAGTGAGGGGTTAGGCTTGGTCTTTGGCTCTTGAGGAAAACAGAGGCAGAGGTGTCCGATTTCAGTGACCACGGGAAGGCTGTGGCTTCGCTAAAGGTCACGGCCACTTTTGGAGCCCTTCCAAGCAGAAGAAATTGAAAATTAAATGAGTTGTGTGCGGGAAATGCTTAGCGTGGCGTCCGCATAGGGGAAGCACTTTGGTACGTGGGGGCCGTGGTTTCCGTTACCGTTATTAATGAATGTTGATGATGATGATTAACTTGTTAGTACTGTTAATCTCTGCGCAATGAAAACTTGACTTATCTCGACTTGGGTTTGGAGAAGAGACTTCGAGTCCTTCCATTTGCTCTGGTCGAGTGGTTTAGAAAACGGGGATCTTTAGTTTGGGGCTGGTGTTGTCAGGTGTCGGTGGGGGAGACGGCAGTGAATAATTCCTGGGTAGCTCTGGGTCCCGAGAGGCTCTGAGCTTGGTCCCCACTCAGGACTCTGGGTTGTCCCCGGGCCTGTCGTTGTGCAGGGTGCCACTCAGCGTCGCGGCCATCCGTGAGGTCGCTGCAGACCCTGGGCCACCTCGGAGGCGGCCGGGCCATCGCGAGGTCCCCGCGGACCCTGGGCCACCCCAGGGGCCGGCAGGAGGCTGGGGTGACGGGCAGAGGCCTGACGGGCTGTTCTGTTTCCACAGATCAGGAGCGACACGTCGCAGATCTTGGAGGAAAACATCCCGCTCCTTAAGGCCAAAGTGACCGAAATGCGTGGCATCTATGCCAAAGTGGACCAGCTAGAGGTGCGTCGGGATCTGTGGGCTCGTGCTGGCTCTCTCGTCCTCTCTTCCAAAACGCTGATTGGGCCTCGAGAGTGTCGGGCATTAGACCCGGTGCAGGGGGTTGGTGGCGGAAGACGGTCTACTTACACGGTATTTTAAAAGCTATGACGAATGCGAATTTATATAAAGTACCCCACTTAAAAGGCAGGGTACTGGGGCACCGGGGTGGCTCAGTTGGTTAAGCGTCCGACTTGGGCTCAGGTCACCATCTCATGGTTCGTGGGTTCAAGCCCTACGCCTGGCTCTCTCTGCCCCTCCCCCACTCATGCTCGCTCTCCCTCTCTCTCTCTCTCTCTCTCTCTCTGTCTCTCTCCCTCTCTCAATAAATGAATAAACATATAAAACATTTAAAAATCAGGGTACTTTTTGAAAAAAATCTGACTTTTTTAAAAGTTTATTTTTATATTTTGAGGGGGGGAGGGGCAGAGAAAGAGGGGGGGAGAGAGAGAGAATCTCAAGCAGGCTCTGCACTGTCAGCACAGAGCCCGACTCGGGGCTCGAACCCACAAACCATGAGATCATTACTTGAGGCGAAATCAGATGCTTAAGTGACTGAGCCACCCAGGCGCCCCTAAAAATCTGACTTTTAAGCTGCTTTTGGAAATGCAAAAGCTTCAATAGCACTTAGCTCACGTTTCTTTAGATATTTTAATCTCCAGGTTGCATTTCTCAAGGCATAAATACATAAAGGATACACATTTTTTTTTAATGTTTATTTTTGAGCAAGAGAGAGACAGGCTGCAAGTGGGAAAGGGGCAGAGAGAGAGGGAGACACAGAATTGGAAGCAGGCTTCAGGCTCCGAGCTGTCAGCACAGAGCCCGACGCGGGCCTCGAACCCACGAACCATGACCTGAGCTGAAGTCAGACGCTTAATAAACTGAACCACCCAGGCGCCCCTGAAGTACGCACATCTTAAGCATATAGTCCCATGAATTTTCACACACACCCTCCGTGTGAGGAGGACCCAAATTAAGAAAGAGAATGTTTCTAAGCCCCGGGCTGTATTTTTGTGGCGCCGGGCGGCAGCTGGCCCCCAGGTAAGGCACCTGGTCTCCAGCTTACCGCAGTCCCCACCACGCCCTGCTGCCTCTCTGCTGGCCTCCCTCGCCTGCCTCTTCCCTGTGTGGGCCCCGGGCTGAGCTGCGTGCATCTCATTTTTCTCCTTGCTGCACGGAACCCTCACCGTCCCATTTCCCAGGGGAAGAGCATAAACTCCAAGAGGTGAGCCGCTTCCCCGGGGTCGCACAGCTCCTTCCTTGAAGCTGGGACCCCAGCCTAGGTCCCCTGGGGCCCGAGCTCTCAACCGTACGGGGCCCTCAGCTCGGGACCCTGGCTCCTCACCCAGCGAAAGGCCGGGAGCCTTGGGGGGGCTTGCGATTCAATAGCGGTCACCCGGACAGAGGGGACACGAGCCGCTCCGAGCCACGGAGGAAGGGAGCATGGCAGCCCACACCAGAGTAAGCAGAGAGTTAACATTCTTGTCAGCAGAGAATGAGGCAGGAATATAATTAAAACTTTGCCCTTGGAATCGCTGATTCATTTGAATTTTATTCCGCACGTTTGACAGAGGAAGGAGAACGGGAAGATGGGCGGCCGGCTCGGCTCTCGAGCCCAGCTCTTCCCTGCGCCGTCAGCCCGCTGACGCTTGCTGAGGGCCTACTGTGTGCCCTGCGCGACTCTCACGGGGAGAAAGACAGGTGCAGCCCACGGCCGGCCGTGGCCCAGCGGAGAGGCCCGGCCACAGAGCGCTCCCCGTGGTGCTGCCCGGGGGCCCCTGTAGCAAATTCCTGCAAACTTAGGGGCGTCAGACAGCATGGGTTTGTACCCACGTCCTGGCCTTCTCCACCTTCCAGAAGCCGCCTGCGTTCCTCGGCTCGTGGCCTCTGCCTCCACGTCCACCCCCGTTTAGCTCCTTCCAGTCCCTCTTCCACTCTGACCCTCCTGTGCCCCTCTGACAAGGACCCCGTGGTCCCCGGGTCTACCAGCATCATCTCCCCGTCCGGGTAGTCCCGTCTGCGCGGTCCCTCTTGCCCTATAATGTCTTCGTAGGTTCTGCGAATGACATAGGTCCTGCTGACCGCAGTGGCCGAGGCTGATCTGCGGGGAGGCGGGTGCCCCGGGGGGAGGCGGCCCCTGGGGAGTGGGAGGGGCGGTGTGGTGTGGGGGTGGGGCGGAGGGGGACAGCTCGGGCAGAGGCTCTGAGGCAGGGAGGAGACGCCGGAAGGGTCCCGGGAGTGATGACGGGAACACGACCAGAGCAGGGCTGGAGAAATCGGGCGGCGGGAGCCCTGTAGTCAGGATTTGGGCCTCTTCATCGCGAGAGATGGGGAGCCGCTGACGAGACCGGATGGCCCCCACGGCAGGGTGCCTCGGCTTCAGGCCTGACATTCTCTGTTGAGGGGGTGTCCTGTGCATGTAGCAGCGGCTGGGGCTCCGCCCACGAGGTGGCACTCCCCCCCTCCTCGCCCCTGGCTCCAGAGTCCTACTGCCTGGGTTCGGATCCTGATGCTGCCTCTTTCCTTGTGTGACCCCCTCCCACCCCCCGCACCCGGCAAATTCCGAGTCTCTGCTCCCCTGTAAAATGGAGTAACAGTAGTGAGGTTCTCGAACCCAAATCTTTTTTTTGTTTGTTTTTTAACATTTTTTATTTATTTTTGAGAGACACAGAGAGACAGAGCACGAGCGGGGTAGGAGCAGACAGAGAGGGAGACACAGAAACCAAGGCAGGCTCCAGTCTCTGAGCCGTCAGCACAGAGCCGGATGCGGGGCTCGAACTCAGGAGCAGCGAGATCGTGTCGCTGCACCTTCAAAGCAGGAGCCTGGCCAGACCGAGAAGAGAGACTGCTTCCTGGGGGTCTGACCTTCACCGTAAGGACCGAAAAACGGAGGAGTCAGCCTAGGGGTGGGGCGGACGGCTTGGGCAGTTGTCCCCAGGCTGCAAAGACCAAGGCTTTGGGCCAGTTGTGGGTGGCGTAGAGCCCACGGTCAGAGGTGCGGCGGGAGTGGTGAGCACAGACTGACCGTGCGGGGCCAAGTCATGGAGGTTGGACCCCGTCGTGAGAACGACAGGGCCCTTCAAAAGTGATGGCAAACACCGTACTGTTCCCTCCCCAGCCCTGAGAAATCCAGAGTGAGTTTTTCGAAGCGTTCCACTCAGAGTACACGGAACACTGAGCACACGCGAAGAACTGAGTACACTTCACGGTTGTGCAGTCATCACCGCTACCTAATTCCAGGAAGTTTTCCTCGCCCCCTAAAGAAATCCCGTTCCCGTCAACAGCAGCCACCCCCCAGCCCCAGCCCCTGGCAGCCCCACACCCCCTTCCTGGCTCAAGATTTGCCGCCTCTGGGCGTTTCATGTCGATGGAGTTACACATCTCGTGGCTACGACGTCTGCCGTATTTCACTCAGGATAATGTTTCCAGGATAACTCAGGATAATGTTCATCCCGCATCGTAGCGCGGGTCTGGTCTTCATTCCTTTTTTCGGGCGAATAATATTCTAGTGTATGGACGGGTCACATTTCATTTGTCCTTCATCGCTTGATGGATATTTGGGTCATTTTCCCATTTTTGGCACTTACAAATAACGCTACCGTGAACATTTCACGTGTACGCTTTTGTGTGAATATGTCTTCACTTCTCTCGGTGAACACCCAGGAGCGGAATCGCTAGGTCGGGCCAGAACTCTTGGGGGAACTGCCTGACATGTTCCAAAGTGACGTGAGCCAGCATTTTACGCTCACGCCAGCAGCTACGACGAGTGTTAGGTGGAAATTGCAAACTCAGGTGCCGGCAGGATCCGGGACGGTGCTGAGTGGCCGGGTGCTTCGCGACCAACCCCAGGGCCCCCTCCCCATTACTTCCAAGAGCAGGAGCTGAGTAGCACCCGTTCCCTTCGGTGGGCTAGGATCGCCAGGCTGCCACAGTCCCCACTCTGCCCTAGAGTCTTCCCAAATTGAGGCCGAGTGCCATTTCCCTCGTATCCGCCTCCCCCGGGCTGTTGCTCTCCTTGAAGTAGAGGTGTTTTCTCTGTTAAAGGGAGGAAAAACTGAGCTAGTCCGGGAGGGTCATGGATTGGAAGCCAGTGGGAAAAGACGTACTTCCCATTACGAAGGGTGTGCCCCAGGAGCTTACGGGAACCTGACGCTCGTTGGACCGGGACAGGTAGATTCCAGGGCGCTGTGGCCCCAGCAGTGCCGGCGGGTAGCTCTGTCACCCGTTTCTTCCTCTGCAAATCGGGACCGTGCCTTCCCTCCTGAGAGCCATCGTGAGGTGTTAGGCCAGCAGCCGGCTCTGTGAGGGCCACCTCCGTTCTGCTGGCTGTAGCCACAGGCTGAGAGGTAAGGGTGTCGGGGTCGGCTGCTCGCCCCAGACCGTGTGGACGGTCAGGGCCTTCCGGGGAGCCCAGGACCACCCTGCTGTCGGATCGGTGCCAACTGCCAGGAGGGGCTGGGGGACCACAGGTGACCTCTCAGCCCAGCACGTGGGCCCTCCTCCGTTTCCGTCATAAAAACTAGCACACCCAGGGCACTTGTCGCCAGCCAGGGACTCGAAGTGCTCCCCCCTGTAAGAAGGTGCTCCACCCCCAGCAGCCCCAGGAGGACCGTCCCGTTATTCGTCCCACTTGACAGACAAAGCAGGGGGGGGGCACAGAGAGGTGAGGCGATCTGCCCACGGTCACACAGCTAGGAAACGGCAGAGCTGGGTTGCCGAAGTCGGCTCCCGAGTGCTCTCCAGTGCCACAGGTTGGCAGCTCTGTGCGGACCACACTCCAGTCTGACGCGGGGGCCTTTTGCCAGAAGCGTCCATACATGTCAGTACTGACCAATGTTTTAAAACAATGGGACTTTCCTCTCCCCTCCCTCTCTACCCCCCACCTTTGTACAGAAGACTCCACAGGGGGCGCCTGGGTGGCCTCTTTCGTTAAGTGACCAACTTCAGCTCAGGTCAGGATCTCACAGTTCAAGCCCCGCGTCGGGCTCTGTGCTGACAGCTCGGAGCCTGGAGCCTGCTTCCGATTCTGTGTCTCCCTCTCTCTCTGCCCCTCCCCTGCTCATGGTCTGTCTCTCAATAATAAATAAATGTTGAAAAAATTTTTTTAAATTAAGAAAACAAAAAACTGGGAACTTTGCATCAAAGGCCTGGAGCGGAGCGGCCTCTGAGGGCCTGGACCCCGCGTTCCGGGTCACCCCAGTCTCCACTCAGCCCTCCTTACCTGCTTGTCACCTGGCTGCCCCTTGGCAGCCTCTGAGTTTGAGACTGTCCAATGTCCATCAACTATTAAAGTGAGCATTTTGGCAATTTCTTTTTTTTTTTTAATGTTTATTTTTGAGAAAGAGAGATAGAGCATGAGTGGGAGAAGGGCAGAGAGAGAGGGGGGACACAGAATCCGAAGCAGGCTCCTGGCTCCCAGCTGTGCTGACAGAGCCCTACATGGGGCTCAAACTCATGAACCGTGAGATCATGACCTGAGCCAACGTCAGATGCTAACCGACTGAGCCACTCAGGCGCCCCCATTTTGGCAATTTCTAAAAAACCTGTTTTTGGGAGTGTCTGGTGGCTCGGTCAGTTAAGCGTCTGACTTCGGCTCAGGTCATGATCTCACCGTTGGTGAGTTTGAACCCTGCGTCGGGCTCTGTGCTGACGGCTCAGAGCCTGGAGCCTGCTTCGGATTCCGTGTCTCCCTCTCTCTCTGCCCCTCCCCAACTTGTGCTCTGTCTCTCTCAAGAATAAATAAACATTTAAAAAATTTTTTTCTCAACCCTGTTTTTAATTAAGAAGGCTTTGCAGTCCGATGGATGTGCACCCGAGTCCCCTCTCCTCCACTCGCTGGCCGCGTGACTTTGGTCGGGGGTCCCAACCTCTCTGCACCTCAGTTTCCCTCCTCTGCAAAACAGAGGCTAACACCAGGGTCCCTGTGGGGAGAAGGCGAGAGGTCACAGGTAGGGGGCCCACCAGACCGCCCTGGAGCTGCTGCCGTTACCCTCAGGGTGTCTGAAGGTGCCTCTGCTGAGCAGGCCCCGCCCCAGCCTGGCCTCCCCAGGGGCCCGCGGGGCAGTGGTGACCCAGGGCCCGGCGTCTCCTCAGCCTGCAGCATCCCCGTCTCTCTCTCTCCTCTCCGCCAGGCCTTCGTCAAGATGGTCGGGCACCACGTCTCCTTCCTGGAGGCCCACGTGCTTCAGGCCGAGCGGGACCACGGGCCCTTCTCGCAGGCTCTGCGGAGATGGCTGGGCTCCTCGGGCTTCCCTCCTTCAGGAATGTGAGTATCTCCCCCCCCCCACCCCCACCCCCACCCCCGCCTCCTCCCAGAACCCAGAGAGGGGAGAGGGGCTCAGGAAGCGAGAGTTCAGAGGGCACGTCTCGCTGCCACAGACAGGAAATGGTGTCTGGCTGGCAGGCCCCTGTGGCTGGAGCGCCTCAGTGCCTCCCTGGGGCGCCTCTTCTGGCCCCGAGCTTTGAGCTTCGGGGCTGCAGGCCGCTTGCTTAGTCACCCGCGTTTATTTATTGAGCGCCTGCTGTTTGCGCGGTTCCCGTAACGAGCAGGGACAGCCCCCGCCCTCCTGTCCTGTCCTCACACACATAAGGACGGCGCTCAGGGCGACATTCAGAATTCAGGCTGGGTCCTCCTGAAGGCACGCGTCGGCCTCAGGCGACCAGAGGGGCTGGGGACGGTGGAGGTGTGGGGACAGCGGGCCCGCCTGCGTGTGGCCCTTTGGAACTTGCGGAGGCCTCTCCCCTCCACGTCTCTTTCCCTGGGATCCTCCGTACGACCCCAGAGGCAGGCTCATTGTAGCCCTTTTGTGGTGGAAGAACTGAGGCCAGCCCGACCCAACGGCGGGGACCTTCATGGTTTAAAACACACCGGTCTGCAATTCCGCACCTGCTGTCCAGGGGGCACCGGGCAGGGTCCGGAGATGTTCACGCTGTGAATTAGACGTGAGGGGTGCTGCCGGCCTCTGGCGAGTAGATGCTGTTGACACCTGACGGTGTACGGGACAGCCCCCCTCCCCCACACACGACAGGGGAGTCTCTAGTTTGAGAAACCCTGCCCTAAGCTGCGCTCGGTAATTGTCGTAACGGTTTCTCCAGGTCTTTTCGAAGCGCTTGGTCTGCCCATTTGGGTGGCTGCTCGTTCCCCCACCGGTCTTCGGAGGAAGGCTCTTTAAACCGCTCCCATTCTACAGATGGGGAGACTGAGGCTCAGCGAGGTGGAGGGACTTGCCCGAGGCCACACAGCCTGGCATGACGAGGCTGGGTCGGACCCCGGTGGGCCCATCTCTGGGCCCTCGCCCTTCACAGCTCAGCCAGCCGCCCCGTCCTGCCTGCCCCCTAGGGTCTCTCACTGTCCCCGGGTCCGCCCGGGAATCCCCCCTCCCACGCCTCTGTCCTGCTGCCTGCCTGCACGTTCCCACGGTGTTAACCGGACGCCAGGCGCCGCGCTAGGTGTTTCGTGCGTGTTGGTTTGTTTACCTTTCCAAACGCTGTGCACACTGGGCACCCGCGTTCTTCCGATCTGATGGAAAGGAGACGGAAGCTGGGAAGATTTCGGGGGTCGCAGCCTTACAGCCCACGGGCAGAACTGAGCAGCTGAGCTCGTTCTATCTGGCCAGGCAGTGTTATTTAAACAGTGAGACTCGGGATGCTGGGCCGGGCTTCACTGTCTAGTTCCTGCCAGGACCCCCACTGCTCTTTCTTCTCTTACACCTGCCTGAGGCACGTGCCTCCAAGTGAGTAACTTGTCCAAGGCCAGTCAGTAACAGCTAGACGATGGCCTCACCTAGCTCATGGTCTAGAACCTTCTGTTGATCCTTCAGAGGCTAAGTTCATGCCACCACTTCTCAGAAGTCCTCCAGGATTGCCCCATCTCCAGAGACATGCAGTCTTTCTGCTTTCCAACAAGGATGGAGTCAGGAGCTGCTTTTTCTGTCCTCTCCCTTGATCATTCCCGGGGAAACAGGAACCCCCCAGTCACCCAGGGCTCTGCCCAAGGTCAGCTTAGAAGCACATCACGGGAGGAAGATCAGAGGACCCTGGCCGGCCCTGGCCTCCAGCAAGTATCCTAACAGTGAGACCTGCCGGCCCCTTGGTCTTTGCACTTCCGGTCTTTTTCTGTGATCTGCGGTTGTCCCCGTGTGGTCAGCACTAGTGTCCCCATTTAGTGGCTCGGAGACCAGAGCTCGGAGACGGAGAGTCGTGTGTCTGAGCTCAGTGCTGGGGTTGGAGCTCGGGCCCGCAGGCCTCTGAGACGGGGGTTCCCCTGCCGGCTCCCGCAGCAGGACCCCACCTGGGTGTGACTGGGCATGCCGGAACCTGCACCCTCTTGTCGCCACCAGACTCGGGGGGGGCCCCCGGGCCTACCTGTGGTGACTTGTTCCAGGAAGTGCATTCCAGCCAGCCGCGGTGAGTCATTCGGCGACCCGGCGTGTCAGTCTTGGCCCCAGGAGGGCTTCGTCGGGGGCAGGTGGTGCAGGCGAGCGTGTGCACGTGTGTGTGTGTGTGTGTGTGCGCGTGCACCTGCACCCAGGGCGTGAGCTGGAGGAGCCCTTCTAGAATAATGGTCATTACGACTCGCGTTGGGGCCCTGACTCGGCGGGCACCAGACACCCCGCCCTGTGAGGTAGGTCAGGCCACTGGCCCTATCTTACAGATGAGGAAACTGAGGTACCAAAGAGTTGAATTGCTTGTCCACCCAGGAGGCGGCGAAGCTGGGATTCAGATCTGTGAGGCCTGGGCCCCGGGCCGCTGCTCTGCACCGCGTGGCCCATCCCTTGGCCCCGTGCCCTTTCTGGGCCCAGTTCTGCCCCTGGAGCCTCCGTCGGGGGGGCGGGGTTCTCCCAGAGCTCCAGGATGGACCCCCGAAAGCCCGGCAGCCGGGTTCAAGCCAGTTCCCCTCAGGGCCTGTTACTGCCCTCGGGAGTCCCCCAGAGGCCTCCTCCTCCCCGGCGGGAGCCCGCCCCCCGCAGCCCCAGATCCCATCTCGTGCCCTCGCCCACCCTCCTCGTGACTCCGAGGGTCCCCGAGGGCCCCGTGGAGTAAAGAGAGGAGCAGGGGTTTTGGGGCTCACTTGGCCCCATGGAAATGCTGGCAAGGGGTCCTTTCCCTGTGGGGCGAGCCTCCTCCCGCTCCCCTGAAAGCCCAGCACCCATCACTGCCCCCCATGACCCTTCCGGAGTCAGGGGAGGGATGGGTCTCCCCCCACCCCCCCCCGCCCGCTTTCAGCCCGGAGCTGGCCCTTCGGGGTGTGCTTTCCACCCTTCCTGCCATTCCATCAGCCGGAGCAGGCTCCCTGGGGAGGGCAGGGGACGCGGAGGGAAAATCGCTCCTTGTTTTTACGAACCGGGCCTGCCCTGCCTGCCCTCCTCCCTGCCCTCCTCCCTCTCTGCCCTTCCTCACTTTGCACGTGTGGTGGGAGGCGCAGCGAGGGCGCAGGGCGGCGGGGCCGGGGTCTCCTAGCGCGCCGGGAACAGAGCCAGGAAGCAGCCCCCCCCATCCCAGTGCCCGGCACCAGGGACCCGCACCCGCCCCCTGCCCGCGTGACCTGGTGCTGGCTCGGCCTGGGCTGGCCCGAGGGGGCCCGGCGGTGCCAGCCCGCGGGTACCCCCTCCTCACAAGCTCCCCTGCAACCCAGGCCTTTCACCTCTGACCCGAGCTGCAGGGCTGGGGGGGGGGGGGCAGGCAGGCAGGCAGTCCACAGACTGAGCCGAGGGCTGGCCTGGCAGCCCGGGCCTTCCGTGCCCAGGTACCACCACGGCCACGGGCCATGCTACCATTTGAACGCTGACGCACTGTCATCCGACTCGTAGATTTTAAGTAAGCGCCGTTCCCGTCTCCCCCCGTAGCGGAGGCTCGTCTCCCGCATGTTTTAGCCACGTGTCGCTCGGCCTCCGTAAGCCTCGGGCCGCTCGACCATTGGCTCGCTGACACGGGCGTGACCCCGAAAGCTCTGCTTGCTGGGAAACTGGTTCGGGGTTGATGCGAGGTGGCGAGGCCCCCGCCGAAGCAGCGAGAAGGGAGAGGAAGAGGCAGACTTTCAGGAGGGTCCTGATTCTGGGCCCTGGCGGATCTGAAAAGCCATCCGTACCCGGCATAATGGGGCGACCTGGGACAGACCACCTCCTCGTCCAGCGGGTCTTGTGGGGACGGTGACACTGAGCCGGCCATGCAGTGGCCTGCACCTGTCCGCGCCCCGCAAGGCGGGGGTGCTGCTTTTATCCCCATTGTACAGAGGAGCAAACTAAGGCACAGAGAGGTTAAGTAACTTACCTGAGGTTACACAGGCATCCCGGGCATCAGGCTGTGAACCTGCTTTCTTAACCTCGCCCTCTCTGGCCTTCGGAGAACACTGTGATCTCTTCCCCCAGAACGCTGGTGTCTGGGGGAGAGAGCCCAGTGCCCAAATCCTAAGGAAGTTGAGTATACAGTCGCCTCGAGAGGGGACCCCGGCGGCTCTGAGGGAGTCAAGGACGGCCTCAAGGAAGGGCCATGCAGGCGGGGGCCCGGAGGGGGAGGGAGTCAGTCCGAAGATAGGAGAAGGGTGCTCCTGGCAGAAGGCACTGTGGGCACCGAGGCCTTGGAAGTGCCGTGTGGGTTGGCTAAATGAACAGAGCGGGGGGTTGGGGACATGAGGTCAGGGCCAGATTAGAAAGGGCCTCAGGCCCCACAGAGGAGGTTAACATTATTCTGGGGGCAGCGGGGAGCCATGGAAGGCTTCACAGCAGGGGAGCGACGTGGTTATTAGCCTGCTTCTCGGAGAACTGCCAGGGCTCCTCCTGGCATCCAGGGTCAGCAGTGTCCCTGTGGAGACTTGAGCGTGCGGGGCGAGCGGGGCAAGCAGGGGCCCTCCGAGCCCCCGCCTTCAGCTGGCAGGAGTGAGCGTCCCCAGCCTGGGGACTTCACATGCGGGGCCCTGAGCTCCCTGGAAGCTTCGCCTCCCCCCACAGTCAGAAGAGAGAACAGAGACTCCGGCGGGGGGGGGGGCGGGGACCCGGGTCTCCTGGACGGGTGTCTGGGTTCCAGAGACCCCGCTGTCAGCCCAGGGGGCCTTTCACGTCCAGAGATCTTTCTAGACACGCGATGGAGCTGGAGCTACGGGGCGCTTTGGGCCTCCAAAGGGCGAGGGAGACCATGCCAGGTGTCGCCACTGTCGCCTCGGCCCGGGCCTGGTGGCCGCCCCCGGTGTTCTGACCACACCAGGCCTCCCTCTCTGCACCTGTGCCCGGAGGCACAGAACAGCCTCACTAATTTGTTTGTTTTGTTTTGTTTTCTGCCGAGCCAAAACATCTTGTTCATGAGGTGTCATTTTGATTAATTTTCCGACGGATCAGAGCGTGTTGCTTTCCAAGGAAATCTCTTTGGCTAATGGCAAAACCACTTGGGGCCAAGTCCTGACACCCACACGGAGCCGGGCCGCCCACTTAGATTGCGTCCCGGCCAACCCCTTCACCCGACAGATGCCCGCGGGCAGCCCTGGCAGCGAGAACGAGCCGCCCGCCAGGTGTGGGGCGGTAAGGAGCGGCAGGAAGCGAGGCAGGCGGCAGAGCCCGGGCCTCGTGGAATGGAGGGGAGAGCGGCACCGCTCACCGGCCGGAACGAAGCGGCGGCCAAGTGCGGCCAGGTTCTCCCGTTTCAGAGAAGGGTGGCCGTCGAGAGTCTTATAATGAACCTTCCGATGTCTAAAAAGTCAGCAACTCGTTCTTCTTCTGAGTTCGAGCACCGTGGGGAAAACAGTGTTGCATCGGTGGGTTGTGCCCTGCGTGTCCCCAGCTCTGGGTTTGAGGCCGATGGCCCGTACCCCACAGACTCACCTCTCCAGGGGCGCTTGGAAGCAGGGAAGAGTGAGGCGGGCCCCTCTTTACTTCCTTGCACCAGCCCCTGGGGGGACCCTTCGGCCTTTCGTAGCGGCAGGACCAACAGCCAGCGTTCTACGGAGCCCCCGCCATTGCTCCGGCGGTCACGGTTCTGTCAGGCACCTACGCGAAGGGTTCTCTGTGCCTTGTCGCGGCTTCCCCGTAACAACCCAGGTAGCTGTTATTCCAGTTCGCGGGGAAAGAAGTGGAGGTTCAGAGGGGTCTGTTCACTTGCCCAGCGTCACGGAGCATCAGTGGCAAAGCGAGGATCTGCCGGCTTTGACCTTGTTCGGTGCGTCTCTCCCCTCCCTCTGTGCTCCTGCTCAGGGCAGAGACCACAGCCTCAGCGGTCGTGGCTGCGCACTGAAGATCCAGTAGGCCGAACGTGCCCTAGCCACGTCCGTTCTTTGCCCAGCTTGGTGTGTGTGTGTGTGTGTGTGTTTAATTTGAATTCGTTGCCAGCATTAAAAAAAAAATGTTTTTAAGTTTATATATTTATTTTTTTGAGAGACAGAGAGCAAGCGAGTTGGGGAGGTGCAGAGAGAGAGAGGGAGACAGTGAATCCCAAGCAGGATCCGCGCTGTCAGCACAGAGCCCAACGTAGGGCTCCCAACTCACCAACCTCGAGATCGTGACCTGAGCTGAAACCAAGAGTCAGACGCCTGACCGACAGAGCCCCCCGGGGGGCCCCCGTAGTTGCCGGCATTTAAAAAACGCATTTCACAGAAGAACCTGTACTTGTTTTCTCTTGAGAAAGCCGCTCCCCTGCCACACCACCATCTGAGCCCGGTCACCATGCTCACCACGCTCAGACCTGCCTCTGGGCGTTAGAGTTTCCTACCCAGGGGGAGCACGTAGTAGTTGTTCAGTAAATACGGGTCAGTGGGTGCTCCTAAGGCTTCTGGGGCTCTTGCCGGCCTTCGCAGATTTCTCTGGAGGCGGCCTCCAGGCAGTGGAGAGCCGGCCTGAGTGCCCTGGCCTGCCCCTCTCCCCTGCGGCCTGGGGCCGCCCTGCCCCTCTCCCCTGCAGCGTGGGGCCCCGCCTCTGGGACTTTCAAGAAGGTAATGGAGGCTGTGGGCGGGGCGGCCCTGCCCAGGCTGGCCTGTAGGAGTCAGCAGTGCCAGGCTCGGTGTCTCCTCCCCTCCCCGCTCGCCCCGTGCTCCCCCCACCCGGCCCCCGCAGAGGGGGGGAGGCTCTCTGCCTGGCTGGGGCGCCTCCCCCTGCCTCTGCCCAATCCCCCTGCAGGGGTGACTCCCGGAAGGAGGCCTGGCTTGGCTGGGGCTTTATCTGGCGGTGGAGGCCGAACCAGGCACCGACACAAAGGAGGCAGAGGAGACTCCGGGGCTCCTGCTCCGGGGCCCTGAACTGGCCTCTTCTTCTCCTTCCGCCCCGGCATCCCCTGCGGTAGAATTGCAGCACGAGCAGACGGCTGATATCAACGCGACAGAGGAGGGCTGAGTGGCGCTTGGTCCCCAGCCCCCTACTCACCCCCCACCCCCAAACTGGCCCTCAGTGAGTTACCCGCTCACAGGGTCGTGGATTTGTTCGCCTCCGGAGACTTGGTGGCATGTGTGCTGGGGAGGGACAGAGGGCTCCTGGCAGGCCGGTTTGCGAAGCAGATTTTTTTCTTTTTTTAAGCATTGCATTCTTGCTGAGATTTCAAAGGGGACCAAGAAAGTTCCTTTCAGCAAGGAGGGGCTTCGTTTCAGGGGGACTGCTTGCAGCAGCCGCCGGGGGAGCATTCCAGCTTCTCCGTGTGGTTGGCAGGACACAGCGCGCCCTCTCCCAGCGCCACAACCACCACCTTTGGCTGCCACCATCCGCATCCCCGTGACAGCAACGTCCCTGCCGGCAGTTGGACGCTGTGCCCTGTGCACATGCCATTCCCCTGCATGGGACCCCATGGGGACCCCAGTACCCTGCCCGGTAATGTTTATTCATTGCTTAAGGTGACCACCTCTGGGAAGCAGCCTGTACCCTCCGCCCCCCGCCCCCCCCAGGCAACGTTCTGGGCTCCCGGTGTCCATGCTCCCGTTGGCGTAGCACCTTGGGGTGCTGTGTTTTTATCTGCTGTTCCCCTGAGACTGAGAGTCTCTCAGGGCTAGGGACTGTCTTATTTTTGACTCCGTGGCAGCCCGAGCACTCTGGGCTCTTCGCTGGACCCGCGGAAACTAGCGCTTTCCCCGCTCTGGCCGGGTTCCTCTCCTGCTCGCCCATTCCGCCAGTTTTGTCGCCATTTTCACTGTACAGCTGAGGAAACTGAGGCTTAGGAAAAGCTGGGATGCCTGGACTTAGCCAGGGTTGGTTCAGCTGAATTCGAGAGCCCCACGGTCTCTGTGCTCTGGGGTCCAAAATCCAAACACCGGGATCAGGCCGCCTCACGCGAGGCCCGGGGGCTGGGCAGGGGGGGTCAGCGGAAGAGGCCAGCGGCCTCAACGCCGGCCAGGAACGAAGGCCCAGAGTGGCCTGACCTTGGCCTTTTTTTGAAAAAGAGAGGTTGGGAGTGCAGATTTTTATGTGAAATCAGTTGATTTGGGAAACAAATCTGAGGCTCAAAGAAATCTCGGGGGACCTGTTGGCCCCAGGCCTCCTGTGGTGTGGGGTCCACGCCTGTTTCCTGAAGGAGTCGGACTGTCCCCTCCAGGTCACCCTTCATAGAGATTCTGCCTTCCCAGTTTTCATGTTACACTGCACCCCCCCCACCCCCCACTCCCCACCCCTCCGCCACCACCGAGTGTAGACGAGCTCCTGTGGCACTTGGAGAGGGGGTAGTTGAGAGCCCGGGTTCAGACCAGAGTTTCACACCCCTGGCACTACTGGCGCGTACGCCGGATCGGTCTCTGCTGCGGGGCTGTCCCGCGCGTCACCCGGTGTTAGCCGCGTCCCTCGTCTCTGCCCACCAGGCGCCTCCGCTCAGGACGATCATCAACGTCCAGAAATTCACAAAAGTCCCCGGGTTTGTGCCTCGATGGAGTCGTTTCCTAGCTCCGTGGCCTTGGAACGGGGTCTCAGCTGTTCCCATCTGTGAAATGGGGTCGCGGTGCTCGAAGCTCGTGGAATCGGGTGGAGGGTCTCGGCAGGATTCCCTGTGCCCTTGGCCAACTTCCCTCCGGCACCGAGGGTGACGTGAGCACTGGTTTATGTCACCGGAGGAGGAGCCGGGTTTCCTGAGGACTTTTCTGTGCGGCGGGACCCGTGCGGGGCGCCCCAGCCTGAACTCGGTACTCATTTCCTCCAGCCGCTGCCCCGCGTGGACCAGCCTCCCCCGCTCATGCCAGGAACACCGCCGGCCTGGCCGAGGTGGTGGCTCAGAGCAGGGCTCTCCAACACAGGTCTTGCCTGAGGACAGGTCCCGGGTGAGGCTGGGCCATCAGGGGACACAGGCGCCAGGGGCATGTGAGGTTCCCCCTCTGAGTCCCCACCCCTTTCAACGCCCCTGGACCATACTGGGGACCCCTGTCGGGCTCTGCGTCCAGCTGGACCCTGTCCCTGAATTGTTCATCTGCTTGCCTCTCTCCATGTGTCTCTGTGCCACACTCTCTGTGTCCTGTGTCTCTCCTGGGGTCACACACCTGACACAACGCCTCACCATGCCCCCCGCCCCCATTCCCTGTCACCTTGTCCCCCACTCAGGGGTCTCACCGGGACCCCACCCTCCTCAGATAGAGGTGTGGAGTGGAGGGACCCCAGGTCTGAACGTGGTTCTGCGTCCACTGGCTGGGCTGCACCGTGGACACGCCCTGGTGTCCTTGGGGACACAGGCGCACCCGAGGGGACCCCCACAGTGGCACATGGCACACGGGAGCCGTCAGTAATAACAGCTGTGAATCGAGC
Source organism: Paguma larvata (assembly GCA_030068075.1). Lineage (NCBI taxonomy): Eukaryota > Metazoa > Chordata > Mammalia > Carnivora > Viverridae > Paguma > Paguma larvata. The sequence goes on from CM057844.1 coordinate 38,649,957, forward strand.
CCCACAGTCTCCCCAGAAAGTCGGGCTCTCAGGCAGGTGCTCTTAGGTGAGTCTGAGGAGAGCAGCTTGTCTCTGGCTCCGGCGCGTGACGGAAAGGGGGCGAGAGGTGGGGGGGGGGGTGGCCCTGGGCGAGGGCTGTGCCGAGTGCGAGGCAGCGAGTGCAGGTCCCTGTGTGATGCCCGCTGTGGGGGCTGGGGCGCCTGGAGGAAGGGTGATCCCTTTGATGCGTAAGGAGCCTGCGAGCTCTTGAACTTGGCTCTGTTCACGGTCAGCTTTCTTCGGGGAGAATAAACCACGTCTCGTTAAGCAGGAAATGCGCCCAGGTGCCTGTTCTGGCTGACCCCATCGCTCCTGGTGACGCCGCCAGACCTGAAGTCAAGGCCAAAGTTGCCGTTACCTGGAGAGCCCTCATAACTAACCTGGAACCTCGGGCAGAGGGGGGGCCACTAACCTGGCTTTGAAATGTGGCGAGGGGCTGGAGCAGGAAGGGGGCCGGACATCCCTGAGCACTGGCGGGGAGGTGCCCCCCGCTGGGACCCGGGTTGGGGATCCCGGCACAGCGGCCCTGGCACCAGCTCCTGTCTTCCCGTGTGTGGCTTCGACCTGGCTCCGGAGGCCTCGGGCGACACTCCCAGGAGTGGGGGCGGGGCTGGACAGGTGGCCAGGAGGGGTTCCAGAGAAACGGGAGCCCACAGCCAGGGGCCCCGGCGGAGTCGTGCCTGGTGTGGCCTCCCGTAACTTGTCACTGGCCAGCAGGCGTTCGTTGGCTACCCTGAGCCAGCCCTGTGATGGATACGCAAGCCATGCCCCTTAGTGGCTGAGGGAAGTCCCCGCACTTCCGATGTTTGAGGCTCCTTGTTATTAAAACTCAAGCAGTACCAGACTCGGCCCCCGCAACTGTGATTTCGTTTCAATGTCCATGTTTTGAAACTGAATGCATTTAATGCTAAAACCGCGAAGTTATGAAATCGTATGCTTGGGCCCTTTATAGGCTGCGGACGGTATTTAGAAAGAATATGACTTCAGGGGGCCGTGCTGATAATGAAATCAGCCGGCATTCACTGAGCATTTAGTGTTTTCTAAGCCCTTTGCAGTTACGTGGGCCTAACACCCTCTAAAGTAGAACAGCCCTGTTTACCAGGTGAGAGAACTGAGGCGCAGAGAGGTTAAGAAACTTGGCTAAGATCACACAGCTCGGGAGGGGGGAACCACTACCGTTGGAGGATGTAGGCGTGTCACAGTGCAAATCTGAGGCCCTCGGTGACGCCCTCCCCCCCCCCCGCCTTCACTCACACCCTCGCTCCCCAGACAGTGTGAGCCACTTGGGAGGAAACGGGGAGATGGTAAGGAAGCCCCTCTGGCTTGGCCCCTAGGTCCCCAGGAGGCCCCAGAAAGTGAGCTCAGCCTCCACCCAACCCCCATTTCCGATTTTCTTGAAAGCGTGTTGGGGGGTGGCCAGCCTGCAACTTCTTTCCCTTGTACCTTGGGCTCTTGCTCCTGAAGACAGCCCTGCCCGTCCCCCTCGGTGCTGAGTGAGGCCCCCCCTGGCCTCTTCCTCCCCCACAATCCCCTGCAAGTTCTTGGCTGCCCAGGACCCCGGTCCCTGGGCCAGGCTTAACTCCTTCGACGCCAAGGCTCCGTGGTCCTCCCCTCTGTTCTTTTGGTCATTCAGCCGTTCAGGTATTCGTTCGTTCATGCAGCAAATACTTATCCACCAGCCTGTGTGAGCCGTTCGCCATTCGGATCCTCGGAACCCACGGAGGACAGAAAACATTCCTGCCGTCCGGCAGCTGGCAGTCTCGTGTGGCCCGGGGGATACGGGGAAGGGAAGACGCGCAGGGAGATGGGTGTCTGAGGGGGGCAGGCGGTCAGGGAGGTGGCCGGCGCGCTGAAGGGGGTGGAAGGGCGTGGGCAGGTGTCCTGGGCGGCTGCAGGAGCAGAGAGACCTGAGCGGGCGGCCCGTCGGAGCCGGAGGTGGAGGGGGGTGCGAGGAGCAGGTGTGGGGCCAGCGCTGCGGCTCTGCTCTGGAGGGTTCGAGGCGGGACCTGGCCTGTGCGGGGCGGGGCGCCAGAGCGGAGGCTAGGAGATCGGAGCAGCTGCGATGGGCCAGGGCGAGAGCCGATGGGCCAGGGTGAGAGGCGGTCGGCCTGGACCAGGGCGGGTGAGGGCGGGGCTGGGGAAAAGGGGCCCATTCCTCGTGTGTGCTCGGGGCAGGGCGTTTAATTGAAATTTTTTGCAGAAATCGTAGATTCAAATGCAGTTAAGAGATAATACAGAGAAGGCCACCTGGGTGGCTCAGTCGGTTAAGCGTCTGACTTTGGTTCAGGTCGTGATCTCGCAGCTCATGGGTTCGAGCCCTGTATTGGGCTCTGTGCTGACGGCTCAGAGCCTGGAGCCTGCTTCGGATTCTGTGTCTCCCTGTCTCTCTGCCCCTCCCCTGCGTGTGCGCGCGCTCTCTCTCTCTCTCTCTCTCTCTCTCAAAAATAAATTAAGCATAAATAAGAAAAGAAAAGAAATAATACAAAGAAATCCCTTGTAAGCTTAGCCCGTTTTCCCCCAGCGGTAACATTTTGCTAAACCGCAGTGTACTATCATGAGCAGGTATTGGCCTGGAGACAGGCAGCTGGTCTTAGGGCTCCCCATTTTGCTTGTCCTCGTTTGCAGGTGTTTTAGGTTCTAGACAGTTGCATCCATTCTCCACATGTTGACAGGAGTTAGGTTCCCGGCTCCACCACCACGGCCCACACCAAACAGTTCCAGCCCTGCAGGGGTGCCCGTCACCCCTGCTCCCTCCCCAGGAGCTACTGCTCCGCCCTCCGTTCCTGAAATTCTAAAATTCTGCTATTTCAAAGAGGGTCTAGCCGTGGAATCCTACACCACGTAACCTTTCAGGGCTGGCTTTGCTCGCTCAGCGCCGTTCCCCGGAGATGCATCCGGGTCGCGGAGGGACTCCAGAGTTTGTCCGGGTGTGTTCTCAGGTGGAGGCCCCGTTGGAGATACGAGAGTGGGGGTCAGGGCCGGTCACCCCAGGAGGCAGAGGGGCGCTGAGCTCGAGTCGATAAGCATCCTGGGGTGCCGGGCACAGGGGCGTGGCCAGCCCATGGAGACAGCTGGCGTCCCTGCAGGCGGGGTGAGGCTGCCTCGGGGCTGGGCGTCTGGGCTGGGCGGGAGAGAGGGGGCTCACTCAGCATCTCTCCCTCCCTCCCCTTCCTCTCTTGGCAGCCAGAGGGCTGGGCCCCTGCAGAGGCCACTGGCTGGGCTCTGGGGTGCAGGGCGTAGAGCAGGCTTCCCGGGGTCCTGAATAAAATGGGAAAAGAGCAAAGCGCTGCCCCTGAGGCCAGATGGCGGCCCTTCCGCAAAGACCGGCCGTCTCCTCGATGGCCTCCGTCCTTTGGGGAGAATAGGATTTCTTTCTTTCTTTTTTTTTTTTTTTTTTAGTGCAGCTTAAACTACTTCATCTGGGAAGCTGAGGTTTAGGGCTACAGCTTCTTTTATTTTTTTTTAAATTTTTTTTTGAAGATTTATTTACTTTTGAGAGACAGAGCGTGAGCAGGGGAGGGGCAGAGAGAGAGAGAGAGGCAGATGCAGAATCTGAAGCAGGCTCCAGGCTCTGAGCCGTCAGCACAGAGCCTGACGTGGGGCTCGAACTCAGAGACCGTGAGATCATGACCTGAGCTGAAGTCGGCCGCTCAACCGACTGAGCCACCCAGGCGCCCCTGATTTCTTTGACAGAGCGACGGGGCCAGCAGGCAGTGGGGGTGGCTGGCGGTTTTCTTGTGTATCTGGCGCCGCAAGCTGGCTTGGGTTTGGAGAGGTCCTGGGTGCATGGTCCAGCTCGCACACTCCTGTCACCATCTCCTCCCGTCCCGGTCCTTGTCCCCAAAGTGCCCCCGCCCCTGGCGCCGCGTTTCGCGGCGTGCCTCACTTCTCTCTTTGGCCCCGGTGCTTCCCTCTCCTTTTCTGTCTGTCTTCCTCAGCCTCTCCCTCTTCACCCTCCACTCCTGTTCTCCTTCCCTCCCTCCCCCCCCATTGACCACGCGTCCCCCTCTTTCCATCTGTTTCTGCTTTTTCTGAGTCCCCTGCCCCATCTTGGTTCCACAGTTTCTCTTTCTCTCCTGTTGGTGTCTGTCCGTCTTCTGTCCTTCCCTTTACCTGCCTCTCCTTCCCCTTCTCCGTCCCGTCCCGCTCTCTTCATCTCGGGCTCTCTTTCTTTCTCTCGCTCTCAAATATTATTTTTCCAGACCCTGAAGACCATCCGCTGTCACCCTCGGGGGGGCCCGGTGGATAAAATGTCTTTATCAGACCAGGACAGGGCGGGAGGCGACCCCCTGGCGGGCGAGAGCCGGGCGCCCTCGGTGCGGGGGGCCGCAGCCCGGGCCGCCCAGCCGGAGGGGTGCTGGGCCCAGCCCAGAGCTCCGAGAGCCCCGGGGTCCGGAAAAAGGGTGAGTGGCGAGGAGGCTCCCGAGGCTGCCCGGACGCCCGGGACGGGGGAGAATGGGCACAGGCGACAGTCTGGGCCTCGCCTCGGAAGCAGATTCCTTCAGCTCTCGGGAGGTGACTGCTCAGCCCTGGGGCGAGAGTCTTTCTCCAGGCCAGGGTGGGGGGGCAGGGGGCAGGCCTGTAGGCGGCTTCTTAACACCTGCGGGTGCTGGCGGACCCCTCCGAATGGCTCGTTTACCTGGTGGAGAACAGCTGCCCATGCCGGGGACCCTGACCGAATGGCCAGGTGGGCCTGTGTTTGCTTTCTGCTCCCCAGAGCTAACCGGTGCTGTTCTCACTGTTGTGGGGAGCCAGCCACCTGCACGGCCAGCCAGCACACCCTAACCAGCATCAGGGCGAGAAGTGTCGAGCTCCCAGCCACTGGAGCCAGCTGGGGAGCCCCGGCCGGCTGGTGGTTTAGGCCTCGGATGCTCATGTGGAGACGGACCTCCGACGGCTGAAATCAGGACGCAGCCATGCCTCCTGTGGGGAGGCGGAGGACCCGTTGGCCAAGGAGGTTGCTGAGCTGAGCAGACGCCTGGGAGGAGGAAGCCGGTTTGACGCTCCCGTTTGGGCTGGGAGAGGGTCTTCCTGTCCTCGCTCCGTGCCAAGGGTGGGTGAGTCTTGGCGCCAACCAAATCCACCCGCCGACGCCCCCCTCAAATGCACCATTGCGCCTACTGTACCCTTTGCCCCCGTGGTGTCTTCTCAGCCAGGAGTGCTGGCTGCCCACGAAGCCACCCACGAGTGGCCTTTTTTTTTAAGCATTTATTTATTTATTGACATTTAGTTAGAAGTTAGTTAGCATCTAGTGCAATAATGGTTTCAGGAGTAGATTCCAGCGATTCGTCCCCTACAGACAACACCCAGTGCTCATCCCAACAAGCCTCCTCAATGCCCATCCCCCATCCAGCCCATCCCCCCCCCACCTCTCCTCCAGCAACCCTCAGTGTGCTGTCTGTATTTAAGAGTCTCTTATGTTTTGTTTTCTCCTTGTTTTTGTATTATTTTTGCTTCTCTTTCCTTATGTTCATCTGTTTTCTATCTTGAAGTCCTCATATGAGTGAAGTCACGTAATATTTGTCTTTCTCTGACTAATTTCGCTTAGCATAATACCCTCCAGTTCCATCCACGTAGTTGCAAATGGCAAGATTTCATTCTCTTTGATCGCCGAGTAATACTCCATGTATAGCCACATCTTCTTTATCCACTTATCCGTTCATGGACATTTGGGCTCTTTCCCTACTTGGCTGTTGTCGATGGCGCTGCTACAAACATCGGGGTGCTTGTGCCCCTTCGAGACAGCACTCCTGTATTCCTTGGATAAATTCCTAGCAGTGCTATTGCTGGGTCGTAGGGTTGTTCTATTTTTAATTTTTTGAGGAACCTCCACACTGTTCTCGAGAGCGGCTGCACCAGTTTGCATTCCCACCAACAGTGCAAGAGGGTGCCCGTTTCTCCGCATCCTCACCAGCATCTGTAGTTTCCTGATTTGTTCGTTTTAGCCACTCTGACTGGCGTGAGGTGGTATCTCAGTGTGGTTTTGATTTGTGTTTCCCTGATGATGAGGGACATTGAGCATCGTTTCACGTGTCGGTTGGCCATCTGGATGTCCTCTTTGGAGAAGTGTCTGTTCATGTCTTCTGCCTATTTCTTCACTGGATAGTTTGTTTTTTTGGATGTTGAGTTTGGTAAGTTCTATATAGATTTTGGACACTAACCCTTTATCCGATACGTCATTTGCAAATATCTTCCACGAGCGACCTTTCTGAGACGTGGAGAAAACCTACCCTGGGAATCCAGAGATGCTAGGACTGGCGACAAAATTTGCAGGCCCCTTTGTCAAAACTTATTAAGAATTTCGGGGCAGTGGGAGAGCGTCAGAGCAAGTGCGGGGCCCGTGTGACGCCCACGAGGCTGGCCGTGTCTGCCTCAAGTGTCGTGCACGGAGCGAGGCCCCAAGCCTGCTGAGTCTCGGTCTCCACGTCCGTGTGGCGGGATTTACAGTTCTACCCTCTGCTCGGGCTTGTCATGAGCAGTGATTCAGATGACGTAAGGGTCAGCGGCCATTATTAGGATTGGCGACCTCGGTGTCACTGTTCAGTAGCTCTCGTCTGTGCTGTTCCCTCAGTGCTTTGCGTTTGCTGCCACGGCTGTGCTTCATTTACTTGTTTATTTAAAAATTGTTAATGCTTGTTTGCTTTTGAAAGAGACAGAGCATACGCACAGAAGCGGGGTGGGGCCAGAGAGAGAGGGAGACACAGAATCGGAAGCAGGCTCCAGGCTCTGAGCTGTCAGCACGGAGCCCGACGCGGGGCTCGAACTCACGAGCCACGAGATCATGACCTGAGCCGAAGTCAGACGCTTAACCGACTGAGCCCCCCAGGTGCCCTTAGCTTTCCATTTTTTAAATGAGAAGCTTGGAATCCGTCTGTTAAAGAGAAGAGGCATTTCATTCAAAAACCTGAGAACACAAGCAGACAAAAGCAGCAAAAGCCACTCAGCACAGTGGAGGCCAAGCGGGACACGCCTGGGGGTCCGGCTCAGGCCAGAGTGCCCGTTGGTGACCTTAGTGGCAGGGTCTGAAGACAGCCGTGAGAGTCTCATTTTATTCTCACTGCCACAGGGTACCTCCTGGAGCATCGGCTTTCTTTCTTTTTTTAATATATTATTTACTTTTTAATTTTTACTTATCTTGAGAGTGAGAGAGAGCACAGGATGGGGAGGGGCAGAGAGAGAATCCCAAGCAGGCTCAGCACTGTCAGCGCAGAACCTGACGTGGGTCGCTCTCTCAGGAACCCTGAGATCATGACCTGAGCCAAGATCGAGGGTCGGACGCTTAACCGACGGAGCCCTCCAGGCGCCCTGGATCAGGTTTGTTTGTTCGGACAGTCCCTCAGGCTGCCGTGCGGAGAGCGAGTTAAGGGCACAAGCAGCCGTGGAGGGTGGCACAGACAGGACGCCCGTGGGGATGGGGAGGGGGTTGGGGAGGAATTAGCAGGAGGGATTGAGGACCGCTGGGTGCGGGCGTTCAGTCCGGGCGGCGGGTGGGCCCCACAGTGCGTCTCATAACCGCCGAAAGCCTCAGTTTCCTCCTCTGTAGAAGGGCTTTGCCGTGCCTGTGCGGAGCAGGTGCTCAATTAACAATACACGTGTAAGTAGATGGTGATTGGACAGTTCCGTCAGTGGCCATGTGATGAGAAGCAAAGGCCAAGTGACTTGGTGTCCAAACAGGACGGACTCTGATGCAAACCTGAATCGGGGCGGGGGGCGGAGCCAGGGCTCCAGGAGGAGGGGCTCCGATGGTGCCGTGGGCCGGAGGGAGGAGGAGCCAAGAACGCAGCAGCAGAGCAGAGACAGATCAGACTCTGGGTCAGGAGCTGGGCACTGCCCCCCCTATCCCCCACCCCCGGCTCCATAAGGTCTAGTTCTGGAAGAGGCCATGACACGACTCCTCCCGCCCTCTGCCCTGTCTTCCCTCCCAGACTGTGTGTGAGTTTGGATTTGAAGCCAGTATCTTGGCAGAACTTCTAGGGGCTCCTCCTCTGCTAGTTTCCATGTTAACGCTTTTCCTCCAGCTAAAAGCAGACTCCACGGGAATCCACGAACCTTCTAGAGCCGCTGCTCTGGGTCAGCATCACCTAGAGCAAGATTCCACCAGCTCGTCCCTGCTGCTAGGATCCCCCAGGGGCGGGGGGGGGGTGTCCGCGCACCATGGGAGCCTCCAGCCCTGTCCCTCTGCAGCCTCCTCCTGCCACCAGCCGCTCGGGGTCCCTGGGCTGGCAGAGGTTGGGGCTGGTGGCCTAGCTGGGTGGGAGGGTTCTGCCGTCTTGCAGGCGTTGTGAGCCTGGCCAGCCCTGCGCGGCAGGCAGGATTGGACACGCAGGGGCTGCATTCAGAGGAATGGGCGGAGCTCTGCTCACAGCTGTCAGAGCTTTCTGGAAGACTGGGGGCCCTGGAGCAAACAGGGAACGTCGCAGGCAGAGTAGCCAGACGCGGCCTGGGGTACAGAAGGCCCCAGGCTGGGACAGAGGAGGGAAGCTGGGACCACGGGGATGGTCCTGTGGGCTGGCTGTGGCAGGGGGCAGTGCCCAAAGCTCGGGAGAGCCCGCTCCGACTCCCAGCTCAGCCTTTTACCTGCCTTGTGACCCTGGGTGTGTGACCGTCCTCCTCCTCTCCAGGCCTGCTCTTGGCTGCACAGAACAGGCCTCACAGGCTTCCGAGAGCACTCGGGCAGTGGTCGCTGGCGGTTCCCAGCCCACGGAGCCCGGGGCAAGGGGCTGGAAGTGACACCTTCTCCATCCGACTCCTCGGCAGCCCTGTGTCTCAGTGGCGTGCCCCGAGCCCAGCGCCCCTGCCAGCGCAGATGCCCACAGGGCTCGGCGGGTCCTGCGAACGAGTGAGTCAGGCCAGGCGGGGACGGTGGCGAAGCGGACAGCACATGCCCGGTCTGCAGGGGCCAGCTCACTGCGCCGCACAGGGTTGCGGGCTCCGAGTGGCCGGATCGCTCCTTTCGAGAGAAATAGGAACTCCGTATTTATGTGAAACATCCCAGTTCTTCCCCGGTGGCAGCTAACGCAGTTTTAAATTCGCATGAGCCAGACCAGTCGTGCCTGCGGGCCAGATGCTAACGCTAACCCAAGGCCACCCGTGGGCGATCTCTGAGCAGGCTGGGGTGGGTGGCAGGGAGGGGGCTCCTGAAGTTGCTAAGATCGGAAAGCAGGTGATAAAGGGACCCCCTTAGTCCTGCACTTGGAGCTCACCCCCAGCCCCACTCAGTGCCGGGACTTCCTGTGTCCTGGCCCCGCGCTGGGGCTGGGCGGTCCTGGCTTCAGACCCGCCTCTGCCAGTGCCCAGCTGAGTATTCGGGCAAGTACCTCTCTGACCCTCGGTTTCCCCTTCTGCAAAGTGGTATCGGGGGTACCTGCCTCTCTCAGCAGCTGTGACAACAGATGGGCTGCGAATCCGTAGGGCCCAGCGTGGGCTGGCGCCCAGAAAGTGCTCAACTCTCGGTCACGGCGCTTGTGGCCAGGGGCTTGGTCTGGGCAGATAGAGCTGTTTCTCTGTCTGTTGCTTCCCAGCCCCCAAATACATTCTTTAATTTCAGAATTAGAGACAGGTTGCTGTGATAATACGGCGAGTTCCCGTGTACCCCTCACCCAGTCTTCCTCACTGTTAGAATCTTAGTTTCCTGTGGTCCATTGTCCCAGCCAGGGGACCGACCTCGACAGGATGCTGGGTAACTAAACCCCACGGTGTGTTCGGATTCTGCCGGGTTTTCCCTAGCGTCCTTTTCTGTTCCAGAATTGCATCCGAGATGCAAACCGTGCTCTGTTTCATCGCCGTGCCTCCCCAGCCGCCTCTGGTCTCTGACACCTTCTCCCGCTTTCCTCGTTTCCGATGACCTTGACAGTTTCGAAGAATATCGGTTAAGTATCTTGTACAGTATCCCTCTCTTAGGGCCGCCCTGATGTTTTCCCTGAGGTTCGACTGGGGTTACGGGTTTGGGGAGGAAGGCCGCAGAGGTGGCGTGCCTTCCCATCACGTCCCGTCCAGGGCGCGCGCGGTCGACAAGCTGCGTCACTGATGGTGTCGACCTTGACGCCTCGACTGAGGTCGTGTTCGCCAGGTTTTTCCTGAGCAGTTACTTTGCCTCCTTTTCATAGTCTGCTCTTGGGAAGCAAATTGCCAAGTGCAGCCCCATCGGGGGGCGGGCCAGCTAAGCTCGAGCTTTGGTGGGGGGGCGCAGTACGTATAGAAGTCAAGGGAAATCTTCAGTACCATTTGGAATTATTTTGAGATTTATATCTCTCCTTTGCCGGCTCGTCTTTACACCCAGCACTTTTCACTTTTTTGTTTTTTTTGAGATCACTGTATTTCATTGTCTGAACAACTTGGGTTGCGTGACCTTGAGTGCCTCGCTGTCACATGGGGTGACGCTGTCAGTCAGGCTGCGTTCAGCTGCGTAACAGAAGCGTGACCAAAGTGGTTAAACCGAATAGGGTTTGTGTTTTCGCCTCATGGGACAAGAAGTCCTGAGTGGCCAGTGGAGCGGATGGGGCTTCTCAAGGAAGCTCCTGGGGACCTAGGCTTTTCCCAGCTGTTGGTCTGCCATCCTTAGCCTGTGTGTCGTATCCTCATGACCCCAAGGTGGCTGCAGCACCGCCGGCATCACTGCTGCGCTCCAAACAGGACTCTGTGAAATTGATAGCACTATCCCTCTTTTACATAGAGGAAAGTGAGGTTCAAGAGGAGAAAGCCCAACCTTAAAGGGGGCCACGAGGGTCTCAGACCACGCGTGTGGCCTGCGCCGCAGTAGGTATAATGATGGTTTTCTCAGTGGGAGGAACCTCTCCCCAGGCCCTCAGGGCTGAGAGGGCCTGGTGACTTGGGGGAGGTGCGTGGGCCTCTGGGCACTTGAGCTCCTGCGAAAGGCCAGCCTGGGGCCTCAGCTCCCCCAGGGGCTGACCAGGCTCTGCGGCTGAGCCTGTGTTCCTCAGAACCCAGTCCGTGAGTGGGGTTACCACGTGGCCTGCTGCTTCTGGCGGGGTGGGGGTGGGGCGGGGGCTGATGGCTAAGGGAGGACAGGCTGGAGCGGCAGTGATGGCCCCAGAACAGCCCACCAAATAGCACGGGGTTCTGGGACAGTCGGCATGGCGGTCCTGGCCCGAGTCCTACAACCCGTGTCTGGCGACTCGGTCCCCACTGACTGGGAGGTTCAGGGAGATACGTCGTCCCGATCTGTTGATTCAGGGGCAGGCCATGGCTGGGGGTCCAAATCTGGCCTGCCTCCATTTTTGTAAATAAAGTTTTATTGGCACGCAGCCGTGCTGTTAGTTTAGGTATCTTCTGTGGCCGCTGACATGCCGCAGGGGCGGAGGCGGGTGTCACAGGAGAGATCCCGTGGCTTGCACAGCCTGTCCGGCCCTTCACAGAGCAAGTTCGAAGACCCTGGCCCGAGCAGAAGGCAGACCGGGGCTGGGAATGTTCAGTTCGGGCTTCCCAAGGGGGAGGTACAGGGCCGGCCAGAGCTTCCCAGGGGGCGGCGGGGATTTCCAGAAACAGGTGGGTAAGCCAAGGCCCTGAGGTGGGTGAGCTTAGCTTTGGAGGACCGTGATCGGCCCTGAACCCGGTGCTGCAACTGCCGTTTTGTGGGGGGAGGGCGGCTTGTCGGAGAAGCCGCCCAGGGGTACAGACGGCCGCGGTGGCCGTCTTTGCGGTTGCTGCCGGAGGCAGCAGGACATGGAGATGCCGAAGTGGCCGGGAGCGGGCTGGGGCCCCAGGAGAGTGTACCCGCTGCCCCTCAGCTCGGCCGCCGGGGCCACGGGGAGCTGCGGGGTCATCTGATTTTCCCAAGAGAAGCTGGCAGTCTGTTTTTCATGAGAAATCTCCTGATCTGTTACATGTTTGCAATTAATTCCATTTTTTTTTTTTTAAATCATGAAGCCGACCAAGCACACATCCGTCTGGTGTGTGGGCTCCGGGTTTGAGAACTCGGGTGTCCAGGGTGGACGCAAGGATGAGGGAACGTGGGTAGGCCAGGGAGAGCAGGCCAGGCCCAGCGCCTTAAGCCAGCCAGCGGGGGGGGGGGGGCCTCTGGGACCAGGGAGGGAGGGGGCGGGCCGAGCCTGGAGTCCCGGTGTCGGATTTCCGCATCTCCCCACGGTCCCAGCGGATGGAACATTCCTGCCAGCGGGTTGGGAGCTGGGGGGGCCGGGAGGCCGACCCACTCCTCTTTGCTCACCTGGAAGCCCCTGGAGGGGAGTCTTATTACCAGCTGTAGAAGGAGGGGTGGGAGGTGGAGAGCTTAGAGGTTCCCTCTGAGGACGGAGATTCTCAAGGGTTCAGCCTTGCCGCTCTGTCCCCAAAGACCTGGGTCTCCGGTCTGGCGACGGCAAAGGCGGGGCTTAGAACCAGACAGGCCTGGTGGACCCTGGCTCCTGCCACTTCTGGGATGTGGGGATGGCCCCAGTTTTGCAGGTTGCCCTGAGAATCCAGGAGAAAATGGGTGCGGGGGGCTGGGCTTCCGTGGCGCCCCAACGTGCCTGCGATCGGGACATGGCCTCTGGGCTGCGGTCGGTCCTTCCCGGCGGCAGCGGGGGCCTCGCGCTCCAGCCCTCACCTGCTGATTCAAGCCGCTGCAAGCGCTCACTGGCCTCCCCTGTGGGTTCCTTGTTTCAGGACGCCTGGTCGCAAGTGACAGCAGCCCAGGTCATCTTGGCTTGAGCCAAAAAGAGGCTCGCACGGCCCGTGGACAGGAATTGGCCCCGGGCAACTCTAGCCTCAGGCAGTAATGGACTCAGGTGCCCAGACAATATTGTCAGACTTTGTCCTAGCTCTGCTCCCCCGTGTTGGCTTCAATCCCAGGCAGGCCCTGCACTGTGGTGGCAGAGATGGCCCTGAGACTCATGACAGACCCACTCCGGAACTTGGGGGCCGGGAAGCAGGGGGAGCAATCCCAAGGCCGATAGCCACCGGCCACAGGCTCAGCGACCTCGACCCGTCACAGCTGAGGTGGGCCAGGCCCCCTCCCAGCCCCCGCCTGGGCCTTCGGGTGGGCCCAGGCACACGTGGTCTGGCAAGAAGATGAAGAGGCCGATATCAGTGGGCAGTGGAGGTCAGAGGGGCCCGTGCCCACTCCATGCCACCCACGAGCTGCGCCCTGAGCCACACTGGGCCCCTGGCTCCTCCTAGCCCGTCCCTGCCCGGCTGACTTCAGGCCTGGTTCCCCAACCAGCTGTGAGTCACCACCCCACACTTCCCCTCGTGCTCCAAGAGGTTGGCAGGGTTTTGGTCCAGGGCCGCTGGGAGGCTCTTCCGATGACGTCTCCTTGACCCCAATTTAATGATGAATTGATTTTCTTCCTGTTTTGGAAGTCTGTCTCCTTGAAAGAAGAGGCAGGAGCCCCATCCCTCACAGGGATACCTTCCCCTCTCCTTTGAATGGTAGAACTATTTCAAAAAGAATAGGGGGGGGTCAGGATGAGGCCACGTGACTGGGCCAGGACACTGGCTCCGGCTTGGCCCCTGAGCCCCATGGGCGCCTTCCCTTGCCTGGGACCCGACGGTCAGGAGAAGGGACCTATCTTTTCATGATCGCAAAATGCTCTTTGGCCCCCGGGTGTCAGGTGAGGGATTGAGTCTCTGAGCTGTCTTCGTTGGCCCATTTTCTAGATACTACGATGGCCACTTCTCGGGAGAAATGGGGTGAAGAGATTCTAAGCCCGTGGGCTATCCACAGAGTGCGTCCCTCAGGCCGTGAGACGTATCTTGGGGTTAATTTCCCGGTTGTGCTCTGGTCGTGGGGCTATCAGAGGACCTGTCTCCCACCCAGGGGGACAGGGGACAGCCCAGGAAGGTGCTGGAGAAAGGCAGGGGATAGGCCTGGGCCCCCGAGGACCCCCAAGTAGGCTGAGCCAAGGATGGGGGACCCAGGGCTGATGGACAGAATGTTCTGTCGCCCTTCTGTGAGGCTGGCCCTGGGCCAAGGCGAACCGCTCGTCCCCCCAGGCGGGGGATGGTGACACAGGGAGGGGGTCCTGGGACACCCGAGCACGTTCTGTCTCATTTGAAATGCTTCGATGGGCTGCTTCTGCAGAGAAAGAGGGTTCAGTGTGGGGGAAAGCTCAGGCTTTGGGTCTCAGACAGAATCTGTCCACTCCCGCCCTAAGCCTGGCTGCTCACCTTCAGCTGACGCTGGCCACGGCCTCCTCCCCAGCCCCCTCTTTCCCCTCGTTTCTGCTCTTCCTAAAACACGTACCGAGTTACACACACACATTCCCGATTAGTGACTTCAGTGGCTCCCTGGCCTCTTGGGATGAAGTCCTTAGCGTGGCTTCCAAGAGCCCATGTGGTCTGGCCTTGGTTCATGGCCTCATCTCTGTCTACACCCTGACCTGGCCCCGTTCCGGACTGAGCCACCAGAGTCCCCGAGTCCACGCCCCCCACCCTCTGCCACAGTGTGCGACATGCTCTTCCCTCAGCCTGGAGGCCCTGGATGGCCCGAGCCTCTGGAAACCTCCCTGACCCCCCAGGAGGAGTCGGGCCAACTCCGGTTCTACGGGTCCCTGTGCCGTCCCACCGTTAGCCATCTCGTGGGGGCGGCGTTCGGTGGGTGCCTTTGTCTCGCTCGCCAGTGAGCCGGGGACGGCCGGGGCTGCGGGCTTGTGTGCAGAAGAGGCGTGGCTGGCTTGGGCGCTCAGGACGTGGACGTGGACGTGGTGGAGGAGTTGGGCTGACGCACGGAGGATGGGATGCGGGTGAGGCGCCCCCCTCCCCCAGCCTTGGTTTCCCGCCTCCGCGAAGGGGACGATGGTCAGGGCGTCACTGCGGGGAACAGTGTGGGGGGCGGTGCGGGCACACGCAGGCGTTGGGCGCTGGGAGAGCGGTTCCTGGCCAGGAGCCCAGCCCCCACCCCGGCCCAGCACCTGCATACCCGTCCCAGCTGGGTCTCAGCTGGGGGAGGGGGGCCAGGAGGCCAGACAGTCAGGGGAGATGTGGGGGGAAACGGGGAGGGTGGTGAGAGGGACCCCAGGTGGAGACCTTTGGAAGGATCTGCACCTCCCTCTGCACCCCTGAGCCCCACATACCTGCCCTCCCCGCACCAGGCCCTGACAGCCCCCTCCTCCCGAGGGGCCATGGTCACTGGCGTCAGCCCTGGCTCCGCAGGAGAGTCCTCTGGGGGCTTGGAAATACCCCAGTGCCAGACCACACCCCAGACCAGTGTCCTCAGACTCAGGGGGGGCCCCCAGGCCGAAGCTCTCCGGGGGGGGGGGTCCAGTGTGCAGCCCGTTTGAGTGTTTGAGAAGCACCTTGTGACACGGTCCTGGATGAGCCTGGTTTCTCCCTGAGAAAGGGTCTCACCAACCAGAGCTGGGGGAAGGAGCTTGAGGAAAGTCTCTCCTCCCCACCCTTCTCAACAAAACTCCACACCAGAAATAAGTGAATGCTGCTTAAAATGGTTTGATTTTTTTTTTTTTTAAGTAACACATTCGTATGGCACCAGCTTGAGGCGGCACAGATGGGGACCCGGCGCGAGAACGCTCAGCCTGCCCCCCGCCCCCCCAGTTGCCCAGCAGCAGGCCCTGGGCCGGGCTCGGTTGGGGGGGGGTGTCGCCGAGGTCCTGGGCCACACGGGCAGAGGGACCCCCTGCCTCTCACAGAGGACACCTGCTTTTTCGGTCACTCTCGGTCACAACCCGGCCCTGCCTGCCCGTGTCCGTGGGCGCCGGCCTTGGCTCTCACGGGCAGTGGCGCCCGAGAATCCCGGGGTCTTTGTCCCTTGGGCCGCGTCCCCTGCGGCATGCGTCCGGCCCCACCCGTGGACTTCTCGGGTCACAGAACCCGTGACCTGAAACGGCTCACGGGGCGCCCCGTTTCCTGTCGTTGCAGAAGCCGTCCACGCCGGCGCCCCTGCCCTTCGAGCTGCCCGCGCTGTACCGCACGGAGGACTACTTCCCCGGGGACGCGGCGGACGCGCCCAGGACCCCCGGCCGCCGCCGCCGCCGCCGCGTGTGAGCCCGGCCGCCGGCTCGTCGGAGGTGACGGTGTGCGCATGCGCGGCGGCCGGGGTTTCTGGTCTCCTCGCTCTGCGCTTGTGCTTTGCGTTTCCTCTCTTGCTTCGTGTGGAGCGGCGGGGTTGGGGGCAGCGTCCGGAGCCCGCGCCTGCAGCCGGAGAGGCGGGGCCCACCGGGGTCGGGCCTGCCTGGTGTCCCGGGACCGGGGACAGGAGCCTCCGGGGCCCCGAGGCCGGAGACCAGGCCGGGCCGGGCTGGGCCTCGCGGGGGGCGGGGGGCGCCGGGGGCGGGGCTCCAGGGCCAGCTGGGGGGCGGGGGGGGGGTCTGTCGGTCAAGCCCGGCGCCCACCGGCCTGTGAATCATCTCAATAAAGGTGTCAAGAGCTCCCGCGTGGTCTGGGTGCAGCGTCCCCTGGAAGGGAGCTCCTGCCCGAGGCGAACCCGCCCCTCGCTCATCAGGGAGCCCCTCGCCCGATGGGTGGGGGGCCTCTGGTCTCGAGAGAGTCCCGAGAAGAACGGAGAGGTCATGGAGAGGTCATGGGGCGCTCGGGAGCCTCAGTCGGGAAAGCTGGGACTCTGATTTCGGCTCCGGTCGTGATCTCACTGTTGGGAGTTCAAGCCCCGCACAGGGCTCCGCACTGAGGGCGGGGAGCTTGCTTAGGACTTCTCTGTCTCCCTTTGTTTCTCCCTCCTCCTACACCACTTGCGTGCTCTCTCTCTCGAAATAAATAAACTTAATTTTTTTTTTTAAATTAAAACAAAAATGGATGGGTTGCCTGGGTGGCTTAGTCGGTTAAGCATCGGACTCCTGGTTTCAGCTCAGGTCATGAGCACACGGGTGGTGAGATCGAGCCCCACATGGGGCTCTTTGCTGACGGAGGAGTCTGCTTGGGGTTCTGTCTCTCCCTCCCTCTGCCCATCCCCTGCTCATGCTCCCTTCCCCACCCCCCTCTCTCTCTCAAATTAAAAAAAAAATGCCATCAGGATTCCAGGGGTCTTCAAAGGTAGGTTTGCCTTAATCTCTTCTCATGCGATTGAATTTCCTGCTCTTGTCCTGACATCCCCGATTTCGGTGGTGGGTAATTCTAGTGTTTCTGGAATTCCTCACAGAGCCAAGAAAACACACACGCCCAATGGAACAGCCGACCCATATTAGATTTTCAAGGAAATCTAACCTAACGACAATATTAGGACAATTTCTTGGAATTAAAGCTATAGGCAGACACCTTACCTTAAGAAGACCCAGCGTTTTTTGTTTTTTGTTTTAATGTTTGTTTGTTTTTGAGAGAGAGAGAGAGCACGAGCAGGGGTGGGGTTAGAGAGAGGGAGACAGGGGATCCATAGCAGGCTCTGTGCTGACAGCAGAGAGCCCAATGTGGGGCTCGAACTCCCGAACCCTGACCTGAGCCGAAGTCAGACGCTCGACTGACGGAGTCGCCCAGGTGCCCCGAGATGAGCCAGCACTTTTCCGGAGAGGTAATAATTTTTTTTTTTTTAAGTAAACACTCGTATACATCATTTTAAATTATTGCGGGATCGTTTGTACACAGAAAGATTCACCTAGGTGTAAGGTTCGCTGAATTTTCACAAACCCCACCCCGGGCTCACAACATCCCGACATCTGTCCATGTAGATGGGCGTTGCTGGCGTCCGTACTTCCCGCAGCCGGAGGGTGAGTGGACGGCGCGCACGCGGCGGCGTCTGTCTGTCTGTCTGGCTTCCCTGGCTGATGCATAGCTGCAGACCGGTCGTTCTCAGCGGCTGTGCGGTACTGATCAGGACTGTTGTCGACGAAGGAAGCTCAGATACTCACCGTGCCCCCCTGTGTCTGCTCGGGGAGAGCACAGATTCAATGGAAAGTTACCTTTTCAGGCAAGGGGCGAGGAGACCGATTTCCGGAGGCCAAGGAGACGATTGCTGGAGACACCCAGGAGGCCGCTCTCTCCTTTCAGAGGCTGGAGCAGGCGCCAGGGAGCCGCGAAAGCCACAGCATCTTGAGTGTCCTGAAATAGAGGCCCACAGGACTGTGGCCAAGAGCTTCCGGGCTCCGAGGTCAGCCTGCCTGGGTGGCACCCTCGTCTCCCGCACCCCTCGGCTGTGTGGCCCTGGGTTAGTTGCTCACCCTCTCTGAGCCCAGCTTCCTCCCCCGCAAGCATGCTGAGAACGATGGCACCTGCCCATTGGGGGGGTGTGAGGACGAAGAGAGGGGACCTGTGTGAGCGCCGGACTCGGGCTGGCCACCAGCCCCGCAGCGGGGGACGTCGTTGCGGTGACTGGCGCCGTGGGGAGAGGGCTGGCTGGGCGCCCTTTCGCTGGGCGATCCGAGAGCTTCCCCAGCGGGTGCCTTCGGACCTGCGCTTAAATCCCAGACTCCGGACAGGCCGTGGGAGAGCGGGAGCCGCCGCCAGCCCAGCCAGCCCTCTCTGCGTTTGGCTGTCCTGGGCTGCTTTTAGGGACGCCCCCGTCCCCCCAAGTCGGCGAGAACGGGAGAGGTTGCGGGCGAGCGTCTGTGGAGAAAGCTGACAATGACCCAGGGCGGGCCATTCCGAGTTTTCCAGGCATTGTGATGCCCAGCAGAAGTTTTAGAGACACTCGGGGGCATCTGGGGGGAGGGAAGGCCAGGACTCAGAGCCGGCCAGCGGTGCTGACCTCAGTGCTTTGAGCGGCTGGTATTCTGGAAGCACTGTCCTCGTGAGAGGTGACCCGATGTCCTGTCACGTAAAGGACAGTCTTGACTGGTGGCTTGAGGAAGCCCCGCAGGCCTTGCGAGAGTCGTTTTGCAGCCTGGGCAGGGGTTCTGGTGTGGGACGCCGGCGTAAGGGGCATTTTGTAGGTTTTCACCAAAAGCAAGGCTCTCCGGTCAGCCGCCTCCCTGACAGACATGGACTCCCTGTCTGTCAAAGCCAGAGGGGTCTCAAGAAGGTGGCTCACAGGTTGGCAGAAACGTGTGGTTTGCCCTGAACTGTTTAAAACTGTTTTCATGAGGAGTGCCTGGGTGGCTCAGTCGGGTAAGCATCCGACTTCGGCTCAGGTCATGACCTCATGGTCTGTGAGTTCGAGCCCCGCGTCAGGCTCTGTGCTGACAGCTCAGAGCCTGGAGCCTGCTTCGGATTCCGTGTCTCCCTTTCTCTCTGTGACCCTTCTCTGCTCATACTGTCTCTCTTTCTCTCTCAAAGGTAAATAAACATAAAAAAAAAAAAACAACTGTTTTCATGTTGAGACAACCAGGTAACCATCTGGAAAAAATAAAGTGAGTTCCATGCCTCGCTCTGTACACCAGAAACTTTTCCAAAACCTCACATGGATTAAGGCGGCGTTAGGTGTACAAAACGAATTGATACAAAGAGGCAGAAACATTGGAGAATCATTCAAAATCCAGAAGCCCTAAAGCTAGATTTGATTGTATATAAAATAAGCTAAATCTTCTGCATGGCAAAAACAAACCAAAAATTCAACCCAAAAGACCCCCATATCATATAGTAATAAATCGTAAGCAAATTTGAAAGACAAATGACCAAAAAGTGACAGATTGGGAGAATAGTATGTGCAGCATGTATTATAAAGGGGTGGTTTCCCTCATATATAAACAGCTCCTACAAATAAATAAGAGAAAAAGTAGAAAAACGGGCAAAGGTATGAACAGGCATTTCACAGAAAAGAAAATGAAAAAGACGTTTTAATCCTATGAAAAGATACTCGATCTGTACCAATAAGTACGAAAGAATATTGAAATTCATCCATTTTCAGTGTTTCAGCCTGGCAAACACGGGATGCTTTCGACGACAGTTTGTCAGTGAAATTTTGAAAGCAAGAAGCATTTCTCGTGCGTTGGCGGGGAGACGCCGTTGTGGTAGAGGTCCCTGGGTAGTACCTATCCGAATTACAAACGCGGGTGCCCTTGTACCTGGTAACTTCACCTCCAGGGACCTCTGCTCCCGATGCACACACAGGAGAGAAGTGGCAAATGCGGAAGGCTGTCCTCCACCTGCTGGAACAGCACAAGATCGGAAGGAAGCTACGTGTCCATCAGGATGGGGTTGGTTCCGTCTGGTACGTCCGTCCACGGACGCTGGGAGCCTAGAACACTGCAAACATGGATTAGTTCCTCGTGAGCGGCACCTGGGTGGCTCAGTCGGTTAAGCGTTGGGGACTCTCGATTTTGGTTCAGGTCGTAATCCCAGGGTCGTGGGATCGAGCCCCAAGTGGCATTCCGGGCTGTGAGCATGGAGCCTACTTGAGACCTCTCTTTCTCTCAAAATAAATAAACTTGAAACAAAAACGAGTTCTTTATGAGTTGGTGTGGATATGTCGCCAAAATACAAAAGCCAAGGTGCGGAAGCATGTGTGTGACGTGCTCCCGTCTGTGTGAGAAAGGCATTAACGTTCTTCAGAAGGAGAAATAAAAATTTGAATCTGTTTGGAGTGAGAAGTAGCTTTTTCCTGTTCGAGTTTTTTTTTAATACTTTTTTGGTGTTTGCCTATTAAGATTTTTTTTAACTACAATCGGTTGTCAGCGATTAAAACAGGACGGTCCACATTAAAGAACTAGATTTCCAGCTTCTCTTTAAACACTAGAATATCTGGGGCACCTGGGTGGCTCGATCGGTGAAGCGTCCCACTGAGCCGGCTTCGGCTCAGGTCATGAGCTCATGGTTTCATGAGTTCGAGCCCCGCATCGGGCTCCGTGCTGCCGGTGCGGAACCTGCCTGGGATTCTGTCTCCCTCCCTCTCTGCCCCTCCCCTACTCGCACCGGCTCTCAAAATAAAAAATTAAAGAAACCTGGAGTATCTGGCAACCCAGGGCTCACGTGGGTGCGGGAAACAATGAGCCAAAGCTGAGTCCCTCAGAGGGGCCCCTGTTCTCCAGGTTCCGCTGGTCTCCAAGTTGTTCCGCTAATTTATTTGACCTGCCTGGCCCCTCCGGGCCTTTGCACGTGAGAGCCTTAGAACCAGAGGCCCTCAGACCGCGGAGAATTTACCCCAAGGATGTGGGGTCTGTGAAGAGATGGGGTCGGGGAGAAGCGACAGCTGCGTGGTCATGGAGCTCAAGCAGCGGGCCTGCCGGCCAGCACCTCACCACCCCGGTTCCGACGCCCCTGGGGAGCGACTGATCCCAAGTCCGACCAAGCCCTCCTAGGAAAACCGAGGCCCAACCCCCTCACGAACGTGGAGGCAGAAGTTCTCAACAAAACATCAACCAACTGGATCCAGCAGCCTCCAAAGCAGAGGGTACCCTGTGCGTGAGGGGGCTCTCTCCCGGGAATGCAAGGTCAGTTTAACGTCTGAAAATCTATCCGTGTGACACTTTTTTTTAAGTTTATTTATTTTTGAGAGAGAGAGAGCACAAGCAGGGGAGGGGCAGAGAGAGAGGGAGACGCAGAATCCGAAGCAGGCTCCAGGCTCTGAGCTGTCATCACAGAGCCCGACACGGGGCTCGAACTCGCAGACCGCGAGATCATGACCTGAGCCAAAGTCAGACGCCTAACCAACTGAGCCACCCGGTGCCCCCGTGTGACACTGTATTCACACAGGTCAAAACCCCACGCGATCATCCGCAGAGATGCGAAGAAAAAGCATCTGCCAAAATCTAACACCCACTCACGACAGAACCTCTCCTCTGGGGGTGTGAAGGGGAGTCTTGGAGAGCGGGGTTACAGGCTGAGGAGACCCCCCCCCCCCAGAGGAGAGCTGGGAGGACCCCCTCCCCGTGCCCCCTCCGGAGATGGTTCCTTGGCCCAGACAGCCGGAGGCAGCAGGCGTGTTCCTCCCCAGCTTAAAGCAAAACCCCCTTGGTCCCCTCCCCTTCTGCGGGAGGCTTTATTGTTTCCAGCTGGTCCCCAGCCTGCCGAGGGCGGGCTCAACAGCCGCCTGGTGAGAGCCCCGGGCTGGCTCAGTTGGTAGCGTGCGCGGCTCCTCTCTCGGCCCTGGGGTCTGGAGTTCAAGTCCCACGTTGGGTGTAGAGCTCCCTGAACAGCGACGGGCCGCCTCGCGGTGGCGGAGGGGGGTTCGGGCAGAAGCCCTGATCCCAGCAGGTGGCGGGGGCCCTCCGAGGCCGCCGGGCTCTGGGAGGCCCCGAGACGCGCTTGACCCAGTGGGTCCTCCGGGCGAGAGCACAACTCGCTTCGGCTCTGCGAGAATTCAAAGCCAGTCTGACCCGGGGCGGCCTCCGCGGGATTTCCTCCCCGAGTCTGCGGACTCGAAAGCGTCCAAGTTCTTCTCGGCCCCCGTCGGCCGCGAGCGCTTCAGGCCTGCGGGCGGCGGCGGCGGCCCTCCTGGCTGGGACTCGCGGCCAGCGTCCCTTCCCGGCCGAGCTTGAGGAAGGCGTCCAGGAGAGGACCGCAGTGGACACAGGTCGTGGGGCGGGACGGGCGTGTGGCCCCTGCTGGACATGGAGCACGGCGTTCCGGGGCCCCCGCTTTTCCGGGGGAGCCAGGCCCGAGGCGGAGGAGAGGGAGCACGCCGAGACGAGTGTCCCGAGAACGAGGTTTGTGCCTTTCTTCCGTTGGCTCATCGGCGAGAGAGCCGAGGATGGGTGCGGCGGTGACCCTGCCGGGGGAGTGCGGGCTGTGCCTTCAGGCCTGTGGTTTCCTCGTGGTCCCCTGTGAGCCCAGGAGACACTTGGGCGTTCACCTGCACGTATAAGATCGGTTTCCACGGCGGCGGCGCCCGGCTGGCTCAGTTGGTGGAGCATCTGGCTCTTGGTCTCAGGGTGTGAGTTCGAGTCCTGCATTGGCTGTAGAGATGACTTAAAAAAAAAAATCTTAAAAAAATTGGATTCCGGGCGCGAGAGTGGCCCAGTCGGTTAAGCATCTGATTTCAGCTCAGGTCATGATCTCACGGTTCAAGAGTTCGAGCCCCGCGTCGGGCTGTCTGCTATCAGCACAGAGTCCGCTTCTGATCCTCAGGCTCCCTCTCTCCGTCCCCCCTTCCCCCTTCTGTCTCTTGCAAAAAGAAACATTTCAAAAAATTGGTTCTACACACACATCGCCTGCGTGTAGAGATGGGGGTTCTTAAGCTGTCCAACTCCTGTTTGTTGAAGGGGGAGAAATGGAATAAACGCTCTCGCGTAGGGAAGCCCGAGGCAGCAAGCGTGCTTCTCCGGGGGAGGCTCGTGCCGTAGGCCACGTCCACGTGTGGGTCATTACCACAGTGCTGCTCAGCCTCGGCTGCAGGGGGAATCGTGCCGTAGGCCACGTCCACGTGTGGGTCATTACCACAGTGCTGCTCAGCCTCGGCTGCAGGGGGAGTCCGCTGGGCCGGCCCAGCACCCAGCACCGACTACAGCAGACGCCCCGGGGGAGGGAGAGCAGCAGTCAGGAGCTTTTCAGCGATTGGCTACCTGGGTTGCAGCAAAGACACCTTCTTGTTTTGCGTTCTGCACAAGGTTTCTCTGGAAGCGTGCAGGGGCCTGACCTCTGTCTCCCGCAGTCCTGCCCTGCGAGGAATGTGGGATTGGGTCTGAGGTGGCTTCTGGCGTGGGTCGAACTGATCCCCGCCCCCCCCCCCCTGCCCCCAGCTCCGGAGACGGGTACTGACAGACTCAGCCCGTCAGGGTCCTCCTGGCTCCCAGTGGCTCACCGAGATAGCTCCGATCAAAGCCCACCAGCCACAGAAAGTAGTTCTGGAATGGTCCCATCGGCTCTGAAGCCCCCTGTGGACACCTGCCTAGGATGAAGGTGACCGTGTGGGTGGGTGGCAGGACAGGACAGTGGACCTGAGCCCTTGCCTACACCCCTGAGCAGCCTGCTACTCAGGCGCATAGTGTCACCTGTGTGTCCCCTTTATCACGCACAGTCTGAGTTGGAGTTTCTGCCAGGGAGACTCCCATTTCACAAAAAAGGAGTCTAAAGCTGGGGGAGGAGAGCTAGGTGACCACTGATGGGCGAAGGCTTCCCTGGGGGCACACTCTGACCCAGAGCCACCTCTTGGTTCTTCGGTACCACTCGGCGTGCCATTAGGCAACAGAAGTCACACTGAAACTCAAGGCTCCCCCAATTCTTTCAGTCTTGCCCGGGTCCAGGAAAAAGTCTCATTTTGGTGTTAATGTGCCCTGAATCCCTCTGAATTTCCTGTTTAACAAGCAGACCAGTCTCAGGCTCACAGCCCTCAGCAAGCAGTAACAGATGAAAGTTTTAGGATTAATGTTTTGTTTTATTTTTAGGGATGCCTTCGTTAATGGCAAATCATGCTGGCCGTCCTTTCTTGTAGAGGCAAAATTTTCCTTTTTATTTTTTATTTTTTTTAAAGGTTAATGCCACTTAGCTTTATTTTTTTTTTAACGTTTTAATTTTATTTTTGAGAGACAGAGAGACAGAGCATGAGCAAGGGAAGGGCAGAGAGAGAGGGAGATACAGAATCCGAAGCAGGCTCCAGGCTCTGAGCGGTCAGCACAGAGCCTGACGCGGGGCTCGAACTCACAGACCATGAGATCTTGACCTGAGCTGAAGTCGGCCGCTTCACCGACTGAGCCACCCAGGTGCCCCAAAATTTTCCTTTTTAAAAAGGGCAGTTGAGGGGCACCTGGGTGGCTGTCGGTGAAGCGTCGACTCTTGGTTTTGGCTCAGATCCTATCTCACAGTTCATGGGATCGAGCCCCGTCAGGCTCTGCGCTCCTCTCACCTCCCCCCCCACCTCCCCTCAAAATGAAGGAAATTTAAAAAAAATGAAAAGGGCCGTTGAAACATACTAATAAGTACATAACACGGTTGTTAAGCAGATGACTGAGATGGCCGTATGAATGAGTACTTTGGGAGACGCTGTGCCCGGGAAGGAATGACGTGTTGGCGTAGAGACCAGGCTCCTGTGTCTCTGCATTCATAGCAGGGAAAATCTTTCTCAGGAGGCCGGTCTTCAGCCAAGATCAAGGCTGCACGGTGTGGCTGGAATGTCAGTGGCTGTGGGCTCAGGTGTCCTGGGTCCAAGTCAGCATCTCTCCTTTGCCAGTTGGGCTCTTGGGACAAGCTAGCTTCTCAAACCTGGAGCTGGTCTCCCTTCACAGGTGTGTTCGTTTTTTCCCCAGGGGCTGGGGAGGAGCTTGGAGGGTGGATGGGAATCAGGGCACTGGAGCAGGCCTATGCTGAGGACTCGAATTATCTTGAATTCTAGCAGCCTGCAGCTAGTCCCAGGAACACCTCAGGGATGTTCAGGAAGCACTTGAGTCCTCGCAGTGTGTGCTGAGCTGCGGGGAAAGGTGTAGTCATGCCCCGGGCCCGGAGGGGGAGGGGTCCTTGGAGGCCAGTGCTGTGTCTGAGGCTCTCTTGGCTCCCTCTTCCCAGGGAACCCCGTATATCTAGACTTGTTGGCAGAGGCAGCCACTCGCAAGTCATGCCCCACCTTTCCCGTTAACCCGTAGGCTCACACACACGGTCAGTACAATGTAGCCGTCCCTTTCCTCTCTAGTCCAGGTCACAGCCAGCGCCATGCTTACATCGGAAAAGCCCTTCGACTTCTAGTCTCTTGCTTCATCAGTGTCGAAAAGGTGAGCAATGGGCTTATTAGGATATTCATTTTGCCTCCCTTAGTAAATAAGGTATCACTAAAGGTCCAGCAAGATCCATGCAGAAACCAGCTGAGGCGCGCCTGGCGGGTGGGTGCGGCTGGTCTGCATCAGATGCAAGAACCGTGCATCCTGCAGTCACGCGGCTGCAACAACTCGGACAGTAAAGACGCTGCCCTTTAGTCCTTCCTCCGCTTACCTGCCCTGGAGAGGACTATGGACCTTCCATGTCCTTCTCTTACTTGGAGCACTTTGAAATCATGACTGTAGGACTTTCAGGATCTGGAACTTTGACTTTTTATGCTGATTTCTGAATACAACTCCTACCTTCTTTCCATTCAAATCTCAATTTACATATAGTCAAAGTTTAAGTGGACTATGTTATGGGAAGTAGCGGGATGACGCCAAGAATCACCAACAGTGACTCTTCCTTTGGTTACATTTCGATCTATTTCAAAGGTGAACGTGGTAGCTGATAGAAAATGCCTCATTTTCTAGCTTGATCCAAGTTTTTTTCCAGACCTCATGGTGGCCTGATAGGACTGGTGTGTTGGAATGCATGGTGGAAGCAACCTCTTCCTCTGATTTCCAGTCTTCTGGGGACTCAGTAATTTGAGATGTTCCTCACGAGTTTGGTGAGACATGCCTGGGGTTGGGGCCGACCCAGTGAGCAACAGGGTAGGTTAGAAATCAGGGTCACAACGGGTAGAAAAGACCCTTGCCTAAAGGAAGGGGGAAGGCTGGCCCGATGCTCTGTGAAAGCCCTATGCTTAATCCGTTCTACTTAATTTCATTTGTAAAGTATCTTCCATCACTCAAACTAAGTGACTCTGAAGCTTTCCTGGCATAGAATCCCCTAGAAGGGCTGTGGGGCCTCCATCTTGAGAGCGCGGCGCTGGCAGTCCGGCAGTCCCAGCAGTCGAGGTGAGGAAGCCAGCCCCGCACATGGCAGTACTCCCTTGACAAAAGCAAGTGTAATGGCTTCCAGGGGTGTTCCAGACGGGGGCATTCCCCATCCTTGAGAGACCGTTTTTTCCAATCTGGGACTTGTTTTGTTCTCCTCTGGAAAGTGCTCTTTACAAATGGGCAGGCGCTTAGACTGGATCCACGACTGTTGGGCCATCAAAAGGGTAGATCCTTTTCTGCTCCCGAGAGAAGACACAGCTGTTTTTAGAACCGAGACCAGAGATGGCCCAGGAAAATGCCTCCATGTGCTGGAAAAGGAGACCAGTCCTGCTGCTGGTCGGTCGGACTCTGGAGCTCGTGGCCACGAGGAAATCTGAAGGGCGAAAGGAAGTTTCCTGGAAAGAAAACTTACACAATCGTTCAGTGTGGTTATAGACCCTCTCTAGTTAGAAGGTGCAGACTGCCGCAGCTCCGACTGACAGATGATTCCAAAAGCAAACAGTAGCAACAACATTCTTTTAAAATGGCTTTTATTGAGACACTTTTAGGACTTCTGCAACATTTCTAGTTGGGGATCTTCTTTATTTCCAATTCTTAGGTGGCTAAATTCTTTTCCGAATGCCGACAACGCCCACTCCCACTACCGTAGCGAGGAAGCATGCGCGTCTGTCTGCTCGGATGGCCAGCCAGGAGCATACCTCCCCCTCCCCGAGTCTACTCCAGTCTCCTTAGACGTCCAAGTAGGACTCCAGTCCAGGCTAAGTCCTTCCCACCTAGTAATTTGTTAGGCAGACTACTTTCAAACCAAGAGTGAGATGGCTTAAATTCAGCTGCTATTCCTATCCTTAAGTAAGGGAAGAGAGGCTTTCCCAATGCCAGTTTTTTTGATTTGGTAATTTGTGACATCTTAATTTGGGGCCATCCTGTCATAATTATTATTAGCTGGGGTCTATAGAATTTATTATGTACTTGTATCATGCCAGCCCCCAATGCCCTTAAAGGTGCTAGTCTATTCGAGCACTTTCTCCTGTAGTTTTTTGAGAAGCAGGACTTAACATTTTAGAATGAAGTAGCTCAACTTTCTTTGGTCTCGTTAATGCTTTCGTTACACCTATCTATTAGGAGGAGTCTTAGAAATTACGAAAGCCAGCCACTTAACTCTTTAGACCAATGTCCCCGAAAGGCGCCGGTTACGCTTCTGCCCTCAGCATGGACTGGAGCTTTCCATCATGGTTGTAATTCCTGAAAAGGTTGCCTAATACTTGTAACCCTCCATTCTTTAGTCCAGGCTGCTACTGGGAATCTGTACAGGAAATATGCTAGCTCCTTCCATCTTAACAGCCCTCCAAGTGTGTGATCTCCAAAGCCTTTTTAATAGCAAGATGGTCAAGAGAATTACAACAAAAGCTGGGAGGAGTTGCCTGTTTAGTACAATTGTTCCCATTATAAGGTGAAGACTCACATGGACTTGCTTTAGAAGCCCGCCAGGGCACTAACATTCCGCTCGCACGTTACCGCCGGTCTCTGGACATCCTTTCATCACGGAGCCATTTACATACACAAGCAGGCTCTGCTCCTTAACAAAAGGGGAACTGAAAAACTCAAGGATGTTTATTTTAGCAGTTAAAAAGGGAAAAAGACGAAACAAAACCAAAATAATCTGTAGCAGGTGCCTTGAGAGAAAGCCTTCTTGATGCCAGGGGCACAGGTCGGTCTTTCCCAAGCTTCCTCAGTGGCCGCGGCTTCTGTCTCTGATGAAAGAGAGCCATGGCCTCAACTGGCACAGGACCTAATGGACACACAGGACTGTAATGTGTAATAAAGCAAATATTTACATTAAGCACAATACAGCAATTTATTTAGATGCTTAAAATGAATACAAAGGGAAATAAAGATCACAAAATTATACATACTACAACAGTGTGTCATATATTAGATGGTATAAATGAATACACCAGGGTGGTGTTTAACTAAAGATAAAACTAAATATCCAAAAGGCAGCACTCATTGGTTTGCTGCTTCAACACAACACACTTTCATACAGATCTAAAAGGTGTCAAAATTAGTAGCTGCAAAGTCAATTCTTGCATGTGATTTTAGCTTAAAAGATTTCAGAAAACCGATCTGAAATACCAGTTTTTGTTTCTGTCAGCTGTAATGTCAAGGATATTCAGAACAAGAAAAATTCTATAATACAAGAGAGTCCAGATACATATCTTACGTGGCTGGCCTCTGTTGCAAGATTGTACAAGGTTATGTGCAAAAACTAAGTCTGTCCAAAAGTCCATACTAGCGCAGTTTCAAGCTTTTGCTAGGTAAACTAGAGATAGCGTTTATACACAGCAAGGGCAACACTAAAAAAAGAAACAAATCTATGATGGGTACACAATAACAATATCATAGGCATCACTTGAATAGGTCTAAAAGACTGTACAAATATACATTTCAACTATTCAGAATGAATACATGAAAAAAAATTGATTTTCCCCAAAGTCTACTGTACACATTGGACTGGCAGCTTGTCTGTTGGCCCTACACCACCACGTCAATCAGGAGAACGCTCCCCGAGAACATCCAACCAAACGTTTTACAGAGGGAAAGAAACGTTGAGAAGGCAGATAAAATCAACCTCTGCTTTTCCTCATGTGCGTTCGTGAGCCACCAGCTCATTGGTTTTTCACATTTATTTACTGTGTCTGTCACAGCAGGTTCCAAAGCAAGATCAGCCAATCGTGTGTCAAAGACTTAGAAACCACCACCGGGGTGCAGCGGCCACGCATCCCCACAGCCCGGTGACCCGGCGCTCAAGAGGCAGTACCAGTTAAGAGTGCAGCCGTGCAGCCCTACCGACAGGAGAGCAGAGTTCCGGGCTGCGGCGTGTCCCCGATGCCAGGGAGCCTGGTGCTTAGGCCTGTTGGCTGCTCAGTTTCACTCCGGCTAGGCTGCCATGCATCGGCTCAGCGACCCCATCAGGCATGTTGTCAAACTGCTCCCCGTCCTCGCTGTCAATTGTGCTATTCTGCCACTCGATCTGTGGGTTAGATAAGCGCTCATCATTTTCAGACGCGTTCTTCCACTGTGACTGGTCCTTGGACCAAAACCCTTCGACTTTTCCATAGGAACTATTCTTCCATTTCAACTGCTCTCTGTCACCTTGCACGGTAGCCTTTTTTTTGGCAGCTGGCTTACTGCTTCTTGCATCTTCGCTCTGGGAAGACTCATCAGACCAGGTTCCTGGTTTCATCTCACATGCGTTGTCCTCAAAGTCTGACACTTGCTGGGAGCCAGGACCACTCTCCGATGGAGAAGCACCATCTTTCCACTCGACGACATCATCCTGGTCGACCTCACTGTCGGAAGCATCCTGCATTAGTTTGGTTGGTTCCTCAGTCAAATGAATAGTTCCGTATTTTGAACCATCCTCCTCTTTTTGGTCTAGCTTCTCCGATTCTAAAGCATCCTCAGAAATGACCTTCGGTATGTGTCCCTCCGGGTTATCATTAGGGATTTTAGGCTCCACTTCAAACACAGGGTCAAAAGGGCTACCACTTCCATTGGATTCTTCTTCCAAGTTTTCAAAGCTGTCTGAGGAGCTGTCCTCCTCCTTCCCAAGGCTGAGCTTTTTGTCAGCAGTTTTACTAGCATTCACTCTGGAATCCTTCTCATCATGATTCTCAAACAGCCACTCGGCGTCAAAATCCATCTCGTGCTTAACTTTGTTTAGTTCTTTCATGTTGAAGCCCAGCAACACACCGGGCTTGTACTTCTCACAATCTCGGACACACTTCTTCCTCTTGTTGCTAAAGTGGGAAGCGATGTCACTCTTCCACAACCACAGACTGGCGGCTAGCTTCTCGATTTCTCTCCGGGTGGGATAGGGCTGTTTGTTGAAATACTTCGTTAGGAAGCTCTTCCTGGCTTCGTAGGAATCATCTTCGTGACCCTTGGGGTCTAAAGCTAACACAACAGGCTCCTCGGGCTTCTCCTCGAAGAAGCTGGGCGAGTCGCTATCCTCATCTAACTTTCGCTTTTTCAGCAAGGGAAACTCCACTTGCTCGTAAGTGCGCTTCACGGGTGCTAGGCCTGGTGACTGATTAAGCCGAGAGGGAGCGTTGGTCTTATCTTGGCCATTCTGGGTCTTTCCAACACCCCTGCAGTGAACCAGATGCAGAGTGATGGTCGAGGCGGTCATGTTGCTGGTATACACACCAAGGCAATGGATGCACTTGTAGGTGAGCTTCTTTTCCACGGGATGAACCGTCTGAATCACCTGGTGCCTCTCTCGTAGGTGATGTGCGAGTGCATCAGATATGGGTCCTTTTAGGATTGAGAAGCAAAGAGGGCAAAGGGTTTTCCCAACATCTTTCTTATAGGGCACTGCTGCTTGAGGTGAACTTTTAACAGGGATGTCTGCCTTTTCCTGAACTTTTGGCTGTGGCTTCGGAGGGACCGGAGGGTTATTCTGGGCATGGTAAGCAACAGACTCAGCGGGGGCGTCCCTCAGGTTGTACGTGGTCACAAGGAGATGGATGTTGGTGTGACTGCCCTGCTGCAATGTCAAATCGAAACTCAGAGTAGAATCGGTTTTCGGCCCCATCTCTTCATCGACGTGAACCATCCGCATGTGCGCCGCCATCTTCTCCACGTCATTGAACGTTGAGCGGCAGTATGGACAAGACAGACCGTGAATTAACATGTGGTTGAGCAGGGTATCTGTGGGCAAATAGCGATTACAGTAGAGGCATTTGCTAGTAAAGTTGTGGATCTTCATGATGTAGTTGGCCACCGCTGGGACTTTCTCAGCTTTATGTTCTTTCTCGAAGTGCACGCTATAGACATTTTCGGGAAAAAGCTCATTGCAGATTGTACATATTTTCCACTTTTGAGTTGAGGAAGTGTTGGCTGGGGGAGGGCCCGTGGCAGCTGCAGTAGGTTTGGAACTGGACTGACCTAATACTCTGGATGCCTGTGACTGGGAGAGGGAGGGAGACTTTAACTGGCCTGATGAGAGAGAAGAGGCATTAGCAGACTGCAGGGAGTATCTCGCCGGTGCCTGGGACCTCTGCTCTGACCCAAGCCCGTAAGATCTTCCATTTCCGCTCGGAAGTAACTGCTTTACAGACTGAGACTGCTGAGGGATGGAAACTGGTGCGTTGCCACCTAGACCCAGTCTCATTGACTGACCAACGGCATAGCCCTGCCCTACAGATTTGACTCCATAGTTATTCTGCTGTAGGTGAACATTAGACATCATGTTGACTCCTGTAGAATTTAAGTTAGGCTTTGGTATTGAGAGTCGATTTACCATCTGCTGTGATGGTAAAGACCGGACATTTCCAGAAGCAAGGGAACCAATTCTCGACTGGAGTCCCATGCCCTTCTTCTCTTGAGGTTTGGGAGCAATTAGCATCAAAGGTTTGGATCGGGGAACCACCACATTTGTGTGCCCAATCATGGCAGTGA
Organism: Paguma larvata; assembly: GCA_030068075.1. Lineage (NCBI taxonomy): Eukaryota > Metazoa > Chordata > Mammalia > Carnivora > Viverridae > Paguma > Paguma larvata. Next base: position 38,681,816 of record CM057844.1, read on the forward strand.
CCTGATAGCCTATGCGTTCATGGTCTTCGATGACATGTTGTACCAAAGCTTCGTAGGACTTTGGCATGAAAAGGCATCGCTTGCAGTGAATACTACTCTCTTCCCGGGCGTTCGAACCTAAAGGGACTGCACCGTTGAGTGATTTTTCACCTGCCTTTGCTATGTAAGGTGCTGCCACATGCTGAAAATGTTCCCTGTAAATGTGCTTCCTAACTATTTCATAAAGAGGATCTCGGTAAGTGCACTTCTTACAGTAATAAACAGCTTGTTCTACACTGTCAGCCTGCTTAGGTTTAAGGCCATCATTTTTGCTTTTATCTTTGAAAGTGCTGAGGCTGCTACTTGGTGCGCTGGCGTTTGGAGCATGAAATATTTTAATGTGTGTTTCCAAAGTCTTTTTGTCTGCATTGAAGGTACAGTAGGGGCAATTAAGGAGAATCCTATTTTCAAAGTCTTCGCTATGGACATTCCGGAAATGACTTTTGTAGGCAGAGAAAAATTTCGAAGAAAATGGACAAGCACTGCAGCAAAAAGGTTTTGTCCGGTAGTCCTAAAGAAAAGACAGAAACTGGAATAAGAATGCCACTTCGGATAGAATAACAGGTTCTCGGTCTTCTCCCCAGACGGCCTCTATTTTTAACAGAGGGATAATGCTATTTTTCGAACTGAAACTCTGTAATGCATTAATTTGTTTTTCCTTTGGCAAAATGAATTTATAAAATATAGCTGTTTTAAACGAAATAATTTTATTTGGTTCCCAGAGTATAAATAAAAAACTCCATTCTAAAATCTTCCCTCAATACTTAAAAAGATCAAGGCCTATTTGCTGATTGGTTTTAGAGAAGCCAAAGACAAATGGCTTCAAAGATAAACATTTTGCAGGTAGAAGTGACAAGATGAAATCACTTTCACTCCCTGAATCAGTAAATTGCTAAAGGTTTCAGGCTTACTCTTCAGTAAAACTCCGGGCCCAGAGTGCTGTGTGCAATTAGGCAGGAAGATACTGCCTTTTTATCCTTCCCATCATGCAGACTCTTCAGAAATTTCAGAACGTTTTTCCCTCTGGTCGAAGTATAGTGTAGTATTCAGATTTCATTGCTGATCAAAAAGCTACTGATTTGAATAGTCTGCTTTCTTCTAGAAGCCATGCTCTCTCTTCTAAAGCAAGAGCAGCTTCAAAAGAAGTAATGACAGGAGCTTTGATCCAAATTAAGAAGTTAAATAAAATTTCCCATAGACTATGAGGAGTGCATGGTGTTAAAAAGCCAACAAAGTATTGCAGAATATACTGATTTCAAAGAGCAACTTCCAGAATTACGCTCATTAGCACCTGTGCAGTTTGTCCTTTGAAGACCAGTGAAACACAAGCTGGGCAAGAGATTACCTTTCCTCCCTAGAAACTTAGTTTCAGATCCCGGTTTGGCACAATATAAAATTCTCCACTTTTCCTTAAAGCTCGACCCTTATTTAGTGTTAGAATAGGAAGCTCTGGGATTCATAAGACTGAATTAAGTGATGGGTCTGGCCCACTGGAAACCTTTTATATCCTAAGACTTCCAGTTAATACCTTTAGAAGAAAAATCCAGATAACTACACTGTCAGAGTTCTGACAGAGTTTAAAAACAGACTGGTAATTAGAGAGTTCCAATCACTACTGAAATTGGGAGTGGTAAAGCCCGCAGTGACCATCACTTCTCCCTGTGGGACAGGAACCACCACCTATACCCCCTCCTCTGTCGCATCTTCACCTGTTGACACTTGCTGGTGCCTTGAACTACCTAATAGTGTTTTTAATTCCAATTTGTAAAAATTTAAGTTACAACTCTCTGTCACTGCCATTGTAACAAAGCCACCCTGCCCCACAGAGGTTGGATGATACCAACATTGAAAAAATTACCCTCTCCAAAAAAAAAAAAAAAAGCCAAGAATTGTGACAGACACAAAAATAATGATGGATGACCTAGATGAACAGAATGTTGGAGGGGACATTTTAGAAACAGAAATAAAAGAGCCAAAGTACTTCGGTGAGAGAATGTTGATCTACACTGGGCTTCAGAACAGTTAAGTAACAAAATTTCCTATTCTTCTTCCATTTGAAGTTTCTGTCCAATGACAAAGAAGACAAATACCAAGGATGGTGTCATTAAGCCCCCTCTGCCACTTACCTGATTTTTTGTAAGCGAAGGGTCCCACAGTCCTACGTCCTCCCATGTAGTGTTTTTCAAATAAAAGTCATTAGGTTCAAACTGTTTAAAATCCTAGAAAACAGTGAAAGAAGTTTACAAACACCTCATGATACCAACTCTAGCCCAACCTGACTTATAAATCTCCTCTCTTAGCTAGAGCCGGAGAGACATACAGAAAACCAGCCCCACCAAGAACTAAACTCAGGAACGATACGGCTGTGAGGACACAGAAGAGGCATGTACAGAGGCTGCGTTCGACATTTTCTAACCACCAAACATTCCCCTAATGGTCACCCAGGTTTCCAAGGAAACCGATGGAAGTTCTAATTAAGTAAAAAACTCAGTCACATATTAACGCCAAAGCCCCTTTAGAGTATTATAACTCATTAGTTGTAGTATTAAAATGGAATATAAACTAGCAATGTTTGCTTAAAGCACCATGGATGTGATACTGTTTCTGTAGACAAAAAAAGGGTTGCAGGGTGGGGTAGAAAGAAAACTCAGGATTTCTGAACCCACAAAAGGAAGAAGGCTATTCGAAGAAAGTAAGCCATATTCTGTTAAATTTATACTCTAATATAAAAATTTAATGGCCCATTTTCCCCCCAGGCCAGCAAGATAAAGTCTCAGGAGAAAATTCCCCTTGGCTCCTAAAAGGTTCACAGTTCACTGTGGGAAAATCAAGTCCACGTAAATTCCAGAGGCCGTAATGGGCGCAGTAATAGGAGGAACGCGTCAAATGCAGGATAGACAAGGTGCCTTCACGTTTGCGTTTATTCTTATGCAGATTACCCGACCGAGTGCAAAGTGGGAGTGGATGGGCTGTTTCATTGGGCAGATCTGGCTGAATTTGAGGGGTTGGAGAGGCAGTGAACTTCCACGCTGGGGACAATGTAACTAGAAGCCCACTTTTGAGAAGCTTCCGTCTTCACCATATACCCCTAGAGTATTGCTCACGGGAATCAGAAAAAGAAAACCTGTTGCATGAAGGAACTCACTTTCTAACTTTCGATTCCATCCAAACGTTTACTGAGTGCCTATTATGTCCCCAGCACTGCGCTAGGTGCTGGTCATACGTGGATGGACCTGGTAGTTATGGTCCCTGACCAGCTGGAACTTAAAGGCTAGAGGGGAAAACAGCTTTAAATATTTCAACCAGAGGCTCTGACCAACTAAACAGCAAGACCTGGAGCAATGAGAGCTGGAAAAGGAGGCCTGTGCACTGGCTCCCACAGGGCTGTCATAAAGCTCCTAGAATAAAAAGGTTAGAAAAACAGTTTGCCAAAGTCCAAACTGTTGCACAAGGGGAAGATAATAGACTATGATGGGTCAAAAGGGCCAACAACTGCTCAAATCCTAAGGAAAGAGACAACAAACACCCAAACCACCACGCCTCAACCATCAGAAGGTCAACCAGAACACTCAGGCATGTCAGAAGGAGAACAGGCTCTGGAGTCCCGCAGACAGACCCTGCCATTTGCTTAGCTGTGAGGCAAACCTATTTCTTTACTGGTTCTTCATCTGCAAACTGGGTAAGAATTCCTACATTCCCCCCAGGGGCTGTTCTCAGGATCTGAATTTAGAGACCGTTTGGAAGCACCTAGTGAAATGTCTGACATGTGTATGTCCTCAATGGCAGAACTGCTTTTGCCTCATGATGCAAAGATGAAAAAGCCCATTTTAAGGAGAAGGGAACAAGTTTAGCCAACTGAGAAAGCTCTGGTGAAGCTAATGCTGCAGTTAAAATTCAGAATCACAGCTAAGAATTAACCATCCCGGCTGCTGACACAAAGTAATGGATCAGAAGCTGAGTCATGTTAAAATTAAAAAATGGCATGCTACTTACTTCTATGTGTTCTTTACAGTATTCCAACCCAATGTCACTAAGTATTTTTTTCACAGTTTTCCGGGCTTTTCTTAAACTGCCAAGATTGTTGACAGGAAGTTGGAACATAGTTTCTATTGGAAAAAAAAATTTAAGTCAAGTCAAAACATGTACAACTTGTAATATTTCCTAGTTCCACTGATGGTAGGACCACAAACCCTGGCCCGCTGACAAAGGTGAGCAGACACCCTTACCTAGTCTGTTCTGACACTTTGAGCAGGCAGGCAAAGTAAGTGCTCTCTGACCATTTCTATTTCTAACAGGACATTTTACCTTGTAGGTGGACTAGGAATCTAATCTGGTACAATTAGAGTTTAACCTCATCACCAAACTGGTTTAAAGTTGAGAATTGGGTTAATACCAACCGATTATTTTAAAATTGAGTGTGAGTGCTTTTCTCCTTGTGATGTTGAGCCTCTGAAAACAGACAAATGGTCACCATTTCCAGCATCGCTGCCACAGAACTGAGTGCCAGGGAAAAGTGTCTGTTTTCTGGGAACCGTCCTGCACACTCCTATGATATTCTCAAAGAAATATCCTTAAGTGTTTCCATCTACTATCCCAACGACAGATACTAATGGTTGTGCAGCCTGCCCCCCAGCCAGCACCACACCTGGACAAAGGCACTCACTTACGGTGACGGGGAAAGCTAGGCACTCGGCATCAGAGCAAGTGCTAACTGTGTTACAGATTTTAGGGGATCCTTTTGAAAAATGAAAAGCCTCTATATATCTGTGTGAAGAACCTGAAAAATTATTTAAATGACCTAATACATTAAAGCAGAAATTTAGATCCACTTCCCCCAAGTTGATTAAAAACCAAAGTTAAGAAAATAAAATTAGTATTTGTATGGCTTTCAACATGATCATTTGTTTCTCTATAAAATATGGTACGAACTTATCTAATAATCCAAATAAATATTGTAGGATAGAGTTCCAAAAACGAAAACTAGAGGCAAACCTAAAAGCCAAAGCATCAGGAATTAAAGTTTAATACATGCAAATTTGTTTTTCTAATAAAGGCTCTCTAATACCACTACCATTTGTAAGCACAACCATAATCAACTAATCCAAATGTAATACAGTATCATGTTACCTCACTTATTATTCTAATCCAAAAATCAATATTGTGGACTATGAAAAATGGAAGAGTGAAGCCTACACCAAAGCAAACAACAACTCCTAGAAATTCTGAATTTGAGTATGTTACCAGAACTTACAAGTTTCAAAACATTCTATATGAAGTACTGAAGTGTAATCGAGGCCAAAAAAGAAAAGCACTTCACTAAAAAAAAGGAAAAAAAAAAACAAACTTATCAGCCTTCCCCTCCCCAACACCGAACTCCTCCAGCAGCGAAGAAGCAGGGCTTTGATGCCCCTGCGCTGTCATCAGCATCTTAGTTAACAGGGGACTCAGAAGTCACTCTGGACACAAATTAATGTACATTCAAGGCCAAATCCATTATTCCTTGTGGAAATTTTATTGCTGAATTGTTTTTAAACCATCTTTTTGAAACTTTTTAATCAGTTGTTTAATAAAACCATTCCCCAGAACTAGGTCATTTAGAGAAAGCCACCTGACAGAAATGTTTCAGAAATAACAGAAAATGTTACAGGGTAATTCTGAAGAGACAAGGCATCAGATGCCCATAAGCACCCAAGTCTGAGAAGAGACATTTTTACTCAGTTCATAGCCTCTCTCTGTGGCCCAAGCCCAGCACTTCTTTCCCGCCTTCCCAAGTCAGTCCTGCTTTGCTTTACCTCGGAGGAGAGGCAGGCCCGGAAGGCAGCTTTTACTGGCCTCCCCTGCTTCCTGGACTGAAGCAGCTCAACATCTCACCAAAACACACACAGAACGATCTGGAAATGTTATCACCACCAAAGCCACTGGTCTATACAGAAAACCTCCAGGGGAGTTGAACTGCCGTGGGGGATAAAGGAAAACTCATTCTCCCGTGGACAATGTACCAGGCACTCTAAGTGCCCACCATCCACAGCAAGCAAAGGTGTTTAAAGACCTCCAAGTGAAGCACCTCAGCGCATGGTAGGTACCCAATTCATAAACCGGTAGGTCTGAAGAAGTGAGTGAGCTCATAAAGAAGCTAAGCCACGAGAAACTTGTAATTTATAAAATTTAGTATTTCAGCCATAGAGTAAATCTCCTAAACTTGAGATTAATTTAATTTTAATTCAACTTAAACAGGCATATAAATAGCGAACATTGCTACCAGAAAACACTCTACAAAAATGGTTCTTTTTTTATGATTAGCAACTAGGAGGAACCCAAGTTTACATGGAAAGATGTAGAACACTTGGAGTTAAGTTACTGGCATTTGGGGGGGGGGGGGCGCCTGGGTGTCTCAGGTAAGCATCTGGCTCTTGATTTTGGCTCAGATCATGACCTCATGGGTGGTGGGACTGAGCCCCGTGTCGGGCTCAGTGCAGAGCCTACTTGGTATTCTCTCGCCCCTCCTCCTGCTCATACTCTCTCAAAATAAATTTTTTAAATGCCAGTTTTTTTTGATTTTTTGTTTTTAACGACATGGAGAATTCTTTCTGCCCCCTTCTTCGGATGGAGGTACCCTCCATGTACGTGCTTAGAGAGATCACGTACAAGATTTTGTCCATCTGGAGCCAGAATACACATTCACACGTGTTAGCACCATCAAAAGCATTTACAAAGACTCTTGTTTTTATAAGTAAAACACTGTGTACAAAACCAGCACACAATGTAAGAATATAAGCAAAGAAGGCTCCCTCCTCCTCCTGCCCTCCAGCAACGGGCTCACCTCCTTCCTGGAGGAGCCACTGTGACGTCCAGCGTTTCTACAAGCCCAGGGTTCCTTGAAAGAACATCTCCCACAAACTCTTATCTGCGAACGTCAGGATTAGCACGGGTGACAGGAAAGAACTCCAGGCCCCACGCTGTTGTTTACTCCAGCCTGTAGCCTGCTGTTAAGAAACAACCTCGGGGTGTTTGGGGGGCTCAGTCGGTTAAGCGTCGACTTCGGCTCAGGTCATGATCTCGCAGTTTGTGGGTTTGGGCCCCGTGTTGGGCTCTGGGCTAATAGTTCAGAGCCTGGAACCTGCTTCAGATTCGGTGTCTCCCTCTCTCTCTGCCCCTCCCCTGCTCATGCTCTCTCAAAAATAAACATTAGGGGCGCCTGGGTGGCTCAGTCGGTTGAGGGGCCAACTTCGGCTCAGGTCATGATCTTGTGGTATGTGAGTTCGAGCCCCACATTGAGCTCTGTGCTGACAGCTCAGAGCCTAGAGCCTGCTTCGGATTCTGTGTGTGTGTCTCTCTCTCTGCCCTCCTCCTGCTCACGCTCTGTCTCTATGTCTCGAAAATAAATAAACGTTAAAAAAATTATTAAAAAAAAGTAAAAAAAAAAACATTAAAAAAAAAACCTTCAAATCAATTGCTGGCTTTCGGGTTCATCCATGCTATCTATTTGATTCATACTTAAACGCTTCTATAAAACTAACTCTTGGTCTCCTCGGCACGCCTCAAAAGCTGCCTGAATTAGAAATGTGGACCTTAAGTGACCGAGGGGCAGGAACCAGAGTAAATGAGAAATCGAGTGGGACTAAGCACTGTTTCCTCACTTAGCTAACAACAAAAATTTACAACAATTACTCTTGAGGAAGGTGCCTTACAATGACCTCAAAATTGTCTGGTGATGGGCTTTCAAAGAAATGCAAAAGGACAGTCTTTCTCCCCAGGTCTGTCCCCGGGTGGCTAGTTCTTTCTCTTGAACCTCCTTGGCTGTGAGGATGGCTGTTTCACCAGGTCAGCACCATTATCTCCATACCAAGGAACACTCCCTTCAGTCAAACCACAATCCTTTCAGCTAATGGCAAAAAAGGGAAAGTAACAGAATGGAGCCACTGTTCACCTGTCAGTCAGTCATTTCTGGAGAACCTGTACATACTTTGTGCTCAGAAAAGAGAGAGGAACAGGACCTAGTACTTCCCTTCAAAAGTCCATCGTGTCTGAGAGACGGGACCTAGAGCACACGGCAGGCACTGGAGTATAAAAAAGATGGCTGTTTCTGCCTGCTAAAGTTCCTCCTGAACCCCTGGAACAAACGATGTGCCGTTAGGAGGCCCTTCCTCCATTAGAGCAGAGTGCACAGGACTCCCGTCCACCAATTAGAGTATTCTGTCTCTACAGACACTGACTGGTGGAGTTGGACATATGCCCAAACAAGACGGACAGTGATGCTGAAAAGGACTTAGGACCTACTACTACATGCAGAAAACAGGAAGGACACCTGTTCGACATTCCTAAACAAGAACAAGTACATGCCCCTTTCTGCATAAGCTTTGGTTCATGTCCCTTGCAACACAAGTCTTAGCAGACTCACTGGGCAGTGGGTCACAGAAGTGAGCAAGAGAAAAGCCGGGAGAACTTTATGCCAAGCAATCACACTTGTGAGTTAAGTCCAGTTTGCTAGGAAGACAGTTATTCTGAAAGATGATGTGGCCCCTGGTTTCATTAATCAGAACACACACTGTATGAAAAGTTACTTTCCAAATTCTAAAAGATTTGGGGGAAAGCTCAAGGACCTTTTTTTTTTTTTTAAATACTGATTTTTTGAGAGAGAGCGACTCTCAAGCAAGCTCTGCAATGTCAGTGCAGAGCCCGACGCAGGGCTCGAACTCACGAACTGTGAGATCGTGACCTGAACCGAAGTCGGACACTTAACCCACTGGGCCCCCCGGCGCCCCTAAATGACCTATTAACAGCAGAGTTAACATTTGTGTTTTATTAACAACTGAAAATAAGTAGTGTTTGGGTAAGCATATGCCATCTGATGAACTTGACTTAAAATATCAATTTTTGAGAATGATTTAAATTCGCTGTGGCTGAATGACTGTCACACTCCTTCCTATTATCTTTGAGAATTATATCGACACCTACTGATTGGGGCCAAAACATTAAAGTTTTAGTAATAACCCTGGCCAAACTCCTACTCATGCACTTTCTTAGAAAGCAAGAGTCAGGTGGCAGAAATGAAAATCTGAGATCTGTAGCCCTAAGCTAGAGATGAACCGAAAACACCTACCGAAGACTTACCAAATGCGCATTCCTCCTTCCCCTCCATACACCAAAAGCAAAAATATTCCTCTACTCCACACACTGAGAGAGTAAGTGAGGCAGAGTGAGCGTGTCTCATGAACGTATCACCTACAGCCTGAATCTGTACAGGGCAAGGACGATACCACCTCACTGACCGAACTGAACTTAGGCAAATAAGTCATTATCTGAGAGAAAGAATTATAATCATTTAGGAAACAAAAGCTCTGCCAAAAGGCTTGGATCGAGTTAGGTGTTGTACCAGGTTCTTCTGGGTTAGGAAGACGAACAGGAGTCCGACAGACAGTGCTAGTTTAGCCGGCTCAAGGCAAGGTGTGCAGGACCCGATGCACCAAGAGGCAGTGAGGCTTGTCTATGTATGATAAGGTCCCTCGCAAAGCCACCAGATCAAGGATGGCATCATTTAGTCTCTGTTTTTAGATCAGGGGTACAAGAAAAGCAGAAAACCATAACTGTGCCCACAGAAAGTTAAAAACAAAAAAACATAAAACTCAACCTTAAACCTTTGACCAGGCAGGCACAGATAATCAAACAAGCCAGAAGAGGAAAAAAAAGCCTCCGGATCAAACTTTCCCAGATATTTTAAGCTACTGTAAGTGTGGATATAACATGTCATTTTTCAGTATTTAATTCTTCATATTTTTATCTGCATTCTTATGCCTCTCAAGTTCCTAATGAGAACCTATGGTGCTAATTTAACATGCCAGAAAATACAGAAATAAGTAGAATAGCATGTCCTAGTTTCCATCACCCCTAAGTGTAAGTGCAACTTTCTCCTATCTGGGAACCAAAATCTGAGCATACACTTGAGTGACAACTAATGCATCAGTTATGTTAGTGAATATTATTTTTAATGATCTCAAGCGAATGTTTCTAACAAATGCACTGAGAGCTAGCCAGGAATGGTTACTTCTTCCTAGTAACACCTAAACATCAGCTGCTTAGTCTAAACCAGTGGTTTTCAACATGCCCCAAGACCCTTTTGAAGAGAAAACCCTCTTAGCTCAACTCTCAGGTTGAAATGGAAAGAGAAAAAAGGCAAGGTCTGTTCCCAAGTATCTCCCTGAATTAGTTACTTGCCTAAACTAAGCTTCTAAGCAAATTTATGCCAAGGTGTCAACTAACTAAAATGTAGAATCGGGACCAGGTGGGCAATCACCCAAAGCAGGAAGTTTGATGGCTACAGCAGAATTCCAATAGTTTACTGACAATCTCCCCGAAGCAAAATTACAGTCTGATCAGAGGATGGTTATCAGAAGCCCACAGTAAGCCTAAGGATTAGAGTACAGTTTATACTTTGATGTTGTCTTTCAAAACATTTCTACATTAAGCTGTAAAAGAATATACACATCTGGGAAAATCTTTTACTGGGGGTTGGGTTGGCTGGAAAGTATGCCATTCTTAGTGAAGAAAAATGGCAGTTCTATTTTCTAAATTAATAAAATATTAGGAAGACAGTCAAACTACTACAATATAAACAATTTCATTTTTGGTACCATCCTCAATCCAAAGTAACATGTAAGAACAAATTCAGATCCTTGATATTAAGAAAACAAAGTGTTCTCATGTTCTAAGGATTCAATTATTTATACAAAGATCTTATAGCCCACTCTTGGGTTTAAGGGTCTGATATATTTGAAGTTTAAATCACTAACTAAAAAATATGAAGTTTTGTTATTTTTTTTAATGTTTATTTTTGAGACAGAGCATGAGCGGGGGAGGGGCAGAGAGAGAGGGAGACACAGAATCCGAAGCAGGCTCCAGGCTCCGAGCTGTCAGCACAGAGCTCGAACTCACGGACTGCGAGATCATGACCTGAGCCGAAGTCGGACGCTCAACTGACTGAGCCACCCAGGCGCCCCATTTTGTTATTTTTTAAGAAGCACAGACATTTTAAGAAGATTCTCATGAATCTTCATGCTACCTACGATTTTTTTTTTTAACAGCTTTTGTGATGTCTCTGTGGAAATATTTAGGACCCATTAAAATAAAATCTAGGCAGAAAAGAAACATCATTTCTGTATTTATGTGCTCACTCTTCCTCGTACCAACTCAGCAGCAACATATTTAATACCTGTCAATGTCACAGAGCACAAACGTGGCTCTCATAAAACACAGTTTCTTTTACAATCAATAAGTGCTTATCTTTCCTGACAATTCTGGGATCAGAAGCAATGAACAGAGACATCTTATTTGCTTTTAAGGGTGTCATTAAGTCCTACATTTAAACCAGTCGTAAAAAAGTTTGGGTGTTTGTATTTTGAAAAATAAACCCTGTAAAGCCTTTCTAGAACATCCCTCCAATGAGTGAGCGCGTTGTGTCGAGGGCCCAGAGCCTAACGTTCAGTCTGGAAGCAATCACCCTACTCAGTCTTTTTTTTTTCTAAACCACAGTCCTGAACAGAAGCAGCTAATCTTTCAATTTCTTATAAGCTTGGGCAAAGGACCTTGCAGACGCCAGAGGCTCTTCACAGAAAGGCAGCTCTAATTGTCGTCTTCTCCTCTCTTTCTCAACCCCAAACACCACAGAACAAGTAAGTGTCTGACAATCCAGGGGCGGAACGCTCTTCTGGACTAGCAGATAGAACTGCAGTGTGAGAGGCAAGAAAACAAAGTTTAGGCTCCCTTCTCCTTAAGTAACAGAAATCGTGAGGCAGTGTCCAGGCCAAAAAAGGGGCTTATTAGGAAAGCCCAGGAGGATGAGAAGGAGAAATTACTATGCAAATGAAGACACACTTGTACCAAAAACTAAATCTGAATAATGAATTATTTTGCTTAGGATAATCATATTAGAACAGTTAATAAAGACAAGAAGCAGGCAGGAAATGTAACCAATTTCTGTTTTCTTCTATTCTTATCCACTAACTGCATTGACATTTACTATACTCTGATAATAAATCCCAAAGAAGTTAACTGTGTCAAATACAAAACTGCTTCCAGAAAAAAAGACATTTTGATGTTCAAGTCTTAATCAATGATTAAATTCCTTTCATACTATTCTTTTATGTGAAGCAAATTGAGGGTGTTTATGCAAACACAGCATCCGTACGACGTTTAGTCACAGGAACACGTCTGGCCACTGTCGGTGAACAGGTGAATCCCTCCATAAGTGGCCCTGCTCTGAGATCCTCTCTCTGCCTGATCATTTTGAGCAGAGCACAGACCCCACCAGGAGGCTGGTCCCACGCCGGGAAGCTCTGTCCACAAGCCCAGATCCCTCAGCCCAGCTACAGAAATCTTTAATCCTCCAGCCACAGAGCAGTCTTCCACGTTTCTCAGACCCTTTCTGTTCCCAAGTCTTCCCCCTTCTCCAAGTCACCCACGCTCAGTTCTTTTCACCACTGCTTATGCTATCACAGAAGTCAATCTCCGGGGGACAGGCTCCAGTCTGTCAACGTCTTTGGGGCCTGAATAAACTTATTCCAGATGTGTTACCATCAGAAAGAAGGTCAAATGGGACTCCACTTCTCTAGTTCTGGGTGTTACTGTTTTTCACATTTTTATTTTTTTGAAACTAATCTCTCTGCCCAACATGGGGCTCAAATTCACGACCCTGAGATCAAGAGTCACATGTTCCACTGGCTGAGCCACCAGGCGTGCCCTGGTTATTATCTTTAATGCTCCTGAAAGGTGCATTTGGGTGGTGGCAGCCACCTTACATATGACAACAATTAACCAAGATTTTTTTTAGTACGTGCTGCCTGTTTCAGTATTAGGTGGTTCAGTTGGTGAGAAAAAAAAATTCTGTACCGAATCTATGTCTGGTTAGAAGGGAAGTAATTAGCAAATCTTTAAGTATCTTCTCAAGTGAAGGGGCAAGAGCATTCGGACTCGAGCACTGAGAGTCACTGAGAGCGCCTCAGGGCTGCCTAGTCTAAACTCTTCTCATTTTACAGATTAGCAGCTGAGGTGAAGCAACCACCCAAAGGCGATCAGCTCGTCATGACAGAGCTGGGTCTCAAGGTCATCTTCATATGCAGGACCGGCCCTCCTCCCATGACCCCCCTGGATGAAGCTCTGACCTCCGACATTAAAGGTAAACAACGAGAGCATGTTAAATACACACATGCATCTCAAGGCGCCAAATCTTCAATACTCAAGATCGAAATGACCTTCTACAAGTTCAACCATACCAGCTCAAGAGGTGAAACAGTGATTAGGAACACACACTATCTCAGTTCAGATGGCCCCGTCAGATCCAGAGAGATCCAGAGAGGAACCAAACAAGAACTTAGCTCTGAGACCACTTGCTCTACAGTGCTCTGACCATCACCACGGATGCCAACTCACAAGACACACCCACTGGAAGGATACCCAAATTGTAATAATACCTTGCAAAGTGAAAACCACAACCTTTGTATCCCTAAATAAAACAGGAGCTTTTCAGAAACAGATGTATCCTATGTCTCTCTTTTACCACCTTCCCACTATCATGCTACTCCAAAAATTGCTTGGGAAAGGAGAGGTTTTGGCGATCCTTTTTCTTTTTCTGGAGAAAAGGGTTAGGCAGGAGGCTAGTCTGCTTTCAATGGTCTCTTAGGCTCCTTTTTGCAAATAAGGTTCCATTCACTTTTTGTTACAAAAGCAACTGGGAAATAAAAACACACATCCACATAAAAACCTGTACATGAATGTTCTCACAGTAATCATTAACACCCAAGGAGAAACAACCCACATCTCCATGAACTATTAAATGGATAATAAAATGTGGTATATCTGTATAATGAAAAGATTCAGCCATTAAAAAAATGAAGTACTGACACGCGCTCCAACATGGATGAAACCTGAAAACACGGCAAGGAAGACAACGCGGAAGGAGCCAGCGCCGGGGACCGCCTGTTCCAGGGTTCCGTTTGCGCAGAAGGCCCAGGGTTCCGTTTGCGCAGAAGGCACAGAACAGGCACATTTACAGAGACAGAGAGAGAAAAGTTGCCAAAGGCTAGAGGAGTTGAGGAGAAAGCTGAGGGTGACTGCTAACGGGGACCTGGTTCTTTTGTGGGGTGATTAAAGTATTTTAAAACTGACTGGGGTGACAGCTGCACAACTCTCTGAATATACAAAAAAAATCATATACTTTACGGGGGTGAATCATATGGTATATGAATTACATCTCAGTAAAACTGTTACAAAAGAAAAAGGCAACTGGACCTAATATACCAAAATATAGATAAGGCACGGAACACAATCATACTCAAAGACAAGAGTTAATAATGGGGATATTTATCCTTTCGGATTTTTATGCACAAGTAATTTTTCTTTTGAAAGGAAATGAACCTATGGACCTCAAGAATTTAGTCATGCAGCAACAAAAGCAATGTTGGCTGAAAAAATTTTAATTTTTATTCTAAGAACTGTGCTTTCCCTTCCAAGAAGGTAAATGCTAGCACAAATGGCTATTTTTCACATAAAATGTGGCTACTCTGGACTGAATGGAGGTATGCTTTTATTTTTTTTTTTAATTTTTTTTATATTTTATGTAATGTCTACACCCAACATGGGGCCTCGAATTCACAACCTGAGATCTAGAGTGTATGCTCCACCAACTGAGCCAGCCAGGAGCCCCTGGAGATACACTTTTATATCATTTTATGCTATGTAAAAATACACGTAACAAAATGTACTGTCCTAACCGTTTTTAAGTGTACAGTTCAGTGGCATTAAGTAATAATACCACGCTACCATCGCCACCACCCATCTCTGGAACTCTTTTCCTGGTGCAAAACTGAAACTCTATACGTTAGACACTTAACTCCCCATTTCTTACTTCCCTTCTGCACTGGGCAACCTCAATTCTACTGTCTCCACGATTCTATTTTAAGTATTTCATGTCTAAGTGCAATCACAGTCTTTGTGACTGGCTTATTTTACTTTAGCATAGTATCTTCAAGGTTTATACATGTTATCCTGTGTCAGAATTTGCTTCCTTTAAAACAATTTTTTTTAACGTTTATTCATTTTTGAGACAAAGCACGATGGAGGAGGGGGGAGAGGGAGAACAGAACCCGAAGCCAGTTCCAGGATCTGAGCCGTCGGCACCGAGCCTGACGCAGGGCTCGAACTCACTGATTGCGAGATCGTGACCTGAGCCAAAGTCAGACGCTTAACCAACTGAGCCACCCAGGTGCCCCCAAATTTCTGTCCTTTTAACGGCTGAGTAATACCCCATGCTAGGTATATACCACATTCTGCAGTTGATGGGACACTTGCGTTGCTTCCACCTTTTAGCTATTGTGCATACTGCTGTGAACACCGGTGTACAAGTATCTTTTCACACAGTGGTTCTGTCTCCACAGTGGTTCTCCCATTTACATTCCCGTCAACAGTGCACAATGCTTCCAGTTTCTCCCCATCTTCACCAATATTTGTTAATTTTTTAGAAGAGCCATCTTAATGCATCTGAGGTGATATCTCGCTGCACGTGTCCTGTGCATTTCCCTCATGACGAGAAGGGTGCTGAGCATCTTCATGTGCTTACTGGCCACTTGTAGGTCTTCCCCAGAGAAAGGTGTAGTCAAGTCGTTGCCCATTTGAGACATGCTTTCACGTGTAAAATATACCTGGGACTTCCAAGGCTTAGAATTAAAAGATGAAAAATACCTCATAAGTACCTTTTCAAAAATACTGACATGTTGAAATGACAATACTTTGAATGTACCAGATTAAAAATACATTAAAATTAATTTCATTTTTAAATTAAATGTTAACATTAAACTAACGTTTAAACTAATATTTAAAATGTGGCTACTGGAAACACAGATGAACCTTGAAGACATTAGGCTAACTGAAATAAGCCAGGCACAAAAGGACAAATACTGTGATTCTACTCATATGAGACACTAACTGTCACTACTGGAAAATTTAAGGCAACAGTACTGAATATGGAACCAAATACGGTTTGCTAATAATGTTATCAGTATGGATAGTCTGGTTCAAAATTAGAGGCATCTATCACCGATGAATCTCTGCCAAAAATATGAATACTAAGCATCTGTTAAGATTTCTCTGAACAGAACAGGAGATCCTCCAGAGCAGGTCCTGGATGCACAGGAACTTTGAAGGCCTTTGTAAAATTCTAGACCATTTTGGACAGTATTAAATGAATGACTCTACGGTAACGTATTAATGGTCCCCAAACTGTTGAATACTTAAAGAACTCTCAGTAAATGGGTGCCTGGGCGGCTCAGCTGGTTAAGCATCCAACTCTTGATTTTGGCTTGGGTCATAATCTCTCGGGTTAATGAGACTGAGCCCTGCATCCGGCTCTCCACGGACAGTGCAAGCCTGCCCGGGACTCTCTCTCCCTCTCTGCCCCGCCCCTGCTTGTGCTCATGCACTCTTTTCCTCAAGATAAATAGACTTAAAACATGTAGCAGTACAGAAAAGATTTTCAAAGATTTTCCATGTGTTAAATTTTTAAATGACCTTAAGTTTCTCTCAAATGGTTATAAAGACAGAACTGCAAAGAGAGAGGTCCTAAGAAAAATAAAGTAGGAAGCCTTTTCAAAGGTAACACAATGATGAAAATTTAACTTTAGCAAGTTTTGTTTTCTTCATGTGGGGTGGCTCATTAATATCAAACCCAGAATCCGGTGGGAAATAAATAGCCCCGTTTGCATTATCTTCAAAATTACAATTACACTGTGACTCAAATGTTTTATTTTAAATACTCGTCACAGGTGAGTTCAGATTTAGTAAAGTATGACCTGAAATTATAATTGATACAGCATGTTAAGGAGGGATTCATGGCTGTAAATTATAATCACTATGAATCGTCTGTCAGCAGAGACTGATTTTCCTGACCTCAACTGATGGACTTAAGAACCCTTAAAACATGCAGGAAGACAAGGGTGCCATCTCACTATCCAAAGCAAAGAAAGTCTATTAAAAAGATCCTGCTTGGTTTGTCCCCTCTGCTAGATTTCTAACATCTACAGCGGCGGCTCACACACAGCAGGCACTCAATAAACGTAGACTGAATGAACAGTCCCTGCCTAGAAAGGACTCAGAGATGACACCTCATACATATCTACAGGAAAAGCTAAGTGTCAGATGTGTGACAAACTAAATGCCCTGAGGTTTCATAAAAGGGAGCATTCGCTCTCAACAGGGGAGCTCAGGAGAAGGTGGAAAGAGATGCTAAGCTGGGGCCACTAGGTTGGTTGAGAATTCACTGCAAAAACAAAAACAAACCAACCCACCCTTGCTGGCACACAGTTACAGAGGTGGCAAAGCACGGAGTTTCAGGAAGTCCTGTACAGAGTCCAGAATGGCCGCTATGTGAAGCTTCTGAGCAGTAATGAATGATGAGGTTGGAAAGGTACGTTGGCGACAGGAAAGCAGCCTTGAGTGCGGCTAGAGTCTGCCGCTAGGTCTGGTAGGCATTGAGATGCTGCAGATACGGAAGTAGAGAAAATGATACAGTTCTAACGGCACTTTAAGAGGATTAATCTGGCCGTGTTCACAGGTCTCATTAAAAAAAGGCCTAGGGGCGCCTGGGTGGCTCAGTCGGTTGGGCGGCGGACTTCAGCTCAGGTCATGATCTCACAGTCTGTGGGTTCGGGCCCCGCGTCGGGCTCTGTGCTGACGGCTCGGAGCCTGGAGCCTGCTTCTGATTCTGTGTCTCCCTCTCTCTCTGCCCTTCCCCTGCTCATGCTCTGTCTCTGTGTCTCTCGAAAATAAATTAATGTTTAAAAAAAAAAAAAAAGGCCTAAAGGGGGGCCCCTGGGTGGCTCAGTCGGTTAAGCACCCAACTTCAGCTCAGGTCATGATCTCGCGGTCCGTGAGCTCCAGCCCCGCATCAGGCTCTCTGCTGTCAATGCAGAGCCTGCTTCGGGCCCTCTGCCTCCCTCACACTACTCCTCCTCCAGCCTTTTGCTCTCTCTCAAAAAGAAATAAACCTTAAAAAAAAAAAAAAAAAAAGAACTTCAGTGCATAATATCAACTTAAAAAAAAAAAGGGCCTAAAGGAAGTCTATGAAGAGTGGGATACCAGGCCTAGGCAACTGCCAGGGTGACCTGAGAGCGCTTCAACGCATTTCAGACCTATGCGATCCGAAACGCCTGCAAAATCACCAGACCCTTCGGTATAAGGTAAGGTAATGAGACATTACAGTGATAGCAAAAGGTGAAGTTCAAGGTTGAAGCCTATAGTCTACGTCAAAATTTCTGTTTTCCAGTAAGACTCTATTGTTTTCATAAATAAAAATTCAGCTGACCTATCAGCCACATGTAAAAATTTTTTACCTCACGGCTTCAAACTCCTGTAACAAACAGGGACACAACACAGGAAAGTTTTCCTCTGCTCAAAAGACAGACGGTACAATGTAGTGATGAATTAAGAATACAGCTCCGGAGCTGGACAGATCTGTGTTCGAATCCTTACTCTTGCCACTTACTAGCTTTGTGAACTTAAAAAGGTTACTTAATCCCTGGAGGTCTGTCCCCTCATGGTATAACCGGAAGGATGCTATCCCCATTGTTCAAGTGCCAGAAGGATTAAATGAGATGATACCAGTTAATATTTAGAGCAGTTATCATCATTATCTTAAACCAGATCAGATACTGGAATAGTCACTGAAAATTATGAGCTCACGCCACAATATAATCTTTTAAAAAAGCACGGACTTGGGGCGTCTGGGTGGCTCAGTCGGTTAAGCGTCTGGCTTCAGCTCAGGTTATGATCTCACCGTTCCCGAGTTCAAGCCCCGCATCGGGCTCTGTGCTGACAGTTCAGAGCCTGGAGCCTGTTTCAGATTCTGTGTCTCCCTCTCTGTCTGTGCCCCTCCCCTGCTCATGCTCTCTCTCTCTCTTTCAAAAATCAAAAATTAAAAAAAAAAAAAAAAGCACGGACTGTTATTCCTGAGAATCAGATATAGTTGCATATACCCGTTCCTATAATGCTTCCACAAGGTATGTTTATGGGAGCTATTCGTGTTAAGGAGTTAGCATATTCCTAACTTTACAAACTCTTGGCACTTACAACGCTTATGCACAGGGTATCTGCAGGGGCCCACAATAAACTCAAGTGACTTACAGTCACATGGAAACAGAAAGGTGTGACCTAGATTTTGCATATTTACTTTTTAAAAAGCATGTGGGTCACTTCTCTCTTAAGAAGACTTTCAGACTAGGAGACTAGTGCCTACACCTGAAACTACCATGTTGCTGTTTACCCTGTTACTTGGGAGTATTTAGGTATTTAGGTTTCAGAGCAGATTCCCGGCTGTGACCACCAGAATCTACACCACACCAAGGGAACCAATGGCTTTCAGGGTGCACTTTTGAGAGTGTGCTGAAACCGTAAGATCCACGCATGGACGGAAGGGAAGAGGACGCTGGAGGACAAGATGAAAGCCGGGCAGCAGGAGGTGCGGCCCCGCCCTGACTGCTGTTCCATAATGGAGCACACGCGATTTGATTTAGAAGGGAGAAAGAAAGATGCCTCACAGCTTACCTCCCACCCCAAAGGGACTGAGACCGTCTCCAACACCCTAATCTGACTTTAGACAGTATGAGACAGGGAGGATTCCCCCATTTGCTCCATGTTAAAAAGGCATTCCAGCAAGGCAGGGACACACCCTGGGGAAAGACTCCGACACTCTGGGGCCTACATAAGAACTCCACAGCTTAGAGCTGGTGCGGTCAACTGAGGTGGACAACCTGGCTTAAGGGTCATGTGAACGAGGGAAGTCAATTCACAAGTGAGCCTAAGAAGACATCCAGGCACGTCTACTTTTAATCATTCCAGTAACATGCCCTTGACTTCTCCTCTAAATGGCCTAAGACAAAAAACAGGTTATTTTTAATCCCTTAATGATAAAATTTCCATGCTCTATCAAAACTACTCTAATTTCCCAAAGTAAGGGAAAGATAGTTTTCTTCCCATTCATGAATAAAAGAATGATTTACGTGAATCACCTCAAGGTTTTCTAAGCGATCTCTTCGGAGTCAACGTTTAGGCAAAGCTTTCCTTCGTGGCAGAGGCATTACTCCTGCAGCAGGCTTTGCCACTTGCCGGCTCAGCCCTGACGCTTTCTGCAGAGAAGTTTTTTCTTGGGGTTGTTTTTTTTTTTTTTTTTTTTTTTTTTTTTAAATGTTTATTTATTTTTGAGAGACATAGAGGCACAGCGTGAACAGGGGAAGGGCAGAGAGAGAGGGAGACACAGAATCGGAAGCAGGCTCCAGGCTCTGAGCTGTCAACACAGAGCCCGACGCGGGGCTCGAACTCACAGACCGCAAGATCATGACCTGAGCCGAAGTCGGACGCTCAACCGACTGAGCCACCCAGGCGCCCCTCTTGGGGTTGTTTTTAAGCCTGACTCTGAACCAGGACTTTGAGCTCACTGCACTGGACACTCCCAGCCTCAGTTCACCCCTTTCAAGAGAGCAAAATTCTACCTGCTGATTTGTTTACAACCCCAACTTAAAATTTTAATGAATTTTTCTGTATTTCTACAAGTTTTTTTTTTTCAGATATATCAGGTTTCAAAAGAAACCACTCATACAGGTTTTCAACTGTTGCCAGCTCCCACAGAAAAACATGCAGATTTTCAAGGCAAGCACAGGTTTCCACAAACTCTTCAACGGAGCACAAAGGGTTCAGAAAAAGGAAAGGCAGAAGGGCAAAAGCCAGCAATTATCTGTCTAAGCAAAAATAACTGCTCAGAGGAGAGAAGGAATAAGACTACCCTAAACCAAAACACTGGAAAAAGCAACAGGACCACAAACTTTTCTTTTTAGTTCCTTGGACAAGCAACTCCAAACCAGACACATGCTGCGTCAACTCATCACCCCCCAGCACGCTTTTCCCCAGTACTCGCTCGCCAGCCTCCGTGTGAAGCCCACTTAGGACCCTTCCCTGATGCACAAGCACAAAGCCTTCGTGAGTGCCCCCTTCAGCCAAACAGTACACGGGAACCCTACAAAAGCCGGCACAGGCCTGGCACAGACACGCCCTGTAGCTCACTTCATCAGTGCATGTCACAGTGCCTTGATTTCCCCACTTGTGAAACACGGACAATCCTGAGAGAACAGAGAATGGTTTCATAAAGTGCCTGGCAAAGAAAACAGGCACGCCATTAATAATATCATGCCATAAAGGCGGGCACAGAGGCCCTGCCCTCATAGCTCACCCTTACTAAAATCATCAACCAAGTCATGTGAAAAGTGACACGCAAACAGCAACAAGCCGCGGCTGAGTGACTCAGCGATGAATGGACACCCTCACTGGAGAGGGAGTTAGCACGTGGAGGGATGTACCTTCAATGCGAAGGGAGGGCCAAACAATGCGCGAGGCTCCTACGGATCGTGTGCGTGCTTCTGAGTTACACCTTAGACTTAAACCTCGAACCAGTGCAGCACACGCTCAGGGCAGTCTTCCCTTGGCCAATTCTTTCAAAAGTACTTATGGTCTCCTCTTAATTTCCAAACCTTCATTTCTGGAACACTGCTGAAATTCTGGAGACTTCAGCATTTCTCCAGCTGCTGTGTTACAGCTAAGGTAGGGGTCAACGAAAGCAAGGAACCCTGTGAGTGCACTTCAAAGAACTGCAGGCGGAGAGGACAGTGAACGCACACACGGAGAGGAGAGAACCCAGACCTGGAAGAGCGAAAAGAACTTGTCCTTTTACACTGACTGGAAAACGTGCGCCCTCAATCACAATGGTTTCTTCACGTTCTCTCTGCGGCTTCCTAATACAGGTACACAGTATAACCAAGTTGATACGTATGTATCCCAATTTCAGAAGCCTGACATAAGTGAGCAGAGCCTTCTTCCAGTGAAGCAGAACCTGGATTCCCAATTAGGCAGACTCCTGAACTGCCAGATATCAAAGGTAGGTCACAACCAAAACACAGACCTAAGGAGTACTAAGACCCTGAGAGGCTGAGGGAGCACAATCCTCCTTCCCCTCACTTTCTAATTAACAAGGTCAGGCAAACAATATAAAACTCAAAGAGTCACAATGGTTGTGGCCGCTCGTACTGGGCCAAACACGGATGGCTTCTTTCATAAAGGATCTCAACGATTGGGGCAGAAAAGTGCCAATGAGTAAACGCGAAATGGCTTCTACATTCAAAATTATCAATTCAGTTAGTGTGGGGTTCTGTTTCTCACCAGTTTTAAATGCCAAGTTTCCAAACTAACGACATAAAATGTGTAACTGACAGTGACGCCCAGCAGCAAAATATGGCATTCGTTCCCGACTTAACGCCACAAGCTGAGGAAACTAGGGGAAGAAAGACTAAGTTTGCATGATGCTAAGAACACGTCGGGCTCTGTGAATCTAACATAATTAAATTACTTAGGGGAGTGACATTTTACTTAACGTTCATGCCCCTTAGGCAAATAAATGAAAGTTAAACTCCCCACGGAAAGTATTTTATCTTCTGGAAGACCTAACAGACTTTAAAGTGAAAGTCCTTTAGAAGTCCAGGATGAACATGCAGATTATTACACAACAGTATTGAGCATCTTGGTAAAAGCTACAAATTAGCGTCTAATCTTATTATAAAATAAAATTTTTCAGTTTTTGGTACTTTTCACATTTCTTAAAAGTTTATCTAAGATTTTAACAGGTTATGTAAAAAAAAAAAAAAAAACAACCCTACAATGTCTTATTCAGTTTTTTCTATGGTTGATGTACTGTTTCCCGATTACGTCTCTAATGCATGGACTTTGTACTTAAGAACAGGATGGTCATTTTCAACTTTAAAAAAGCAGGTTGTGTTTTCTATGTGTATATACCCGCATCAATTAATGGACTCAACCTGCCAAGGTGTATTACAACTTATGCAATTTGTCACTCATATATAGTTCCCAAAAGACAAAAATACTACTGAAATGGGGGTTTTTCTTTCATCTCTCTCTACCCGAGTATCAATCCCTACTTGCTCCTTTTAAACAGATCAGCTGTATCTTCCTCATTAATTTCCACAATTAAACATGTAGCCAGCATGTGTACGTCATCTTAAATGTATGAACCAACAGACTGCTAATATCTACATTTTTTAAATACTAAAAATTATATTTAGTAGATATTTTTCAAATCCTGTGAACAGTTACAAGGAAAACGACCTTATTTATGCTTTTAGTAATCGAATAGAATAAATACGTGCATTTACATTATAACAAAAATCAAAAGCTATTTTTACTTGACAATAGCCTATTAGCTGGTTATTTGGTAGCAACTACATGTTCATGGAAAGGCCTATTCTAATCAGAATCTTTCAGGTTTTTAAAAGCTTAGCAACTCTTGAGATTGGGTCATCAAAGAAAAATAATTGTGAACTTACTTGACACTTAATCTGTTCAACATGGTGACGTTTTATTTTAATATAAATAGTATTAGAACTTTTCCTGCACTCTGGTTCAAGGAAAAAAAAGAGAAATTTAAGCAAAACAAATTTACAGTGGGCATGTTTACAACCAATGACTTCCAGGAGAGGCAGGGCCAGAAGTCTTTAGAGATTCAAAGCCCAATCTCTTAAGTTTTCTATACAGAGACTTTAAGAACCAGAATCAAAGATTTAGTGAGTTCACTGTATAGCAGCCTCTAATAAGGTAATTTCAGGAAATTTTCAATAAGGGCCAAGATAAAGAAGAAATTTCTGTTACAAGTTCAATTAAACAGAATACCCACCCCCACCCTCTGGTTTATTGAGGCTTTTTTTTCTGTACTTTTAACAAACTCTCATAGTTTACCTAAATTCCAGCCTTCAAGCCCAATTGTTTCACCTTTTATTTATTTAACTACTAAAACCAGGAAACCTTGAAACTGCAAAATACATTTTCTAAGAGATCACAGCAAGTTTTCCTGTAGGGGGGAAATGGCTATTACCACTAAGGACATCAGTTAACACTGTATCTTATGTATAATTTGTCAAAGCAAAACAAAAGCACCTTCACAAACTTCACCTCAAACATGCACTCCAATAAGTTGTTTTCAAATTACTCATTTATAAACTCACATAAGTATATACCAAAGACCAAGTACAGGTCAAAATTACATCTGTTTAACAAATACTGAGCAGTTTTGAAAATTATAAATAATACCACTTAGATTTAGTATCTGATTCTTGAAGTCACTAAAAAATTGCAAAAGCAACATATATTTAAGTCTCTAAATGGAATATCTGAACCAAACTGACTCCTTTTCACTCACCAAAATGTTACTTGGTAGCAAATGCTCAAGGAAAATTCTCCCTTAAGCACCAACTGAGTAACTGTGTATCGAAGAATACAACCATTCATTTCCCCATAAATTTAACTGGGGTGTATCTATATAAAATGCTTGCAACAAAGTCCTAAAGCACCCTCTGAGTATCAACAACCACTGTCAGTCACTGGTAGCAAGTACACTTTCATGGAAAGGTCTGTTCTGACCAGAGAATCTGTAAGTTTATAGGAGCTCAGCAACTCTTGAGACTGGTCACGGGGAGAACAGTCACTGAGAACTTAACACAGCTTATATACAAGAGTGCAGAATGCAAATGATTAAAACAATATTAGCAACTTAAAAATTTTCTCTTCAAAGCCATTAAGTCATTTCTCTGTTCAGAACCCACGACTGCAACCAGCTCTAACCGGTTCCTTGAGGAATGCGGCTAGGCTGAAAATTTGGAAGTGTTGGCTTTGGTGGCGACCAAGGAGGAAGAAGTCTCTGGCCTCCCTGTTGCTGCAGTTCCCACCCTCCAAAATGAATATACCCACCGGTGTGAATTGACAATGTGGTCCAAAGAGCAAGGCAGGAACGGAGTCCAGATCCTCAAAATGGTAGTACAGGGCATAACCACTAGGCCACCTATCAGTTCAGTACAAAAAGTACAACCCTGTGCATCATGGTGCAAAAGCTGGGGCCTAGGTTTCGCACTGTGCATCTCACACCTATGGAAATAACAAGAGGAGTAAAATCTACAGAAATCAACACACCCGAAGGAGGTGGGTGCTCACAGAAGACCGGTGTCAACACTTTTGCAAAGGTGGTTGGCTTCCGAAGATAATGAAAGGCAATTACGAGTCCAAAGTTGGAAGGCCACACAATCTTACCATCAACTGCGTTGAGTTTGACGATGAAGAACTCAACACGGGCTCGGTGTTTACCAACAAGGCTTTGCAAATCATGACACCCATCTGCATGCTTATGAAAATTACTCCCCCACTGCAATCTAACATTCTTCAAGAATGATTTCTTCACTCTCCAAGACTTGGAAAGAGCTGGGCCATGAAGGAAGGAGGTAATCACAATACCCCCAAACCCGTTACTCTCAGGTTTTAAACTTTCCCCTTTCCCATCTGACCTTGGAAAGACATGGTGACACATTCAAGGCTTAAGGTGGAAGAGTCCCAGAGAAGAGGCCATCTGTGTACCAGGGATGTGCCAAGAGCAAATGTGGATCGCCAGGGTCAACAGTTCTGAACAAGTGAAAAGACAGAACTCCTAAAGTGCGGGTGGATTCTTGAAAGGAAATACAATCACCGCTCTTGACTCAGGGAATGCTTCGCCATGTTGCTGTCAGCTCACCCACTAAGAGTGCGAGAGTGTGCTCGCTGGGTCCATTTTCGCGTGGTCTGTAGAAGGCGCTGTGAAGCACATCCTGTTCTAGCTCTGGGGCCCTTCCCCCTCTGCAGCCTTACCCAATGCGGGGAATGCGCCCCCTACTGACTCCGACACTCATCGCCTTTAGCCGACTTGGCTGCGGTGCATTTTGGGTGGGGGCTGGTATTTTCTTCGTGGCCATAAACCAGAAGCAACAATGCAGATTTGTAAAGAAACTGTATCAAGCTACCCAGGAGATTTTTTTTTTCTTTCCATTCTGAAGGTTCAAGACACTAGCACGAGAAACATCAGGGATAGGAATTGGGTGTGTGGGGATGGACAGCATTAAAACGGCAAACACAGGAAACAGTTTGGTTCTTTTTCCCTCCTCAGCCTTTGTCTGAGAAATGGGGTTAGGGCAAGAACTGTCCAGAGGAACTGGTGAATGCAAGAACATCAAGAAGACTTGGTGTGAATACATGTGTAACTAAAAAGGGGATCAGACCTTAGTGCCTGATCTCGGGCAGAAGAGGAAGAGAAGCAATCGCGCCTTTTCCAGCAGACAGGCATCCAGGTTGGGGGGGAGGGGAAGGCAGGCAGGCAGCCCAGAGGAAAGAGAGGTGAATAAAAGGGTGCTCAAAGAACTCCTCCCCATTCATTGCATTTAAAAAAAAAAAATCTTTTCGCAGCTTTCTGAATTTCCATTTTTTACCACCTCACTGCAAAGTTAGGGCTCAGAATGCTCGGAAGAGGTCGTGCTGACCAGGCAGCTGCGACCGAGAAAAGGGGGTGGTGGTAGACTCCGAGGTTAGGATAGGAGGGGAGCTGGCATGTTAGGGAGGAAGCGTTGCACGGCGGAGGCAAAGACTTTCCACTCCCGTGCCATGCATGCTCCCCGCCCCCCAATCTGTCCCCCCTCCCCCAGCTCAGGGTGGGCAGACCTGGCAGAAGGCTCGTCCCAGGCACCGGGGGTGTGCGTGGGGGGCTCGTTTTGGGAGGGGGGAGCGGGAAGAAGGGATCGGCTCCGGGGATGGGAGCTGCTCGGTTCTCGCTGGGGGCGGGGTGCAGGGAGATGCCATCCGCCGCACGAGCTCCGGGGGCCAGGCTGGCTGCTGGCCTCGCCGGGCGCACGGGGCGGGGAAGGGGGGTCGGGCTGCAGGAGGAGGCGCCTGGACCCCGGAGCGGAGCCCGGGTAGCGGTCCGCGCCGGGACGGGCGCTCCGTCGGCACCGGAGTACGCAAAGGAGAGCGTGTGCGGCCGGAGGGCTGGCGGCGGGAACAACAATGCGCCCGCGGGGCCGACTCGGCGGGAGCGGGGCCGGGCCGCGGGGTCGGCGCGCGGCGGCCGCCGGGGCTTACCTTGACTCGGCCTCGAGGCGCGCGCGGGGCCGGCGTGCTCGGGGGCCGGGCGGCGGCGGCGGCGGCGGCGGCGGGCGGATGGCGGCGGCACGGCGGTGGCGAGGGCGCGCCCGGGGCCTCGTCGCGCTCCGGCTCGGCGGGCTCCGGCTCGCGCCGCGGCCGCGGCTGCTGCCGGGGGGCGCGGCGGGCGCAGCAGAGCGGCGGGCGGCGGCGGCGGCGCGAGCGGCTCCCTCCAGTCCCCGCGCGGGCGGCGGCGGCAGCGTCGTCGAGCGGTGCAGACAAAGGAGGGGCGGAGGGAGGAGACGGAGGGTGTGGGAGAGGCGGCTTCACCGGCGCGGGCAGGCGGGCGGCGGCGGCGGCCGCGCTCCTCTCGCTCCTCAGCAGCGGGGACCGAGAGAGGGAGCTGTGTCTGAGGAGACGCCAAAATCCCCCTTAGCGCTGCCCGCGGGAGGGGGAGGGGGCACAAGATGGCGGCGGCCGGGGGGGGGGGCGGGAGTTCAGCTCATGGATCCCGGCGGGCGGCGGAGGGGAGACCGGGCCGGCGGAGGCGGCGGCGGCAACGGGCGGGGGAGGGGGCTGATCCCGCGTCTCCCCTCAGCAGACAATACAAGCGCCTCGGAGCGAGTCCCCGAACCTGCCCTAGCCAAAATGGCGGCCGAGAAAGAGCGGAAGTGACGTAAACACCTCATTAGCATAAGAGGACTCATTGTCCAGCTAAGTAGGGGGGGCAGTGGGGGGCTTTGCCTCTTCCCCCCCATGTCCCTCAGGGACAACTCTCTCATTCTCACCTGTGCTCGCACCTAACTTTTTTTGAGGGAGGGTGGCACCAGCACCCCCACTTAAGAGAAATTATATAATCCCCTCTGAGGGGGGAGGTCTCGCGAGAACCAAGAGGATTTGCCATTGACCCACTAGGAGGCGCCGCGGATAATGGCCGCAGTGCGCTTTCCAGGGCCCGTGTGCACGGCGGGCGCCTTCCTCTGGCCGCAGCGCCGGCGGCGGAGGCACAAGCAGCGGGCCGCAGCACGCCCTGCACTCAGTCAGGTGGCCGTGCTGGGGATCCCTGCGCGGGCCCAGCTGGGCCTGGACTACATCTGGCGGGAGGGGGCGTGCGGGCAGCCCGGCGGCTCCACGTGCTGGGAGGCCTGCGCTCTCGCGGGCTCGGCAGCAGCGGGAAGGGCAGGGGCACCTGGCCGCTCGTGCGCCATGCCTCCTGCCTTAAATGAGGTGTGAGGGCCTCGTGCTTCACACACCGACTGGAGATGAGCCACAAGCCCCTGGAGGCCCGACTCCTGCCCCGGGACTTGACATTCCTCCAAGGCGGTGAGGGGCTCTTCTCTTTGGCCTGAAGAAAACAAATGGGATCCCTAGCGTTTTGAGGCCACCGGACCAGTGAAGCCTAAAGATGAGAAACGGCGTTGCCGATGGGCCTCCCCAAGACGCTCAATAACTAGGCCAACTGTGGCCTCGGGGACACTTTCAGTGTTACCACAACCTGGACGGCACACAGGCGGCCTGCCCCTCAACCTAGGTCAACCCCAACCAACCACCTTCCCTCGCCATTTCTGAACCCATCGTGTATGGTGGCGTGCGTCTGACGGTAGCCCTTGGCTAAACACACCGAAGAGTAAATGAAGAGCCATCGCGAAGGCCTACAACCCGAGCCGGGGGTAAGGTGGGCTCTGGGAGTACGCTGAGGTTTGGCTGTTTCTCTACATTTCAACCTGAAATAGTTTCAAACCATACTCAACACCCCAAAAGATCCTGACTTAATGGAAAATAGTACCGATTGTGGTTACGCATAGCTCAATGTCTAAGACTTCAGTTAGGTTTAAACAAGCCATTTCATCCAACCCAGTATTCCACTAATTTCTGAAAGCCCAATCGTATTTCAAGGGAAAACAATAGCTGGAAGAGTAAAAATAAATAAATAAATGGGGGGAGGGGGAGAGTCGCCAAAGCATCTGATTTAGAGAAACAAAGATGAAAAACCTAATTACATGTTCCAGGAGACAGGCAAAAGCTACCATGAAAGAAGCAAAATAATTTTATCGCAAGTTTAGTTTTTCTTAGATATACTTAGATTTCATACAGTGATAATACAAACACGGAGGGAAAACATCTGGATTTCATCCTTGGCCTAATTTACAAAGTAAAAAGAGATGCTAGGTTCACATGTAAATGTTTAAGAATATTTTAGGGCTTAACTCAGATTTACTTTAAAAATGCATCTAGATAGTCCAGATTTTCTAAATAACTTCTAAGTGATGAAAGTCCTCATTGCTCAAATACTGTCTTTACTATAAATTCCAACAGTGACAGTGTTGCAATGGCTGTGGGTGTAAGAACGAAAAAGATTAAAAAGTAAAAAGGCAGAGGACAGCTCCCTACGCTGGTGAGCTCTCTGAGACAGTCACTTCCCCTCTCTCCACGTACTAAACGCTCTGGGTTTAGATGAAGCAGAAGAGATTCTAAACATTCAACAACAAAAAAGACTATTATAATTCTATTTCATTAGCTTAAAACTAATTTTACTTCAAACAGTGATGAACTTTCCAGTTGTTATTAATGCCGAGAGAGGTCACCTCTCCCAGGAAGGCGGGTGTGTCGTGCGCCGTGTGTCAGAGGGAAATGGAACCGCAGAGGCCCTGCTGGGATGTGTCTTATGGATTCAACTACGGGAATAGGTAATGTTCAAAATGACACCCAAGCTTTTATGTTCTAGTATTAATATCTGGTAGTATCTGTTAGAAATGCAATGGAAAAATCGGATTTTGAATTTCTTTAGCAGTCAAATTAAGCCTGGAAAATGTAATTGGGAATAGTGTTCAATACGTAACGCTTGCTAAATAACTTATGGACGTCTCTTGTTTGGAAAGTCAACTTGTTTCTAAGCTTATTTGCTCAAAGTATGCCTTCCTGCAAATTTAAAAGATACTATGTGTTCCATAAACTATGCTACAGTTAGAAATGTACGTTTCTGAAACACCAGGTTACAGACGATAGTACACAGGACATTCCTGCGGCTTTCATGAACACCTTAATCTGCAGTTTGACTGGCAGGACACTTACAGCTTAGTAAGATGTTTCAAAATTACTACAGCAGGTACTTAAAAGTCATTAAAATATCAATACCTTAATATGTCATCGGTATTTTTTCTTACTGATAGAACCTATCACTCTGGATGGGGGAAAAGAGCTATGCCATCAACCGATGTCGGGTTTCCAATTCACAGTACGTATTTTAAACAGACCTGCTTTGACGGATGTCGCTTCATCGACTCAACAGCTACAAAGAGCAAAATTCTAAACTTGTGACCTGAATATATTGTTTTATCTAGTTTAAGAAATTTGAGATACATTTTTAAAAAAGGGGCAGAGGTGTCTACTTGTTCATTCACACAGAAACAGCCACATATATTCCATGAACAAAATTAACATTTTTCTTGCTTCTGACACTATTACAAAGAGCTATGAATCCAGTTTTCATATACTTCAAAATCTTCCCCATGTAAGAAATTCTGCACTCACATACTCTAATGAAAGCAATATTTTCTGGGGAAAAAAAAAAAAAAAAAACCGAACCCAAAGGCA
This sequence comes from Paguma larvata, assembly GCA_030068075.1. Lineage (NCBI taxonomy): Eukaryota > Metazoa > Chordata > Mammalia > Carnivora > Viverridae > Paguma > Paguma larvata. Next base: position 38,712,473 of record CM057844.1, read on the forward strand.
TTTATTTACAAGTCTTAATACAGCAAAATGCAAATGAAAACTGAGAACACTGCTCGTTTTTCTAATTTAATTTGACATATAAAATGTAGTTTCCTCAGAAAAAAGATTTGTATTAAATTTACCTTACCTTCTGATTTATGCTCTAACAGTAAATTTTATAAAAATCAGCAACCAGGCTTCTTTTGTTTAAATGAATCAACATAATAAGTATAATGAATAACTTTCTTTTATGTAGTAGCAAAAAGAGTCAATAATCCTTTCAAGAAAGAGACTATTTCATTTCCTCCCAACTTGGATTCACCGTAAACGCGGTCCACGAATGATATGGGAACCTAGTTAAAAAACATATTTATGTGAAGTCAGTCTTCAGAAATGGTAGGAAGGAAGTATAGCAGGCATACAACGATACAAATAGAACTTAAGACAGCCGAGTCCCTCAAGTAAGTTCACACCTGGAGGATTCTTACAGCAACTGTGTGTTCTTCCAAATCGTTAAACATTTCATTAAGAATTGGTCATGTGAACCACATCTACAGATCCTGAACATGAAGCTGGATTACCAAAGTTTCAGCCTGTATTTCAAGAAAATTAATACTCTGAAAGTAAAATTTTCCAGTAGTCCATTACATTTATCTGTCACTATTTTAGTGTTAAGTTAAAAATCTTGGAACTTCCACAGGAGAAATGGCATTCTAGTTAGCTATTTTCTTGCTATGAATAAAAACATGAGTGTTAAGCGAGGAGAGCCTTCCCTAAGAGCTCACTAGCTAGCTGGAAGCATTCCTGTCCTCTTCACTCACTCCTAGGAAACGGCGAGAGGATTCATCATTAGGGCGGCTCTCGGCGATGGCAAGAGGAAAAGGAGCGGACACGCTTGTCCCACAATGCTGAGGGATCGGAAGAGAGGGCGAGGTGAATAAGGTACCAGTGACTTTTAATTCTTTAAAAGAGAATGCTGCCTTCTATTAAGGTTTTAAATCTTAGTAGGACAAATGTAGTAAGTTGGAAGTGCACTGAATTTTCATCCGTTAGTGCACAGACATTCCAAACAACTGGAAGCCTTCCACATTTATTTACTAGTTGTGCAGGTTTAACTTTTTGTTGTAAAAAGTCTAACCCTAGTGTTTCTTTCGGAGGCAAATACAGTGGACTGTTCACCGGCAGTTGCCTACCTCGCCAATAGTATAATTCAGCTGTCTTGCCCGGACAATCATCTCCATCTGGAAGACATAGCCTTTAGAAACACATTTTTCTATTAATTTCTGTAGAACTTCTTTTCGGTATAACCTGTGAGAAATTAAAACATACATGAACACCTAGGTAAATATAACTGCCTACATGTAACCTGACCTTTGAAAGTTCACTGGTATTTCTAAAACGTAAAATTTTCGCTAGCCGTCTGTATGCAGAAAAGTCACAGCTGATAATTATAATTTGTTGCAAACCGGGATGGTCACGAAATATTTGGTAAATAATTTAATGTAATTTTGAAAATGAATTCTTAGTGTCTTTTAGAGAATTATTTTTCTACCGTGCTATCAGATATTATAGAAATAGGGTAACATGAATCACTTGGAGCAGAACCACCATTTTTAGTTTTCAAATTTTCTTAAACTTTATTTTTCAACTTGAACAAAGAGAAACTGTTCCAAATATTACAACAATAGAGTTGACAGATGATGATGAATCCACCATATAAAGCAGATGGTAAGAAGGAACCCAGTAACTAATAGGTGTTTCCTCATAAAAGTCTATGACCAATTTCTATTTCCCAAGGTTTACTAAATAAATTCCCTGGGATAAACTGAAGTCCCTTTCGGGGACACTTAAGGGAGAGCTCCTGAAGAAAGTGACTGGGTTCACCCACAGGACTTCCCAGCTCCTCCTCTGACCTTGTACGTCTGACGGGACCTGTGTCTGGCCTGCAGCCCATCGAAAGTCGGGCTGCACACCTGCCTGTGACACGGATCTGTGACCTTAACTGGTAACAGCTGTACCTTAGCAGGACTGCCTCAATCCTGTGATACCTAAGTTCCTGTCTTAACCTAGCTTAACCTAGTGTGTCAATTCTAACAAAAAAACAAAGAACGAACATTTGATGGAAAAGAGCAAATATCAAGTAATATAAACTATCAACTCATGCATGAGGTTTGGGCTTTAGAGTAGATGAACAGACATCTTCTAACTTCAGAGATAAAAAAAGTGGCAGTCTTTAGACATTTGGCATGGTCATACAGAACAGTTCATCTACTACAGCAGGTCTAAAATTAAAAACACACACACACACACCCCAGAAACAAAAATTACACCCCCCCCCAAACCTGGCAGGAGACTTTATTCCAATTAAACAAGACTTTTTTTAATTGAAAGCATATGGAGAACAAGGTAACTGAAAACACTCTACCTAAATATTAAAGACTTTAAACTTACCTGTGGGCTGTGCTATAAATATTCATATAAATTGCAGAAACTGCTGGCAGAGGTGCTGTTCTTTGGAGCACATCACCAGCGATCTCAATGTTCTGAATAAGCAGTGAGTAGCCGCTCGGGCCCCCCCCACCCCGGGGCTGACACCAGTGAGAATGTTAACAAGCACACTAACCTAAGCCCTGCCTTGGATACTCTTTAAAGTACACATTCCTCCTTAAGAAGATGCGTAGGCCTCATTAGCAACTTTGAAGAAATTTTGGTCTGCCTTAGTGTGTTCCAGAACAATCCTAAGTAAGCTATTGTATAGCAAGAAATTTATATAGTAAATATAAAATTACAAGTTTTTACTGTACCTGAAACTTCCTGTTAAATCAGATGCTCCTGGTCTGAGCAAAATCTGAGTTATAAAATTGGCCCCACGGCTGTTAAATAAAACAATCAGATTTTCTTTATAAAATACATTTTCTAAACAAGAGAAACACATCCAAGATCAGAGTCCTAAAACTGCTTTACAAATTTCATAAATACAACCCCATTTCACAAAATTTTATAGGGGCGCCTGGGTGGCGCAGTCGGTTAAGCATCTGACTTTGGCTCAGGTCATGATCTCGTGGTTCGTGAGTTCGAGCCCCACGTCGGGCTCTCCACTTTCAGTGCAGAGCCTGTTTCGGATCCTCTGTCTCCCTCTCTCTGTCCCTACCCCTCATGCCCTCTCTCGTTCAAAAAAAGTTAATTTTAGAAAAAGTTTAGTCTGTAAAAGATTTGACATTCACATTTTTCAGAAAATGGGGACTTTTATTCTTGAATGTGAAATTTAGAGGGGTCCTATAAAACAAACAATCATTCTTCTAAATTTCAGGTAAGAAAGGTAACATTTTAAATTCAACTTGGATATTTGCCAACAGTCATCTCTCAGACAGCAAAAGGGACCAGGGATTTGGAGTATCCTTTTCAGTTTCTAATCAGCAACAAGGGACCATGGGTTTCAATCAGGCAACAGGTCAGTCTACATAAATAAGGCACTTTTGTTTTGTTTTTTTAAAAGAAGGTATACAAGTGGGAAAGGGTTTTGGTTTTTGGCAATCTGTGGAAATTGAACGGAGGTTCATTCCGAGACTGTTGTCAGTCTACTCGGGCCACTATAATAGAATACTGTGGCCTGGGTGGCTTAAACAACAGATATTTATTCTCACAGTCCTGAAGGCTGGGAAGCCCAAGATCACGGTGCAGCGGACAAGCCCCCTTCCTGGCTCAGGCTGTCTTCCTGCTGTGTGCTGAGGGCAGGAGAAGCCAGGCTCTCTGGTCTCTTCTTGAAAGGCTGCTAATCCCATCATGAGTGCCCCATGGTCACTATATTTAATTACCTCCCAAAGGCCCCACCTCCAAATACCAACACTTTGGGGGTAAGGTTCTCTAACACAGGAATTTTAGCAGAGACATCCAGCCTACAACAATGATAGGGTGTGTGCTTCAAACACAACTAAGAATCAATTTCAAGTCATTACTAATAGCTGCTATTAACATTTCAAAAAGATCTAAAGTGCCCTTGGAAAAAGTGACTTTTGTATTGCAGATATTTTAGCGAACTCTCATTCAAAAGAAAAGTTTTCTGGGGCAAACTGGAAAGAACAGTTTCTCTCCAAAGCCAAGGTAACTACCAAAGCCAAGGTAACTACCAAGGCCCTCCCTAGGAAAGATCATTTTTATACAAATAACATGGTTAGGGATATAGATGGGATAATGGCTAACTTCAAAAACATTTTCACTTTCAAGCTGCTTCTAACAGATAACAAAAAAAGTTCTAGGACATAGTTTATCCACCACCCCCCCCCCAAGATGGGTTTAATCAAAGGAAAGCATGCATAGACATATATATGTGTGTGCATATGTATTTGCACCTCTAGTCAAGCGAGTGTATTTTTTCATGTTTGTTTGTTTTTGAGAGAGAGCACACATGCAAGAACAAGCATGTAAGTGGAGGAGGGAGACTGAATCCCAAGCAGGTTCTGCGCTGTTGGCGCAGAGCCTGACACGGGGCTTAACTCCCAAACCGTGAAATCAAGACCTGAGCCAAAATCAAGAGTTGCCGCTTACCTGACGAAGCCACCAGGGTACCCCTCAAGATAATGTAGTTTTAAATGAGGGTTTTAAAATATGCAGCAAGAGTGAGACAGACTTAGATTCAAATTCTAATTCTGAATCACACAAATGAGACCTCTGGCAAGTGATTACATAATCTTTCTCAGGAGTTTAAACGCTAAGCAGTGCGTGCAGACATTAACAAGTAATGACAAATACAACTCAATATAACTTAATGATCCAACTAAAAGTTGTAAACTGTATCCGATTAGGACTCCCTTATTTTAAATAAGAGCTGTAATGACCAAATTCAGAGAGGCCTGAGAGATCACTCATCTGTTTTTCTTAACATTGTTCTTAACATTGGTTGCACGACAGAATCATCTGGAGAGCCTGTGAAAAATACCGATGGGTTTGCCCCACCTGTGGAGATCCATTCAAATGGTCCACAGTGTGTGTGTGTGAGTATATACATACACACACATATACATACATACACAAAAAGATACCTAAGTGTATATATATAGTTAACAATCTGGTCCCAGAAATCCCAAGGCAGCATGGTGAATTAATCCAAATACCTGTTACAAACATATGTCCAGTTATACTAAAAAAGAGAGAAACCATAGCACATGTCTATACCTGATTATTTTTCTTTTCAAATCCCAGCCATATACACCTCCATTTCCTTTGTAGCGAGTTCCAGAGACAATGTCAAAATTACCCTCCTTCTGCTTCCTATAGGAAAGAAAATTAGCTGTCAATGAGAAAAAGCTATTGAGCTTTCAATAGTTATTTTCATGAGTTACACAAAAAGAACTTTTAAGACTTGCATAGGAAAAACAATGGCAAGAAAACATGAACTATACCACTAAGAAATCTTTCAATGTAAGATTTTCAATTCTGATTTTTTTTTCCTTTGTTAACTTCTAAAACTAAAAATCTAGTCCTTTCTGATCGTACCATGTGAAACCATCCTAAAATGTAATGTCCCTCCATTCTGTTGTTAGCCCGATGAAGTAAACAGTGCTAAAACAGCCTGGTAGCCCTCCAGACCTTTCTCTTTGCATAAAGATAAAGACACACGGAACTCCAGGTTTTCTGGTTGCTTTAACAAAATTGAACCCAAAAATTACATTTTGCAACTTGCCTTGCATCAGTTAACAATATACATAACGGAACCATGGGTATCCCTCTAGGTCAACAGAATTGCCTCATTCTTTCCAATAGATGCAAAAACGTCCCACAGAACACTGACCCACATTACTTCTATGGTTGTTTTCATGGTGGGGCCAGATCACACAGCGATTTGAAAGGCAAAGGAGAGAGTCAGTTTCTTTCCCATGTGTTAATGGGAACGCCTTGAAGCGTTCTAAACAGGGGAGAAAGGTTCCCTAATTTTGTTTTAGTGTATTTGGCTTACACGGAGAACAGCTTCTGCATTCTTATTCTGAGAGGTTTCATGTTGTCTTGGATTTTCTAAGAATACAACTATACTGCCTGCAAATAAGTATAATTTTGTACCCTTTATCAATACTTATACTACATACTTGTGTTAATACGTCACTTAAAATGTCCACGTATAATGATGGCTGGTATGCCTGTCTTGATGCGTTTATTAATGATTCAACATTTCACCCTTTAGTAAGATGTGTGTGTCAGGACTGGGTTTTCTTTATAAAGTTTAAGTGATTTCCTTTTATTTCTACTTTCCAGTTTTCATTAGAAGCGGCTAAGGCAGTTTATCGAATACCTTTTAGTATCTATAGACTTAATCACACTTGTTAATGTGATAAGTAAATTATGTTGATGAATTCCTGATGATGAACCACTCTGGCATTCTTGGAATAAATCCTATTTGGTCGTGGTGTTTTACCCTTATGATGCAGGGCTTAGTTCCATTTAACAAAGTCACCCTCCATTGTTTCCCATATTCTGGAAGAATTTAGATAACGAAGGAATTAATCTGTTGATTAGTTCTTAAAATATATCACTTAGTCACATACCTATAGTCATGAGCCTCAGATCTATATTTTGGTATCAACTCTGACAGCAAACTTAAAATAGCATGTGCATTTTTAACTAGCAAAGAATGAAAAAGAATGAAAATAAGTCTAAAATCAACATAAGATAAATGATTTAAATTATAATTTTTTCAAATATTAAAAATACCTACCTAATGAATTCAGGAATAAATTTTGGCTGAAATTTAGAAAAAATAAACATTAAGTCAGTAAAAGAGACTTAAACTATCATGAATAGCTAATAAAAAAAGACGCCACTCACATGGTGTGAGAGGTCAGCATCCATAATTATTACGTAGTTTCCCGTGGCATGTTTCATTCCGTGAATATATGCAGTTCCTAAAAATGAAAATATATCCATTAAAGAAAGTCACCAGAAATGCTGAAGTATACTTGTGAACAGGCAAGAAATTAAACCTCTGAAAGGCATACATCAGTCCTCCAAAGGTAAAACGGAACTATCGTTAAATCCTATGTATTCAAAATAGAAAGCATCTCTCGATTCCATTCTTTCATCTCCAACTTCGCCTCAGTCCCACGCACTATCCTCTGATGCCTGGACGCCTACAGAACGAGCACTGCCCTGCTTCTCCGCTTCCCCTCACCCCTGGCCCGTCTCCACGAAAGCTACCCAGTGAGTGTCTTCTACACTGTAAGCCTAGCACACGAGAGCCCTGGTCTGGTATTTGGGGTCAAAGGCACAGCCAACAATTATTTAGCCACCCTCATGCCTAAAAGTTCCCTGTGGACCTGGCAAGTAAGAGCGAACTGAGATTTGAGGATTCCTGCATTCTCTAGGTCCAAACCACCATAGTAACTTATTAACAAGGCCAAACTCTCTAAATATTTATGAGAGAGAGAGCAAGCGAGCGCAAGTGCTCACGGAAGTGGGGGGGGGGGACAGGGAGGGAGGGGATAGAGGATCTGAAGCAGGCGCTGCGCTGATAGCGAGACCCCAAGGCGGGGCTGGAACTCATGAACCATGAGATTTTGAGCTAAGCTGAAGCCAGAAGTTTAACCAACTGAGCCACCAGGTGCCCCAAGGCCGAACTCCGTTCTAACTTCTTTTGCCGACAAGTGATGATCGCACAGCTTTTTGGATTTCTACTGACTGGTCAGTAATTCCTGGTTGCTTTAATGAGAGTTTCCAGATTATTTCAATTACAAAGAACTTCTGGGTTCAGATATTCAGATACTTGATGATGCCAGAGAACCAATGGTCTTCAAGACAGCAAACACTCGACTTTTAAGAACTGTGCTTCCAGGGCGCCTGGGGGGCTCAGTCGGTTAAGCGTCCAACTTCGGCTCAGGTCCTGATCTCACAGTTTGTGAGTTCGAGCCCTGAGGGCCCTGTGCTGGCAGCTCAGAGCATGGAGTCTGCTTCGTATTCTGTGTGTGTCTCTCTCTCCTTCTCTAAAATAAATAAAATAAACATGAAAAAACAACAACAAAGAGGCTTCCTCCATGCTCCCTCAATTTTTTAATAAAATTATTATTTCTCAACATAGGCAACTGTAACCAAAAGAAATAAAGGCATTCAGAGATTCATCTTGGAAGGACTGAGTTTATCTGAGATTTTCTATAAACTCCTATAATTAAAAGCTAGAAAAGCTTTCTTTTTTAAAAATAAAGAACAACTGTTTACATACAACTTGTAAGTGAAGACTGAGAGCTGAGGTGGAGTGCTGGTCCAACACATTTGCTCCTGGACCGCCTCTCTGTTCTACACTGCAGAGAACTACAGTTCCCCAGTGCCCCCGTCAACTGGCTGCCAAAAACTTTGGGAGACACCAGGGGATGGGTGCCAGGAGAGAGAACAGAAGTCTGTGTTCCCCACCCTTACACTGCATCCCAGCACTGCCTTGGTATCTCCGTGGGTCCAGCTCCTGCCAGATGCCCCCCACTCCATTATTCTCACCCCTTCTACATAACCTGCGGACCCTGGGCTCCAAAAGCGCCAGCTCCTATTGTTGCTTCATTTGAGGGCGGGTAGCGACCACTAGCTATCACCAGTCTGAGTAGCTGCACTGTTCATTTGGCTTCTCAGCATTCCTTCACCTGTGTAACCAGATTCTCTGTATTAAATTCCCTAATTGAAAGACTGACAGTGGTTTCTGTTTTCCCAAGTGGGCCTTGACTGATACAGGCAACTCAAGTTAAACCATTTAAGTGTCATTAAGATCATTAAAAACCATCACAAGAGGACACTGTATTTTGGCCCTGTTCCAAATTGGGAAACTACACACCGGATCACCTTACTAAGGCAAGGAGCAGGTATGAGGGGTGAGAGGTTATACTTACCCAGTCCTAACTTTTTCTCCCGTGGTCTTAGAAGCTGCAAGAATAAGAAATGGCATTTTAACACAAATAACAAAAAAACCTGACTATTAAAAATTATTTTTTATAGGTACTTACCTTTTTTAACAGAAACATAATTCCATATATTAGACCTTACCTTAGACCTTCCTTAAAGCAGAGTATGCTTAACATTTTTTGCCAAAGTGAAAAAGTGTTTAGTATTTAGTAACAAATCAAATAATTTAACAGCTTGGAAAATTTCACCCCAATGCTGTAGGCCAAATTTTAAACATTTTTTCCCTAGAGTTATACAGCAGAAAACAGTAAGTAAATGATACGTCATGTCTATTACTTGTCATTTTGAACATCTGATTCTTTCCCCTGGGAAAACTGAGGCTCTAACTCATTTATTCCACATCTCCTCAGAATCTTTGATAGCCACATTTGTTTACCCAATTCCTTTTGTGATTTTTATGATTTAGTTGTTAGTTCTTGATTTTTTTCCTTTTTATTTTTCTCAATTACAAAACTACAGACTTAAGATTACAAATTAGACAACATATGGCCATTCATTAGTTAACAGTATTCAGGTGGTTCCAGGTATCTGCCATGACAGATATAGCTACAGTATAGATACCTGTATGTGTATCCCTTCTGTACAGGTCCTGGTGGTTGTTTTTATATATATATATATAAAGTTTATATATTTATATTATATATTTATATATATATAAAGTTTATTTATTTATTTTGAGAAAGAGAGTGAAGCAGAGCAAGAGTGAGTGGGGAGGGGCAGAGAGAATCCCAAGCATCCCTGTGCCATCGGCACTGAGCCCAATGCAGGACTTGATCTCACAAACCATGAGACCATGACCTGAGCGAAGATCAAGAGTCAGATGCCTAACTGACTGAGCCCCCCAGCTGCCCCAAGGTCCAGTTAGTTCAGCACCCTAAAAGTTGAATCACTGGATGAAAGGGTATTCATACTTTTTTCTTTGAACTCTTTTTATGATCTTAAATGCTGCCATCACTCCAACTTACCCTGCCTTTATCCTTGGATGACCTCATTGCACTGTCTACTGGCGCGATTACATAACGTTAGGATTATATTCGTGTGTGTATATATATGTATATATTTAACGTTTATTTTTTTATTTTTTGAGAGACATAGAGACACGAGAATGAGGAAGGGAAGGGCAGAGAGAGAGAGATACAGAATCTGAAGCAGGCTCCAGGCTCTGAGCCGTCAGCACAGAGCCCGACGCGGGACTCGAACTCACGAACCGTGAGATCATCACCTGAGCCGAAGTCAGGCGCTCAACCGACTGAGCCACCCAGGCGCCCCTAACGTTTATTTTTGAAAGAAAGAGAGCACATGTGGGGGCGGGGCAGAGTGGACTCTGTGCTGACAGGAGAGAGCCTGATGTGGGGCTAGAACTCACAAACCGCAAGATCCACGACCTGAGCGGAAACCCAGAGTTGGACGCTAAACCAACGGAGCCACCCAGGCGCCCCTAGGGTTATATTCCTGACAAAAAAATTACATTTTTTTCTTTTCTTACTGTTTCTTACAGGGCTCAGATACACTTACTACCTACATGCCTATCTTGTCCGCTTCTGCATGTGCCTCAGACTCAAATCAAAACAGTATTTTCAATTCAATTCGACCAGGACAGACTGTAGTACTTTTTACTACATGCACGCTGCATGCAGGTCTTGGAGAGGAACAAAGATAAAATACGCTTCTGCATGATGAGCTCTTAGAGGAGAAATAGACAATCAATCATGTATAGTAATTAAAATTTACTGAACAAAATCAAACAAGATATATCAGGTTTTCTATGATTTTATGATTGATAGTTACTGACAAAATATTGACAGGGTATCTGCACTGAAAAAAACAAATTCTTTAAAGTTCACCTGGGTGGTTCAGTTGGTTAAACATCCGACTTTGGCTCAGGTTATGATCTCACGGTCGTGAGGCTCAGGTTATGATCTCACAGTCATGAGTTCGATTCTTATGTTGGGCTCTGTGCTGATAGCTCAGAGCCTGAAGCCTGCTTCGGATTCTGTGTGTGTCTCTCTCTTTCTCTCTGCTACTCCTCAGCTCATGTTCAGTCTCTCAAAAATAAATGAACATTAAAAAAAAAAGTTCACCTTAGATCTTCTATAATCCTACATTTCTGCTTAGAGAAGTCTTTTCTCAAGTGTTTGTGAAACATGAACCACGCTGTGTGTGAAAGAATGCTGTGGTACAGTTAAAGAATGAGAGAATTTAGTGGTAAAAGATCTCCGAGCTATAATTACAGAATCTGAATTACAAATCAAGAGAATGCTGCAGGAAGACTACATTTACATTAAAAAAAAAAACCAACAAAACCACCACCTTACCCAGTTCTCCAAACGCAGACCGATGCACACACCTGCACAAAAGTCTGAGGCCCCCCACACGGCACTGCCGACAGAGGCTCCCTGGGGAAGGGGCTAGGAGGCACATCAATGGCGACTTCAGCTTTATCAGGAACTTTTCCATTTGACAACAATAATGCAGTTTTCATTTCTTATGTAATAAAAGTTCACGATGTTTCATTTACCGTGTTTCACTTTCAAATCCTTGATTCCACCCCCTCCCTTTTCTGCCCGCTCACATTGATGACGATGGATTAAAGCAGCAAAGGGCACGACAGAGCTCATCTCGCAGCCACCAGGACAAGCGCGAACTCCCAGTAAGTACGTGCCAGAGTGCTGGGCACACACTCCAATGAAGGCTTACCACACCTGCTTGTAAGATACTTCATGTGATACTATGATTTGATATTTTAGAAAACCCGGGATCAGCAGTATTTGATTTTTTTTTTTTTTTTTTTTACCATAATGAAAATAAATCTTCAGCTAAGACAGGCTATCATAGGGACACCTGGGTGGCTCAGTTGGCTAAGTGTCCGATTTCGGCTCAGGTCATATCTCATCATGGTTTTAGTTCGAGCCCTGATTCCAGTTCTTGTGCTGACAGCTCGGAGCCTGGAGCTGCTTCGGAGCCTGGAGCTGCTTCGGATTCTGTGTCTCCCTCTCTCTTTGCCCCTTCCCCACCCACGCTCTGTCTCACTCTCTCTCAAAATAAACAAACATTAAAAAAAAAAAAAGGCTAATAATTGTACCTTCCTCCTGTTTTGCAATTCCTCACTATCAGTGAGGCTCCCATATTTTTCATTTTATTTAGTTTTCCATTTTTGGCCTTTTATAGTTCTTATCAATTATGTTTTTGTACATCTGATTAGGATACTGATCTGTTTGGCAGAGATAATATTCTGGTATTTTTAAGTAGTCAAACCTCTCGATCCTAGAGTTTTGCTTTAAAAGTAATGAACATGCATTACATTATCGGAACAATCTGTACAAATACTAAACTATGGAATAATATAGGTGATATAATCTGACCTCAAGCTGGAGGCTGAAACAGATGATGTATACCAAATGTTATGTAAACAACATAGAAAGGCTGAAGCCCTCCATAATCTCAGATCTCCCTGATCTAGAACCATCATTAACAGTTCAGGATATGTGCCTCCAACTTTTGTATGGTCCCACCTCTGCTAATTATTAGCTATATGACATTGGAAGTAGCGTAACCCCTTATCTGTTTCTCACACCTAAAGAGTTTAAAAAACAAACTTTCTTCATTTTTGGAAACATTCATTCCAGCCAGTTTGAAAGACCAGCAAACAAAGCATCTGGTGCTTAATATTTTGAGACATTGTAAGGTAGCTTCAATAATCATCTTTCTCCATCTTCTCTCCCAAGTAAACACACATATCACTTCAAAGCAAGAAGGGCCATCTCTGGCATGGCCTGATATTGTCTGGGAGGAAAAAAAAGGCAACTTTTCTAGTTTAAATGACTTGAAGGTCATAAAATAACAAAGGAACGAGATTTCCCTGGCACTACAAGAAAATCATAATGGTGAATGCAGTTTTTTCCTCATTATTTTGAGTTTTATTGGTTGATGGGGAAAGTGGAACTCTTCGAGGGCCATGCTGTTTTAGAATTTGGAAAGGTCAATTCAGTATACATACCCTGAGATTAATCCATTTTACCCCAAGGCTGAAGTTGTATGACAAAAGTATTCAAAGTATTGTCAGGTTGATAACCTGGCTTAAACAGAAGTGGCTAACTCAGATTTAGTGGCCTTGGCCCAGAACTTGTAAAAGAAAAACTGGGGAACTGTGGCCAAAAAAATGAACCAAGGGCCATCAGAAGTCACTGATAGAAGGCTGGAAATCTGTCAACTTAATTTCTTCCTGCATTCCTGTCCATCGGGAAGAAGACTGGAGGTGTGGGAGACCTCAGAGTTGCCCGTGCGTGACACGGAAAGAATGCCTGGCATAGAAGAGATCTCCCATGTGTGTAAGAGGAACACGTTCCCCTTAAATGCTTCTCATCAGCCACCATCTCCTCCGACTTGGGCACCCCGTGCCAGTTTTTCATAATGCTCAATTGCTATTTCTTAAAATGAAAACATCAATAAAGGTTCTCCAAGAGACTTCTTTCTTTACATCTGTACCACTGGTTCTCTCCTGGGAGAAGCGGACAACTCTGCCCACAAGAGGTCATTTGATGATACCCACAGAGCGTTTTGGTTGCCACACTGGGGAGAGGGTCTGCTGATGGCACCTCGTGGGTGTAGTCCGGGATGATGCTACATGTCCTGTAACATACAGGACAGCCCCAGCACAGCTACCAATTACTAGGTCCCAAATGTCGACTGGGCCAAGACTGAGACACTCTGGTCTGTACAAATCCTAAAACACTCAAAGCTCAGAATGTGTTTAAATCAGGATTCAACTGTCTGCTTGGGCCCAAAGATTACCTAAAGTAAAGCTCTAAGTGTATTCAAACATTTATGAATAAAAACCGTTATAAAAACAAACCAGTGATCAAAAATAAAAATTACAGGGGCGCCTGGGGGAGCGCAGTCAGTTCAGTGTTGGACTTTGGCTCAGATGATGACCTCCAGGTTCCTGAGTTTGAGCCCCACCTGTCAGCCTCTGTGCTGACAGCTTGGCGCCTGGAGCCTGCTTCAGATTCTCTCTGCCCCTCCCCTGCTCACATGTTGCCTCTATCTCTCAAAAACAAAGATAAAAAAAATTTTTTTTAATAAAAATGATAAAGTCATTATAAAATGAATTCTACATCTAAGTTACTCCAGTAGGACAACACCACCCTTCAAAGTACAGTGGGAAAGTCTATACAGTTTAAGACTCAAGAGAGTCTATATACTCCCAGAAGATTGTTCTATAGATAAAAAGAAAAGATGCCAAGTGCTCTGAAAACTAGAAAGATGCCAAATTCACATGAAAACAATCACGGTCCCCAGCTGCAAGCTTGTACAGCTGCAAAAAAGGGGAGCAAGGAAGACCACGAGTAGCACATTACTAATTGCAATCTAGTTGCATTAACATTCCTGTCCAAATCATGCTTTAATTTTGCGCTTCAAGAAAACCGATCTGCAGGTGAGGTATGAAGACAGAGTCTATCCGAAGACTCACCATTCTGCTGTAAAACTGCTACTGACCCAATCTATCACAGACACATAAAACCTCGAGCAAGAGGTTCCTTTTCATTTCAGTTTCTAGAAAAACAGACTGACTTTAGGCATCGTCATTTCTCATCTTCCCCCTACACAAACACAACCGTCGCGACAGAAGAATGTCTGCGCGACTCACGATTTTGTCGGACCCATAGATCGTCTCCAACTGTTCGGCGACATCCCTTGTTCCATCTGGGCTTCCGTCATCGATGATGATGATTTCATAGTTGATTCCACTAAAATAAAAAAAACAAAAGTCTGTATTGTTTGCAGAGACACTCTCAAATTAAAAAATAACTTTAAAATTACTAATTCCTCACCACTGTAAGTGGGAATTTGTCATATTAGTCACCAAGGAAAACTTCAATTACCAAAAGAAATAAATGTCAAACATCTAATACTTCACCTCCAAACTTAGCATCCTGTGGGGAAAATGCTACAATGAAGTCCCGAGATATTAAAATATTCTCAAATAGAAAACATATTCTTTAGCTTAAAAACTCATAGTGACCACGTATACGTCTGTTATGTATGACAGGATATCATAAAATTTTACTTACCTATTTAGGAAATGGAATTGTAGAACCTTAGTATCAAGTCTCAGTTATAGAAAATATTTCAAAATTACATTTAAAAGACATCTCAAGTTGACTGAGTTAATATTCTTTATTTTTAATGTTTTATTTATTTTGAGAGAGAGAGTGCACATGCGGGGGGTGAAGCAGAGAGAGGGGGAGACAGAATTCCAAGCAGACTCCACACTGAGCCCCATGCAGGGCTCTAACACACAAATCATGAGATCATGCCCTGAACAGAAATCAAGAGTTGGCCACAACCAACTGAGCAACCCCAGAGTGAATATTCTTTTCAACTTAATACCAAATAGATTGAAATAACATAATCACAAACAAATAGGATTTCATTTCATCCGTTAAAAAACGCTCTTTAAAACGGCGGCATGATTCACACACTGTTTCAAATAGTTGTACTCATTCTCTCACATCGTTAGGAAGAGCACAGAAAATTACCTAAGATTTCAAGGTGAACAACTCTCTGTTGGCTCTCCAATAACTTTACGTTATAGTTTCTAATCTAAAAACAAGCCAACACAATACTTGGAGGCACCTATGATCACTGTATCTTCCTTCACCCCCTCCCCCTTTATAGATATTTTTTGGATAACTTTATTGGCAAACTTGAGGGCAAAGTAAAGGAAGCGCACCAAACCCCCGCAACACTGTTTCCTCTTGGTCCAGTCTTAATAAACATATGTAAGGAAATCAACCAGAAAACATTCATTCTCCTGTGAAAAGGCTTTCAAAACCCAACAACCAAGAAGAAAGCTAAAATCAGCCCATCTGTTAAGACTTCGGCTCCCCTAAGTGCCTTGGTACTTAAGCCAAAACCTGTAGGATGTTGATTCTAGTTGATACTCAGAAAACAATACACTTCATGAAGAAATGAGGTCATTCATAAGCAAATTATTCTTTTGTCTCATTTCAAAGTGCCCAGAACACCTGAGGGGACCACAGTTTTAAAGGAATCAAGGTAAACTGCCTTTAAGCAATCTGACCGTCTCTGAAAGTAGTTGTTTCCTTCGTTATACATCATGCTGAGTAAAGCAAAAAATACTTGACAATCAGAAGACAAAATGAACAAGATCGACTATGTAAGGTAATTTCTCTAATTTGGAAAGTGCCTGTAGAAGCCAAAATAAAAGATAAAACGGTGTGAATACAAAAGCTGCGAGGGGCCACGAACATTCAGACAGTTACAGGGCGCCTGGGCGGCTCAGTCGGGTAAGCTCTGCTTCTTGACATCGGCTCAGGTCATGATCTCATGGTTCTTGAGTTTGAACCCCACGGTGGGCTCTGTGCTGGCAGCGTGGAGCCTGCTTGGGATCCTCTCTCTCTTAAAATAAGTAAAATAAGTTATAAAAAAAAACAATGCTTTTCACCAATTGGCATTTTCAAAAATGTGAGTTTAATAAAGCTCAGGTTGGCTGGTTGGTAGAGAAAGAGGCACTCTCCGAATACTGCTAGTTCTAATGCGAGCAACTTTTCATTTTTATCTTTGTGGGGGGCGGGAAGTAGTAGGGGACGGGTAAGGAGAGACGGAGACAGAAGATCCAAAGTGGGCTCCTGGCTGAGAGCAGATCTGGGGCTGGAAGACACCAGCTACGAGATCACGACCTGGGTTGAAGTCAGATGCCCAACCGACTGGGCCACCCGGGCGCCCCTAAAGTTTTTATTTATTTATTTTGAGAGAGAAATAGAGGGCGAGAGAGAGCGAGAGCGCGCGCGCGCCCGTGCAAGCAGGGGAGGGAATAAGTCTCCATTTTAAACACATCGGTGGACCCAGCAATCCCACCCTGAAGACTTTATCCCCGGTACACCAGTAAATACACGAGCATGTCTGTTGCAACAGTCACTCAACAAAGGAGCCCTCAGTGTGCGCCAAGCGCGCTCTTCTAAACGCTGGACGATGTGGTGTGAACAAAGTACCTGTTTTCGTTTGTAAAACAAAAGTCAAGAAAGAAAAACAAGAAAGCTGTAGAAATAATCTGTGCTCACGGAGGTGACCTGGCTAAATGATGACAGCCATAATGGAATGCTACTTCATTCTCGAAATCAATTTTCCAAGTTTGTACGGGTTGATGCAGAAGCACCGTCAGGGATCTCCGCGCGATCCCGCTGGTGTGAACCTACAAACAAGCTACTGCACACTAACACCAGGCTTTTCCGAAATTTTAAAAATACCGTATAACGCTTTCAAATTCAAACTCTAAAAGCCCCAGTTTCTAACAACCACATCAAACATCCACTAGCGACCAACGAAGCCGCCCAGCCCAGCAGCAGCTCCCTAACCCACAGAGATCAAACCTCATGCTTACATAAGCACCCAGCACGGGGGCGGGAGTGAGCGTGCTCGGTTAGACTCCCGGCTCCTGCCGCATCCTGACCGTCCAGAAGTAGGAGTGAGGTCAAGCTTTCGACCTCGCTCCAAGTGCAAAGGTGGACGACGCTACTAAGAAAGAGACACCGGGGGTGGGGGTGGGGGAGAGATGGTGGGAGTGCACAATAAAAGGAACGCCTCATAAAACCCGAAGGCAAGAATGAGAACCCGAGACACGGAGAGAACCCCAGAAGCATGCATCTCCGCTTTCTCGAAGGGTGGCCTTCTCCCCAGGGCTTCCCTCAAAAGCCTAAGGGAGGCCGCGCAGGGACGCCTCGCGCAGCCAACTGCCGACACCCAGGCCGGAGAAGCCAGCTCGTCTCATTCTTCAGGGAGGGCGGCAGGGCACGCTACCTCTCGGAGAAGCTTTTCACCAGCAGCCAAACGATGAGCGGTAGGTTCTCGCGCTCGTTGTAAGTGGGCAGAAGCACCGAATACTTGTCTTGCCCCGGGACGCGCCCCTTCGGCTCCCGCCGAGACCTACGAGGGCTACCGCTCGCTTCCCCGGAGGCCATGGCGGAACTGCGCGAGACGCCGGAACCGGAATGACGTCAAAGTGGCGCGGGAAGGGGACGGGTTGGACCGTACCAAATTCGGGAAGAGGGGGACAGTCCATGTGGTTAGGTTCTAGTCCTCCTAAGGCTCTCTTTATGGTTCCGTTGGAAATATTCAGAAACGATAAATCTTTAAACTTGAATCTGAGGGTTTCTTCAGGAAGTACGTGTCTGGTTTTCACTAGTTCCCGAGCTCCGTGAAATTGTTTAGTTTATTCCAGTCGCTAGGAGACGGCAAGCCGGAAGCGGAAATGCCTTTCAAGACAACTTCCGGGAGAGGGCGCCATGGCTTCCAGGGAGGAGGTCCTCGCATTGCGGGCTCAAGTTGCCCAGCGCGAGGAGGAGCTGAGTTTCCTGAAGCAGAAGCTGGCGGCGGCTATTTTGGCGGAGCAGGAGCCAGAGCGGCTGGTTTCGGTACCACCCCTCCCACCGAAGGCGTCCCTGTCTCGGGATGAGATTTTGCGCTATAGCCGGCAGCTGGTGCTTCCTGAGCTGGGCGTGCAGGGACAGCTGCGCCTGGCCACCGCCTCGGTGCTAGTGGTGGGCTGCGGCGGGCTCGGCTGCCCACTGGCGCAGTACCTGGCAGCGGCCGGCGTAGGCCGCCTTGGCCTTGTGGACTACGACGTAGTGGAAATGAGCAATTTGGCCCGCCAGGTGCTGCATGGGGAGGCGCTGGCCGGGCAGGCTAAGGTCTTTTCGGCCGCCGCCTCGCTGCGCCGCCTCAATTCGGCGGTGGAGTGCGTCCCTTATGCCGAGGCTCTCACGCCAGCCACGGCGCTAGACTTAGTCCGCCGCTATGACGTGGTGGCCGACTGCTCTGACAACGTGCCCACTCGCTACCTGGTAAATGACGCGTGTGTGCTAGCCGGCCGGCCTCTCGTGTCGGCCAGCGCCCTGCGCTTTGAGGGCCAAATCACGGTCTACCACTATGACGGCGGGCCTTGCTATCGCTGCGTGTTCCCTCAACCACCTCCGGCGGAGACCGTGACCAACTGCGCGGATGGCGGGGTGCTCGGCGTCGTAACCGGGGTCCTGGGCTGTTTACAGGCCCTGGAAGTGTTGAAGATCGCAGCAGGTCTGGGCCCGTCTTACAGCGGCAGTCTGTTGATCTTCGATGCGCTCAGAGGACATTTTCGTCGGATTCAGCTTCGGGGCCGCCGGCCTGACTGTGCAGCTTGCGGGGAGCGGCCCACCGTGACTGCCCTGCAGGACTACGAAGCCCTCTGTGGCTCCTCAGCCACTGATAAGTGCCGCTCTCTGCAGTTGCTCAGCCCAGAGGAGCGAGTTTCGGTCACCGACTATAAGCGACTCCTGGATTCCGGCTCCCCCCACCTGCTGCTGGACGTCAGGCCGCAAGTGGAGGTGGACATCTGTCGTTTGCCTCATGCCCTGCACGTCCCTTTGAAACAGTTGGAACGGAGGGATGCGGAGAGCCTGGAACTCGTAGGAGGAGCAATCCGGGAGGGGAAGCAGGGCACACAGGAAGGGGCGGCTTTCCCAGTTTACGTGATTTGCAAACTGGGCAATGACTCCCAGAAAGCCGTGAAGATCCTGCAGGCCTTGACGGCAGCCCAGGAGTTCAACCCGGTAACTGTGCAAGATGTCGCGGGGGGCCTCATGGCCTGGGCTGCCAAAATCGACGCAACATTCCCGCAGTACTGAGGTGGATGGGCGAGCCCGGCCTGAGGAAGAGGTGGATGCCCGTGTCACCCCGAAGATGCATTTATTTGCATTTTTTTTTTCCAGGAATGTACGGAAGAGCCTGGTATTGTGCAATAGCTGGAAACATGGACTCCTTTATATAAGGGGCTTTTTTCCTAACGTATCGGAAGCTGTAGTTATTAATGGGTTATATTACTGTTTCTGAGACCTGTCTTGTGTTTTTTAGCCTTTGGAAGAGGTCTTGAACATGGAAGTTATAATGTTAAGTGACAGGATTTTGTGTTTTGATAGATCATTTGCCCTGGTTTTTTCCCCCACCTCCCTCAACCAAAAAGTACTTTAAATCGTCTATTTTGATGCTTGGAAAGGTGTTGGGAACTTAGTCTTACTAAATTGGCCACATGATCTATTTCAGGTCCGCTTAGTGTTTCCCAAGATATCGGCTGGGTCTGTTTTCTACTTCAGAGGAGGGAATATATGCTACCGAAGTAAATGTTTAAAAGATGAATTGTTTTTAATTATGTGGGAAAGGGTCATTCTATTAAATATTTTGAATTAATATCAAAGGGAAATATTTATAGTTTAGCAGGATAAAACTTTGTAGTCTGTCAGTTTCTCTTATATATTGATGATTTTAAAAAAATGTGTCTTCTAGTGTCCTACATGCAATATACTGTGGTTTGGCTTGCTTCGGAGTCTTTAAGCTTAAGTCCCAACCTTCTGCTCTCCCCTGACTTTTTTCCGTATCCAACCTGTTATTTTTATTTCTTGCTTTACTGGCCCAAGGACCCCAAATACAATACTGAATTAAAGTGGAATGGTGAGCGTTCTTATCTCCTTCACAGTCTCGCGTGAAAAACTCGACTATTTCACCAGTATTACGTGTGATTGTTTTACGGTAGATTCTCTTTATCAGATTAAAGAATTTTCCCTCCACCTACAGTTTGCTAAGTTTTTGTTGAATGCTTTTCCTGCATTATTGTGCTGTTTTTTTTTTTTCCCACTTCCGTTAATGCAGTGAACTACGGTGATTCTTTTTATGGTGGCAAAACGCACACGCACACACACAGTTTATGCTCTCAGTAACTCCCAGGTTATTGGAACTACCACGTGCATACACTGGGCAACAGATCCTAAAGCCCCCATCCCGCACGGCTGAAACTTCACACCCGCCAAACAGCTCCCCACTTCTCCCCTTCAATTCGCTTTTTCTACTTTGATTTAATCTGTTTTATGCCAGTAGTTTGTGGCGGTACAAAATGTAGGTGCTTGTACGTTTACTTACTAAACAACATTGTCATGAAATGGAAGGGGAGTCTGCCGAAATTCTAAATATATGCAAAATGGAAAGCAAAGATTCGATGAGTGGCAAGCTGCGTACACGCCGTGTCCAAAGGGCCTCGGCTCTCCAGCAGATTGCTGCATGCCAGGTCTGTAACCCTAGGGAACCACATCTCTGTATCTCTGGCTACACTGTATATAGAATGTATACAATGCATATACAAGGTATATGTGGGCCAGACAAAACCCTCTGCAGGCCAGCTTTACTCTGCAGTCCGCAATCTCTGACAGAGACTCTTATCATAAAAGGATGGCCTTACTTACCCAATTCAAAATTAGGAGAGCCCTTTGTAACTGTGAAATATTGCAGCCCATGCGGTGAGTAGGAATGGCTCACCGTTTCCCTCTTGTGAAGACGGAGCATGTTTCTCGTGCTTTTCCTCCCAGGGAGTTCTGGAAATGAAGGACTGAGGCCGGGAGAAGAGAACCAAGATAGCAGGCCCGTGGCTCAGCTTCTTCCGGGACAAAAGCTGCTTCCGATCCCTAATAAACAATAAAGCAGACTTGGAACTCGCCTATTCTGAGGAGTGGTGTCCCCCAGTTAACCGGTTTTGGTATCCCCCGCAAACTTGGTGGTCAATAGGACAGGCAACTCCGGCTGCTTACGTGGGGAAAGGGCTTATGAAAGTGAGATACGTCATTTCTGAGGATTTGGGAGGCGGCCTGGGAGCTCTCCTTCCAGGAGCGATGGCCAAAGCCGTGCACAGAACTGACCCGAGAACACTTTTCGTGCAACGCTGCCCCATCCAGCGCTACAGGAGACGGCTAGGGGAGCCTCGCCCATCTGATTTCACCTGGCCCCGCTGCTCTCCCAGAAAGCCCAGCGCTGCAGCCACAGCTCGGGACAGGAAGTAGAATCTGTTTCACACCGATGGCTCTTCTTAGCCTTCCGAGGCGTGTCTGTCAGCGTAGAGCCTAGTCACATGCTGTGTCCTAGCGGCGGGAGCGGCTGGGAAGGAGAGCTCTGACTCCACAGTCGGGAGGCAGAAAATCTGGGATTTTCTCCTATTAGTGAAAGACTTTGAAAAGATGGGCTGTCGATCTGACAGATCCCTGTTACAGGATCCAGATGTTTTTATTCTTGGCAATTTTGTTTTGTGTGGGGATCGTGGCCAGTTTTTTAATATTCGGATGGGATTTTAATTTGATAACTTTCTTCCTTTTCACTTAACAAACATCGAGTGTTACGAGTCACTATTCTAAATTCTGGGATAAAGATGAACAAGGGATTTCCTGTTTCAGAATTTACATGTAAATGGGGGGAGACCAATCAACCAGAAAATTAGTGTTAAGTGTCACGAAAGAAATGAAACTGCTGCATGGGGGCGGGGAAGGAAGACCTAGTTTGGATAATTAGCCGTTTCCAGAAGGGTCCACATGAATGGTGATAATGAGCCATTTAGATTTGGGAGAACATCCCTGACTGGGAGAGAAACAAGTGGAAAGACCCTGAGGCAAATGAACTTGTCAAGTTCGAGAAACTGAAGAAGCAAGTGTGTGTGAACAGTTGAGGAAAGTAGAAGGCGGCAAGGTTGGGGCGCCTGGGGCTCAGTCGGTTACGCGTCCGACTTCGGCTCAGGTCATGATCTCACAGTTCGTGAGTTCGAGCCCCGCGTCAGGCTCTGTGCTGACAGCTCAGGGCCTGGAGCCTGTTTCAGATTCTGTCTCCCTCTCTGTCTCTGCCCCACCCCCGTTCGTGCTCTCTCTCTCTCTCTCTCTCTCTCTCTCTCAAAAATAAATAAACATTAAAAAAAAAAAGGCAAGGTTTATGGAAAGGTATGAGAATAGACCAGAAGTTAGGTTTTCACTCCCAAGTAAATAACAGCTAACATTCACCGGGCACTTACTCTGTGATTTGGAATTTGAACCCAGACTGTCTGGCTGCACAGCCATGGGTCTCGGCAGTGTGCTACCCTGAGTCTCAGTGAGAACTTTGTAACTTGTATGTTTCACTTTTTGAAAACCAATCCACGCCCCGAGAATCAGAATGGAGAGAGCTTAGATTTCAGAGGCAGAAGAACTCACTCCCATGCCCTTGGCTTGCACACTTCTCTCTAGGGAAGGAAACCCGGAGTGAAAGCCGTGGAAAGCCTCTGACACCAACGGGTTACCTAGGTAATGTCCAGTTAATAATGAGCCGCTTCGGTCAAGGAAGTTGAGAAATAAGGCCTCAACATGAGTCACAGATGGTAAATAGAAGGGTTGCCAAGGAGGTGGGGGTCAAAAAGGGGCAGTAAGGCTACCAGGAATGTTCCCAGGGGAGAGGAGTGATTTTTTTTTTCTTTTTTTCTGTGAGGTTGTTTATTTTTAATTAGCCGCTCCCTCCCACCGCAGCCAAGGGGGCCCCTCAGAGCCTGAGGTCAGGTAGGTAGCCTAGTTCTTTCTATCCGGGAGAAGATTTCTTTGCTTTTATAAGTTGTCTCTTCTCAGGATTCCGTATGTAACCTGCGGTAGCCCCATCCAGGTAGTAGTAAAATCTCATCATTTGACACAGTGCACCTGCCTTAAGAGAGTAATTCTGGAGTCAGGTTGGAATATTAAAAAAAAAAAAAAAATGGTGCAGGGGCGGGAAAGTCTTTTGCAAATAAAATGGCAGAAAGGGTTCATTCATACCTCTGAGGAACCATAATCTCTGGGGCACTTGAATGTGAGAGAAAAGCTAATTACGCCTGCCCAGAATTGGAGTAAGACATAGGAAATCATTTATTGTGAAGTCCTAGGTAGCGGCACTGATTCTGGCTTTTAATCTTCAGTGCGATCATGCAGCATGTGCGAAACGGTGAACCTGAGTCGTCTGGGTGTTTCCTGCCTTCCTTACTCATAATGCCATTTGCTGCACAGGCTGCTGAAGGTGAGGAGAGCGAGAGGCCTCGGGTTTTAAAATTTCCCTCCTCGGTGGCACGTTGGTTAAAAACCAGAGTAGGGTGACATCGATGGAAGATGTTTGGGGCATATTTATTTGTTTATTTTTTGAGAGAGACAGAGTGCCAGGGGGCAGAGAGAGAGAAAGAGAGAGTCCCAAGCGGGCTCTGCAGTAATCAATGCAAAGAGCCTGAGGCGGGGCTTAAAGCCACAAACCCGGGAGATAAAGACAGGAGCCCAAACCCAAAGCCCAGCAGCCTAACTGCCCCCCCCCCAGCCCCCCTGGGCATGGTTTTTAAATGAGCAGTGCTTTCTTTACCCAGTGTTTCCAGACGGGGGAGACCAGAGACAAAGTAGAACAGAACGGTCCAAAGCTCAGGTGCATCCAAACAGCAGCGGACTCTTAAGTACAGGAAAACTCCCAAGCAAAGCTTGCTTTGTCCGGGAACAAAGGGAAGAGTGTTTTGCAATCTGGACTTAATCGTCCCCTGGGGTAAACTCCCCCTCCCCACTTTCCTCAGCACCGGCAGCGCCGAAAATCTCCTTTCTTAGCCTCCCCTGCAGTTTTTGAAGAAGGCGTCTCTCTAAACAATTTCTTCCATCAATTACAGTTCATATCTGTTCGGCTTCTCGCCGTCTCCATGGCTGCGACCCTAGTCACGCCATCTCTCCATCGAATTTGTGGCTGTTTAGGAACACGCGCACACCATCAATTAGTTGCGTTGTCAGTGCCACGAGTGCTATTGATCTTAGGTCTTAAGATAATAAAAAGGGGGGGTGGGTGGGCGGTACGCGCCTGGGTGGCTCAGGCTGTTCAGCGTCCGACTTCTGCTCAAGTCATGATCTCGCGGGTTCGAGCCCCGCATCGGACTTTCTGCTGTCCGCATAGAGCCCACTTCGGATCCTCCCTCGCCCGCCCTCTCTCTGCTCCTTACCTGCTACCTCTCTCTCTCTCTCTTAAAAATAAATAAAACATTTAGAAAATTGTTTTAAATGTGCCTTGGCACAGCAGGGACTACTGCCTCAAATTTGCATGAATGGAAATACACTTTTGGTAGTCTTGAGAGCTGTGAGGGAACATAGGACTTTTAGATCACAAGTTCCATTTGACACAACGAACGAGAGCTAAATATCTATCTAGCACAGGGCTTAAAGGGACTCGTAAACCCGGGAACTGCAGCGGCTAGCCAAGTAAGGGGAAGGGGGCCAGCTAGGGACCATGGTGGGCCAGGAGGACACAGCACACCTGAAGCCACGAAACGGCTTTGGCCCACTTCGCTGGGCAGGCGTACTGGCGTGGCATTGCCGAATCTCTCGGCATTGAGAGAAAAATCTGGATGTTTGGAGAACCAAAATCGGATCCTTGGAGTTTTCTGTGAAATCTCCTGATTTTTAAAATGTGGAAGATGGATTTTAAAACCGCGAAACCGTTTCACCAGTGGAAACACACCTGTAGGCTGGATAAACCCTTTAGGTTGAAAGAGGAACACAAAGAAAGCAAAACATGATTCGAGTCTTCTTTAACTTGGTGGACATGGAGTGAATTAAATGTTGGGGTAGCCTAAAGCGGTTCGACAACTTAGCACCTGTGTTACGTGCTTTTCATTTATATCGGATTTATGAGCGGATCGTCTTAGGTGGTTCGAGTTTTGAAGGCAAGTATTTTTTGTTGTTCATTTTCATGTCATGTGAATTTAATATAATATAAAGTGGTTCGAGATGGATTTTTTTTCAAAGACTGAAAATTGGTATGGGGCTGTTTTGTGCACTGTCAGTCCTTGCTCCATTCTTCCTCGTATTTTGTTGAATTGGTGGTTGCATGTAATTTCTTAGAAGAAGGTACCTGCTTAATAGATCATCAGAGCGACGATGGGCACGTGTGATGGAAATGAGAGTTTACACAATATCTTTGGAGATTTGCCACCTGTGGTGTTTAGGCTGGATTGGATCCAGAAATTAACCTCTAATAACAGCAGGAGAAAAGAGTGTGGTTAAATGGGTTAAGTTTTCTTAAAAAGAAAAGCATTGAAAGAGAGCTGATTCATAACGATTATCTGAAAAAAGATTTTATTATCCTTTTGAACATTTACTTCTAATTTTAAAAGGCAAGATATACCTTCAAAACATCAATAGAATATGAACGGTATGACCTTATGCTCAGTTTTTTTAAAAAGGCTTAATTCAAAAAATTACTTCATGCTCACGGTAAAATTTGAGCAGCTCAAAATGCAGTGTGGTATCCTGGATGGAACCCCGCAACAGGAAAGGGACAGCAACGGAAGAATGGTAAATCCAAATAAAGTCCGTGGTTTAGTTTAGTTAATTTCTTAGCTTTGACAAAGGCACCATGGGCTACAGGGCATTCACATGGGGAGAAGATGGGCATACAGGGACTCTCTTTACTATCTTTGCCACTCTAAAAATTTAAAAACAAAACTTTGGGGGCACCTGGGTGGCTCAGTTGGTTAAGCGTCCAACCTCGGCTCAGGTCATGATCTCACGGTTCATGAGTTCAAGCCCCGCGTCGGGCTCTGTGCTGACAGCTCAGAGCCTGGAGCCTGCCTCAGATTCTGTATCTCCCTCTCTCTCTGCCCTTCCCCTGCTTGTGCTCTGTCTGTCTTTCTCTCTCTCTCTTTCTCAAAAATAAACATTAAAAAAATTTAAAAAACAAAACTTTAAGAACCATAAATAGTACTACATTTGACCCTTGGACAACACAGGAGTTAGGGCCACCAATCCCCGTGCAGTCAAAACCTGTCACCCGGATGACTCAGTTAAGCATCTGACCCGATTTGGGCTTAGGTCATGATCTTACGGTTTGTGAGATCGAGCCGTGCACCAGGTTCTGTGCTGACAGTGTGGAACCTGCTCGGGATTCTCTCTCTCTCTCTCTCTCTCTCTCTCTCTCTCTCTCTCTGCCTCTGTCCCCATCAAAAGAAATAAACTTAAAAAAAAACATCTGCATATAACGTTTGGCGCTCCAAAACCTTAACTACTAATAGCTTACTGTTGCCTAGCAGCCTTATCGATCGTTAGTTGAACAACACATATTTTGTATGTGATATTTTATATTATATTCTTCTACTAAAGTAAGCTAGAGAATAGAAAATGTTAAGAAAATCATAAAGAAGAAAAAATACATTTGCAGGACCGTAGTGTATTGTAATCGGAGAAAATCTGCCCGTAGAGGGACCCGCACGGTTCAAACCCACGTGGTTCAAGGGCAAACTGTATCCACGGCAAGTGTCCGTCTTCCTTTCCGCTCCTAACTGCTTTCGGGTCCTTCCCCAGAGACAATTTCTGTAACCAGTCTTAGTATCTTCTTATAAACACGTATTTGTGCATATGTTTTAAATACGGACGGTATTAAAGGATACAAGAATGCTGATTTGAAGGGGCACATGCACCCCAATGTTTATAGCAGTGCTAACAAGAGTCAGATTGTAGAAAGAGCCCCGATGTCCATGCTGATGAGTGGGGAAGGAAGACGTGGTGTATATGCACAGTGGGATACTACTCAGCAATCAAAAAGAATGAAATCATGCCATTTGCAACTACATGGATGGAACTAGAGGATATTAGGCTAAGCAAAATACGTCAGGCAGAGAAAGACAAATATCATACGATTTCACTCATATGTGGATTTTAGAAATAAACAGATGAATGCAGGGGAAGGGAAGGAAAAATAAGGTAAAAACAGAAAGGGAGGCAAACCAGAAGAGACTCTTCAATACAGAGAACAAGCTGAGGGGGGCTGGAGGAGGGGTGGGGGGATGGGCTGGAGGGGGGATGGGCGTTAAGGAGGGCGCGTGTTGGGATGAGCGCTGGGTGTTACATGTAAGTGATGAATCACTAAATCCGACTCCTGAAACCACTAGTCCACTATACGTTAAGTCACTTGGATTTAAAGAAAATCGAAAACATTTTAAAACGCACCTTTTTAAAAACTTAAAATTTGAATCTATGAAAAAAATCCGCCCAGGATTTTGCCAATCTGACGGTTAAAATAGAAAAACAAAACCTCATTGTGTTACTTTACCTTTTTTACAATAAGTTTGAGTAGTTTTCCGTCTGCCTAAAAGCGCTTTTGAATAAAAAATTTGTTTACTCTCAGCTCATTTTTCTACTGAGCGATCTCCTTCTTATTGATGAATGTATATAATTAAGGAAGAGGGGCGCCTGGGCGGCTCAGTCGGTTAAGCGGCCGACTTCGGCTCAGGTCATGATCTCACAGTCTGTGAGTTCGAGCCCCGCGTCGGGCTCTGTGCTGATGGCTTGGAGCCTGGAGCCTGCTTCGGATTCTGCGTCTGCCTCTCTCTCTCTGCCCCTCCCCTGCTTGTGCTCTGTCTCTCTCTCTCTCTCTCTCTCTCAAAAGTAAATAAACATAAAAAAAACCCCACAAAAAACGAAATTATATTTCAGAAACAACCCTCCCCGTGTTCGGGTTATGAAAGTGAAGTGGACGTTTGTTGGACCGTGGAATGGTTTTTGTTGAAAATTTACCAAAAGAATATCTCTTCCTCATCTATCCTTTGTTCTCAGAATGAGATTGTAGTCTGCAATAACCTAGCTTTTATTAAATAAAACTTAATTTTTTTGGAGTAATTATAGATGCGCACGAAGTTGCAAACAATCTACAGAGTCCATGTGCCTTCCCCCAGTTTCCCAAGTCTCTTTCTTGCACAACCAC
Organism: Paguma larvata; assembly: GCA_030068075.1. Classification (NCBI taxonomy): domain Eukaryota; kingdom Metazoa; phylum Chordata; class Mammalia; order Carnivora; family Viverridae; genus Paguma; species Paguma larvata. Next base: position 38,740,955 of record CM057844.1, read on the forward strand.
GCAACAATGCCAGATTCAGGGAAATGCCATCAATATAAGCCAGAGTTCGTTCACATTTCACTAGATACGTGCATCCATTTGTGCATATCTCTGCGATTTTATCAAGTGTAGATTCGTAACAGGAAAGGGACAAACCTATTCTAATACCCCAGGGATCCCTCCGGCTACCCTCTTACGGACACACCCACCTGCCCCCATTCCCAACCCCAGCAACCACTAATAATTTTGTGATTTCGAGGATGTTATATAAATGGAATGATACAGTCTGTAACCTTTAGCAATGGACTCTTTTGCACTCAGGATAATTTCCCTGAGGTCACCAGTGGGTTGAATAGTTTTTCCACCGAAGATAAGTGTGAGTTCCTAACCCTCAGGACCCGTGAATGTCATCTTATTTGGAAATGGGGTCTTTGCAGATGGAATTAATGTAAGGATCTTGGGATGTAATTACGTTGGATATCTGTGGGGCCCTAAGGCCTCTGCCTGGTGTCCTCATAAGAGAAAAGGGAGGGAGACGCAGACAGAGACAGAGACACACAGAAGGGAAGGGAAGGCCACAGGAAGACAGAGCGGAGATTGGCCTGAGGCGCCCACAAGGCAAAGTCAGAGTCCCTGGCAGCCGCGGGGAGGTGGGAGACAGGCCTGGAAGATTGTCCCTCAGAGCCTCCCGTAGGAACCAGCCCTGGGGACTTCTTGTATTGGATTTCTGGCCTCCAGAACTACGAGAATAAATTTCCTCTTTGTAAAGCCGCCAGATTCATGGTAATTGGTTACATCAGTTCTAGGAAACTGATGGAAACTCCATCCAAATTGTCGCAAGGATCCCTTTTATTACTGAGTGGGTTATTTAATTGTTCATTTGGTATTTCCGATCTGGGGCTATTACGAAGAAAGCTGCTAAGATCATAAATAGACATATTTTAAAATAAATTTTACTTTCATTTTTCAAGATTAAGCCCTGAGGAAACTTTTTTTCTCCTCCACTATTTAATCTGAAATTTGGGTCTCCCCCTCCCTTTTTTTTTCTAATATGTATTAATTTTTTGAAAGAAAGAGAGACAGAGCACAGTGGGAGAAGGGCAGAGAGAGAGAGAGAGAGACACCGATCGGAAGCAGGGTCCGGTCTCTGAGCTGTCAGCACAGAGCCAGACACGGGGTTTGAACCCATGAACCGTGGGATCGTGACCTGAGTTGAAGTCAGATGCTTAACCAACTGAGCCCCCCAGACGCCCCATAAAGTTTATTTATTTATTTTGAGAGAGGCAGAGCCAGTGCGAGTGGAGGAGGGGCAGGGAGAGAGGAGAGAGAGAGAATCCCAAGCAGCCTCTGTACTGTCAGCTCGGAGCCCGGTGCGGAGGTCGAACCCACGAAGCCGCAAGATCATGACCCGAGCGAAAAGCCAAGAGTTGGATGCTTAAGTGACCGAGCCGCCCAGGCACCCCTGGGTCTCCCTTTTAAGTAGACTTATTATAAACAGCCTTTTCCTAGTGGTAGTCGTATTTGCCTGGCTAAAGCCCACCATCGTTAGCTCTTCTGGAAGTAAGAATCGCAGGCGGGAGTTTTGGATGGGGGCACACATCAAACTGGCCGGAAGTAATGCAAAGTGAAAGCCTGCTTCTAACGAGCAGAGCTTAGAAATTCAGTGTGGTGATCCCCGCCCCCCCCAGCCTTCTCACATCTGCGGATTACCGCTCAGCCCAGCTGACGTGGCAGATGGAGGGCCACGTGAAAGGCCTACAGACCACACAGGGTACACTTGCCGCTCGACACGCATGAGGAGTTTAGAAGAATGTTCCGGCAGCCTTGGGAAGGAAGGCTATTGAATACAGCAACCTAAAGCAGGTTGGCTGAGGTTCTATTTCCCTTCTGTTCCTCTCAGCCAGGAGAGGCTGTGGGGCCTCGATTCGGTTTCCCTCTTGGTCCTTGTCTTCTTCAAATATGTTTTGAGCGCTTTCTCTGTGCCAGCACCGGGGTGAGGCGGTAAATATGGTAGACGCAGCACACTCTTCACTCCCAAGGCTCTTGTTGCAGGGAGAGGGAAACATTTAAAAAAAGGCAAGTAACTGGAGCGAGCCACGTCGGTTCCAGGGCCCCTTGTTCAGGCGCTGCTGAGAACTCACGGTGGAGACAGCAGAGCGTGAGGCGGTTTGTGGGATTCTGTGTAACGGCACCTGTAGCTGGCCTTGAGCACGATTTCAGTGTGGAGGGTATCTGGTGATGTCACAGCTAGGGATGGGCAGCAGAGTGGGTTATTGGCACCCAGTGAACAGAGTGGGTTATTGGCACCCAGTGAACAGAGGTCAGGGACACTGCTAAACATCCTATAATGCACAGGACGGACTCGTGACAAAGATTTACCCAACCGACTTTCAGTTGTGTCAAGGTCGAGAAATCCTGCTTCGGTCAATGAGAATTTTAACATGTGTCAAAAAAAAAAAAAAAAGGCAACCCCAAACTCAGCGGTATGTTTATGAAAACATACAACTAGGGGATCTGCCTTAGTCTGAGAAAGGCTTCTTGGGGGAAAGGCCCTTTCAGTTGAGACACAAAGAACGAGGATGCATGCATTAGCCAAGCCCCAGAAGAGAAGGGGTGGCAGATGATGGGAGTCTTGCTGGTGTGTGTGTGTGTGTGTGTGTGTGTGTGTGTGTGTGTGTGTGAATTCCTAACATCCTTTTCATCCTTACAGAAGTTCCAAACCAAGTGAGAAAGAGACACAGGATTTAGGTAGACAAAGGTGACCCTTCCACCTTTACAACTAAAACACCTACTCAAGGACTGGGCTTAGGTATGATGCCGAACTTGCTAATATGCTGTCCCGCCCATGCACTTGCTGCGACAGCCTGCAGTCTCCCCACGAAGGTCAAAGCTGCTCTGTGGTTCACCAGAACACACCCCCCACCTATCTCAAAAAGAAGAGCCAGGAAGGGGCCAAGGCACATACGCCCAGGGCTCTCCCCCACCCCCCACCACTCACCAGCTGGGTCAGCGGTCCCGCCGGAGGGCATGAGAGGGTGATTGAGGGTCGAGGGAAGACAGACTGGGATTTCAGTGCGTGTTCTCCACCCTGACTGCAGAGTATAAGAGCCTGGAGACCTTTGAAAAGCCTTGTTGCCCGGGGAAGCATTCTAGCTCATTACAGCCGCAGTTAAAGGGGCGTGTGCACGTGTGTGCGCGCCCGCGGCATTGATTTTTTTTTTAAAGCTCCCCCTCCCAGGATTTTCAGAAAAACCACAAGAGGCCCACTTAACTTTCAGATAAACAACACAAACATTTTTTTTTTTTTTTAGTTCAAGCATGCCCCAAAGATTGATGGGACATACTTGTAACGCAAAGGTGTGGGTCGTTCATCTGAGATGGAGAGTTAACTGGGCGTCTTGTCTTTTTATCTGCTAAATCTGGCAGCCCTGGGATCCCAGATAATTGTCACCTGCAGCCAGAGCCGAGCCCCCGCCCCGCCAAACCAAGGAAGGGGGAGGCGTGGGATATAGCTGTCCTCCTACATTTTCTGGCCTTTGGGTCTCTTGACCCATGAAGCATAACTGTTAAGCCAATGGATAAACCAGGGTCGGTCTGTCCCCAGGGGGGGATAGTAGCCCCTCTGGCCAGTCCTGAGCCTGCCCTCTTGAACCCCGATGTCAGCTAGTGCTCCTGGAGGATCCTCCTGGACTGACTGGCCCAGCGGCGGGCTGGGAAAAGCATGGTCTTTCAGTCCACACAAAGCCTACTCAGTCCTCGTCACCGAAAATGAATTCCCTGTTTATTTTCCTATCTCGGTTTATGTCCAGCCCCGCTATCCAATGTGGCTCGTTAAGGGCTCAGTAATGAGATTATATATACTCCCAGAATACAAGCCCACAGTATATTCCCCCACATTTGAATAAAGTCTTTATTATATTCCCCGGGAATGAAGTAATGTTCAAAGATTCCTTGTAACCGGAAGTGCAAGTAAACTGAAGTCCGAAAGAATTAAAGGCTGAGCTCAAATCCACTTGCCTTATTAGTGGTAAGACCAAAGCAATCAGGCTCCAAATTCATCTTCCCCCTGGTTTCCTACTCGGCTCGGTCTCAGCCCCGCGGGGTCCCATTACTACGCCAGGTGGGCGGGGGTCCTTCGGGAGCTGCGGTCTGAGCCGTTTCTCAGTCTCCAAGGTCGACGCGGCCTCCTGGAGCCCCCGCCGAAAGGGAGCAAATAAAGCCAGGGTATGGCAGCACCAACCCCCAACCACACAATTTCCTGAGGGTGCCAAGTCCCGCTCAGAGCAGCCCTTCCGGCAGAACGATGGTGCCACACCCCACCTCCTGGTATTATCCAGGCCCACGTGATGACGCCAATGACCAGGACAGCTAATGACCAGCTGCATCGGGACACAACTCGGCCACATTTCCAGAGGCCACAGCTAGTACATACATCCAGTCGGAAAAGGAGTCAGAAGCTCGTTCTATAAAGGGCCAGAGAGTAGGTCTTTTTGGCTTTGCAAGACACACGAGGTCCCTTGCAAACTACTCAGCTTGGCCATCGTAGCACGCAACGATATTCGACCAAAGGGTAGGACCGTGTTGCAATAAAACTTTTTTTTTTTACAAAAAACGGGTGATGGGCCGTAATGGGCCAGTCCTTTAATTGGGAGAAATCTCCCACCGAAAAGTTCCTTTTGGCACCACCCACTTACCAGATCCGGGGGGAGAGTCCATTTACCCGTATGTCTTCTTCCTCCCAGGGGAGCACTATCTTTGTGCCAAGTTTTAAAATACGAGGATCTGGGGCGCCTGAGGGGCTCAGGCGGTTGAGCGGCCAACTTCGGCTCAAGTTACGATCCCACAGGTCTGTGAGTTCGAGCCCCGCGTCGGGCTCTGTGCTGACAGCTTGGAGTCTGGAACCTGCTTCGGATTCTGTGTCTCCCTCTCTCTCTGTGCCTCCCTCGCTTGCGCTCTGTCTCTCTCTCAAAAATAAATAAAACATTAGCAAATTTTTTAAAAATACGAGGATCTCATTTGAGGTCTTTTCCTTCCTACTTCGGATAATCATTTATAGCAAATAGTGTTCCGGTTTGGGTCACTGTGTCCCAGCGCTGGCCTAAGGGCCTTATGCTTATTTACGTATTTGACTTTCATGAGAACTCACTAGGTCGATTCTGTGATTATTTTAGTTTCACAGGGAAGGAAATTATAAAGAAATTAACTAACTAGGTCCAAGTCTGCACAGTTAGGAGATGGCAGTAGAGACAGGATTTGAATCCAGGCAGTCCGTGCTGGCCCAAATCCTCTTCGTTTGCTTCCCCTTTGAGCCTTGTGTTTCCAGAACCTTCATGGGACGCAGGCGTGGTGTCTTGGTGCAGGAGTGGTCTACACGTGGCTCACTGGGGTTCTTAAATTGGCAGGGGGCGGGGTGAGGAAGGGCTGGTGTCTTTGGCAGTCTAGGGCTGCCCATGAACCCCTTCTCAGAATACCCAGTTGGCTTCCTTTGGCATACAGAGGCTTATGAAGGAAGCCGCTTACCGTGAAACACAGCTAACTATAGAAACAAATTTGTGAGGTAGGAATATTTGTGCTTCCTGTGTTTCTGCGTTACGAATGTATCAAACACCAATCCGATGACAAGGTCCGCCCCCATCACTGAGCATATATACTATTTTGAAATACTTGCAACAATGCTGATGCATTACAAAAATATCCATGATTTCCATTGGTGACCAAGTCATAGGTCCTGTTTAACCTGCTAGCCCTGAAATGCAGCATGTTGGTGAAAGCTGAGAATTAAAGATGGTTTTGTGTTTTGTTTTTTTTTTTTCCTGATCCAAGTTCACAGGTACCCCGGGCACTTGTGGAAGTCTGTGGACCTAGTTTAAGAATTCCCGCAACACATTTTGCGTTTCTCCTCCTCGTCCCATCCTGTCGGAAAGGCTCGTCTGGAGTTTTAATGGTTTAACTCAGGGGTCAGCAAACATTTTTGGTCAAGTACCGGACAGGAAGTAGTTTCCATGCAGCCTTCGTCGTCACAACGACGCCCCCCTGCAGCTCCTACACGAAAGCAGCCATAAACAGTATGCAAATGGATGCATGAAGCTCTGTTTAAATAAAACTTTATCAGTGGCCCCTGGAATTTGAACTTCATGTAATTTTTTTTTAAATTTTTTTTTAATGTTTATTTATTTTTGAGACAGAGAGACACAGAGCATGAGTCGGGGAGGGGCATAGAGAGAGGGAAACACAGAATCCGAAGCAGGCTCCAGGCTCTGAGCTGTCACCCGGAGCCCGATGCGGGGCTCGAACTCACAGACCGTGAGATCATGACCTGAGCTGAAGTCGGACGCTCAACCGACTGAGCCAGCCAGGCGCCCCACTTCATGTAATTTTTACGTGACACGAAATATTATTTTCCTTTTGATTTTTATTTTCAACCATTAGAAAAAAAATGTAAAAACCATTTTTTAGTTTGCAGGCCATATGAGAACAGGCTGCCGCAGGCTTTGGCCCGCAGGTCACAGTTGGCCAACCCTCGGTGAGGTCGCTCCTCAAGGCTGGTTCCCTTTCTCTTTCCGCCTCGAGGAAGGCAGGCACAGTGTGCTAGGCCCCCGGGTTGGTTGTCTCTGCTTTCTCTCCGCTCTCTGGCCCTGCCGTTTGTTTTACTTCCAGATTCTTCTAGTGGGGCCTCTTCATGCTTTGTGGTGTCTCTCGAGGTAAAATATACGAAGTTAATTGGAGTCTCCGCAGTTAAACGAGTCTTTTTCCCTTTTCTTCCTTGACTTGGGCTGTCTTTCCTGGGAGACTCTCTCCTCCTAGACCGACCTTGAACCAGCCCTGACTTGGTCTGTGATTCCTCTGTAATTTGTCTCATATTTGCCGAAGTCATCTTTGGACCCATGACTGAATAAAACTTGGAAGCCTGTTTTTCCTTTGGACACTGTGTCCTCTCCTGAACCCCTGTTACCCCGAAACTCGCCCCATAAAAATTTCGATTGTTTTACCGTGACGTTTTCCTCTCAAATCTGAGCTACTCGGACTGGATGTCCCCACCTTTGAGGGGTGAGCCCCTTCTCATTCTTTTTTTTTTTTTAATTAAAAAAATTTTTTTAATGTTTATCCATTTTTGAGATAGAGACAGAGCATGAGTGGGGGAGGGGCAGAGAGAGAGAGAGAGGGAGACACAGAATCCGAAGCAGGCTCCAAGCTGTCAGCACGGAGCCCGATGCAGGGCTCGAACTCATGGACTGCGAGATCGTGACCTGAGCTGAAGTTGGACGCTCAACCAACTGAGCTACCCAGGTGCCCCCCCTTCTCATTCTTAACCTGGAGCCTTTCTCTGCAGCCGTAAAGGCATTCCGTGTCTCAGCCCCCAAGCCAACGGCTGCTCTCGGCTGTCAAGTTCGGGCCTTCCTACCTCTTGTAGGTTCCTCGGCTTCCTCTTCGCAGTCGTTACTCTCCCTCTCTTCAAATGCGCCTGGAGGACACGGTAGACCTGAACGTGGTCCCTTTTCCTTGAAGAGTTTGGTCTTCCCTTTCTCATTCGCTTCTTCATTTTGGTCCGGCTGCCTCCTAAGATGTTGACATTTGTCCCTACGGACATAAGTTTGTTGAGTTGGTTTATGAGTTGGAGCCCCGCGTTGGGCTCTGTGCTGACGGCTCAGAGCCTGGAGCCTGCTTCGGATTCTGTGTCTCCCTCTCTCTCTGCCCCTCCCCTGCTCATTTCATCCTTAGCTTCATCAGCAATACGCCCTTCTTTTATTAACTTTTTATGATGGAAGCCTTCAATCACAAGAGGAGACAGGGCGGTTCAATGAAGCCCCGTGGCCATCGGTCCACTCACAAGCGACCCTTTCGTGTGTAGCCCCGCCCACCTTCTCCTGCCCTCAGTAGCTTGAAGCAAACCCCGAACTTGGTTGCTTCTATCAGTTTCCTGTTGCTGCACAACAAGCTACCGTGGGCTTTGCAGCTTGACACAACACACACTTACGGCTTCATGGTTTCCACGGGTTGGGAGTCTGGGTCTGAGTTCGCTGGCTGTTCTGGGCGGAATCTCAGCAGGCTGGCGTCGAGGCCTTGGTCCGGGCATGACGTGCTCTTTGAAGCTCGCTGGTCCTTGGTAAACTTCATTTCCTTGAAGCTATGGGACTGAGGCCCCTATTTTCCTCCTGCCGTCACTCGTGGGAGCTGCCTGTAATTCCCGGCCACGTGGCACCCACACGCAGTTCACGGCATGGCTGTCGGCCTTACTCCAGGCCAGCAGGAGCACGTGTCTCTAACTTACTCTGGCTCTGGCTTCCAGATATTGGTTAAACAGCTCACCTGGTTAGGTCAGGCCCACCCAGGATAACCTTCCTTTTGGTGAATTCAACTGATTAGGAACTTTGTTTACAACTGGGGCAAGGCCTTTTGCCTACAATGTAACATATCACAGGAGTGATAATCTTCACATGACAGGTCTCCCCCATACTCAAGGCAAGAGAGATTGGGGATCATCTCAGAATTCTGCCTGCCGCATCGTTTTATCCATAGTTTTAAAAATAAGGAAGCAGGGGCGCCTGGGTGGCTCAGTCGGTTGAGTGTCCGACTTCGGCTCAGGTCATGATCTCACGGTCTGTGAGTTCGAGCCCCGCGTCGGGCTCCGTGCTGACGGCTCAGAGCCTGGAGCCTGCTTCGGATTCTGTGTCTCCCTCTCTCTCTGCCCCTCCCCCACTCATGCTCTGTCTCTCTCTGTCTCAAAAATAAACATTAAAAAAAATTAAAAAAAAAGATCTCTTAAAAATAAGGAAGCAATAACCACAATAAAAAAAAGCAAAACCACAATACCGTTATCGTAACTTAAGAATAATAGTCCTTTGATATCATTGATATCCGATAAATACTCAAATTTCCAATGTCTCAGAATTATTAGAATTTTTAAAAAGTTGGGGCTCCTAGGGGGCTCAGTTAGTTAAGTGCCTGACTTAAGCTCAGATCATGATCTCGGGGTTCATGAGTTGGAGCCCTGCATCGGGCCCTGTGCTGACAGCTCAGAGCCTGAAGCCTGCTTCGGATTCTGTGTCTCCCTCTGTCTCTGCCCCTCCCATGCTCATGCTTGGTCTCTCTCTCTCTCTCTCTCAAAAATAAACATTAAAATTTAAAAAATTATATAAAAAGGTTCAATGAAGCTTTCTATAAAGTTCACACATTCCGATTGGTCGATCTATGTCTTGCATTTCTTTTAATCCAAAGTTGCTCCGACTTTTCTTTCCCCCTGGCGGGATCTGTGTCGCACACACTGGGTGGTGAGTCTGGTGGAGTTCCCACAGTCTGGATTTTGCTGATGGCAGCCTTATGGTATATTTTAAACTATTCCTCTATCGTCTGTGTTTCCTGTAAATTGATATTTCGATCTAGTGGCTGAATCAGATTTAGGACTAATTTATTTTTAGGCAAAACATCTTCCTAGCTGGTGGTGTGTTACTCCGGCAGGAGGCAGGTAACATCCGGGCGCCTCTCTGTCTATGACGCTAGCAGCCCTTGATGGCCTACAAGGATTTTTAAACTATGCTTATTTAGGGGCGCCTGGGGGGTTCAGTCGGCTGAACGCTCGACTTCAGCTCAGGTCATGATCTCGCGGTTGTGAGTTCAAGCCCCGCATTGGGCTCGCTGCCGTCAGCCTGTCAGTGTAGAGCCTGCTTTGGATCTTCCGTCCCCCTCTCTCTGCCCCTCCCCTGCTTGCGCTCTCCCCAAAATAAATAAATATTTTAAAAAATGCTTATTTATTTATTTTTGACAGAGGGAGAGACAGAATCCCAAGCAGGCTCTGCCGCTACATGGGGCTCGAACCCACAAACTGTGAGATCACGACCTGAGCCGAAATCAAGAGTCGCAGGCTCAATCTACTGAGCCCCCGGGCGCCCTGATGGTCTGCAAGGGTTTGCTCACCTGGAGGTGCAGAACGGTGAGTGACCTGTGTTGGTTTTCTTTCTTGCGCTTTTTCTGCTCTGATGGTGGGAACGAAGTTCATGTGGTTTCAAACTGTCTCCCATCCCCATGCCTCCTCTAGCCCCCGACCAGATCCGACTTTGGGAAACAGAGTTCCAGGCGGAGCCCAAATTCTATTACTATTTTCGAGGAAATTATTAAAAATCCCTCAAAATCATAATAAAATTGGGGGCAGCCAATTAGGCAGCACCAACCCGGGCTTGGCCACAGTTATTTAAAGCCAGACTCTCCGTCATGCAGTTGCAAATTCCAGCCTGCAGAGCTGGCTGGAAGCCACGGGAAAATCGGCAACCGCTGTGATCAGAGCTCTGCCTCTCGCAGGGGCAGCTTTACAGGAACCAAAAGATGGTCACTTATAATCTAATCACCACCCGGACCCAGGCCTGATCTTTGCCAATTCTCAACCACCCGTCCTCCAGGAATCAAATTTCAAGGTGTGTCTTAGCCGGGGCTGGACTCACCACGAAGCTTAATGGAGCCTAAGCTTTGGACTCCCTTTCAAGACCCTGAATGGGATCCTGCTAATTCTGTGTTCAGGATTTTGTCATTAAAAAAACTTTTTAAAAATGTTTTATTTATTTTTGAGGGACAGAGAGAGACGGAATGTGAGCAGGGGAGGGGCAGAGAGAGAGGGAGACACAGACTCCGAAGCAGGCTCCAGGCTCTGAGCCGTCAGCACAGGAGCCCAGCGCGGGGCTCGAACCCATGAACTGTGAGTGTAATCGTGACCTGAGCCGAGGCCACTCAGGTGCCCCATCTGTTTTTCTTTGTTTAATTGAGAATCCCCAAGTTATATGAGCTTCAGGCTCCCTAAGCCTAGATCTATCCTGTTTCTTCCTTTCAACGCCCTCCCGCTAGTGCTTCAATTCCAGCCACGCCTTGATCCTTGGGCCCCACGAGCCCACCGTCCTACAACCTTCTCACTGCCCCCCGACCCCTAATTTCGCCTCCCTCTAACCCGTTCTAGATTCCCTTGTCCATCGCTGTGATCCCTTTCTAGCACACTCCACACGCTTGGCCTTCTTGCTGTGTTGTACGCCCTGTCGCAAAGCCCCAGAGCTAACTAAATGCAGCCTCCGGTTCTAGCCCTGCCCGTGCGTGACTCCCCAGGGCCGGAGAGAATACCGCCAGGCCAGCCGGCGTTGCCGTCCAGCCAAGTGCGGTCGGGCTGCCCGCAGGGGTGCGGGTCTGCTTGAAGTGAGCCGAAGAGAAAAGCGGTCGTGGAAGATCGTCTTCCCAAGCACCCCCCCCCCCCCATTGCTCTAACTCAGACCTCGGGGCTGGCTCTCCCTGGGCCCTTTCCTGTGGCCAGTAAGCACGGGAGGCCCTTCCTGGCCGGATCTGCTCACCTTCGAGGTGCGGAGGGGCGGTTCTTGCTTGAAAATGCAGGTTTTGATTGTTTTTCAGGGACGGGAAGGCCGGCAGGTCAGGCGGTGACTGCCGGTGACCAGCTGGTTTTATGGCACAGCTCCAGAGCAGAGGGGGCACCACGCTGTGGGACAGCCACCCGGGGAAAAGGCTGGGCTTGGGCCGAGTGAGGGGGCAGGGGGAGGTGGACGAGGGCCTTTATCGTGGCCACTGTGAGAAGGGACGGGGAGACAGGGTTAGCAGCCTTGGGACTCGCTAGTTTGAACCATTTCAGCGGGCTCCGGGGCAGGGAGACCGTCGCTAGTTGCTTGGTACCCAGCCCTGGAGTGCTTAGGGCCGGTGGGCACTGGCCTGGAGGGTGAGGGCGGGTGCAGCAGCGGGGTGTGTGTGTGTGTGTGTGTGTGTGTGTGTGTGTGTGGCCCTGGGTGGTGGGTCTGCAGGGGAGAAGCGCCCTCCGGGGCCGAGCTGTTTCTGTCTCTAGGAACTGCTTACCTTTGGGAGGGGCAGCCCCTCCCTGGCCAGCAGGGCCCCCAAAGGCGAAAGCATCACAAATACATAATGAAAAGATATCCTTAAAACAGTTCTCAGATAAAAACTCAGTTTCCATGGGCAGAAGTAGAGACAGATGCTGGGCAGGCAGAAACAAAAGGTCCCTGCTACAGAAATACGGTTCCAGCCGCTTCTGGCCCCAGACGAGAGCCCTGCCTTCCTGGTCACTTCCTATCCGAGGGCTCCCGAGGGCCGTCCGTCCCTGCGGCTGGGACTCACGGCAGCCGCGAGCCTCCTGGTTCACCCTCTCGGGGTCCGCCAGGGCGTCTGGCTCTTCTCCAGCCTCCTCCGCCCTGGGGTCGCAGGGCCCGTGGGGTGCACCTGCCGCAGGCCCTCCCTTCTGGACGGCTGCGGCCGGCGGGGGCGGGGGTGGCGGGGGCAGGCTGACAGTTGACAATGGCTGCGGTTCTCACTTCCCCTGGCATCAGAGCCTCTTGCTTTATTTAAAACCGCCCAGAAGCTGCGACTGCTGTCGCCCGGAGCGAGGGGCGATCGGAGCAATCGGAGATGTTTGTCTTCAGGCTTTCACGGGAGTGTGAGCCGCCTTAGAGGCGCCAGCGTGGGGCAAAGTGAGAGACACAGCAGCGGGACGGCTGTCATCGGACGGTTGAGAGAAGACTGTCGGGGCACATTGTGTGTGAAGGGGCCTCGGCCCTTTGTTCCTGCCTCTTTACTTACGGAGGGCCTGCCCCAGGGAGCCGCAGCTTGGTGGCCTTGCGGCCGGGCCATGTCAGACTCGGGAGCTGGTCAGTCAAGGCCTTGAGCCCCCGGCCTGGGTGTTGCGGGGGACAGTAGGGCTCGGCGGGCCACCCTCGTCAGGTGGGAGGCCTTGGTGCTCAGCTTCCGTCCTTCTATTCGCGTCGGCTGATGCCAGCGGGAGCTTCTGGAAGCCCACGTGAGGGTTTTCTCTGCCGCTTGCAAAGTACCCGACCTGGTGCCGGGCTGGCGTGCGCGTTTTTGCGTGGGATTTTGGTTTGGGATCGTCTTGAACTTTCGGACCTGAAGCACTTGGCTTGCCCCGCGGACCTCCCGACCCCACCCCGTCTACGGCAGTCCCGGCTTTGACGGTGGCCCCGCCATCCTTCCGGGTGCCGAGGCCGCAAACCTTGGAATCGCCCTCGCCTCCTGTCTTTCCCTTATTGCCACATTCCCTCCGCCATCAGACATGCCGGCTCTACCTTCCAAATACAGCCGGGACCTGCCCGTTTCTCGCCGCCGCCATTGGTCCGGGCGCTGTCGCCTCTAGCCTCCCTGGTACCCCTGCTGTCCCCTCGCCCGCCTCATCCGCAGCAGCCAGAGGGAAAATGTTGATAACGAGGTGGCCTCTGTCACACCTGTGCTCGCAAGTCCCCCTGGGGCTCCTGTCTCCCACAGAGCAAACCCCGAGTTGCCCAGAGAAAGCCATCTGCTCTCGTCACATCTCCTGCTCACTCCGTCCCGGGCCCACCGCCTCTCTGCTGTGCCTCGACACACCAGATGTGTGCCTCAGGGCCTTTGCACGGGCTACTCCTGCTTCGCCCAAATGTCGCTTTTCAGGGAGGCTCTCCCTAATTAGCCAGTGCACGTAATTTAAAATTTAGAGATGTGATTACAAACTGCACCTCCTCGTGGGCTTTTTCCTGCTTTGTTTTTCTCCGTGGCGCGTCACCCTCTGTGGTATCATATGTTTCCCTAGTTTATTTGTTTACCTCTGTCCCTAGAGCATCGGCCCTTCAAAGGTGGGAGCCGGCGTCTGTTTTGTTCCCTGCTGTATCCCAGGGCCTAGAACACAGTAGGTGCTCAATAAATATTTGTCGAATGATTGATCAGATCGCCCCGGCAACCCCCTTCTGGTCCGAATGAGGGTTTGGAATAGTTGATGACCCTTAAAAAAATGCGCTTGATGTGTGTGAGTTCTGAGTATGCATAAGGGCTCCCCTTCTGTCCACGGCTCCCAGAGACAGTTTGTTCGCCAACTCGGTGGCCGAGGGAGTGAGTAATGTATTACTCTTGCCTGTGAGTGAAGAGTTCCATTGACACCGCGTCTACACATTCTTCGAAAATGTCAGGGGGGAATGAACCATGGGCTGAAGGGTTGTGCCATGGAGCTGGCCACTGAGCCGGCTCCGTGACTAAGTCTCCCCCACGTGATGTCACCAGTCCTAGCCCCACTGCCCCCCCCCGAGAGGGAAAAGCCATCTCACTGGAGATGCCTGACCCGACTCCAGGGCGGCCGTGCCAGCCCCTGGCAGTGCGGGCTTACGTCCAAAGCGTGACCTTCGGGGACACTTGTAACTGTGTGGCAAGTCCCTCTACTTCTGTTGAGTTTCCTTGTGTTTGACGTCAAGTGGGCATAACGTTCATTCATGAAACCGACAGTGGCCACGCAGTAGGAGCTGGAGCGGGTGAGGGGACCAGCCGGGTAGGCCCCGTCTCCTCAGAGCTCACGGTTTGTGAGAGAAAGAGGCGACGAACAGGTAAGGGAAGAAAGACAGTAACCACACCACCGAGAAGGTCACGAAGGGAAGAGAACGGGACAGCGGCACAGAGAGCTGGGGTGAGCTGGGCCGGGGGGCCAGTGTCAGCGGGGACTCCCGGAGGCGATGGCACCGAGCAGAGACCTGGAGGCAGGGACCGAGCGAGGCGCAAAGCTGGGCGGAGGCACCAGCGAGGGTGCCAGCCCTGAGGGGGGAGGAAGTCCCCAGCGCTGGAGGGCAGAGAGCAGGGTGCTGCTGGGGGGACGGGAGGAGTGGGGGCGGGACAAGGTCAGGGTCAGAGGATGCAGGGACTGGGGAGCCCCGGTGAGAAATTTGTGCTTCACGGGATCCTGGGCAGGTGCAGGGTGGCTGGCCCAGTCTGGGTCACCCTCCTACCGGGGGCCACCGCAGGCCCTTCTTCCAACAGCAGCGGCGCGACAAGCGGCCTCACTGCTGCGGGGCCGCGTGTCTGGGGGCCAGCCTTCCAGAAGGTTCCATCTTCAGGCTGTGAGACGCGAGCTATGGCGCTGACGTCTTCGATCTTCCTGCCTTTCTGCTTCTGAACCCGAGGCTCAGCCAGGTAGTTGCCGCTCCGGCACCAGAGGGGGCGCTAGATCACTTAGCAAAAGGTCACGATGTAGCCTTGACGTAAAAAAAAAAAAGCAACATTCTTTCACTCAACTTTTTTTAAATTAAAAACACACTTCAGTCTTATTTTTAGAACTAATGTCCATGAAATCCTAGATTTTTCTGTACCGGTTCAATCTTTTCCCTAATACACATGAAAATAAGCCCATCGCAGCCACCACAATCCTTCCGAGAGCACGCCTGCTGAGCCAGGCAGGGTCCGACGGCTTTGTAAGTGTGGCTTCATTTAACCCACACGACAACCTCACGAGGTGAGTACTATTACTATCCTCACTTTCCAGACGGAAAAGTCGAGGCACAGGTTCCCAGACTCCCCGTGAGTCCCACTGTGGCACGTGGTAGAGGCACCTAGTGGGCTATCCTGCGTAGTCACGACCGAAAAAACAAGGTTGGGTGGTGGTTGCCGGGGCTGTGGGGGAGGGGGAAGCGAGGGCCGGGTCAAGGGCACAGCGCTTCAGGTTTGGATGCAGGTCTGCGGGGGGCATCACAACGCAAATGTATTGAACGCCGTTGAGCTGTACACGGACGGTGGTTCAGATGGTAAATTTTATGTGTATTCTATTACCACCATTGAAAATTTTATTTATTTATTTATTTTCTTAAAATGTTTATTTTTGAGAGCACGCACACACACCTGTGAGCAGGGGAGGGGCAGAGAGAGAGGGAGACGGAGGCTCTGTGCTGACAGCAGAGGGCCCTCTCGGGGCTCACGCTCCCCCACCTCGAGATCACGACCTGAGCCGAAGTCGGATGCTGAACCGACTGAGCCCCCCCAGGCGCCCCTGCCACCCCTGTGGGTTCCAGGCCCACAGGGAGAAAGGTGTGTGCGGTAGACGCCTCAGCACGGTGTCTGCGGGAGGGCACAGGGACTGGGGACCTCTCCGTCTACTTGTGACAGCCCCCCCCACCCCCTGTGTCACTCCAAGGGCCCTTGTTCGGGGGAGGATTCCGAGCAGGGCAGACCATGAGTGTGATCTGGTGTCCCTTTTTTTTTGTTTTAAAGCTGAAGCTGTAGTCGCTTAACCATGTATGTAGGTTTGCTTGTGTCTTTCCCTCCAAAAATGTCATGAGACTATTAAATGAGCGGCCGCAAGGACCAAGCTTCAGATTTATTCACACTTTCCAAGTTGAACTCTTTCAAAAGAGATGCCCGCAATGTGTAAAAAGAAGAGCAAAACCTAAGTACCTATGCCCCGCCCCCAGCTCTGAGACGGCCGCCTCCGGCCCTGGAGCAGCCACGGCCACGGGCGCCTCGCGTGTCCTTCCCGAGGCAGCGCGTGCGTGCAGGAGCGTGGCGGTAACAGCCTCCTTCTCTTACGTACACACGGGAGCACGGCCCACACACCATCGCACACACCTTGCTTGTTTCACTTAGCACTGAGATCGTTCCGGATCGGCACATGTACACAAACCGAGGTCACTTACAATGGTTCGAGGACTCTTCCATCGCCGGTGTACAGGGTGACCTCATTACCTAGTCTGTTTCGATGAAGAGTCTGCCTTCCTTGTTCCGGTGTTCCCTCTGGCAGCCTCCTGCACCCTATGGACGACTTCTTCCTCTTCTTCTTCTTCTTCTTCTTCTTCTTCTTTAGAGTAATGTTCTTCTTTTTTTAAATATTAAAAACCTGTCATTTATTTATTTTTTCAAATATAATTTATTGTTAAATTGGCTACCATACAGTGTGTACAGTGTGCTCTCGGTTTCGGGGATAGATTCCCGTGATTCCTTGCTTCTATACAACACCCCGTGCTCATCCCAACAAGTGCCCTCCTCGATGCCCATCCCCCATTTCCCCCCTCCCCCACCCCCCATCAGCCCTCAGTTTGCTCTCTGTATTTAAGAGCCTCTTATGGTTTGCCTCCCTCCCTCTCTGTAACTATTTTTCCCCCCTTCCCTTCCCCCATGGTTCTCTGTTAAGTTCCTCAAGTCCTATGGACCTCTTCTTAGAAAAAGAAAAGTTTTTATGTCGCATAAAGAAGAATACATAGGACTACAAGAGGAACTGATTACAGTGTATAGAAACTCTCTCCGCGGGCGCTCTGGGAGTCTGGGCCCTGAGATAAAGACCCCCAGCTGGTTCCCAGTTCCCAGCCGCGGGGAACACCCTGGACCGTGTACCTACTTATTTCTATAGGATGGCTTCCTCGGCACGGAAATGCTGGGGCCAGGATCTCAAATTTCAAAAAAAAAAAAAGCACTTTACATTAAAAGAGTATCGTAAAAATAATGTTAGTCCTTAAGGGTGGTAGTGAGAGTCAAATTAGACTAAAATATAAGGATGTTTACGTTCTGTTGGAGTCGAAAACAAATGATAAATAACTTTAGCTGTGTTGGAACTCAACCCTGATGTGATGAGAGGGGCTGGGTAGGCAGGCGGGAGGCGGCTTCTTGCAAAAAGGGGGCCAGCGTGATCCTGCGGAGGAGGTGAAGACAGAGGACTGAAGACAGAGGCAGCCGGGCCTGCGAGGGTCGGGGAAAAGATTCGATTCCTCTGGTGCTTACACTGTGCAAGCCTTGGGATCGATGTCTAAGCCGAGGTGGACACCAGAAAACTATTGCGAAGACAGCCCCACGTGACCGAGAACGCATGTTCGAGAGAGCCCGGGGGACGATTCCTCCCTGCGGAACTGGAAGAAGGTGGGGAACAAAGGGGAACCTTAGGGAGAGCTTCTTCCAGAAGCATAGATATTAGAGGGTTCTTACCTCTTTTATGGAGTTTTATAAAGGGAGTCGGCGGGGACAGCTTGGGCTTGACCCAAGGCTGTCATTCTTGCAAAGGCCTGTAGGTGGGGCTGAAGGATAAGGAACCGATCAACCAGCAGCCGCTGCACAGTCGCAGTTCAGAACCTTCCAGTTACTGCTCCCCACGCCCAGCGCGCAAGCGCAGCACAGGATGCCAGCTTCTGGCACGCCGGTATCTCTGAGCTCCACAGGACGGAAATTAATGGACATTTATGTAGCACCTGTTACGGGCCGAGGAACCTCCAAGCTTATTTGCATACAAGCATCTTTCTCCCTCTTCCTTCCCCACACCGCAGAATCAGGGATCGCGCAGGGAACAGAGAGAAGCGGGTGAGGCGCGGGGTGTGAGACACTCATGTCCTTTTGTGCTGGTTTCCGTTTCTCCATGTTGGGTAGGTGTCATAAGTGCAGAGAAAGATTTTTCTATTATGAGAAACATCACAGGCTTAAGAGAAGCAACGGACACTCTGGCTAGGTGGTCAGGCGGCGACTGGTCGGCCTGCCGTTGGGGGCGGTGGGACTCGGAGCCAAAGGACAGCACGCGACCGTCGAAAGGGGCTGGCCGGTCCTCAGCCGCAGCAGTGCCTGTCTGGCAAGAATACGGGCCGGTGCGTCCTGAGGTTCACATTTTGACGAGAAGCCGGACATCTAGATTGTTACGGAAGAGCTATGGGTTTTAATTTTTTTTTTAACATTTATTCATTTTTGAGAGACAGAGATAGAGCGTGAGTGGGGGAGGGGCAGAGAGAGAGGGAGACACAGAATCCGAAACAGGCTCCAGGCTCTGAACTGTCAGCACAGAGCCCGACGTTGGGCTCGAACTCATGAATTGTGAGATCATGACCTGAGCCGAAGTCAGATGTTTAACCAACTGAGCCACCCAGGCGCCCCTCTGGCTTTTAAAAGGTTAGCGACTTCCGGTGCAATGTGTCCAAACGAAAGGCTTCCGGGGCTGGATGCAGGGCCCGCACCCCCAGCTCTCCGCCTCTGGAAAGAGTCGCTCTTGGTGTCCTGGCTGGGGGAAGAAGGGAGCCCTAGGGAGTGTCCCCAGGTGCCGGGGAGGAGACTTGATGTCTGTCACCCCCGGTTACTGTTTTATCTACTCTATCGAGTGGCCGTTCTGAGTGAGCGGAAGAGCTCGGGCCACTGCCTGCGGTTGGCCAGTGGATAAGAGGCACGCGGAGTTGGGAGCCAGGCCATACGGCCTCCCTCAGAAGTCCGTGACCGGGACATCTGGAAGCCACCCGCTCGGAACCAGCCGGCAGCACTCCTCACAATCGCTGCAGGGCAGAAACAACCCAGATGTCCATCAGGTGGTCAGTGCACAAACAAAATGAGGTCTGTCCACGGGACGGACGGAGCCATACAAAGGACTGAAGTACTGATACATGTAGCAACACGGCTAAGCCTTGAAAACATTACGTCAAGTGAAAGAAGCCAGACCCCAAAAGGCCACGCGTTGTGTGACTCCATTTATATGAAATGTCCTGGGTGGGCAGATCCACAGAGACAGAAAACAGGCCGGTGGTTGCCAGGGGTTGGGAGGAGGGAAGGTGGGGGGGGTGACTGCTTGACGGATGTGGGGTTTCGGTCTGGGCTGATGAAAACGTTCTGGAACTGGACGGTAGTCATGGTGGCTGCTCAAGGCTGTGAGGGTGCTAAGCACCCCTGATGGTAACTCTTATGTTATAGGTGTTTTACTAGAATGAAAAGAAGAGAAGCCACTGGGGGTGGGGGAGGTCAGTCTGCGGGGCCCCCTCCCCTCCGGTGTTGAGACTGCCTTTGTGCGTCTCACGGTCTCCTCCCAGTCACCCGGAGGTCTCCTGAAATGCAGTTTCTGAGGCAACTTGGCTCTGTAGGGCCTGGGAATCTGCATTTCAACAGGCTGGTGCTGCAGGGCCGGGGACCGCGCTTTGAGCACCGTCAGTACGTTAAGAACGAGTAAGACAGGCACGGAGTTCTGAAGGCACCTGGCCAAGTCCGACACCTCATAAGTGGCCCAGCCAACACTTGAAACTCACTCGAGCCAACGAAGCCTCGGGGGAGGCGGGGAGGCCACTGACTGATGCTAACGGTTGCTCTAACAGCTAAGCGTTACTTCATGTTGGGCCGAGGGTTCAGTGCTCGAACTCGGAGGGGAAAAGAGAAACCCCGTCTTCATTTCACTAACCTCTCAATGAAATGTAGCGTCTTCCTCCACCATGTCCATAGCAACGACCTCCATGGTGCCCACGGCGCCCGTGGCCCATGATGGAGTGCGGGACCTGGGAAAGAATTCAAGACACGCTCCCTCCAGGCACGCTGCTTTGACACACTGACTATTTGGAGCCGAAGGCACTGGGAAAACAGCAGGTGCAGAAAAGACACTCTGACCTCCCTTTTCCTGTTTGAAAGCGGGAGATACACTCCCACGGGAAAGATGTCTCCTCCCGCACCAGAAGGAAAGCAACGTCTTATTACCAGAGACGGGGCGCCTCGGCTGAGAAAAATCTGCACAGGCTTGGTTAAAGTTAAAAGAACTCCTCTTCCTTTCGCGTCCCATGTATTTTAGTTACATTTCCATAACTGTTACTCTTTGTTCAACCCAGTGCAGCACGGAGGCCTTTGGCCCCCCACTTCCCGATGAGGGCCCCCAGGTCCCATAAAACTTTTATTAAATAAATGTTTGCGTGTTCTCTCTTGTTAATCTGTCTTCTGTTATACAACCCAGCTGAGGACCTAGAAGGGTAGAAGGAGAAAGATTTTTTTCCCCCTCCCCTACACGGCTCACTGATAAAATCCCAGATGTTTTCCTGATTCTTTACACTCGCTGCAGAGATCTTGAAATACTTTTATGTCCCGTATTATCTGCAAATGATGATGAATTAGAAACACTGTTCTCTCTTATTAACGGGCGAATACAGAAGCTCACTTATTAGTGAACTGCCTGTTGGTTTAAAAAAATATTTTGAGGGGCGCCTGGGCGGCTCAGCTGGTTACGCATCTGACCCTTCATTTCGACTCAGGTCATGATCTTGGGGTTCGCTGAGACCGAGCCCCGCGCCGTGCTCTGCGCTGACAGTGTGGAGCCTGCTTGGGAATCTTTCTCTCTCCTCTTTCTCTCTGCTCCTCCCTCCCTCCCTCTCTCAAAATAAATAAATAAATAAATAAATAAATAATAAAAAATATTTCGATAACTGTACCTCAGTATGGTGGGTTCTACTGCAATCCAATGCATTGTATTTCCTGAATTGAAGACTGTTGTTCTGAGCAGGTGTCCATGGACCAAAGTGGCTGAGCACCTGTGGTTTAGCTGCTGCCTGTTATATGCTCTGCCTTATTTAACTTTCGAAACAGCTTTTCGTGGGGCGCCTGGGTGGCTCTGTCAGTTAAGCACCCGACTTCAGGCTCAGGGCATGATCTCCTGGTTTGTGAGTTCGAGCCCCGCATCGGGCTCTCTGCTCTCAGTGCAGAGCCTGCTTGGGATCCTCAGTCCCCCCATCTCCTCTGTCCCATCCCCGACTTATGCTCTCTCTCTCATATAAATTTAAAAAACCCCAACAACTCCTGGGGGGCGGGGGAACTAAACAGTTTTCATTTATTTATTTAATTTTTTAAAAAGTTTGTTTATTTATTTATTTTGAGACAGAGAGACAGACAAGCGGGGGAGGGGCGGAAAGACAGGAAGAGAAAGAGAATCCCGAGCAAGCTCCCAGCGCAGAGCCCGAGGTGGGGCTCAGACGCACGAAATCGGGTCATCGCGACCTGAGCCAAACTCGAAAGTCGGACGTGTAACCAACGGAGCCGCCCAGCCACCCCGTCAGTTTACTTTGGAAGTTGGCTTCACGCCCGTGAGATTAAGGGTCGCACGCCCCACCGACCGAGCCAGCCGGGCACCCCCTAAAGGGCTTTTCTTTATTTTTATGAAAACAAATTTTTTTTTTTTCCCAAACAGCTTTTTGAAGCTGGCGCTGTTGTTAGCACTCCCTTTTTACAGAGGAGGAAACCGAGGATCAGAAAAGCGCCTCGGCCGAGGTCACCTACCCAGAAAGTGAGAACCCGGGTTTGCAGGACCCAGAGCCTCTGCTCCCCGCATCGTGCTGCGTGCCCAGAAACAGAAACAGAAGTGTTGGCGTGAACGGCTCGGCCTACTCAGAAAGATTCTCCGTAAAGTCCCTGCAGTGTTCTAAGTTCAACGGAGAGCTTAGAAGTTCTGTGAACTTCTGTGTTCGACTTAGAACTGGGACACTGTCACTTCCCCCATTGTTGCCACCAGAGACGGAGCTCGGGTACAGAGCAGGCAGGGGCAGCGTTCCGCCCAGGCCCGCCTTTTCCCCGCCAGCCCTGGGCCGCTGCATCTGGTCGGTGGCCCTCCGTCGTGGGCCTGTGCCCTGCTGCAAGGGAGCCTGGGAAAGTGAGTCTAATGGTCGGAGGCTGGCTTGGCACCACGAAGGTGGGGATTCCTCAACACTGGAAGGACGTTCAGAAGACAAACCAAAGAGTCTCTTATGTTTTGTCTCCCTCCCTCTCTGTGTCTTTTTTCTTCCCCCCTTCCCCTCCCCCATGGTCTTCTGCTAAGTCTCTCAAAATCCACCTATGCGTGGGAACATGGCGTCTGTCTTTCTCTGCCTGACTTATTTCACTCAGCATAATCCCCTCCGGTTCCATCCATGTTGCCACACATGGCCAGAGTTCATTCTTCCTCATTGCCGCGTAGTAGTCCTAAAGACCAAGAACAAGCTGAGGGGTGAGGGGGCGTGGGGGGGGGAGAGTGGGTGACGGGCACAGAGGAGGGCACTTGTTGGGACGAGCACTGAGAGTTGTATGGAAACCAATTTGACAATAAATTATTTAAAAAAAAAAAAAGAAAAAAAAGAAGACAAAACAAATACAAAAACAAGTTTACCGCGAACCCTAACATAAGTCTGTGCTCAGTGGGTGCCAGCTGCTGGCAGCCCCCAGGCAGTAGACCGTGGTTGGCAGAGAGCGGTAATTCCAACAATCCTAATTGAGTACTTACTATGTGCCAAGCAATATTCTCAGCACCTTACCTGCATTAACTTACTTTATCTTCACAAAACGACCCTGTGAGGTAGGTATTATCATCAGCATGCCCATTTTACAGCCGACGAAACTAAGGCTGAGAAAGGGGCCATTGCTCCCTCTTGCCCACTTCCAATGCCGTTCATTGACTGTGCCTTGCTTGGACCGCCATGGTGACAGCCTTCGACCGGGTCGTGTACTCGACGAGGCCTGCCACCCTCATTACCTGCTTCCCCTCCCAGTGTCCGCACGCAAGTGGTCAGTCTGGGCCCTGTGGTTTTCCATGTGAGTTTTCATCCCCTGCTCAGTCTCCTGAGACCTCTGGGGTAGGCATGCGAGTGGGGGACTGTCTTGCAGATGTATCTTAGTGGTTCCTCACCAGAACCTCTGGTATCGATAGTTGTTTTTTTTCAAAGCCCCCAGAAGAGAAGATTCTCGCGTGAGCAGGGCCGAGAACCTCTGGGTAACTTAGGAAAGCGTCTCGCCCAGCTCGGTGTCACGCGTCCTGACTGCACACCGTCCACTCGCTGGATCGGCTGTGCCTCTCTGCAAATGCGCGCTGAGCAAGACCCGAGCTAGATGCTGGGGTGCGGCAGGGAAGGAGAGGAGCCCCGAGCCGCGCAGCTCACAGCGGGGCAGGGGAGGGGGCAGGGAGGGAGGAGAAGGCGGGCCGGAAGGGCATCCCAGGGAAGAAAACCCTGCAGGGCGGCAGCGAGAGAAGCTGAACGGTGTGGGCCCGAACCCTCATGCTTCCGACGGCGGCTTGCCCGCGCCCGAGCCTCCTGTCCTCTGCTCCCCCCCGGCCCGGGGGAACCCCTATGTGCCCAGAGCCTCCAAGAGGGAGGAAGGAGCAGCAGAGGAGGAAGAGGCTGGGGAGAGGAGCTGGGGCCTGGCCCCGGAGGACTCGAGATCGCGCTATGGGACTTGACTTTAGCTTGAGGGCTGAGGTGTTAACTTTTTTTTTTTTTCTTAAAGCATATGGGCCCCAGAAGTTGGGAAAGGCGGTTGGGGTGGCAGCTGAGGTGACCAGCTATTGTGGTTTGCACGGGAAGTCGAGTGCCAAGCCAGGGAAGCCCCAGGCAAACCGGGACAGCTGGTCACCCTTGCGGAAGCTCAGGGTCCCGTCACCTTCATCTCTGCCTCCTCCTGGCCCCACTGGGGTGGGTTTAGACCAGTGTCTCTCAAACTCCACTGTGCGCATCGGTCGTCTAGACTCTTGTTGAAATGTCGACGGATTCCACCGTGGGGGGTGGGGGGAGGGCCAGAGAACCTGCTCTGCTAACGGCGGCGCCCAGGCTTCTGGTCCGCGTAGTGCGAGTAGCAAGGGCTGAGAGCACGCTTAGGGTCGTTGCAAACCAGCTCCTTTTGTAAACTGTTTATTTATTTTTGAGAGAGGGAGAGAGAGAATTCCAAGCAGCCTCCTTGCTGTCAGCGCAGACAGAGCCCCCGACACGAGGCTCGAACTCACGGACCATGAGAACACGGCCGGAGCCGAAATCAAGTCCGATGCTGAACTGACCGAGCCGCCCGGGATCCCTGCAAACCGGCTGCTTTTGACCACGGCCAGGAGGGAGAGAGAGGCTTTGGTCATCCGAAAAGCACACTGTGTTTCCCCTGGACTGTCCAGGCCCCGGCTTGGCAGGGCAAATCAGCCTCCGAATATATTTTTGTCTGAAATGCACGCCCGCCTCCCGCGGGCAGCCTTTGGCACCCTCTTCTCCTCCTTTCTCCTCCTTTTAGCTCACTTACTTCTCAACCCCCAGGAGCCTGGGTCAGCACGCAAATGAAGACAATCCCGGGAAGACGAGACCTCTCGCTGAGCCGCCCGCTGGAGAGAGACCGCAAGATTGGGGTCCCTCTCTTTCTTCTGGGCAAGTAGAGGCAAGTTTGTCGAAATGCTGGAGGGGGCAACAGGGACACGTGAATTCCTAGGAATGTTGTTTTGAAGAGCAGGAGTCTGTTCGGCACCGCCCCCCCACCGTCGCCCCTGCTCCCTCCCCCTGCTGCTGACACAGGCTGGCTCCGGAGTGTCAGCAGGGTCGAGCTGGGCCCTGGGTGGCCTCGGCTCGTGTCTTATCCTCTCTGTAAGGTGGGGAATCATGAGGGGCCTGCTGAGCTGGGTGGTCCCTGTTTGTGCCCCAGGACCATTCTCTGCCCCGGGGGGGGGGGCGGTGCTGGCATCGCTCGGGCATCCTGCCTCCTGGCTTATGGTTGGGTTTGCGAAGGGAGGCACTGGCAAGAGATGGGTGTTTGGGGAATTCGTTTCACCTGTTTCCTCCCCACTCAGGCCTGCAACCGTGTGTTTCTACGTGAGCGCAGCCCCTGCCGGGCAGGCGCCTCTGCAGCTCCGGGGCTGGGGATGCGTTCCAGTTACCAACGCGCTTGCCGCTGGGCCCCGGATTCACCCTTCACCGCCATCTGCTCGGTGAGAAGGCAGCCCTCCTGTGCAGTGGGTGCAATGCTACACTCCGTCAGTAGAGGGCGCCGAAGGGACGCGGCCGCTCTGCTGTTTTCACGCTGCGTCCACTTTCAGCCCCGGGGGTGGAGCGTGTCGCCAGGCCCGGCCAATCAGAGCACTGGCTCCTGGTGGCCTCACTGACCGACTCAGGGGTGGGCACATGGTCTAAGCGACCTCGCAGTCAGAGTGAATCTCAAAACTTCTGGCAGGAGCCACCCAAGAGGTGCCTTGCTCCTGCCTGTGGGACTCGAATTTGAGGAGATGAGAGGCAGGGCGTCCGCAGCCATGTTGTCACCATGCAGGGAGAGTCCTGAGCTACCAGAGGGAACAAGAGAGTGGAGCCGAACAGGTGGAGACTGTAAGACGGTGACTCCTCATGACTTTGCACTGCCCCTGAGGCTGGCAGGACCTTGGACTTTCAGATACGTGAACCTATATGAATGTCCTTTCTGCACACTCCTTTCTCCACCACACATCCCCCCCACTCCCCGCTTAAACCAGTTTGAGTTGGGTTTTCTGCTATTTAGATACATAAGAGTCCTGTCTGATCTAATATCCATTTAATTTTTACAAAGTGGCTTTAGGAAAAAACGACTAAATATCTCCTCCTTGCCACTTGATTGCATAATCTCACGTGGTCTTACCTGCCCCCACACAGGCTTGGAGGAAGGCATTATCATCCCTATTTTCAGGTGAAGAAAACAATGCTCAGAGAAGCAAGTTACCTAGCTCAAAGCTACCTGGCTAGTCAGCGGTAGAGACAGGACACAGCCCTTCCAACCACGCCATGCTGCTTCCCAGCAGAGTGAAGCCAGTGGTCCCCAGCAGAGTGAGGCCAGGGGCCAGAGCCACGCACTGCACCAAGGGAACACACGCTGGCTGCAGGGGAAGGCGGGGAGGGGGGGGATCTGGATCCCCGAGTAATTGGACAATGCGGTTCCCCCACATTCATTATCTAACTGCTAATGAAAAGATCTCCAAATTGTGTTTCTGCCAAATCCGTCGGAACGAAGTGCGAACATGCATTTGTAATTAGCAGCCGCTGCCGTGCAGACAAATGAGAAACGTGTGAAAGTTCTTTGAAACGTGATAAAAAAGCAGGCGGAAGCACACCCTTGTTGTCTTGTGGATGCTACGAATTTACCAGACCTTTCTCATTGTTGCGAGTTGGGTTCTCAGGGAGAAATTAACAATAGTGGGCATAGCTACTGTTTATCGAAGACTTACTCTCGGTGCTTTAGTCAGTCGCCTTGTCCCTCCGGTGCGATGGGGTTATGATCCCTTTTATACAGACGGCCCGCGAGAGGGTTAGTAACCTACCCGGGGATACACAGCAAGCCCGTGTCAGGGAATTAGACGGGAGATGCCTTGGCTCCGAAGCCCAAGACCCTTCTTTCTGTTCTGGGACGTGCAACACCTGCTCCTCCCGGTTTTCCCGCTCATTGTGACGGCACGTGCCTGCCCGGGGTGGTTTAATTAAGAAAATTGGGTGGATCGACTCTTCTGAAGGCCAGTGTGCCTGGTTGGCCGGAGCGCTCAGTTCAGCTGTAAGATACTCTTATCGCTGAGGCTGTCTGGCAGATGCTAAAGGTCACAGGACCGTTCCTGGACCCCCGGTTCAGCCTCAGGTATGTACCCCTCAGCGAAACTGACAGAGCCCAACTTAGTGAATCATATGAATAAAAAGTCCAAGGGAAGGGGCGGCTCCGGGGACTTCCGGTTCCAGAGACGCAACGTTGAGGAGAACCTCGTTTCACTCCCTCCCTCCTTTGGATCTCATTCCTCTGTGGGGGCTCCGTCCTCAGGCTCCCGTCTCTGTACCACTCAGGTTTACAGTCAGTGAGCGAGAGGGGATTTTCGCTGATGCGCCTGTAAGAATCTGAACATCTGTCTGGAGACTAGATTCCAGAAGTCTCCTCAAGGACCGAGATTCACAGCTCCCTGTCCTACCACCTTCAGCACTTAGCTTGTATCTTTATGGTCACCTCATGGTCCAAGAGGGCTGTTTGAGATCCAGCAATCACACGTATCTTCCAGGAACAGGAAGAACAGAAGTACCATCTCCTCCCTTTTAAGGAACCTTCTCAAAGTCCTCCATAAGACTCTATCTTACTGGCCAGAACTAGTATTGGCCATTGGCCATTTGGTCCCATCCAGCTGCAAGGCAGGCTGGGAAACATAATCTCCGTTCTCAGGAGCAGCACATCTGGGTTAAATCGGTGGACTTTTCTCCAGACATTAGAAGGGGAGGGTGGACGTTGGGTGGGCCACTAGAATTTCTGTCCCAGCCGCCATTGCCGGATGCTAGTGGGGAGAGGAAGTAGGGGTGCCCACCAGAGTTGGCGGATAGCGTTGTTCTGAGGTCTTATAGCTCCTTCTCCGTGAAATGGGTATTTTATTTTATTTATTTATTTATTTAAATGTTTATTCATTTTTGAGAAAGAGACAGAGCGGGAGCAGGGGAGGAACAGAGAGAGAGGGAGAGAGAGAATCCGAAGTAGGCTCCAGGCTCTGACTGTCAGCACAGAGCCTGACATGGGGCTCGAACTCACAAACTGTGAGATCATGACCTGAGCTGAAGTCAGATGCTTAAGGAAATGGGTATGTTAGAAAGGGCTCTGGAATGGCGGCCCGAAGTTCTTGATGGCTGATTACAGCTCGGCCACTAACCGGCTGTATGACCACACACACACATCACGGCGCCTCTCGGGTCTCAGGCTCTCCCACTGTAGAATGAGGGTGATCGTCACACCAGCTCTGGCTGCAAGCTGAGAGCGCCTGACAAGCGGCGGGGTGACCCGATTGCCCCGGCCTTCCAGGGGCTCCTCTGGGTTCAGAACTTAACGCGGCATCCCGGGAGCCGCCCGAGGCCTGGGCAAACCAGGGTGGCCGGCACCCGAGTAGCAGTAACTCGAATCATGAAGACGTCCCTGGGTGGGTCCCGCAGCGTAGCCTCGTCTTCGCGGCCGCCGTACTCCCCAAAGAAGCCAGCAAAGGAGGAGGGAGGCAGGGCTGCGCGCGCAGGAGGAGAAAACGGGGAGCCGCGACGCATGCGCACCAGCACGGGACACGGTCCGGCTCGAGGCGGAGGGCTGAGGGCCCGCACGCCCCGGACGGCCGGTCGCTGGCTGCGCCTCTCGGGATGCCGCGAGTCCCCGGAGAGGGGGATGCCATGAGGGACGACAACACACAGGAGCTGGGGCTGGACACCCACAGCGTCTGCCTCCAGCCATGTGGCCGCTCAAGTTCAACAGCATCCAGGGCAGAAGGGAGGAGGGAGGAGAAAGGGGCGTTCTCCTATGGGGGGCGGGAACATCCGCAGTGACCGCAGGCTGGCTTCCTCTGGGGTCTCACTGGCCAGGACTGGTCATGTGACCACCGCAGGCCGACTGACTTCCTCTGCGATTTCATTGGCCAGGACTGGTCACGTGCCCGCCCCTGGGCCGTCCTAGCCAAAGGTGATGGGATGACCTTAGTTGGCTTAAACCCTGGGACTCGGTAACGCCCGAACCCCTGGTGCGGAAGTCAGGGCAATGGCCTTCACGTAGGCACTCAGCAGCGTCTCCCCCCCACCCCAGTCTGAGCACTGATCACAGACACAAATGGTTGTCACTTCCCGTCTAGATCTTTCTTTCCCCGGTTCCTGCCGGCAAACATGGCAGACTCTCTTAACGGAGAGGAAGCAGCCTCCTAACTCTCCCAGACCCTGCCTGGCAATTTCTGGCGGGCTCTTGCCTGGTGTAGGAGGAGGGGGCTGGAGGGCCCACCCCGAGTCTTTGCCGGTAGACGTCAGTCTCGGGGTTTGGAGGTGTGCTTTCTGCTGGGCCTCCCAATTCATTCTCCTTTGAAAGCAAAATACGGCCCAGCAGCCCCTAATGGGATAAGATTGAAGAGCCGAGGGCAAGAGAATAAAGGCACTGCCTCTTTTCTGCCGGCTCCCCTTTCCCCACGACTGTCCCCAGATACCTTGATTGACTGTCACTGCTGAGTAATTTTTATGCCAATTGCAAAAGACCTCTGAGCTTCTAAAGTGAAGAGGCAGTTCCTGTTTAATCGACTTTATGGAGAAACAGGTTCCGTCCCTTTAGCCGCAGTTTTGGACACCTATTAAATGCACTTGTCATTTAAAGAATGATTCTAATTGCTTTTTTTCCTGGGGGCCCATGGATGTAAATAATACACCCAACAACCAGTAACCCGGACCCAGGACCTAGTCCCGTATTGCGCCCTGCCCCCACGCCCCCCAGCCTGCCGCACCACTTCTTAAAGCAAGGCCAGATGATGGCTTAAATTTATTTCCAGAAATTCATTTATTTGGCTTTTACGGGTCCTTTGCGTAAGCAGCACGTATGTTCCAGAAGAGGAAAAAAAATCTTCCAGGCTCTGTTTTACGGTTGCAGACAAAGTCCCACAGTGCCTCTTCATACATTTAATTCAAAATACAAGGATGTTGGTGGAGGACCAAATTCACATGGGAGACATGGTTTCTAAGCAGAAACCGTCGGGTGACCTGGGCGAGGGGCAGGTTTTCCGCCTGCCATAATTGTAGTGTCGTTACACAGGAATAGGTTTTAATGACATTTACGTCACTGTGAATGAGCAGAAAGGCTCGAAACGTGTATGTGTTTGGTAGGACTCTGTACAGCAGTCAGGGATTCGTGGGTTGGTTGATTCAGCACATGTTTACTGAGCACCTACTGTGTACCGGCTGCTGTCGGTGTGTTAGGTGATAATAAGGGCTGGATAATAAGAGAAGGATGAAGCAGGGGGAAAGGAGGGCTGGGTGCTTTAAGAAATGGATTTTTATTATCATTCAGGTACGGTGAGTCCAAGAGACCAGGAGAAACTGCCATTGAAAAGCTGGTTTGTGGCAGCGCCCGGGCGGCTCAGTCGGTTAAGCGTCCTCCTCTTGATTTCAGCTCAGGTCATGATCTCGCGGTTCATGAGTTCGAGCCCCTCGTCGGGCTCTAAGCTGACAGTGCAGAGCCTGCTTGGGATTCTCTCTCTCCCTCTCTTTGTCTGCCCTTTCTCTGCTTGCTCGCTCTCAAAATAGATAAGTAAATAAATAAATGAAAGAAAAGCTAGTTTGTTATACTCACAGTTCCCAAGAGGAGGGGCCCACCTAATGGGGGGGGGCACATGGGAAAGCACCAGGGCTGGTCAGAGGCAGAGGTTGGGGGGGGCTGCGGCAAGAGTCTTTATTGTGATGTCTGAGGGAAGGAAGGGGCCGAGCGAGGCAAGCAGGCTTAGGCCTGTCTAGTTGAATGATTTCAGCAGGGACTGAGGGCCGGGGGCTGTTCCTGGTTGTCTGGGACCTCGCCCCGGGTGATTAGGGCAGGTGGACAGTGTCCCGGTGTGTGTGAGCCTGAGAGAGGGGGTGGCCGGCTGTGGGCTCTGGATGGGCTGGTATTTGAAAAGCACATTATCGGCACATTGTTTATCGTCTCCGGGAATTGGCTAATCCTGGGAGGGGCCGTCCCCCTAAGGTCTCCAAGGCCTCAGATCTCAAAGCATCAGAATACAGGAAATAGAAGACAAGGTTAACACACTGGGGGCATTCTGGGAATGAGGTGTTTATGCAGGGCTGGGGGAAGAGGTTAGATAGGGCCTCTCTGTTTCAGCGACATTTGAGCAGAGAACTGAATGAAGAGAGGGAGCCGGTGGATACAGCCCAGGGAAGAGTCTCCCAGGTGGCAGCAACAGCAAGTGCAAAGGCCCTGAGGTCGTGCTGTATTTGGTCGGTTCCATGACTGGAGAAGAAGCCGGTGCAGCTGAACGGAGAGACCAGAAAAGCAGATCGGGGAGGTAGGGCTGAGAGAGACTGGCTTTTTCTGCACACGGGGACGGATGTCACCAGGTCGCAGGAGGTGGGGTGCTCCCGGAAGGTGAGGACTTGGGTTCTAACAGCGGCCCTCTGCTGCTGTGCAGAGAAGGGGTGGGGAGAGGAGGCAGGGAAGCAGGGAGGCCAGGGAAGAGTCTCTGGCAACTACCCAGGTGGGAGAGGACAGGGGCGCTGCAGGGCCTGGAGGAGACAAGCGTAGATTCCTGCTCTAAGCCGACGGGCCAGGATGGGGAGAGGTGTGACACGGAGTGGGAGAGACCGGAGCACTAGTGTCGGGAGGAACCCTGCTTGGTTCTGAGGCCATTTTAGCAAATGGAGAGCTGGGTGAAAACCGTGTTTCTTTGGCTGGGGTCCTTCTCCAGGCCCCTCCAGCCCCTGGGCCTGCACCCCCCGTCATTTCATACGTTTGCATGTGTCTTATTCGTGTGTCTTTTTCTCCATCTGGTTATCGGCACCCCTGGGGCAGGGACTGAGCCCAGTTCTGTCGTTTTGTTCGCTCTGTCCCAGCTGCTGCGGTCACGCCCGCTTCGGAGTCAGTGCTCCGGAAGCGTTTGTTCAGAGCGTCTTCTTTGCAGATCTGAGTTTTCTCCCCGGGAGGAGGGGTGTTCGCAGCAGGGACACGTTTCCATGCCCGTGTGTTCCCTCGGCAACTGGCGGAGTGTTCCGATCTTCCCCGTCTCTTGGCCTTTGCGCTGGCTGTCCCTCCCCTCTGCTTGGATTGCTGTCCACCCCCCTCCTCCGGGTCCCCTTTTATTTATTTTTTAAAATGTTTGTTTGTTTGTTTTTGAGAGAGACAGAGAGAGCAAGCAAGCGTGCACGGGAGCAGGGGAGGGGCAGAGAGAGAGGGAGAGAGAATCTCAAGCAGGCTCCGCACTGTCAGCTGCAGAGCCCGATGCGGGGCTCGAAACCATGAACCGTGAGATCATGACCTGAGCTGAAATCACGACTCGCACTGTGAATCGACTGAGCCACCCAGGTGCCTCCTCCAAGGTCCCCGTTTAAACGCCACCTCCTCAGAGTCCTTCCCTGACTCTCTCTAAGTTTTTAAAATTTAAATAATTTATACACCCCATGTGGGACTTGAACTCACAACCCTGAGATCAAGAGTTGCATGCTCCTCTGACTGAGCCGGCCAACGCCCCCCTTCCTCGGCCCTCTGAGATGGCCGCTCTCCCTGCTCCCAGGCACTCCTTGCCAGGCCACCCCGTGCTCACCAGCATCAGAGTTTATGGTCTTCAGTTCACAGGGTCCACCGTGTGGGCCCTGGTTCTGCGGTGGGAGATGGTCTTGGTGACTTCCCTGGTCCCCCTCAGGGGGACGGGTGCCCATGCCCCAGCAGCTGTGGGTGCCGGGTGCTCAAAGCTCCCGCCTACACTTCTTGGGAGACTTGCCCTTGGCTGATTGGCTTGCAGGGTATGCCAGGGAGCGGTCAGGGTAGGATCAAGGGAGGGGCAAGTCGGGGCCAAATCACGTCAAATGGAAAGCGGTCTGCCTTTACTTAAAATTCTGTTATTTCGTTCATCGTGGATTTAGGGTATCTTGATTTTTTTTTTTTTTTAACTTTTAACGCTTATTTATTTTTGAGAGACAGAGAGATAGAACGTGAGCAGGGGAGGGGCAGAGAGAGAGGGAGACACAGAATCCGCAGCAGGCTCCAGGCTCTGAGCCGTCAGCACAGAGCCCGACGCGGGGCTCGAACTTGCAGACGGTGAGATTGTTGGGTCCTCGGATCGTCCCCCAAAGAGCACGAGACACGTGTGCAAAGGCAAGAGCGTTTATTGAGACTCCAGCATGCTGGGGTCAGCCACTCCGTCAAGCGGCGACCAGAGAGGAGCACGCAGGCTCCTTTTAAGCACGTTTCCAAGGCGGGAAACAGGTGTCTCTAGTTTCCAAGGCGGGAGACAGCTGTCTCTATTTGGGGGGTACGGGTGCTCTAAGGATTGGTTCCGGGCTGGTCTGGTGAGGGGCGGAGCCTGACTGATTGGTCCAGGACCTTTCAAGATCATGACCTTAGCCGAAGTCGGCCGCTTAACTGACTGAGTCACCCAGGTGCCCCTGATTTTTTTTTTTTTGAAAGATCTTGTTTTTTTTAAGTGATCTCTACACCTAACGTGGGGCTCGAATCCACAACCCCAAGATCAAGAGTCACATGCTCTACCGACTGAGCCAGCCAGGTGCCCCTAATTTTGATTTTTGAAAAAAAACACTGCATTAAAATCTGATTTATCTTGACTACTGAGTCTTTTTTGGCTTCCCCTTAAATTCCACGTTCAGGGGCGCCTGGGTGGCTTAGTTGGTTAAGCAGCCGACTTTAGCTCAGGTAGTGATCTCACGGTCTGTGAGTTCGAGCCCCGCGTCGGGCTCTGTGCTGCTGGCTCATCACAGCCTGAGCCTGCTTCAGTTTCTGTGTCTCCCTCTCTCTCTGCCTCTCCCCTGCTCATACTCTGTCTCTATGTCTCTCAAAAATAAATAAACGTTAAAAAAATTAAAAAAAAAAATCCACGCTCAAGGGGAGAAATCCTGAGCCCGCTCAGAGGTGGGGCCTGAGAATCTGTATTGTCAAATCTGCCTTCCCAAGCCCCCTGCTGCAAGTCTTAGAGAAGCTCTGAGCTACGTCGGAGATGGGGGAGAACCATGTGACCTAAAAGAGAAAAGAAATCAGGCCAGGCCTTCTCTGCTGTTTCCCGCACCGTCATTCCAGCTGTATGGGGTCCGTTGCCTGCACCAGGGTCAAAGGGAGGCTCCTTAGGGCAGGGAATTCGCCGCCCCCCCCACTTCCATGAGAAGGGGTCTTCTGTTCCGTGTGACCTATGGCTGGGCTTTCTGCGTCGCATGTCCTAATGCTGGGAAAAAGCCGAAAAGCCATAGTCGAGATGGCCACTTTTGTCCTAGAAGCAGCCGGTGAGGTGTTCCAAGGCCTCCTACTTCTGAATTAGGGCCAAAGACCCTAGACCCCTCTCTGGGCGGGTGGGCCAGTATCTCGAGCTCCTCCGTCCCTCCCGGAGGTCTGGAGAGGTGCCTAAGTCTGGGCCACTATCGTGGCCACCAGCGCAGATCAGAACTGTGTAAGAACGTGCAGAAGTCTCAGCCTTTCAGCGACCCCAGCGCCTTCTCTGCACAGCCCCAGATGCCGTCTGCAGTGCGTGTGCGTGTGTGTGTGTGGGGGGGGAGGGAGGGGACGCCTCTCCCCCACCTGGGCTGGCCCGTTTGGGGCTCCCTCCTCCACCCCACATGGTATTTGCTTTCCACCCCACTCCATTTTGTCCCCTCCTGTGTCACGTTTCGGTCCGTTTAGTATTTTCAATGGCCTCCAGTCTCGCACAGCCACTTTGGGGGGGGAGGGGGAGGTCATTCCATAAATAAGCTATTATTACCAGGACCAGGACGGCAGTGGCGGATTGCTAGAGACCCACCAGGCTGGGGAAGGGAGAGCTCATTAGTCGGAAAACTTACTTTTCCGGCGTGAGTCACGGCAAGCAGGTGTCAGGGGAGCCTTTAACAAGGCCCTCGTGACTCAAGTGATATTTCCACTCCGCACAGCCGCGTGTGCGCCGCGCTGAGCTCGCCGCGCCCCACCCCCTCCCCACCCTCTCCCCCACCCCTGCCCAAGACAGAGAGAAGGACAGGCTCGCAGGCCTTTCTGCTTCCGGGCCCTCTTTCCCGTTTCCCTTCATTCATTCGTTCCACAGACGTTTCGGGAGCACCTAACAGGCGCCAGGCCCCGAGCTGGGAGCCGGGAGTCGGCCCCGCGCTGCGTGGCTCCGCAGGGACTCAGCGCAGAGCAGCGCCGCCCTCCTCGGGCGGGAGGCAGACCCTACCTGAGTGGCAGAGAATAAAGGGCAACTTGGAGGTCGAGGAGATCAAGCAGGGCAGGAGGGAGTTAGGGGAGGAGGCCAGGGAGGTGAGGGAAGGGGCCGCCGCCCGGTGTTCGGTGTTCTTCGGGAAGGGCATTCCCAGCAGAGGGACCTGCAGATGCGAAGACTGGGAACTGGCCGGGTGTGTCGGAAGAGCCGAGGCCTCAGTGGCTGGGGGGAGGGGAAGCGTGGGGAGGTGAGCAAAGCAGAGAGAGGTGGGCCCGGGTCACTCAGAGCACTGGGGCTTTATTCTCCACGTGAGGGGTGGCTCAGGCAGGACAGCGAGGCGGTCCGACTTGCATCAGAGCGCGCTTCCTGCTGCCGGCGCAGGAACGGGTTTGGGATGACGGAAGCAATGTTGGCGCGCCTGTGAGGGTGAAGACAGGCTGCGGCTGGGCCCTGGGGGGGAAGCCCCCTCCCTGCCCGGACCCTGAGGGGCTCTGATGCCCTCGAGCTCAGTGAATCTGTTGGCAGGCGGGTGGGGGTGGTCCCTCTCCGTTCTGCATCACCAGTGCCTTCCCAGTCCAGCCAGTGCTGCTCAGACTGTGCAGGAGACCACGGCCCACCTTCCCAAGGCATCAGTCCTACCCTAGATTTAGATTCAGGTAGATGCTTTAAAGCATTTTTTAAAAGAATGTTAAAATGCGGATAGAAAGGAAA
Source organism: Paguma larvata (assembly GCA_030068075.1). Classification (NCBI taxonomy): domain Eukaryota; kingdom Metazoa; phylum Chordata; class Mammalia; order Carnivora; family Viverridae; genus Paguma; species Paguma larvata. The sequence goes on from CM057844.1 coordinate 38,776,506, forward strand.
ATCCACAGTTTAAAAAAATGAAATGCAGCGATTTCTCCCTTGTAGCCAGCAATGCTGAGAGGCCCCCTCGGCATCCACTTAACTGCTGGGGTGCCTGGGGGGAAGTCTGAGAACCCTAAGGTACAAAAGAAGAGAACAGAGGATACAAGGGAAGGAAAAAGGGAGGAAAGTGGAAGACATCAAAGAAAACCGGGGGAGGGGATGCGGCATTTTTGGCCATTTCCCCGAAGGCATCTGTTTCCTCCCTTTCCCCCAACCCCACTGGGCGCCACCAGGCCTGAACGACCCAAGGAACCAGGCCCCTGTTCTCCCCGTACCCACACTGGCCGGCCGGGCCGGCTTCGGAGCCCCACGGAAGGCATTTTCTCTCTTTTTCATGGGTTTTCTTTAATTGCATATGATCCACACACATACACACAGACACACAGACATGTTGCCGTTGCCATTTGTATTTTCTCTCCAGGCAGGCCCATAAAGCAAGTCTTTGCTGGGCATGTTATGTACATGGTGGAAAGAACAAAGCCATCGCCTTATTGAGGGAAACAGACAGGGGGTCGGGGGGATGGGGGGGTGGGGGGTGATCCGGGGCGGGCTGGGGGGGGGGGCCGGTTACAGTTGTGTGCCGGGCTCTTGGCCAGCTTCTGCTTCATCCGTGGACCGCGGAGGGGTGGGGGCCCCTCTGTGGGCCTTGCAGGCTTCCTCCCTGGGGTGTGGTTCCGGTCGGTTCTATGCTGGGCCACGCCCAGAGCAGCACGAGGCTGCGAAGGCTTCTGGTAGTGATGGCAATGGCTTCGAGCCGCAGAGGGCAGGCAGAGCTGGGGGCGTCCGGGCGGCGGCGGCGGTGCGGGCGGCGGCGTGTGCCCTCTGGGCTCAGTTGTTGTCTCTGGTGTCCGAGGAGGCACTGCCGAACAAGATGTCGCTGTCGTGCGACATGCTGCTCAGCTGCGACTTGGTCTTGATGAGGAACTGCGCCCTCCGGAACATCACCCTCTCCTGCTCCTGCTTGAGCTCCAGGTAGGAGCGCGAGAACGTGTGGAAGATGGAGGTCACGGGGAAGGCCATGAGCAGGATGCCGCTGAGGATGCTGCTCAGCGCCACCACCTGGCCGGGCGTGCTCCGGGGCACCATGTCTCCGTAGCCCACGGTTGTCATGGTGATGACGGCCCACCAGTAGCAGGCCGGGATGCTGGTGAACTCGGGGCTATCGGCCATCTCGTTCTCGATGACGTAGAGGAGGGGGGCGAAGAGGGCGATGGCCACGCAGAGGAAGAGCAGCAGGAGCCCGAACTCGCGGGTGCAGCGGCGGGCCGTGAGCCCCAGCGTCTGCAGCCCCAGGGAGTGGCGCGCCAGACGCATGACGTACAAGATGCGCAGCGCCCGCAGGACCCGCAGCGCCAGCCCCACCTTGTCCAGGTAGCTGTTGCCCGCGCCCGACTTGCGGCGGCCCGCGGAGGCGCCGTCCACCAGCAGGGTGATGTAGTAGGGCAGGATGGCCACCATGTCGATGAGCGTCAGCGGGCTCCGCAGGAAGGTGAACTTGCTGGGCGCCTGGATGAGCCGCAGGAGGAACTCCAGGGAGAACCAGCCCACGCACACCGACTCCACGATGAAGACGTTGTGGCACATCTGCGAGCACCGGCCCTGGGAGGAGGGGGGGAGGTCAGGGGAGAGGTCAGCCGTCCCACCAGCGAGGCCGTGCGTGCTGTGCCCCGGCCCCTCTCTAGTTAGGCTCCCTTCCCGGGCCACCCTGGCCAGGCCTAGGGCCGCAGGCACCTGCGTCCACCGCTCTTCATCTCCCTCAGGAGCCCAGACCCCGCCCCCGGATTCCAGGCCCCGCCCCCAGATTCCAGACCCCGCCCCTGGGTTCCAGACCCCACCCCCAGATTCCAGACCCGCCCCTGGATCCTAAACCCTGCCCTTGGATTCCAAACCCCACCCCTGAATTCCAAACCCCACCCCTGGGTTCCAGGCCCCTCCCCTGGATTAACCCCCGCCCCTGAATTCCAAACCCCACCCCTGGGTTCCAGACCCCGCCCCCGGATTCCAGACCCCGCCCCTGGGTTCCAGACCCCGCCCCTGAATTCCAAGCCCCACCCCTGGGTTCCAGGCCCCTCCCCTGGATTCCAACCCATGCCCCTGAATTCCAAACCCCACCCCTGGGTTCCAGACCCCACCCCCGGATTCCAGACCCCACCCCCAGATTCCAGACCCACCCCTGGATCCTAAACCCCGCCCTTGGATTCCAAACCCCACCCCTGAATTCCAAACCCCACCCCCGGGTTCCAGACCCCACCCCTGGATCCCAGACCCCGCCCCTGGGTTCCAGACCCCGCCCCTGAATTCCAAACCCCGCCCCTGGATTCCAGATCCCGCCCCCTGATTCCAGACCCCACCCCCGGATTCCAGACCCCAGAAGGGCTGCCTCTTGGACTCCACCCCTGGGGTCTCTGATAGGGGTCTCAAACTTATCAGGCCCCAAACCTGGCTCCTGATTTTTTTTTAAAGTTATTTTTATTGATCTATCATTGACATATAATATTGTGTAAGTTTCAGGTGTACACCATGTTGATTGGATACATCTATAGTATCGCAATATGATTACCACCACGGCCTTAAGCTAACACCCTTATCCCTTCACATAACTATCATTTCTTTTTTAGGGGGTGGAAACCATTAAGATTGGGCCTCTTTGGGCTCTTGTTTTCTCCTGCACACCTGCCTGCCGGTGCTTTCCCTTCTTAGCCACCCGCCTTCCCAGGTGCTCTGGATGGGAGACTCAGCCACATTCTAACCCCGCTCATATGATCCTCAGGAAATCTGGTTAGTTCTTCATTTAAAAGGATTCCAGAATTGGGGCGCGTGGGTGGCTCAGTCGGTCAAGTGTCTGTCTGACTCCTGGTTTTGGCTCAGGTCACGATCTCATGGTCTGTTGGCACAAAGCCTGCTTGGCATTCTCTCTCTCCCTGTCTCTCTTTCTCAAAATAAGTAAATAAACATTTAAAACAATAAAATGATTCCAGATTCAAACCGCTTCTCTTAGATCCGCTGCCCTCACCTTGGTCCAGCCACCGTCCCCTCTTGCCTGGACAGTCGCAGGCAGCTCCTTCCTGGGATCCCTGGTCCCCGCAGTTTATTTTGCACACAGCCAGAGGGACGCTGACAACATGAGTCAGATCCTGTCCGTTCTCTGCGGCACCTTCCGTGGCTCACACAGACAGCTCGAGTCCTTCCTGGGTGCACACGGCCTCACTGCGACTCCTCCCACTTCCCAGCCCCCCGTCTGCCCTGTTCGTGGGCTCCAGCCTATATCTGGGGCTCCCCGCACCCCCAAGCCAGGCCTGGACTTTCCGCTCCCCTTGTGGGAGTCCTCTTCCCGAGACACCCACATGGCTCTGCCCTCTCTTCCTCCAGCTCTTTGCTTCAATATCACCTTCTCAGGGAGGTCTTCCGTGACCCCCGCCCTGATTAAAAGTGCCCTCCTTCGTTTGTCCTCGTCCCTGGTTCCCCCTTTCCTGCTCCGTTTGTTCCGAGGCTCGTCATCTCTTAATGTGCTTTATAAGTGACTTAGCATGTTTATTGTCTGTTTCCTCCCTCCGCCTCCCCTGCCCCCCCTGCCCCAGCAGATCAGAGCCCCACAGGGAGGGACAGCTGTGTTCACTCTGTTCACTCTCAGGACCCCAGCGCCTGGAACGGCCCTGCACGTGACAGGTGACCAATTCATGTGGGTCACCAGAATGGATGGAAGCACATGGGACTGGCGTTTACTTATTCTTATGATTAAAGTTTATGCATTTATTTTGAGAGGGACAGAGTGTGAGCAGGAGAGGGAAAGAGAAAGAGGGAGGGTCTCAAGCAGGCTCCAGAGTGGAGCCCAAGAGGGGCTCGAACTCACCAAACTGAAATGGTGACCTGAGCCGGAATCAAGAGTCGGACGCTCAACCAGCTGAGCCACCCGGGTGCTTGAGACCAGTGGGCAAAGGGAACCCGAGGGAGGTGGGCAAGGGGGAGGTGGTGGAGCCACTAAGGACCCCCTGATGACTGTCCCAGGAGAATCCAGGCTTGAGGCTGCTGCCTCACCCAAGTTTTCGGGGAGGCTGGAGATCTGGAGTTTTGCATGAAATTCCTGCGTTTTAAATGTTGTGATCATTCAGTACAGAGAAGACCCTCAGCGGGCCGCTCCAAACCGTCTGTGTGCTGCACTTGGCAGGCAGGCTGTCAGCGTGTCTCTCTGGTCTGTGATGGAACTGGACGGAAGACCGTCCCCAGTGGCTTTAGACCTCAATCTCAAAGGGACCTTTGACAGAGTGGCCGGGCGCGTGTGGTGCTGGCCTGAGGCATCTGTCATTCCTGGGCGCAGCTGGGCTCTCTGAGGCTTGCCCCAGCAGCTCTCTCTCTCGGAATATGTTAGGCTGGAGAAATGAACAAGTACTTGGTGAGGCTTCGAGGTCCCAGTCCCCCGTGACGGGAAGCCCCCTTCTCTGGAAAGCACGTTTCGAGCGCGCCCCCTCTAAGTATCCCCGGCACAGTTGGTGGGCCTCTCCTAAGAGCCCCCTTGGCTTGTGTCTCACACTTAGGGTCACAGGGGTATCGCTGTCCCTCCTCCACGAGACCGGAGGTCCCTGTAGCTGGAATACTCATTCTGGTCACCCTGCATGCCTGGTGATGCCTGAATACAGTAGGCACTCAAACGTGTGCTCGGGGAGCAGGTGAAACAGTGAGCCCCACTGGTCTCCAAAGTGGCAAAAAATGGCATTTTCAGCGAATCATGAAGAAGTCTAGATATTATTAAAAAAAAAAAAAAAAGGAAGTGTCAGAAGTTGAATAAAACAGTGGCTTTATTAGCATTTTCCTGATAAAATCAGGATTGCATATGCTGGAGCCAAGAAGAAGTTGCTAGTACGTACAGGCACTTTCTGCCAGGTCTGAAATGATGAGTGGGCTCTCTTTTTGGGCAGGTGCATGTCATCCTTATCGCTAGCACTTCCTGTTTGCTCTGGCACCAGGCATCGTGCCAACCACTTCCCGTGGACTCCCTCCCTGAGCCTGTGCACAGCCCCCTTGGACATGCGAGGGAAGAGAGGCACAGAGAGGTTAAATAACTTGCCCACAGACACACAGCCAGAGCGGACAAAATGCGATTCAAATTCAGGCCTCTTCATCATTCCCCCTTCTGCTTGTCAAAAATTAATTTTACTGGTCCATTTTTTGTTTTTAATACTCGCTTTAAAAATTCAAAGTATAGGGGCACCTGGGTGGCTCTGTCAGTTAAGCGTCCGACTTCAGCTCAGGTCATGATCTCACAGTTCGTGAGTTCGAGCCCCGTGTCGGGCTTTGTGCTGACAGCTCGGAGCCTGGAGCCTGCTTCGGAGTCTGTGTCTCCCTCTCTCTCAGCCCTCCCCTGTTCATGCTCTGTCTCTCTCAAAAATAAGTAAACATTAAAAATTTTTTTTAAATTTAATGTATAAAAAATGTCCAGAAACCCCCCATGTGTTATGAATGCTGTAGTTATTGCTACTTCCTCTGTAACCTGCGTGTACAGAAAAGTCCTCATGTGGCAAGTGCTTCCGGGGCTCCATCGGAGCTCATGTGAAGCCCTTAGCACTTGCAGGGTACACAGTCGGTGCTCAATAAATGCTGGCTGGCATGCTTTTTATGTTGAGTTCACATAGCCGTACCTATTTCTCCATTGCCTATACAATTTGTACCTGTACAAATGTTTTGCTGTGTCTCGAAACTTGTTTCTAGAATCGTCGCCCCCTGCGGCTCCCCACTCCCCTATGTGGGGGAAGAGTCCCAACTCAAAAGCCCAAAGGTCTCATATGTTAGGAAGCTGAACCGGGGAGCACACCCGTTCCGTAGACGAGGCTCCCCTCGAGGGTGCCGTGTGGCCTGCACAGGCCGGGGCCCTGACTGCATACATTTTGAGAGGCCGAGGGTTCGAATTTTTAAATGAAAAACACCTACTTTTATTTTTAAAAACTTTTTAAGTTTTTAAAAAAATTATTTTGAGAGAGCAAGAGACAGTGGGGAGGGGCAGGAGAGAGAGAGAGAGAGAGAGGATCCCAAGCAGGATCCGCACTGCCAGTGCAGAGCCTGACACCGTGCTCGAACTCAGGAGCCGTGAGATCATGACCTGAGCCGAAATCAAGAGTCAGATGGTTAACCAACCGATGGAGCCATCCGGGCGCCCCCCAAACACCTTACTTGTGACTGTCGGCAGGCAAGTAAAATTTTAGGGAGCACAGTATGGGTTAATCACATACTTCCGTGGGGCTGTAAAGAGTCCCGGGGTGCCATGAGGGCCCCACACTTCCTTGTTCCAGACCACGGGATGTGGATTCAGTCTGACCTGGGTCTGGGCAAGCTGCTCTGCCTCAGTGTTCTTATCTGTCAAGTGGGTATAAGAACACCTCCTATACAGGGGGCCTGGGAGATTCACGGAGAAGAGGGGGGCAGAGCCCAGCCCCCCGCTCCTAGTGACTACCTGCCGTGTGCTGCCCCGACGACGGAGCACACACCTGGGTCAGGCCGTGGGGTAAACACTTAGACACAGTCTCTTGTTTAACACAGAGATGCTCACTATGTGAGCACATGGGCGTGCTTGTGCACACACACACACACACACACACACACACACACACAGAGCTGTCAATAAAAATTATATTCAGGACCCAGAAAATGGTTCCAGGATATTAAAATACACACACACACACACACACACACACACATATCATAGAGAGAGAGAGAGAGAGAGTGCGTGCATGTGCCTATGTCAGATCCTGCTTGGGATCCTCTCTCTCTCTCTCTCTCTCTCTCTCTGCCCCTCCCCTGCTCACACTGTCTCTCGCTCTCTCGAAATAATTTTAAAAAACTTAAAAAATTAAAAAAAATACATGTAGGTGTTTTTCATTTAAAAATTCAAACTCTCAGCCTCTCAAAATGTATGTATGTATATATATAAATAAATATATATATTTTTAAGTTGACTTATTTATGTTGAGAGAGACAGAGACAGCACAAGCAGGGGAGGGGCAGAGAGAGAGAGAGGAAGACAGAGAATCCCAAGCAGGCTCTGCACTGACAGATGCGGGCCTTGAACTCCTGAAACCATGAAATCATGACCTGGGCGGAAACCAAGACTCCGACGCTTAAGTGACTGAGTCACCCAGGCGCTCCTTAAATATATTCTTAAAAATGTTTGATTATTTAGTTTTGAGAGAGAGAGAGTGTGAGCAGGGGAGGTGCAGAGAGAGAGGGGGACAGAAGATCTGAAGCAGGCTCCACGCCGACAGCACAGAGCCCCACACGGGGCTCAAACTCACCCCCAGATTGTGACCTGAGCTCAAGTCGGAGGAGGCTCACCCGACTGGGCCCCCGGGCCCCCAGTTCTGGGATGCTTTTAGACAAGGGAATCAGGAAGGCGGAGAGAGGGCTCACGCGGGTGAAGTCAATTGCGGGGACATATTATGCGTTCAGCTCAGGGGCGGGCGCGTCGTAAGTCACATCACCCACGTGCCACTCACTCGTGTGTTCCTGCCACGGAGCGGCTGAGGACCGTGTCCACGCCGGCCACTTTTCTAGACCCTGGGGGCGCAGCGCGGACCGGGGCGGGGGGAGCTCACGTTCGAACGTGGCGTCGGACAACACACATGTCAACGGGCGGTCAGAAGGGCCCGCAGACCCCTCTCGGGCCGCGCAGTCCCGGAAGGCCTCCCGGCGGAGGTGACAGGGCGGGTGTGAAAGCCGCGGCCTTCGGGGAGCCGGCGGCCGGCCGGGCCTCCTGCGTTGGGACACCCTCCCTCCCCGCCCGCCCGCCCGCCGCCGCGGCCCCTACCTGCTCCTCCTCTTCCCGCAGGCTGGGCAGGGTGCTGATGGACAGGTTGACGGCGGTGACGGTGACGAAGAGCACCGAGAGACAGGCGAACACCTTGCCGGGCAGCCCGGAGTGCGGCCTCTCCACCATGTCGCGCAGTCTCCGCATGCAGCGGCCCAGGCGGCCGTCGCTGGCGGCCGCGCGCTCGCTGCCGGGGTCGTCGCTGGAGGGCGGCTCGGCGGCGGCGTCGTCGGCGTCGTCCGCGTCGTCGGCGTCGGCGCGCTCGGCCGCGTCGGCGAACTCGTCGATCTTCTGCAGGAAGCGGCGGCGGCAGCAGCCGTCCAGGCGGTCCTCGGCGACGCCCCAGTACAGCAGCTCCTCCTGGAAGGACAGCGCGCACATCTCGCGCAGCAGGCGCAGCTTGCCCGCGCGCAGGAACGTCAGGATGGTGCCGAAGGCGCCCGGGTGCCGGTCGAAGAAGAACTCGTTGCGCGTCACGTCGTAGTCATCGCACACGTTGAGGATGTCGTCGAAGTTGGTGCAGGCCCGCAGCTGGCCCAGGCGCGTCAGCGGGAACTCCTCGAGCGTGGTCCAGGGCAGCGAGTACTTGATGCCGCCCACGTTGATGATGATCTGGCGCCGGCGGTCCTCGGGCTGGCCGCCCCCCGCGCGCGGCGCGTCACCGGGCCGGGGCCGCGGCCGCAGGCGCTGCGCGCGCCGGTAGAAGACGCCCTTAAGGGCCTGGCCCTGCGGGAAGAAGGCCGGGGGGAAGGAGGCGTCCGAGGCGCAGCTCAGGGCGCTGTAGTCGTAATCCGAGTTGTCTCCCGGTAGGAGGGTCATCTTGGGCCTTCACATCCCCCTGGGGCCTGGGGGGTGGGGGAGAAGGGAGGAGAGACCCCCGGTGACTCCAGAGCCTGGGCCAACGGAGCCGAGTCTGCGGGCGGGCGTTTGCCGCTAGGGACCGGGCTGTGTCCCCGCCAGATCCGTAGGGGAAGCCCTGACCCCTCCCCCCACCGCACCCTCCCCCCACCCCCACCCCGCGGGCCGGCAGTAGGAGGCAGGGCCTTTGGGGGGTGATTAGGTTTAGATGAGGTCAAGGTGGGTGGGGTGGGCGCCCTTCTAGGAGAGGAAGAGACACCAGGGCTCCCTTCTCCCCACCTCGTGAGGACCCAGTGAGAAAACAGCCATCTCCGAGCCAGGAAGAGAGGCCTCGCCGGGAGCCAAGCCCGCTGGCACCTTGCGCCTGGACTCCCAACCTCCGGGCGGTGAGCGGGGCCTGCCTGTTGTTTCGGGCCCCCTGCGTGGGTGTTTCGTGACAGCAGCCCGGGCTGACTAAGACTCGCGCGTAAGAGTGAAAAGAGCAACAGAGTCACGCAGCCTTTACTGCACGGAACGATTCTTCCACGGCCCCCTCACTTACGCCATCCAAAGGCAGCGAGGGCTCCCGTGTGCCAGGCACTGCTCTAAGCCCTGGGGGTTCGCCCGGAATCAGACACGGTCCCCGGCCCCACGGAGCCCACACGCGGGTGGACTGCCACGCGGCATCTGTGCTATGATCTACTTAATGCTTTGTTTTAAAGCAGCCTGGATTTTCTGTTGTATTCGCGTAGCTTGGGAAGCCAGTGGTTTTCAGGCCACGTTTGTTCCCTGGTAGACAGGTGGCAGTGCTTTGATCGTCATGACTGGGGGAGGCCACTGGCGTCTAGTTGATCTGGGCCGAGGAGGCTGCTAAACACTGTATGACGAGGTGGCCGGACCCCACGGCAGGGAGTCCTCTGGCCCCCAAAGCCCACGGGGCAAAGGCGGATTAGCCCCGGTGTCGTGGTTACAAGCACAGGCCCTGGGGCCTCACGCCTGGGCAAGTTACTCAACCTTGATCCGTTTCAATTTCCTCATCTGTAAAGTGGGTGAAACCTTCCGACCTACTTCCTGGAATTATCGAGAGGATTCTATGAATTCTGTGCATGAGAGCGCTTAATAACGGTGCCTGGCACATAGGAGGTATCCAGTTATTGTTGTCTGTTATTACTGTTTGTCGGAAAGGGGACACCTTGCTTCGCTTCCCTAAGTGGAAAACCTGGATCACTGGCCATGAATAACAGGCAGCGTCCAAAGCAATGCATTAATCATCACAACAGCGCCATAGCGGCGCACGTAGCAGCAAACAGCATTTCGAGGATACAGGGGTGAACTGCCCACTCCTCCAGGAAGTCTTCCTTGGCTCCTCTCGGTGAATGGAGTCTTCCCATCCCTGCACCTGGTGCGTGATCTTCACCATATCCGTGGGCAAGTCTGGCTCTTTTATAAGACTGCTTGCTCTGTAGGGCAAGAACGGGGCTTTACTCGGCTCCGAGTCCCTGTGCCCGGCACGGTGAGAGCTCAAAGAAGTGCTTCCCGAGTGAGGCCAACACGGCGACTGCGCTTCTGAGACCCTGAGGTCAGAGTATCCGCCCACACGGACTCCCTCCTTCCCAGTCCTCAAAGCTCTCCAGGGCTGCGGGCTGCTAGAATCAGATTACGGCTTCATTCATAGCTCTTGGGCTGAATTCGCTTCACAAATTTTCTGCCTGGCTTGGAGACTTTGAAAATTGAGGAATTGGGGGTAAAAATGTATATACTTGGTTTCTCTGGAAAAAAAATCAGACATTTGGCAACATTTGGCCTGATTTCCAGCTGAGAAACGACCGCCTCCTGCGGGCGGGGCACGCATGCGCCAACCCACCACGGTCCCCACCCCTCCCTGTTACCGTCCCCACAGCCACCCTGCTTCCCTCCTGGAGGCGTCCTTCCTGGCGCCTGTAAGGCGTTTGAGTTTGAGCCGCCTAGATCATGGCAAGTGAGCGCTCCAGAATTAAGCGGAGTCGTAGGGAAGGGGTAACAGTCCAATACCCTGCTTTGGAAAATCCCCATCCCTCATTCCAGCCCGGTACCCCGTGGAAGCAAGTGGTACCAACGAAGTCTGGCAAGGCGAATGGAAACCCGTTTCCCATACCTGAGGGTCAGTCTGTGCTACGGACACGCTCGGGGAAAATGCACTTGCCCGCACGCAGGCGCACACACAGCTGCACGGACGAGAAAGGGTTCAGTAGGAGCCGGGGGGAGGGGTCCGTTTGAAAGAGACCCCCATCCTAACAGAAATTCTCGTACAGAGCGCAGCCCATCACTCCCCTCCCTTGTCTTCGGGAGAAAGCTACAGAGGCACAGATTGAGTTCTGGGAAACGAGGGTACACCTGTGTTGGAAACGAAAACGATTTGATTCTAGAGCGTCGGGGATGTTTCTTAACTTCGCCTAAAATTGGAACCCATCTCCTCAGGCGCAGCCCGCCGGAATCCCTTCGGGGAGCGAGAAGAATCCTTTTCAGGCGCTTCGCCTTAGCGGCGCCGCTTTTCAGCTCTGCCGTCTTATCTTTGCCACCAAAGACCAGAGGAAGGGTGACATTCTGTTTTGCGAGAATGGTGGCGGAGGCAAAGGCGCGTTCGTTCCTCTTGTCCCGCGAGCCCCGAAGAGCCCCTGTGAGGCCCCCTTGGCTGTAATCGCCCCTTCCAGAACGTCTTCTTTCAGCCCCTCGCTTTCCCGCCGGCAGAAAGCTCCCCCAGCTAGAGCCCCCTCGTGGCTTTCTCTCCTGACTTGAGTCGGTTGTGAGGCAAAGCCTCGGCGTCCCAGGTGGCAAGTTACCCTGTTTGGGATGGAGAAGGAAAACACCCGCTTCGTTCGGGCTGCTGCACGCGGAAGGCCAGCTGCCAGGGTCTGCTGAATGAGGAACGGGCACCTTCTCCTCGGCCTTTGGTCTGGGGGACACCCAGTCTGACGGGTGTAGGGGGACGGCTCCGCGCGCTGGACTCTAGAGTTTCGAGCGAAGTTCAGAAATCAAACAGGCCCCAAAGCCCTGCTTCTGGGAGACAGATGCCACTTTGCGCCCAGCCCGCTAACCCACCCGAGAAGTCTGGTCTTTCACGATTTCGCTACGGTGTGAGGCCCGTCACTTCTAGGGCACGCTGGGTGTTGGTGATTTTTGCCTCTGAGGGCCTGGGGGTGGTTGGGAAGAGACGGCTGTTTGGGAAAGGGGCGGTGCGGCTGAGCATGAGGGGGCCGGAGCTGTCCTTCTGCACTTACCACGTGCTGCGCCTATGCCGGGTCTACAGGACAGGCCCAGCCGCTGTCCTCAGGGAGTGGACATTCTAGTGGTGCAGATGGTCCCTAAGGAAGATCGTTTCAGGAAATAGAGCAAGAAAATGACAGCAGCATGAGCTGGAAGGGGTCTGGGAGGGCTTCCTGGAGGAGGGCACCTCAGGGCTGAGGTTGGATGGGAAGGGGCCAGTCCTGTGAGGATCTGGAAGAGGTTACCTAAGGCAGAGAGAATGGGAAGGGTTTGCCCCTTGACCTGGGATGGGCCTTGGGTGGTCAAGCCAGAGAGGCCGAGGGGCTGGGTGCATAAATGAGGGCAAGTGGGAGAAGAGGAGTGTGGGGGAGTCAGCGGACGCCAGAAGGAACGAAGCCTAGGGGGCCATGACAAGGGGCTGGGGTTTACTCTGCACGGGGAGGGGTGTCCTCAGTAGACTATGGGTGGGCTGGGGAAACCAGGCTGGAATTCTCTGTAGCCATTCTTGAAAGAGTCGACTAAGGCTTGGGCCAGTGGCGGGGACAGAAGAATGGGGTACATTCCGGATGGACTTTGGAGGAATGGCTGTCGGGAGTTGCTTTGGGAGGGGAGTGTGGCCAGGGGGAAAGAGAATGGATTCCCGTGGTGCCATTCACCGAGGAGACACTAGGTGGCGCGACGATGAGAACCGAGTTAGGGGCGGCAGGTGCTGGCTGTGGGATGATGGACAGCAGGGCAGGTGGGCAAATTAGGGGGAGAGAGCAGGGATGAGGGTGGATGAATGGGTGGATGGATGGATGGTTGGACGGAGTCAGACCACACCAAAGCTGACCTGATGATCCTGTGTGTGTGTGTGTGTGTGTGTGTGTGTGTGTGTGTGTGTGTGTGGCGGGGGCGGGGGGATGGTGGTAGTATCAGCTGGTAGGGTTGACCTGGCTGGGCTGCAGAGGGCAGGAGGACCAGGCTAGCAGAGAAATGGTGAAGTCCAGGGGTGCTCCCTGTGCCCAGCACCCAGCACCCAGCACCCACTTCCCTACCGCAGCTGCACTCCACACCAGGTCTGGTGAGTGCAGGTAGACACCACTGGTGGGCGATGTGTAGGCGGAGGACCGCGCCCCCACCAAGACATCCCCGTCGTAAGCCCTGGAGCCTGTGAGTCAGATCACGTGCGAGGAGGAATTAGGGTTGCTCATCAGCTGTTTTTGAGATGGCAAGATGGTCCTGGATTCTCTGGGGGCCCAGGCAATCACGAGGGTCCTCAAAAGGTGGGAGAGAGAGGTGGGAAAGTGCGTCAGAGGCAGTGCGGCGTGTGGAATATGAGACCGGCCTTGACGATGGAAGGCGCGCAGGCCGAGGACAGCAGGCGGCCTCTAGAAGCTGGGAAAGGCAAGACCTGACTCTCTTCCCCAGAAAGGAACGCAGCCTTGCTGAGACACCTTTATCTTAGCCCCGCAAAGCCCATTTGAGACTTCTGTCTTCCAGAATGTGAGGCGGTAAGTGTGTGTTGTTTTCAGCCTCTCGGTTTGTGGTCCTCGGTTACGGCAGCGGAAGGGACGTCACACACAGGATGCTGAGAAAAAGTGCGTCCTACTCCAGCTCTGGGGTCAACTAGCTGACTACTCCAAGCCGGAGAAGCAGAAGAGCCCACTGGCTCGGAAGTCAGGCGCCCGGGGTTCAAGGCCAGTCACTCTGACTTTGGGCAAGTCATGTCTTACCTCTGAGACTCACTAGCCACATCCGGAAAATGGGGATATGACTACCTCCTCCCTCCTTGACTTATGGTGAAGCCTCAGGCGGGTGACACAGGTGACGTGCTTGGCCCAATGCCTTACACACCATGGACCCTCAAGGGACGCCTGCTGTCTTAGTAGCTCTGAGGAAGCCTGTCGTCTTTCCCTCCACCAGCCAAGGGTGACTCCTTTCTTGACCTGACCCGTGGGGTCTGCCCCCCGCGTCCGTCTGGCCCCCAGAGCCCACTGCCTGCGGAGGGCGGGCTGGTACAGCCGCTGGGAAAGCCGTAGGGGCGCCGAGGGAAGTGATGGGTGCCGCTGTCTGGGCCAGGAATCCCAGTCCTGGGTATACTTCCCGGACCGAGGCCTCCTTGACTCAGGGTCTGCTCCTGGGGAATCAGATCCAAGAGAGGAAGGGGACACAGCAACGCATGTCCCGTGTTGCCTGTGGTGCTAGGTGGTCCCCTGGTGTCCATCCCGGGGTGGGGGTGGGGGTGGGGAGGGGCGGACAAGCGAGTCGTGGCAGACACAGATGGCAGACTCCTATACATTGCAGAGGAATTAGAAGCATTGAACTAGATGTAGGTTGAGTAACACATTTAGATCTGAAAAGCATGATGCCGAGTGGAAAAGAAACAGAAGTTTATAGCGCTATGCTATTTATGTAAATGAACACACACACACGTACGTTACATATTTGACAAAGACTCATGCACATGGCAGGATCTCTATCAACCGCGGGGAGGAGGCCTGGCAGGGCAGGGGAAGGGGACACACGGGGGAGGGGCTGGAATGAGGGAACCATGTACAAGACAGCCTGGCACAGGCCAGTGACAGACAGTGGCATGAAGTTAACACGGCTCTGGGATTTAATCCGGGTCGAGAAAAACGAAGAGCACAGAACCAACCAAGCCACCAGGTTCTGAAGTGCCCCGAGTGCTCACGGGAGGTTCAGATTCTTAGGACCGTCCCTTGGCCTTCTCAACCAGAACTGCTGAGGTTGGGGGGCAGGGACTGGCATCTTGACTGACTCCCTTACCGATTCTCACGTACGCTCAAGTTCAGGAGAGACCGAAAGAGTGGACACCTTGAAAACCTGCAGTCCACCCCCTCCCGACCCCCCGTCAGGGGCTGGGGGTGCCGAGCTGCTCTGGAGCTTGGTAGGGAGCCCCCTGACCAACTTCTCCACCTCTCTGGGGGTTCCGGAAGGCTCTGTGGCGCCCAGCAGAAACCCTCCTGGTTTGAGAGAGCAACCTCCTGCGCTGGGGCCGCCTCGATCGAATTCCCCTTTGCGAGCCTACAGAGCTGCTGCAACTCCCCGTGCAACTTCTTTCCCTTCCTCTCGGGAGACCGATGACGCGCGCGAGTCGTGACGGAGGGCGGAGGACTCCTTTCCGAAGATAAACAGTCATGTAAGCCGTAAGGAGTCCTGAGTGGCTGAGGCTCAGAGGCCACGAGGCTGCTGTGTGGCCAGCGTCTGAGCATGACGGAGGCCCGAGACCCGGGGGCGGGGGTAGGAGGGGAGAACGGGATGCGACAAAGGTCCGAGTCAGGCTTGCCTGGCCGCGTCAGCCGCTCCTGCCCGTGAGCCTTTGGCCGGAGGCGGCCATCCGCGTCCACTGAGTCTCAGCCCTCTCCGAGCCGCTTTCCTCCCTGTACCGTGGGGCCGAGTGTGCCTCCCTCGCAGGGCCCTTGTGGGGTCTGGTGAAGGCAATTCTTCTACAGGAACAAGCAGCGTTGCCTGACTGCTCGCCCCCCACGGCCCCATCCGGTCAAGGTCATGAATGGGTTCCATAAACCGCTGTGCGCTGATCCCCCTGACTGCCAGAACGCCTCCTGGTATCTTTCACAAACCACGGGTCTCTCTCGACTCTGCTTCCCAGTCCTGTGCCCATCCCTTGGGACCGAGCTGTCTGTCCCTCTTCCGAGCGGGACGGGGGATGCAGAGAGAGAGCGCAGCACACTCGCGGCGCTGGAAGAACAACGGCCAACAACCCTTAATTGCTCACTAAGTGCTGGGTGCTGGGCTAAAAGCCTTAATCGAGGGAGTCGTGTCAGACAGGACTATTAACACCCCCATTTTACAGATGAGGAAATTGAGGCTTCGAGAAATAAAAACTTATGATTCTGGTGATAGAAGCGACGAAGCCAGAATCAATCCACGCCTGTAAGGCCTCCGAGGCAAACCGTCTGCAGTTTCCTGCTTCCCTGGATTCTGGCTCCTGGGGGGGGGGGGGTGGCGGGAGGGAGAGGTCTCCACCACCTGCAGCAAGCTAGGGACTGGGTCTCGAGTCTCTTATTTTCCACCTCCAAGCTTTCAGACAGTCTTTTGTGATGGGGGAAGCAGGCAACTGCCGGGGGACACACATGTATTCCTACCGTATGTTTGCACAAGAGCAGAGTAAGAAATCAACGAAACCCTGGATGTTGTCACGTTCCGAGCTGCCACTGCGGCCTCGGGGCAGAGAGCGCTCCCGGGGTGCAAACGGGGACCAGCCAGGGGTGAGGGTGCGACCTCCGGGCCGCACTTGCCTGGTTCACCGCTTCCCAGCCGTGCACCCTTAGGAAAATGATGTCACCTTTCTGTGCCCGAGTGTTCTCAGCACACTGGGCTACTTCTCCCACCTCGTAAGTGCTCGGAGCTGTGTCTCACACGTTACGGCTCTGAGTTTGCTAGGACGGCTCTTGTGTAGCCAGCCTGGCACCTCCCCTTACATTTCTTTAGAGGAGGAGTGTGGGGCGGAAAATACCTTTCAGAGGGGGGCTTCTCCTGGCACTGACGTCGAGTCCTTCACTTGGCTGGGCCTCAGTTTCCCCATCTGTCACATAAACCGATGAGGCGTACCCCTACCGCAGGCAGAATAATGGTCCTCCTGGGGGGTCTATGTCCTAACCCTCGGACCCTGAGGCTACGTGACCTTTCGTGGCAAAAGAGATTTTGCTGGTGTGATTAATTAAGTCCACGATCCTGAGGTGGGGAGGTGATCCCCCGTGTAATCACAACGCATCCTTAAAGAGGGAGGCAGGAGAGCTGGAGTCAGGGAGGTAGATGTGGTGGCGGGAGCAGAGGCCTGAGTGTTGTGGGGCCGGGAGACAAGGACGCAGGCAGGTTCTAGAAGCTGGAAAGGGCAGGGAAGCGGATTCTCCCCCAGGAAGAACACAGCCCTGCTGACGCCTTGATTTTAGCGCACTGAGACCCATTTTGGACTTCTGATCCGCCAATCTGTGAGGTACGAGATTTGTGTTGCATTGAGCCACTAGGTCGGTGGCAGCGGGGACCTCTGCCACATACTGCCACCGACCTAGTGGCTCAAAGGCCAACCTCGAAGGCCAACTTTCTAAATGAAAAGCATTTCTCTCCTGAGCGGCTCAGGCTTTGGCGTCTCCGTCTCCCGCCGTGGTTCTCCGAGATCTCCCACTCCGTCCTCGCCTGCCGGCTCCATCGGTCAGGGCCAGGGGCTCCGGCGGGGCCCACTCCGAGGCGGGTCACGCTGTACTAATTCCCAATTAAAGTGCTAATCAAAATGGATCCCGCCAGGAGGCTGGCCCAGGTCCAGCACGCTGGAGTTCCTCGGGACGCGGCGCCTGCATGGGAATCTGTCTGTCTTGGCTGCCTGCTGTCCATCCTCGTCACAAGGCAGCCGCGCCGGGCGGACCTCCGTCCTGCTTCCTGAGGGCTGGCGCCCAAGATGCAGGTGGGAGCGAAGTATGTGCTGGGAGCTGGGCTCTTCCCTCCATCTCCGCCTGCCCCCCAAAAGAAAACGTGCCAGAGTCCCTGCGCCTCTCGATTAAAAAAAAAAAAAAAAAGACAGATTGGGCTCCGGAGTCTCCTTATTCTGCTTCTGGCAAAATAACGCCGATGCACATTTGTCTTCCACCGGGAGCTGTTTTGGGGTGGGAGGCAAAGGGTCCTTTTCTATCTGCCTCCTCGCAGCCCCAAGCCTGGGAGCACAGGCGTTAGCAGGGGAGCAGTCTGGGGGAGCAGCGAGGGGACACTGCGCACGCAGCCCTTCTGTTCTTTTTCCTTTAATAGGTGGGAAGGCTGCAGGGTCTGTGGCCCACTGTGCGGGCTGGCGAGGAAGCAGGGAGAGCCCAGCTGTCCGTGCCTGCCCCGGGGAGGCGCAGGGGTGACGCCAAGCCACCAGAGGGCAGGGGCAAATCTGAGACACAGGCCGGTCCCGACTGTGGCCCATTCACCCCGCGTTCCGATTTGGTTAACCAAGCACCGTCTGCTCTAAAAATGGCCAGCAGTGATTGAGTGCTCGCAGGCTAGACTTCCCTGCCTCTCCCTTCTTATTCATCCGATTTACAGTGGCTTTTTCCAGCCACCATTTTCCACCCGGGGACGACATTTCTGGGGTTCACTGATCAACCAAGAGTGGTCTCCCAAGACCCCAAGTCTTTGGCAACCGGAAATGCTGACTCTTCATCACATATTTGGAAAGGGGGTATGGAGACAGGACAGCCCAGTGAAGACACTTTTTGGGGGGGCCAGGGGATTAATTCCTAATTTCTGGTTTGCGTGTCTCGGCCCTGCAGCCAGGGGGATGTATGCTCCCTGGGGGCATGTCTCGAGCCTCTTGCCAGCACCCAGCTGCGTGTCTGATGCAGAGCATTCAAAGCGCAGTGGGATTGGAGCCTGGCTCCCAGATGGGCCCCGCCCAGACTCCAGGGCGCTCCCAGCCTGGGTTCTCGCACCTTGGGACGGGGGTCAAGGCTACCTTGTTTCCGGCACACTCACGGTTGCCCCCAGGTTTGGAGCGTGTCCCCACCACAGACGTCCTTCCACTGGAGTGGGCTGCTTTAGGGAATGACCCCAAAGGGCAACCCCCAGAGGCCACCCGAGCCTGTCTTTCCAACTCGCCTTCCCTCGCTCCCTGCTCGGCAGGGGGCCAAGACAGAGGACATCGGGGGGCCAAGCTCAGGTGCGGGAGACCCCGAGAAGTCCAGTCAAGAAAGCCAGCGTGCCCTGGCCACCTGTCCCTCGCCTGGCCCCGGGTCTCCAGCGGTGCCAAACTTTCCCTGAAGACTTGCTCCCCACAGTGGCTCTGGCTGCGGTCATGGTGTGGGTATCAGACACACCCTAGTGAAGAAACCTCTGCTCAGATTCACACAGGCGGGAGCTCCCCCCCCCACCAGTGAATCAGAGCAGCTCCCGCTCCCCCCTGGCACCTCCCCGCCCCTGTGCTTTATCTCCAGGTGTCAGTGAGGGAGGTCAGGTCTCCGGGTCTGTCTCATCCTCTGGGTGACTTTGGTGCCTGGCACCCTTTAAGTGCTTAAGCAAATGCTGGCCGAATGGACAACTTTAATAAACCGTTACGGGTGGGGGCCTGCATTCACCAGTGTTAGATCAGTGTTTCTCACCCCCCTGCCCCACGGTCGGCCTCCCCTGAGAAGCTTTTAGAAGGTATTTTCCTCCTCTCCGAGTAACCTACTCCAGCTTTTCTGCCCCCCCCTGAGAAGGACTGCAGTACAGGAACCAAGGAAAAGGCTATTCTGCTTCTGCCTGTAGGCAGGGGGCTGCTGCAGTCAGCCGCCCCCTGTGGGGCTGGGGCCTCCTCACCGCAGGGCCCGGGTCTTGGTCCCCACTTCTCTCCAGGCTGCAAGACGCTTCCATTCTGGCCCACCCCCATTTCATTCCTCTCCTTCGGGGTTCTCTCCCCGGCTCAACGCCTTCAGTAACTGTTAAGTGAGTGAAATAATGCATGTCAGGCGCTTGGCTTGGTGAGCTGTGCACAGTAGGCGCTCACCCCATGTTTGGTCCATTCATTCATGAATGAACTTCTCTCTCTTCCTTCCTCACCCAAAGACTGAGCCCCTCCTGGGTATGGAGCCCCTAAGCCGACCACCCACTTTCCCTACCATCAGATGCTAGGGCCGCCAGCGAACACGGCTGTTTCGGAATCCCGAGCGCCAAGCACACAGTGGGCGCTCAATAAAAGCCTGAGTAAATGAATGACTTAGTAAGGCCCATCTGCCCTGGTGGAGATGCTGCCTGCTGTGCCGAAGGATGGAGTGAATAAGCGAGTGACGGGCGCCCCCTCCGTCGCCTCCCCCCAACACCTCCCTCCACCCGGGATCCAGAAACCTCCGCCACCGCCAGGATTGCGCCCCTGCCCCGTCACCGCGGCGGAGCACGTCCGGCACTCCGCAGCCCGGGGACCGCTCGGGAAGAACTGAAGCTGGACCCGCACCGTGACGGTGGCGAGCGCGCCCCGCGCCCCCGTCCGCAGCCGCTCCCGGGTCGTCGTCCTCGGTCGCCCCAGCCTCCTCGCCCCACGGCGTTCGGTGCCTCCCCGCAGAGGGAGCCCGGGGGTCACGGCCACGTGCCGCCATCCTCCCCCCCGCCAGCCCGAGCCGGAGCCCGAACGTGCAGGCGCGGGGGCCGCCGCGCGCAAAGTTCCCACCTCAAGTTCCCGTCACGGCGTCCCCGCGGCGGAGTTGGCCCGGCCGCGGCCGCGGTCCCCCGGGCTCTGCCGGCGGGTCCCCGGCGAGGGCGCGAGCAGGGGCCGGGAGCCGCCCGGGGCCGCCCCCCCCCCGGAGCCGCGGGCAAACTTCGGCCCCCGGGCCGGCTCGGCTCCCGCACTCGGACCCAGGGCCGCCCCGCCTCCGCCTCCCGGTCCCCGTCGGGCTCCGAGTGCGCCGGGAGCGCCGCGCCGCAGCCGCCGAGGGAGGGAGCGGGGCGGGAGGCGGGACGGAGGGAGGGGACTGCGCGCGGGGCGGGGAGAGTGGGCGCGCGGCGGAGAGCGCGGCGCCGGCCTCGCCCCGCCGCCCGGTTCCGCCCGCGGGGCCCCGCGCGTCGGGTGGGCAGCGCCTCGCCCGCCCCCTGCCGGAGCCGGGCCGGGACCGCGCGCTCGGCGCCCCTCCGCCCCGCCCCCGCCGCCCCGCGCGCCCCTCCGCCCCTCCCCCGCCGCCCCGCCCCCGCCCTCACCGCCCCGCGCGCCCCGCCCCCGCCGCCCCTCCGCTCCGCCCCCGCCGCCCCGGGGCCGTCCGCGCGCCCACCCTCCCCCCACCCCCGCCCGGGGTCGCGCGCCTCGTCACGTGCGTTCCCCCCGCGGCTCGGGCGCCCAGCTGGTCCTGGACCCCTCGCACAGCTGTCCCAGGGTCTACACGTGCCACGTAAAGTCCGCGCACGCCGCACGCGCTTCAACCTTCTGGGGGCCGCGGGCCGCCCACCCCGTGCTTTACCTCGAGGTCCCAGTGCACCGTTGCCCTCGGGTCCCTCCTGTCGCTGCGGGACAGGGATGGCATGCGCCTGGCAGCGTCGACTTCTTAGGGACGGCCCCTGCCGCGCCGGGCGCCTTTCCCTCCGGGTCCGCGTGGCCCACCCGGCCGCCGGCACCCCCGGCCGACGCGGGGCACTCGCACCGGGTCCTGGGGTCCCGGGGTCCAGCGCCGGGCGCGCAGGCAGCGGGTCAGGAGCGACGCCTCGCCTCGAGATTGGTAGGAGTTGCGCTTTGGCTGGGGGGGGGCGGGGTTGGAAGTCTGTGCCAGAGAGGGGGCCACCGCAGAGCCGCCTCTTAAGTGTCGCTTGTGTCGCACCCTCCTTTCCTCTTTGCCTTCCAGCCTTTGTGGCCTTTCCCCGCCATCAGAGAACACAGGAAGGCTGCTGCGGAGAAACCCTGTTGTGGGCCCAGGCCTCAGACCTAGTCCTTAAGCTGGGGGTGGGGGGGGGTGGAGCTGGCTCTCGAGGTGAGCGCCCACTCTGTCTGGGACTCGATGAAGAGAAATAGGGTTAGAGGTGACCGCAACAGACAGGACTTGTCCCCAGAATTCACCTTCTGCTCCGGGAAAGGCAGAACCAGGAAAACCGAGAACTAGCAGGACTGCAGTCAGTCCAGAGCAGGCTGGGGGTACAGAGTGAGGGGAGAGCCCACTTTAGACAGACCTCTGAAGGGGGGACAAATACACAGCCATGAACAAGGGTAAGGAGCCCATCTTTGGAAGACCTGGTAAGACAGCTTTCCCACCAGGTGAAACGCGAGGACAAGGACCCGGAAGCAGGAAGGGGGGAGGCAGTTTGAGGAAGAGCGGTGACGTCCAAGGGAAGTAGTGGAGAGGGTGTGGGGGAGAGGTCTTCCTGGCGGTGTGGGCTTTGGCGGTCAGGTGGTCCCTGGAGCCCACTGAGAAGCAGGGCCCTGTGCTGTCGATCGGGTCCCTGCCTTCCTCTCCCGTCTGAAAATGGGCATCTATATCTTTTCTTCCTTGCTTGTTGTCCGTGTCCCCCACTCGACACCAAGCTCCACTGGGGCTGGGACCGCGTGCTGTCCTTCCAGCCTCCTCCGCATTGCCAGGCACAGACCGACCAGGCTTCTGAAGTAATTGTTGGAGCAAGATCAGGACAGTCCTGGGGGCAGATCTGATCACCTCGGGGAGACATAGGACTGACCGAAGAGCCCAGAATGAAGGCTCAGAATAGGTGGCCCCACCCCCCGAATTTCTGATTCAGGGGGCATGTCGGGGGGGCCCTTCTAGCAAGTTTTCTGGGCGTTCTGATGTTCCTGGTCGGGGGCTTTGAGAACCACTGATGTTGAAGATTGAAGCTCAAGCCAGCCGGGTCTGTCTTCAGAGCCCACGTGATCTGCTGGACCCAGAGGGGCGTGCGATGAGCCTGACCTTCCGAGCACCTCCGGGAGGGGGCGCTGTCCCAGGGGGCTGGCTCTATCAGAACACTGTGCGCCTGAGTCAGATGTTGGGGTGACCTGTGGACAGAAGACCCCGAAACTCGGGGGGAGGCCATCCGTAAGCCCGGTTCTTCCTCCCGCACCCCCCCCCCCCGAAATCCACCCACATATACAGACTCACTTTCTGTGCCCAGGAGTTAAATTACTGCCTGCTCTTATCCCTGACTTGTGCTAAACTGTGTCCAATAAAATTCTTTTAAATCCTTTTAAGGAATTTCCTCTTTGCAGTTCCTCCCTCCCTTTGGAGCCTTCCAGATTTTCAGTTCTCTTCCTATCTTCATCTCCCCCCCGAGAAGCATTCCTTCCCAAGCTGTCGTGTGGAAATGCGTGTCGATGATGCCCGCGAACATTTTCCGAAAAGATGAGCCACTGGGGTTTGCTGAGCACCTACTAGGTGCCGGGCAGTTTGCTGGGCTGTTTGTAGGCGTCAGAGGCGCAAAATGGGTCCTGCCTCCGGCTTGAAGACCTATTCCATTCGGCTCTGCTGGATTCATTTAAAAAAAAATTGTGAATTAGTTGCCAACCTTTAAAAATTGGGAGAGTTCACCTAACATTTTTTCTTTGGAAACACTGAGCGATCTGGCTGACATCCCTCATGGGGGCCGTGTGCAGGGTCGGGGACACCCCTTTGCCTGTGGTTTGCCCTTTGGCCCGTGTCATGTCATGTGCGGAGCCACCAGGCCCTGAAGCATGAGTTGCTGCCCTCTCGTCTTGGCAGACTCTCTAGGGTCACGCAGTAAGTGGCCGAGCTGGACCTGAATCCAGGCCTGTCTGACTTAGGAGCCCAAGCCTGTCACTGGAAAAAAAAAAGCTGCTATTAGAGTAGGGGGGCCGGAGGGGGAGGTGGCATCCCCGGCCCCGAGGAAATACCTTAAAAGGGAATTACTGTCAGCAGTTTAAGAAAATGCTTTCCTTCCCATTCAGAACCAACTGTCAGTAAGTCATAAAGTTCTAGGTCGTTTTTCCGTGGCACGAAGGGTTATCCAGAGTTAGTCCGAGCTTTTTTATCCATCCTCCTCCTTGAGATGGGCGGGCTTAGATTTGTGGTTAGAGTTAGGAGTTTGGAGAGGGTGTGTGTGGGGGGGGGTGGGGGGGGGGGTGCGGGGGTGGAGTGCCTTAACCGGCCCCTCCCTCCCATGGCTCCGCCCCAGGCACTCTGCGGCTGGGAGCCCCGGGGCCATCCCAAGCAAGCTCCGTCCCTGCACCTGGGCGGATCTGCCCCTGGCTTTCCATGTAACCAGTCCCTCTGGGTCTCAGGGCTCAGTCATCCCCTTGGGACCTACTGGCCCAGATCAGGGCGCAGAGGGTGAGGTTGAGGCGTAAAGGACACAGCGGTATTTAAGTCTTTATTTTAAAAGTTAGTGTTTTGTTCATCATGGGTTTGTTTTGCACTTATTTTCATTAAAAAAAAATAGTGTATCAAAATGTTATTTATCTTGAATGCTGAACTTTTTAGTGCCTCCTTAAATTCTGCCCCCCCAAGGGCGGGGGACGACCCCAGGCTCTGCTCCTAGTCTAGGGTGCTCTGGACTGGCAGTCAGCAGACCTGGGGTCTGGTTCCAGCTCTGCTACTACGCATGCTCTGTGAGTGGACACAAGTCCTCTCGGTGGCCTGAGCCCCTCAGCTGTTCCATCTATCCAGGGAAGGGGTCATACCCGCCTCTAGTTCTAGAGCGATCCGAGACACCCAGCATTGCTCTGATGGCCTGTGCTTTGTGTCCCTCTCCTGGGGGCTTTGGGACTGTTTTAGGCCTTGGGGACTCGGGTCATTATGGGCTGTCACTGTCCTTTCCTGGGTACCCCAAGTGAGGTGTTCCTCTGTGCAGACACCCCATCTTCGTGGCCGCTGTGAGCTTGCTCATTTTTCTTGCCCCGCGGGAACTTTTCTGTTTTGGAAGTGTGATCATACACCCTATTCTTTGATGTCTTGCTTTTTGTTCTTGGGTTTCATTCGTCGGACCACGTGACACACCCGCATTGAAGGACCTTCTACAGGCCAAGCAGTGACCAGGCACTGGGGGCACAGAGGACACATTTCCAGCCCCAGAAGAGCCTCCGTTCTAGTGAGGGACGCTACACGGAAGGCGATCGTGTGGGGTGAGGAGTCGGCCTGGGGGGCGAGGACTTCCGGTCTGGGGTTGAGGACTTCCGGCCTGGGGGGTGAGGACTTCCGGCCTGGGGTTGTGGACTTCCGCCCAGTCAGGGCCGCGCTGAGCGAACTGTGCCTCGTCCTTTCTCCTGGGAGGGCCCTGCTCTCTCAGGTGCCGTCTCCAAATGCGTCAGCCCGGAGCAGTGTGTGGTGACTTCCTAACGGCGTCTCCCGGAGAGCGGGCTGCAGGGTTAACAGTTCGGATCCGGGGCAGAGCTCCGCGTTAGGGCGTCCAGTTCCTCCTGACCCCCCTTCTCCATCCGGTGCCTCCTCTGGATGGTGGTTTGTTCCTTAGCTTCTCCTGGTCCTGACAGCCCTCGCGGCCCGTCTCACAGCCCACGTCTTTCTTCGGCTCTCCTCCACTGCCCCAGCCCTCGGGGGACTCTCTCAGACTCTGGCCCCAAACCTTTATCAACTAATAGGCCCTCTGCCTGGAGCTTAATTAAGATCCTTCTAGAGTTCCTTGTTGCAGGGAGAGCTCCTTGTTCCTTGCCAGCAGCCGGTGAGGGCTGGGAGGGCTCTGTCCCCTCAACGCCGAGGATGTAAACAGATGCCTCTTGCTGGGACTTCCGTGTTTCAGAAATAATGAGTTATGTGCCAGCATTTGTAAATCAGGAGATCTCACACCAAAATCTGGATTTCTGGCTTCCCTTGAAAACTTGGAAGACGCGCCAACGCCGAACCTCATATTCCTCCCTGGCAAAAACTGGCCAGAATTGGTGGCAACTTTTTCCTCTAGACGGAGCTTGGGTTCTCTGGTTTGCCACAGTCCGCACTGTTCCTTCGTGTCTAACAGGGGGTTCCCTTTCCTCATGCTCTTCACTGTCCTGGCCCCCGAAGGCATTCGAGACTTTAACCCCTGCCTTCGGCTTTTTTTTTTTTTTTCTTTAAAAGGAGAGACAGCTCATCAGAGCGCTATGTACTAGCAGATGCTTCGCAAGGCTCAGAGGGAGTCTGGCCGTGATCGCTGGAGATTTGGAGATTTGCGGGGTAGAGGGGGGAGGGGAACGTCGGGAGGGTGCTTGCTATAAATCCAGTCGGTAGATTCTTAGGATCGATGAACTCACATTGGTGTTTGAACTTGGCTGGTAGTATTTCGCTTTCCCTGTACATGTAGAGAGATTGTTAATGTGACTATAAAAGGGTATATTAAAAACATCAAAATTAGGGGCGCCTGGGGGGCTCAGTGGGTTAAACGTCCGACTTCGGCTCAGGTCAAGATCTCGCGGTCTGTGGGTTTGGGCCCTGCGTCGGGCTCCGTGCTGACAGCTCGGAACCTGGAGCCTGCTTCGGATTCTGTCTCCCTCTCTGTCTGCCCCTCCCCCACTCACGCACGTCTCTCTCTCTCTCTCAAAAATAAATAAACATTAAAAAAATTTAAAAAAAACATTAAAATTAAGTCGTTGAGAGCGGACTGTTCTCAGATTTTTACATTTACTTTTCATCCTCTGGGCAGTATTGTTTTTTTCCATTTTTTTTAAGTTTATTTCTTTTTGAGAGAGAGAGAGAGAGAGAGCGCGCATGAGTGAGGAAGGGCCAGAGACAGAGGAAGAGAGAGGAACCCAAGCAGGCTCTGCACTGACAGCTCACAGCCAGCAAAACAAGATTTGATCAGGGTTTTTTGTTTGTTTGTTTTTGAAAAATGTTTATTTATTTTTGAGAAGAAGAGCGAGTGAGAAGGGGCAGAGGGGGGGAGAGAGAGAGAGAGAGACTTCCCAGCAGGCTCTGTGATGTTGCCACAGAGCCCAACACAGGGCTCAAACGCACAAACTGTGAGATCATGACCTGAGCTGAAATCAAGACTCAGATGCTTAACCAACCAAGCCACCCAGGCGCCCCCCCCCACAACTCCCTGCAGGGAGTATCATCATTTCCCCCATGTTTGAGACAAGGGAACAGAGACCCAGGTTAGTGACTTGCTCAGGATTACACAGCCAGGAAACCCGAAGCCTGTGATTGCGACGTGGCCAGAATGACCCCTGGCACCTTCGTTCTGGCGCGATGGGAGGCACCAGCAGATGGTGGGCTCGTTGCCGTTGTTTTCTCTGGGATCGTCTCCCTCCTGTCTCCCTCCTTTCCTGGGCACGGGCTTGCAGTCAGCCAGCCCGCAAGCCTGTTACCACAGGCCGTTAGATCCGGAGACACGCAGGGGTGAAAGGCTTTGGCAAGGGGAGCACAGGAGGCGGGGGGGGAGGCGAGAGAGCAGTGGTCCCGCCAGCCCAGCCCGGGTGCCCGTAGACAGCCCGTGGATCCCACCAGCCCGGGGACCGCCATCCAGCCCTTGGGCGTCAGCTCATTTCCCGTGTCCCCACGTCTGAGGTCAGCGCCCCGCAGAGCATCCGTCTTGCTGCAGTGGAAGATTTTAGTACTCTTGTCGCTACTTTGCGTTGCTTCTGGGCTGCGTTCCCTCTTATTTCATTTTCCTCTGAAATCCTGAGCTCACCCTCCTCGGCAGCTGACGGGACCATTTATTTCCGAGGCTGCAGCCGGTCGGAGGGCCGCTGACAGCTAAGCGGAGCCCTCTGGGTTTTTGCCACCCTGTTTTGTTCCTGCAGACAGGGACGGGAGATAGGAGAACGGCTTCATTTTGTAGCAGCAAAGCTGTCAGAGCTTTAGAGTCTCAGCTCTCGGCACTGTGTCCCAGAGGGCGCCGCCTTGGTGGACTCTGTCCCTCCGTCTCCTGCCCTTTGCGACTCAAAACCTTAAGAGACTGCGGCCTGTGCTTTGCCAGTGTCTCCTGTCGAGCGCTCCTGGAGCTCAGAGAGGGTGAGAGATGGGTGGGGTTTGCACAGCAGATGAGTGGCAGGGCACAGTGAGCAGCTCCGGCCCCAGCCCTTTTGCCTTATACCGACCTGCCTCTTTAGGGTCTCAGAAGGCCAAGCCCCCGGGGACCCCGCCCCCCTCCCCACACCAACCAGCGGCTCTCTGTGAGGCCTGCTCCTCCCAACCGGATCTCAGCTCAGATGCCCCCCCCCCCCAGAGAGGCTGCCCCTCATGCCCCCATCTGAAGCACCCCGACCCCCCTCTCTGTCACATTCCCTCACGTCCTCCATTTTCTTGTCATCCGAGCTCTGATCGGTCCCTGAAATGATCCCCTATCAGAGATTAGTTTACACCTTTCTTTTCTCTCCCCCCAGAACACAAGGGGCACGGGGGCAGGACTACGTCCGTCTGACCCACCGTGCTCTCTCAAGCACCTGGCCCACAAGAGGGCTCCGTAACTGTGTATGGGATGAAGGAATACGCGTCGCCAGGGCGGGTTTGGGGGACTTCACATGGTCCTGAAACAAGGAAACAGTTTTCAGGAAGCAATGAGAATTTAAACAGATGCAGAGTCACTTTCGTTAGCTTTAGGTAGGATTTTATTTGTGGGAACGAAGTCCACTCTTAAAAATGCTCGAGGGCCATCATCTCGCCCGCCGTTTATCGGTGCATCTGACACCATGTGCTAAGTGCTCCGTCCACGCCGTGCTCTGTGCCAGGTGCTGGCCACGCACAGAGGAGAGGCCCGGCTTCTCCGGGAATCTTCCCAAATTGGCTTAAACACAAAGGAGAATCCGTGGGGTCACACGGCTGAAAAGTCTAGGGGTTGGTCTGCTGGATTTCAAAGCCCCTACTCTTTAAAAACTACTTGAAAGATTATTATATAATTTATGTACAGTGAAATGCCCAGATCTTAAGTGGATGGTTTGATCGGTTTGGACAGACGCGTGCACCCGTGTAATAACTCACATACCTGTGAAGGAATAGAATGTCTCTATTACCCCAGAAAGTTCCCTCGTGCCCCCTTCCCGGCAAGCCCTGCCATTCCAGGGGCAAATGCTATTCCAGTTTCTTTCACCATAGGTAAGCTTTGCGTCTTCTGGAATTTCATGGGAATGGAACCATATGGAAGGGACCCTTTTGTGTCTGCCTTCCTTCGCTTAGCATAGAGTTTGGTGTTCAGGCGCCATATTGTTGCAAGTATCAGTAGTTCATTCCCCATTCCTCCCGAGTAGTGTTCTATTATACAGACACACCCCATTCTGTTTTTCCACTCATCTGTTAATGGGCACTTGGGTTTTTTCCAGTTACGGGCTACGTGAAGAAAGCCGCTGTGAACATTCATGGGTGAGGCTTCTTGTGGACCTATCCACTCATCTTTAATGAATTCCTGGGAGTGAACTTGCTAGATGTAGGTGAAAAAAAAAAATAATCCCATATCCTCCACAGCAAAGACGCACCACCGCCCTGTGCTGGAGTCTTCTGTCTGGAGGTATGACTTAAGACTAGTTGTGAACTGCATGAGGGCACAGACCATTGTCACTTGAAGCACTGCATTTAGTATCTGGTCCATACCCACATCAACGAGTAGGCGGAGGGCTGAATCTGTTTTGGATTGATAGTTGTTGGGGGACAATCCTCCGTGGGCGTCTTGCGTTTCTGCACATCTTGCAAGGAGAGGCACTAACTGCCTTCCTTTCAGACTCTTGTTTAGAGGTCGTTTGTGCAGTGAATAGCTTTGGAAGACAGAGATAGTATCTCTCCCCAGAGCAGAGGGTAGCCATGTTTACATATCCATCCATAAAAGATTCGTGTTTCCAAATATTATTCAGACCAGAAAAGGAAAGGGCATCCTGACACAGGCTACAACATGCACGAATCTGGAAGACGTTATGCTACGTGAAACCAGCCAGTCACAAAAAAAGACAAAGACCGGATCTTTGTCTTCCTCTTCTAGGAAGTCTCTGGAGTAGTCACATTCGGAGAGATGGAGAGTAGAATGAGAGTTGCCAGGGGCTGGGGGAAGGGCAGGTGGGGAATTGTTGTTTAATGGGCTCGGTGTTTCAGTTTTGCTAGAAGGAAGAGCTCCGAGGGCTGTTGCCCAACAGGGAGATTCTACTTAGCACTGAATTGTATCCCCGGAAACGGCCGAGATGCTAAAGTTGATGTTACAAGCACTGACTGCACACGCAGGCACGCACGCACGCAGATCTGAGTTTCCCAAGCTCAGAGTTCCTATCTATAAGGCAGCTCATTGCACGTCTTTGCGCTGCTGTGCGGGAACTAGAACTCGGGGCGCTAGAGCAGGAAAATCCTGATGCTCTGGCTCCTGCCGGGCCGTGAATAACGAACTGTCCCTTGTCTCTGACCCAGGGGTCTCGTGTCTCCTGCCAGCATCGATAAAACTGCGGCAGGCTAACTTGCTAGCTGCCAAGTAGGGTAAATCTCAGACCCGTCATCGTTCTTGACAAAAGCAATCTCTAGTTTTTCCTTGCAGCGCTTTTTACAACTGTCGTTAAATTTGTGTCTTTAAGTACTTGTCTGCCTGACTGAACTCTAAGCTCTCTTGTTCAGAGCTTTGTTCCCAGGGTCTCACACAGTGCACTTGGCACATGGGAAAGGCTCGATAAATATTTGTAGAACGAGTGACTGGATGACTGGATGAATGAATGCTTGTTGCCTTGATCCCCCTGTCTCTTTAAAAAGAACACTTCTGGAACGGGCGCCCTGGCTCACTCTCCCAGCTCTCTGGAGGCAAGCTCCGGAGGGAGCCGTTTCTGCTTTGCCCTAGACTGGCCCTCACCTTCTTCCCCACCCCTTCCCCTGAGCTTCTCCTGCACAGATGCTACTGAGGGCACTTCAAAGGGAAGAAGGGCCCACTTCTCCCCATCTGCCAGCTTGTAGTGGTCAAGTACCCCTCTCTGCACTTTACGGAAGAGGAAGCGGAGGCTCACGGAGGTGAAGGTCTCATGTAACTCTTGCCCTGGGTTTGACCATTCACTGTCCCGTCTCAGAGGGGTCCAGGTTCTGGGACCTTTGTTCCCATAGGACCACCAGCGGCCCTCCAGACATCAAGGGGGTGGGATGGGGGTGGAATGGAGAAATACCTCGGACTATTGACAAGAACGTTGACCTGCAGCAGCTCAGTGAGCACTCGACAGGGTCCTTGGGGGCCTCTGAGCGTCTGCCAGTGGAAGGCCCTGGCCGGGCGCTGTATGGCTCACGAGTTTACCTCACTGGCAGCGGCCAGTCTGCAGGGGTGGACTTGACTTCCCTGGCTCTCATGACACCGACTCGGATTGTGTTCTTGCTCCTTCCAGGTCTGGTCACTTTGGACGCCCGGGCTAGTCGAATCTCCTCCAGCCACCCCGGGATGGCGGGAATGGAAATTTCTTTGTTCTCTTGTCATAACATGATTATGGCATACACTTTATACCTCGCTCCCCTTGGGGCCTCCCATTTATTTTCAAGAGCTTCCTTTTGAAGTAAGAAAAAAAAAAAAAAACAACCAAAGGAACCTTATCAATTTCTCCTTCCCTTTCTATGGAAACAGCTTCTATTCTCTTCCCCGCAACGTGGCTCCCTCTGACTTACTGGGGCAGAGTCTCCACGGGAAGGGTGTGCAGAGAAGGCAGCAAGGATATAAACACTCATATTTACGATGGGTCGCTGTGGCATTTGGGACTTGTGGGATAGGTTTGGGGCCCGATTGGGCCTTCCCGGTTACATCCCGAGTCAAGTCTGTGTGCACCTAATAGGCCCCTACTGTGTGCCAAATGCTTCGTTGATTTGTGGACCTTGAGTGCTTAAAAGATGTCCTTTCTTCTCAGTGGTAAAGCCAGGGTTCTTGCCTTTCTGGTCACATGGGCTGGAGTCGAAGATCTTCTGGGGAAACAAAGTTCGCCTGCTCCGCCAGGAGGAGTTAGCACGGTCGCCGGTCCCCCCATTCGTCTTTAAACAGACACATTTTGGGCACCAGCTGTATGCCAAGTCTTCTACCGGATCGCGGCGTTATGGCTTTGGCCGTGACAGATCAGGTCTCTGTCTTCTTGCACTTTAAATAGTGAACAAGCAAACGAATCCAGGCGTACTGACCGATCGTGGTAAAGGAGGAGCGGGTGAGGGCTTACGGGCTTACGTGGGCGGCTCTGGGAGAGTGCGGTCCAGGCTGCGTATGCGCGGCAGCCGCTCCTCGAAGGGCGTAGAGCTGAGTGTGGGTGCCGCGTCCGTGTCGCGTGTCCCTGGTGGTGTTTTTCCTGCCGGCGAGGGACTCGCTGTGCTGGGCTGTCGTCACCCCCACCCTGTTCTCTCTGGCTCCTGCCCCGCTCACGCTCCCCCAAATCCAGTCCCTCAACCGGGTCCGTCGAGATCCCCTCGTGCCCTGGGCCACCCCTCGTGTGTCTGCTCCAGCCACGCTCGCTCCAATACACGAAGCATCTGGAAAGGTCTTCCCTAAGATAGCCACGTGGCTGGGCCATTCACTTAGGTCTTTGCTAGATGTCACGTCCTTGGTGAAGTCTCTCCTGGGCTCCCAATTTGAAGTTGCAGCAACCCCACGCCCAGTCCAGACCTCACCCCCTTCTCTCCCGTTTTCCGTTTCTCCTTAGCTTTTTGTCATCGTTTGATGTGTGCCTTCTGATTAGCTGTTGTTACCCTCAGGTCAGAAGCGATGACAGGAGAGGACAGTTACTGTGGGGACAGAGAGCGCTGTGTTGCATGGACCAGTGACCTGGCTGAGGGACCCTGGCAGCCTGACGGGCACTCCCCTCCTCGCTCTGAGCTTGCTGAGGCCCCCCCCCTTGGTCAGGCCCAATCGGAAGATGGGGACAAGAACACGGCAGCCTCCGAGGGGGATGGCCTTCAAACTCATGTTCGGAGCCCCAGGGCTTTGCTGAAGAGTTCTGGGGACGTCACGGCAGGCAAAGGGGTGACCCAGAGGACTGGACTTTAGCTGGCCGCCAACATTTCCCCCAGTATGTGTGTGGTGGGGAGAAGACAGAGCATCACGAGGCCTGAATTTGAACTTCAACTCCCCCGATAAGCAGGTATGTGACCATGGACGAGCCACAGCGCCCTCTGAGCCCAGATTCTCAGCTCTCAAATGCAGCTAAAAATCCCCGCTCTGCCTCCCTTTCTGGATGGCTGTGAAGGTTCAGTACGATTCAGGATGTGGGGGCGCTTTGCAAATGGCAGAATCTTGGACAGAATTGGTTGTTTTAATCTCAGCTGCCAGGGCCTGCTTCCATTGTGGACTCAGAAGTTCCAAGACTAGAAACCAAATGTGTTACTGGTCACCATGAGGACCTGGGAGGGACCGATGTTTGCAGCCCAGCCAGTCTACTTAAATTGGTTTCCTATGAAAAAAATCCACAAACCTTTTCGGATTCCGGGTGTCGGTAGCAGCGTTGTTATCCATCCGTGTGCGAGCTCCCCAGCTTCCCCTGGGGGTCTGGCAGACAAGAGCCCAATCCCGGCTCGATAGAAGCTTCAAGCAGCGACCGGTTCTCCACCCTGGTTTCTCACTACCTCTAGCCAAAAGGAGCACCTCCCTGGGGGCGAGGGAGGACGGCAGGGTGGTGGGTAGAGCCATGTGCTCTGTACAAAGCTACAGGAAGAGTGAGGGGAAACCGTAATCCTCCCGTCTTTGTCCGGCGGCCCACGGGCCATTCGGCAGCAGGTAGGAGATGCCCCCACGGCCGGAGCCCTGTGGTCCCAGCTCCGGGGATAGCAGGAACACTGCCCGTGGTTGCCAAGGCATTTAGCTGCAGAGGGGCCGTCTCTTTAGCAGTCTGGGCCACCAGCCCAGCGTGAAGTCGGCTAGTGGGCGCGACGCGGCTAATTGCTGTGATTTGGCTTTCGGTGCCGAGAACAGCACGTTGTGTGAGTGCCAGGGTTAGGGGCAGTTCCCGCCTGCTGCCGGCCTCTGGCTCTGGTGCCCTGTTTGTCCTCGGGGGCGGGGAAAGAGGGCCTCGTGTCCTCCGTTTGGCAGCTGCGACTACATTCTCGTTTCCCGCCGAGAATGGGGGTCCTGGGACTCCGCGGCCCGCTCTGGCACCCCCTCGTTCCGTATCTTTGGACAAGTTGCTTCCTTTTCTGGGCCCCAGTTTGCCCATGAGTCAAATGAGGAGCCGGTACTTGAAATGAGATGTTTCTTCCAATTCGAATATGTTGTGTTTCCAGGCAGGGTTTCTCACCCTGGCACCCTCGACATTTGGGGCAGGACCATTCTTGTCGTGGGGGGCCGTCCCGTGCCCTGGGGGCTGCTGAGCAGCATCCCTGGCCTCTAGCCGCTGGACGACAGAGGCACCCATCCCAAAAGCCATGACAAACAAAAGCCACTCCAACAAAAATGCCGATGAAAATTCCCCGGAGAGCAACATTGTGCCTATTTGAGAACCACTGATTCAGGGCAGAGGCTGGAGGTTTTGTGGGTTGTGGGAAATGCTTCCCCTGGGTATTACTCTGGAGGGTAACTTACTATCATTAGCAGTTCTTGTCTACATATCTAGCTGCCTCTCTTTTGATCATCTGCTACGTACCAGACACCGCGAATGTAAAATTGAGTAGGACAGGCCTGTCCCTGCCCGCACAGAGCCCATATTCTAGACGGGACTTGGGGGCAGAGAGAGACAATATTCATGTAACCACATAAAGTGTCACTGCAGTTTCAAATATCACCTTGATAAACAGGGAGGCCCAAGGGGACCAGAGGGGTCCTTGTGAGAGGGACGCAGGAGTGTCAGAGAGGAAACGTGACAATACAAGCAAAGCTCAGGGAGGTGACAGGTGGCTTTGAAGATGGAGACGGGGCCGCCAGCAGGGGACGCGGGCAGCCTCCAGAGGCTGGCCAAGCCGAGGAGCCCATCTGCCCCGGAGCCGCCAGGAGACGCTCGGCCCTGCGAGGACCTTAATTTTAGCCCAGTGAGACCCCTCTTGGACTTCCGGCCTCCAGAACTGTAGGAGAATACACTTGTGTTGTTTTAAGCCCCTGGACACTTGCGGAAATTTGTTACAGCACCCCTGGGAAAGTCTGGTGGTTCCCCAAACTGGGTCTTAGCATTTCTTCCTGCCGTCTCCTCTCTCCTCTATCCTTCCTTCCATTGTAATATATATATATTTTTTAAGAAAAATGGTTATTCATTTTTGAGAGAGAGCACAAGCAGGGGAGGGGCAGAGAGAGAGACACACAGGATCCGAAGCGGGCCCTGTGCTGACAGCTGTGAGCCGTATTCGGGGCTCGAACTCACGAACTGTGAGATCGTGACCTGAACTGAAGTGGGACACTCAACTGACTGAGCCACCCAGGCGCTACCCCCCCCCCACTCCTTTATAATCTTTAAAGTCTATTTATGGCTTATCCTTCTGCCTTTTAAAAATATGATCAAATATGTGTATTATCCA
The DNA here is from genome assembly GCA_030068075.1 of Paguma larvata. Lineage (NCBI taxonomy): Eukaryota > Metazoa > Chordata > Mammalia > Carnivora > Viverridae > Paguma > Paguma larvata. The sequence goes on from CM057844.1 coordinate 38,811,147, forward strand.
CCATAAACCTATAGCCAAATGCATATATATTTGTGTCCTTTTCTTAGATTGATAGCGTTTTATATGTGGTCTTTTTCTTGCTTTTTTCATTTAACCATATCATGCAGAGCTCACTCCACAGCAGTAGGTACCTGTTCCTCATTCTTTCACTGCTGCGTGGACTTCTATGGTGTGACGGCCCTGTGTTTTATTTATCGTTCTCCTTTTGATGAACGTTGGGATGCTTCTAGTATTTGCTCCTGTAAGTAGTGCTGCAATGCATATGTCTTCTCTTGCTTTCGCCAGTGTGTCTTTGGGATAGATTCTGAAACCAAAGAGTAAGAGATATATAATTTTTTTTGCTTTTTTTTTTTTAACGTTTTTTATTTATTCTTAAGAGATATAGAGACAGAGCATGAGCAGGAGGAGGGCAGAGAGAGAGGGAGATCCAGAATCTGAAGCAGGCTGTAGGCTCTGATGAGCCATCAGCACAGAGCCCAACGTGGGGCTTGAACTCACAGACCATGAGATCATGACCTGAGCTGAAGTCGGCCACTTAACCGACTGAGCCACCCAGGCGCCCCTATAATTTTATATATATGGTCAGTGTCCTTCCATGAGGTTGTAACATTTGGATTTTTTTTAATGTTTATTTTTGAAAGAGAGAGAGAGGGCAAGCAGGGGAGGGGCAGAGAGAGAGGGGGACAGAGGATCCGAAGCGGGCTCTGCACCGACAGCACAGAGCCGAACGTGGATCAAGATCACGACCTGAGCCAAAGTCGGATGCTTAGCCGACTGAGCCGCCCAGGCGCCCCTGCTGTGTGATTTTTAACCGACCATCCACGCATCCCTTGCGGAAGCCGGGACGCAGAGCCGTTGCCAGTGTTCTCGCCAGCTGAGGAGGTCCAGGGACCGCGTCGCAGGTCTCCTGAGTGGCGGAGGCAGAGAAGGGCCCCGGGCGAGCGCCCCTGCCCCCCCTCCCCCTGGAGGCCGGCCAGCGCGACCCGGGCCGCTCCGGGCCTTTGCCCTGGCGGCGGGAGGGCTTCCCGACTGGCCGGCGGGGCCCAGCGCGGAATGAAAATGCGGGCTCCAGGTTAAAAAAAAAAAACAGAAACATGCAGGATTTTAAGACGAGACAACGGAGCACTGGAGCCCCTCCTGAACGGGGCCCACGGGCTGTATGTCCCCGCAGCGCCCGCCCCTGCGCTCCCTCTGGACCCGGCTGCGCCTCCCTGCCCGCCCCTGCGCTCCCTCTGGCCGCCTTTCCAGCCCCCCTGCCTTCTCCGAAGACCCCACGGAGACTTGAGATGGGCTGAGCGGCCCCGCTTTGAACCCCGGCTCCCTTAGCTCCACCAGGGACAGGCCCGGGGCTGCATAAAATGTTCCATGGGACTCAGGCTGGGCGACGACCCCGTGTGCCCGGGGAGGTCGGGAAGGTCTCCGTGGGCAGAATCCGCACATTCCCTCTCCAGCACCAGCGGCCCAAGAACGTATCATCATCATGACATTAATTATTAGTCACAGCAATACTACTGCTAATAGTTCTCATTGCGCCCGTCAACGGTAATTTACTCTGCGCTCAACACTCGCAGTCACTTAACTTTTGCAGGTTATAGACTTCCTGAAAAAAAAAAAAATCAATGTTCCCGAGCCAGCCTGTTTATGCGCAGTTATAAACGCTTCTCTCTTTCTTGTTCTAGAAGACTCCTAATGCTACCGTTTCCTGCAGACTTCAGCACAAGATTCTAGCGCTTTTCAAATGGTTGACAGAAAGGAAGAATGCCCCTCTCATCTCCTGCCCAACACACACGGAACAACAATCAATTACATCGTTGTAGATTGAGAGACAGAGAGAGACAGAGTGTGAGCAGGGGAGGGGCAGAGAGAGAGGGAGACAGAATCGGAAGCAGGCTCCAGGCTCCGAGCCATCAGCACAGAGCCCGATGCGGGGCTGGAACCCACGATCTGTGAGATCATGACCTGAGCCGAAGTCGGATGCTTAACGAACTGAGCCCCCCAGGCGCCCCTTAATTACGTCATCGTAAACACAACCCTGTAGCGTAGCGTTTACAGCCGAGACTTGTGCTCACACAGGCCTGTGTCAGTCATCCCGACTGTGCCTGGAGTCACGATTTGGGACCCTGGTCCATGTCCCCTGAGTGACAAGAGCTACCGTGATGGGTGGTCAGAGGGGTGTGAGCAGCCTGGCGGGGGAGGGGGCGTGGAGTCATTCCAGTGGGACGCCGCGGTGCCCCCGACCGGCCCAGTGAGTTCGGTGTATGTGCCACCTCGATCTGTCAGAGGTCTCTTTGCAGCAGGTCCGAACCTTCGCCCCTAACCGTCGGCCATGCCGGAAAAAAGAGGTAGCATGTTTCTTTATTTCCTTCCACTTCAGGCTGGGGGCAAAGTCAGTGTCAGACATTGAATGGGGTTCTCTGTGCCCCTCACAACCGCCAAAGTGGCGAGAGCACCCTCGTTTCTGTCCCCTGTTGGGGGCACAGGTACCTTCGCTGAGGGTGAGCATGCCACCACACCATCCCGGGACACCCGTCCTCGGCTGGGGGTAGTGCCGTGCGAGCTGCGAAGCGTGCTCCGGTCACAGGACAGCCCCCTCTGAGCAGGGATCGGCTTTCCCCAAATGTCAGTGGTGCTTAGACCGAGAAACCCAGCCTCTAGAGAGATTCGCGACACTGTTTCCCCCGCCTTCTGGACTCTGGCCACTTTGTAGGCTGGGGACCGCTTTTCCTTTCTCTTCATGTCGTCTTGAATGTAAGTTCCCTCTTTCTTCTTGTCAACATCTAAGGTGCCTCACCCCGAGAAGAGCTTGCGACTGATGGTACCCATGCCCCAGTGCTAGATACTGTCCTTCTTCAGCTTCCCTTGCAGCTCGGGGCTACTATGGGTCATAGTTCTGGCCAATGAAATATAAGGAGAAATGTGCTAGGCGCTTCCGGAAAAGAGATTTCTCCTTGAGCGAGCTGTTCTGGAAAGGACAGTTGGCTGGCGCCAACCCCCCACAGCCTGCCTTCCTGGAGCACTCAGGTGAGGATGTGATGTGTGGGGCTGAGGCAGCCATCTTGCAACCATGAGGTAAGTCGAGAGACTCATATAGATGCCGGACCTCTGTGAGCCACTGAATGAACCTGGAACAGTCCATCTTCAGGCATCTTGTTAAATAAGCCCCAAATGTCCTTAGGGTTTAGACCACCCTTGCTACGCTTGGGCAAGAGACTTCTGTCTTAGTCTTGTGTAAGAAGGGGAGAATAAATACTTACTGAATAAAGTCGTTGTGGAGATTTAATCAGCTATATATGTAACAATTTGTCTAAGTGCCTGGCACGTAATAAATGTTGAATGTATTGTAGATGGTTTTGTTACTGTCCCTACAAATGGAATTAATCAGGACTGATCTCGTGGGTCTTACGGTAAATTTCTTCTACTGATGGACTGTTCACTCAATTACCCAACAAATATACGTTAAAGCCTGCCATGCTAAGACAGCGGACATGATGGGAAACCATTTAAGAGAAATACAATTAGAGGGAAATAATATCCAAGAAATCGTTCATTAGATCCCATCAAAATTCCCTTTAAGAGCTGTATTTTTCCACCTTTAGCTTTCTGCCCTCTGTCTCCGTATTTGTCATCTCTATCGATCACATCCGTGCCACAGGCCAACACCTGTATTATTATTGACTTAAAGCTTTTCTTTAAACCAACTCACTCTTTTCGGTTAGATAGATTTATTTTAAACAGAAACGATATCACTGCAGTAACTGGCAATCCAAAATCACTTGGCATAATAAAAAAAAAGCCAAAATATAAACACAACACGAGACTCTGTAATGTTACTAAATTAAAACGAAAGATTTATCAGCATAATACCTAAAATCATCTTGCGCCCCACAGTTGGACCTGTGCTGCACTTAGTGAAACGCTAACGAGAATAATCCTACTGGGTGAAAAAAACTTAAAGTTGGAAGACCACCCAAGACTCATAAATGCTGCAGTGGGTCTTGACGTATGAATTCGACATAAATAATATGATTGTTACTCCTCATTATTCCTCGACGGTTCTTCACACTCAGAGGGACGTTACTCTGAAATATAGTGCGACTTTCTCGTTAACGACATCTCCCCCCCTTTTATTAATTTTTATTAACATCTTTTTATCATAATCCCCAAGATATTTCACAGTGGCTGTAGGGATCCAATAATACGTTTCAACACTAATTTACTCTGAGGTCAACACTCACATTTACTGAACGTTTGCAAGTTATGGACTTTCTGAAAAAAATCAATGTGGCTGAACCAGCCTGTTTATGTCCGGAGTTATAAATTGTTTTTTCTTTCTCGTTCTGGAAAACTCTTAATGCTGCAGTTTCTTAACGCCGCAGTTTGTGCAAAAGTTAGCACAAAACTCTAACACTTTCCAAATTGTTGACAAAAGGCTCACCCCCGACCCAACTTACATGTACCATTTCAAGGATATATGTATGAAAAATTGTCCTTGAGTAAATCCGAACCTGGATCACTCAGCCTGTGGGACGTATCTGGACTTTGGGTTATTTTGTGATTGTTAGTTGAAGTCGTAGTAGGTAGGAGTAAGGTCTTTCGAAGGGAATACATACACCGTCGGTTGTCTTGGGAGAAAAGCCAAGACCGAGGTAGGGAGCTAGGTCAGGGATGAAGCTGTTCAGAAAGAGCAGCTTTGGAAATAGGTATGATTTAAGGGTTGATATTAATAACTTGGGGATGGTGGTCCTTAAGGATGTGGAATGAGAGAAAATATTTGCAAATCATATATCTGATAAAGGGTTAATAGCCAGAATACATAAAGAACTCCTACAACTCAACCAAAGAATAGCCTAATTTAAAGATGAGCCAGAACTTTCTCCGAAGGAGGTCTACAAATGGCCAACAAACGTACGAAAAGATGCTCAACATCGCTAATCACGAGGGAGACGCAAACCAAAATCACAAGGAGATATCGCCTCACACCGATCAGGAAGGCCGTATCGAAGAACAGAAAGCATCGAGTGTCGGCAAAGATGTGGAGAAATTGGAGCCTTGTGCCCTGTTTGTGGGAATATAAAATGGTGCAGCCAACTTGGAAAAACAGTATGACAAGTCTTCAAAACATTACACATAGAATTATATGATCCAGCGATGGTATTTCTGGGCATATGCCCCAAACACTTGAAAACAGGGTCTCGAAAAGATACTTGTATACCCATATTTACAGAAGCGTTCGTAATCGCTCAAAGATGGAAACAACCCAAACGCCCACCAATCACATTCCAAGTGTCCAGTGATGAATGCGTAAACGAAATGTGTCCGTACAAGGGAATATTAGTCAGCCTTTGAAAAAAGAAATGACACGGGCTACCACATGGATGAACCCTGAATACATTATGTTAAGTGGAATGAGCCAGTCAAACAAAGACAAATACTGTAGATTCCACTTAGACGTCCATAGAGCAGTCACCAGGGGCTGGGGGGGTTGTTGGTTAATGGATACAGAGTTTCAGAGTTGCAAGATGCAAAGTTCTGGAGATTGGTTGCACAGCAGCAGGACTGTAGTTAACACTGTGCACTTAGTGAATGGCTAGGGTGGTAAGTTGCATGTTACATGTATTTCACCACAACGGCAAACAAAAAGGAACGTGGATGGGCCCCTTGGGAAAGTACTGGTCTCCCTGCCAATACGGCGGTGGCTTCGGGTCAGGGAACCTTGATTCTGCTTTATGGTTACAGACTAGAAACATACCAGTGACTATGCAGGAAAAAGTCTTCCCCTGCCCAGCTGGGGCCTGGGGAGAATTCGATGGAAGGGTCCACGGCTGGAACCGGGGAGGCCAGAGTTGTCTTGTGCACTCGCGCTTGTGCCAATGGGCCAGCTGCTGCTTCGATACTTGGGGGAGCTAGAAAACTGGATTTCAGAACGCTTTAAAGTGTAGACCGCTCGTTCCCGTGTGGCGTCGGGGCCAGGAGGCAGTGTCTCCTTCAGAGAGCGAGGAACACGGCCCCATTCACGGTTGGCTGATTCGGGCTCACCGTCGGGGTTTAACGGACTTCCTGGGGATTTGAGGGTTTACCTCTCTGTTCGTAGAGTCCCCACGCGTTCGGGCCCCTGCACTTGCTGCTGGATTATCGCAGTTGCTTCCCTGACTGCCTCCCACCGGGAGCCAAATGCATTCCTCACGATGCTGTCGGATCTTCTCCCCACGTTGCAGCTTGGACTTGTGTTGCCCTCGGTTCAGCATTCGTGGCTCTCTCCACAATGGTTCTGACCCATCGGCCCCCTCCCGTCTTTTGCACGTGGCTGTTGACCGAGCATGTGCACACAGCCCCGAGTTCTTGTTTCCGGCCTTTGTCCTTGTCTGTCCTTCCTCCTGGCCCCCCCTCTTTCACTGTCCGTCCTTACAGGTCGACTCGAATAGTCACCTCCGCCACCCCTGGACTCCTCGTCTGATTGATGCCGTCACCTGCTGCAGCGCCCTGTTAGCCTTCGCGTGCGTCTGAGTGTTTTCCGGCTGGTTTCCAGGCTGCTCGGACTCATGAGGTACCTGGGACTCATTTCTGCCTCTCTCGCTGTGACCGGAGGAGTGGCGAATCGGCACGACAACAGGGAAAGACGGGTAACGTGAGCGGGACGGGTCTGGCCGAGACCCGACAGGGAGCTGCGGAGAGCGAGGGAGGGCAGGCCCAGCGTGGGCAGGATCGCTGCCACGAGAGAAGACAGCCCTGTGCTGCCAGAGCCTCCGTTTTTCCCAGAGAAGCCTGAAATCGGAGTGTTTTTTTTTTTGGCGAAACCCCACCGAATGGGCCACGTTCGGTGCTCGGTCTCGAGGTTGACATCCTGGCCTGACGCCTGCCCTCCAAGTCCATTATCGAGGGGACAGCTGTACCCGGACTAGTTCAGAAATGAAGAGGGGCTCACCCTGCACGCTCCTGCGTCTGTCGCGTGAAGCTCTGGTTTGTTGGTGTGTTTTGTCACCCAAGTGGCTGAATTTAGCCGTCCTAATTACGGGATGCCTACCCTGGGCCGGCCCCGGTTCTAGGTCCTTTCCGGGAATATGCTGATCTCAGCAGCCCGACAGCCCCGTGAAGCAGGCACTGCTGTTGTGTCTGGGGTGGGGCGGTGTGGAGTGACCTGAGCAAAGTGACAGACGCGGCGGCTCGCACGGAGCCAAGCCGGGGTGTCAGCTGGGGTCTCAGACCAGAGCCGGGTCTCTTTGCCGCCACGCCCGCGGGACAACGCTGAGACTGCACTTGCTCTCACGGCCCTTTTCAGATCGCTTTCACAGCCTTCCCTTCCTCAGCCCCGAGACGGTGACAGTGCCACGCAGCATGCGGGCTGCTGCCGAGTTCCCATGCTGGAGATGCGACCGAGCCACTGGGCACAGTCACACCCCAGAGGACACTGGCGGATGGGAACAGAGCCTGCCAAGCCATCTCTGTTCCGTCCGCCTCCTAATTGTGTTCCTTTAGCCGCCTTCGGGGCTCTCCTTGTGGGTCCAGTGCTTCGGAGAGTGACTTAGTCCATCTGGATTCGTCAGGTTTGTTTAAACAGGGAAGCCGGGGGCCTGGCAGAGAAGGGGCTGGGGAAAGGCGAGGCAACCACAATTAAGCACCATTAGAGGGTCCTGAAGGGTGAACGAAGTGACAGCGACGTGAGAATAAATAATTAGGCTGGAGAGGAAGCGCACAAAGTCGGGATCGCTGCTGTTGTGTGGGGACACGGGCCCTGATCACTGCGCAGGACCTGCCGTGACTTCCTGTCCCCGAGGAACTGGCCTCTCTGCAAGCCTGGCGTTTGGGGTACGTTACCTGCCGCTCTTGCAGGCAAACCCAGTCTCCTGAAATGTCTTTCTTTTTCTTCTGACTGTTTGGCACTCAGGCTAAAAATAATAATAATAATAATAATAATAATAATAATAATAAAGCAGCTAATTTTTATTAAGGGCGGCTTAATATGTGTCCGGCACTATTTTAAGGGCTTTATACATTTTAATTCATTTAACAATCCTAGCAACTCATAGATAGGTCTGTTACTCTCCTCATTTTTACAAATGAAAAACAAGGGACACAGAGAGGTGACGGTCGCTCAGAGGGCTTTGAATCTAGACAGGGTGGCTTGAAGGCGTGTGCCCTTGGCTCGCTGCGCCCCTCCCCATCAGTGTCACCCCTTCCCCCAAGGTAATGTCTGTCGTCGGTAGGGTGTTCGTTCCCAGGCCTTCTAAGAGCTGTATTCGTGTGTGTGTGTGTGTGTGCGCCAATACACAACCCCAGATGGGTAGTATCAGACACTGCATAGCTTTCTCTACCTTCCTCTTTATTATTTTTAAAGTTAATTTTATTTATTTATTTATCATTTATATTCAAGTTAGTTAGCACATGGTGCAACAGTGATTTCAGGAGTAGATTCCTTAATGCCTCTTACCCATTTAGCCCCTCCCCCCCAACAACCCCTCCTGCAACCCTCTGTTTGTTCTCCATATTTAAGGGTCTCTTGTGGGGCTCCTGGGTGGCTCAGTCGGTTAAGGGGCCAACTTCAGCTCAGGTCATGATCTCATGGTCTGTGGGTTCGAGCCCCGCATCTGGCTCTGTGCTGACAGCTCAGAGCCTGGAGCCTGCTTCGGATTCTGTATCTCCCTCTCTCTCTGCTCCTCCCTCATTCACGTTCTGTCTCTGTGTCTCTCAAAAATAAAATAAAAACATTAAAAAAAAAGAGTCTCATATTTTGTCTCCCTGTTTTTATATTATTTTTGCTTCCCTTCCCTTATGTTCATCTGTTTTGTATCTTAAATTACTCATAGGAGTAAAGTCATATGATATTTGTCATTCTCTGACGAATTTCGCTTAGCATGATACCCTCTAGTTCCATCCACGTAGTTGCAAATGGCAAGATTTCGTTCTTTTTGATTGCCGAGTAATACTCCATTGTATATATACACCACATCTGCTTTATCCATTCATCCATTGATAGACATTTGGGTTTTTTCCATACTTTGGCTATTGCGGATAGTGCTGCTATAAACATTGGGGTGCATGTGCCCCTTCGAAACAGCACACCTGTATCCCTTGGATAAACACCTAGCAGTGCTATTGCTGGGTCGTAGCGTAGTTCTATTTTAATTTTCTGAGGAACCGCCACAGTGATTTCCAGAGCAGCTGCACCAGTTTGCATTCCCACCAGCAGTGCAAAAGAGACCCTCTTTCTCCGCATCCTCGCCGACACCTGTTGTTGCCTGAGGTGTTAATGTGAGCCACTCTGACGGGAGTGAGGTGGTAGCTCAGTGTGGTTTTGATTTGTATTTCCCTGATGATGAGGGATGTGTAACATTTTTTCATGTTCTCTATCTTCCTCTATAAAGTACATTTACATGTGGGGCTCCTGGGGGGCTCAGTGGGTTGAGAGTCCAACTTTTGAGATCAGCTCAGGTCATGCTCTCACGGTGTGTGAGATCAAGCCCGCGTCGGGCTCTGTGCTGACGGCATGGAGCCTGCTTGGGATGCTCCCGCTCTCTCTCTCTCTCTGCCTCTCCTTGACTTACTCACACGCTCGTTCCACTCTCTCTCTTGCGCCAGTACACACACTCTCTCTCAAAATAAACATAAAAAATGCAATTTACATGTTACTATGCCATGCAGAGCCATCTCATTCTGGTTTTTTGTTGTAGTAAATTATATACAACATAAAATTTACCATTTTAACCGTTTTTGAGTGCATAGTTCACTGGCGTTATATCTGCATTATTGTATAACCATCATCATCATCCATCTCCATAACTTTCTTATTTCCCCAAACCGAAGCTTTGTACCCGATAAACAATAATTCCCTGTTGCCCCTCCCCTGCAGCCCCTGGCGAACACCACTCAACTCTTTGTCTCTATGAATTTGACGATGTTAGGAACCTCATATAAATGGATCATACACTACTCATTCTTTTGTGTCTGGCTTAGTATAATGTCCTCAAGGTTCTATGTCTGAATTTCATTCTTTTTTAAGGTTGAATAATATTCAGTTGTGTACACACACACACACACACACACACACACACACGGGGATATTGTGTATTCCAGGTGGGAATGGGTTGAGTTGCTTCTACCTTTCGGCTATTGTGACCCGTGCGGCTATGATCGTGGGTGTGCAAATCTCTCTTCAAGCTCCTGCTTCCCTCTCGGGGGCATGTATTCAGCAGTGCGGTTGCTGGATCATGCAGTAGTTCCGTGTTTATTCGTTGGGGAGTCTCCATACTGGTTTCCTTTTCTCCTCCTTCTAGACTGCCGTGTAGTATTCCATTCCGTTTGGCTCTGCCTGCCCTCAGTGCTGCAGTGACTGTCGTGGGACGTGTCTCCGTGTGCACCCAGGAATGTTCCCTCAGGTAGACACTGACCAGATCAGTGTCCTGGGGTTGGCGATAGTCTTGATTGAGACGTTTAATTTCACAGGACTAGCGGTCGGTCTCTTGTGCCAAGTCCGTGATCACCCGTGATCTGACCTTCTGTCGCATTCGCTGTTCGCAGTGACCCGCCACGGGATGTAGCAGACCCACGTCCCGCTCCCGCCCGCAGACAGAAGTGTCGTCCCTGTGAGCCGGGCTGCAGATTTCTTCGCCCGTCCCACGGCTGTACGGCCAGAGTAACGCTCAAGCTCCATCATTTGCGTCTCTCGCCAAGTCCTCTCGTATAGTCATGGATGCCAGCAACCCGATGGTTGTTCTTCCTTTTGGTTGCACAGTTTCTTCTGCCAGAGTCACGTCCTCAGTAGTTTCTGCTTAACCGATCCCACCCATCAGTTATTCCTGTTTCTGTTCCGCCACTTCCAGGAAGCCTTCCCTGCTTACTCCTACCCATTCTTATCTCTCCCTTTTCTGAACTTAATAATGATAGTGATAATTACTGTTTATTGAGTCTTATCTCAGGTGCCATGTATGTATTACCTTTAAGAATTCTTACAAAAGTCCGTGAGGCATACACTACATTTTACAGGGGAAGGAACAGGCACAGAGAGGTGAAGGAACTTGCCCCAAGAGCTGGTCCCAAGCTCGGAACTCACACCACCACACTGCCTGCTCTTGTCACGCTGCTGCCTGAACTCTTCACATTGTGACATCATCATACACCAGCCGGCACTGACTCTAAGGTGCAAGAAGGTCGGTGCCCTTCTCAAGAGCGTTATGCCTTTCCCTTTCCTAGTGTTCGAGGCACACAGCAGGTGCTTGGAGAAGGCTTCTTATCTTTTACTCATTACCGTCTATGAGTAAATCTACAGGCTGTTTTCCAGGGAAGGGGGTAAGTAATGTCCTGCCATCGGTGGAAGGAAGCTGATGGAAAAGACTCGTGTGAAGACAGTCTTTCTGGAACTTTCCTGGGTGCACATGCAGACACATCCCTGTCTGGATGAAAGAGGAAAGGAGATACAGCCGACTCAAGAAGCGGAACAAATCGCTGACTCTGATGTTCAAAGGGAGTGATGATTAGCACTGAGTTATTGAAAATGTATTGACACCTACAGGTGTCAGACTCTAAAGATAGACAGACAAGGACACAGTCCCTGACCTCGACGGCTCACAGTGGGGGGGGACTGGGGAGTAAAAACACAGTGACAACAAGAAAGTGTGATAAATTCTAAGGTCACGTCCTTACAGAGGAAGGATTTCTCACACTCACTGGTGTGTGTGTGTGTGAGTGTGTGTGAGTGTGAGTGTGTGTGGATGTGCGGGAAAGTATGTGGGCGTGTAGACATTCATGGTTATGAGAGGGTGTGAGTAGGAATGTGTGTGTGTGTGTGTGTGTGTGTGTTTAAATGAGTGTGTGCTTGCCTGTGTGTCTGTGGCTAAACGGTAGTGTCAGCAAAGTCATCCTAAAGGAGCTGGTTGTATTAGTTATCTGTTGCTAGGCAACAAATGAGTAGACATAGTGGCTTCAAACAGCAACCATTTGTCATCTGACAGTTTCTGTGGGTCAGAAATCAGGGCTTAGTGGGGTGTACCCACCTCACCTGGGACAAGGCTACCATTAAGGCTGGGGATCTCATCTGAAGGCTCGACCGGGGAAAAGTCTGCTTCCATGCTCACTCACATGGTTATGAGCAGGACTCCGTCCTCGTGGGCTATGGTTCTGAGCCTTCGATTCGAGTGTGGGCCGGGCCTTGTGACCTGCTTCTAACAGATGGAATATGCTAGAAGGGATGAGACATCACTTCTGTGATGAGACTATAAAGATGGATTTTGTTTATGACCTAATCATGTAAATGGCACTCTCTTCTGGCACTTTCTCTCTGGCTCTTCTCATGGGGTTGCTCTGATGAAGCAAGCAGGAGTGACCCATGTGGCAAGGAACTGAGGACACCTCCTGCCAGCTGTCAACAGGAAGTGAGGCCCTCCGTCCAACAGCCTCTGCCGAACTGAATGCTGCCAACACCACAAGGGTGAGTTTTGGCGTGGATTCCTCCCCAGTCGAACCTTCAGGTGAGACCACAGCCCAGGCCGCCACCTGCCCTGTGATGGATTCTGAGCAGAGGGGCCAGGGAAGCCACACCTGGATCCCTGCCCCACTCAAAGTGTGAGAGAACAAATGTGTCGTTTCAAGTGTCTAACTTTTGGGATAATTAAAATTTTTTTAATGTTTATTTATTTTCAAGAGAGAGAGGTAGAACACAGGAAGGGGAGGGGCAGAGAGAAAGAGGGAGACACAGAATCTGAAGCAGCTGCAGGCTCTGAGCTGTCAGCACAGAGCCCTGCACGGGGCTCGAACCCATGAACTGTGAGATCATGACCTGAGCCAAAGTCAGATGCTTAACTGACTGAGCCACCCAGGTGCCCCCCACCCCCAAATTTTAATGGGGTAATTTCTGAATGCAGCAATAGATAACTAATACAGAAACAGAGCAGCTCATGAAGAGACTTGGTGAAGGCCACACAGCCGAGATCCCAAACCTGGTGTTCTAACCCTCAGCTCAACTCTCTTTATCACCACCTCGGTGCCTCAAGAGTCTAGACCGCAGCTGCCTCAAATGCTTGCTGCAAGAGTGTGGTGGCTCCTCTCAAGAAGGAAATGGCAAGTCGCCGGAAGTTTCTGGAACAGCCCACATCCTCCTGAGTCGAACGTCTAGATTCCAGCCTGGGATGGCTTGTCTCGGGGCGCAGGACATCTGCGTCACGCCGGCAAGACCTCGGAATCTTCTCGGGAGCTGAGCTGAGGTGGAAAAGTCAATCCCCTGTTGCTCTCCTTCCCATCCCGGCTTTCTGAAGGGGTGTGAGGTCCGAAGGGATGGCAAGGAGAAGTAAAAGGCCGACTCGAGGCGCTGGCACTGTGGTCTGTGATAGTACCAGGCAGAAGGGTAACGTTATCTGAGCTTGGGCAGTCACAGCCGTGGCCTTGATCGTAACACACAGCCCACCCTCCTACACGACCACCTGTGGCCCCAAATGAGCCTCTTGGGAGGCTGACGCCTTTCATTTCCTTGCGGCGACAGTGGAAGAAAATAGCTCTCTGGCCTCAGCCCCAAACGGATAATTAAAGGAACACTATCTCGCCAGCCAGGGCAGAAGCGTCTACCGATGGCCTTCCAGAAAAAAAAGGGGAAAAATAATAAAAAACCGCCTTGCTCCCTTTGGTCTCTTCTCTTCGTGTGGAAACAGCTGACAGGTTCGCGAACAGCCTCGGCTCTGGTTATTTTACTCTGTATTTCTGCCGCAGGGGACTGCCAGGGACCCACGCTGCGGGCTGAGAGTTTGAGTTGAGTTTCCCATTTCTGCCTGGACCCAGCGGTCCCACCCGTCCTCTCCATCCCTTTTGCTCCTTGGGGCCGTTTTGTTCGGAGACCTCTCGAGGTCAGCTGCAGAGGGAGGGCGCAGACCAGGCATCGGAATCAGGACGGGGTGCCGGCCTCTTCCCGCTGCGTGAGCCCCGGCGAGCTACTTGGCTTTTCTGACTCGCTTTTCTGACCCGTCGAACGGCAGTACCCGTCGCCCTAGGCGGAAAGGGGTGATGCAGGGAAGGTACTTGGTGTAGTTTCTGGGGTACAGCAAGTAGTCTAACATTTTCAGCAAAATATCGACGCTAGTGGGGGTTGGGCAGGGGGGGCAGTTGGGGCTGATGGAAGAGGGGAGGCCCCGTGGTCCCCTGACATCCCACCCGTGGGTCTCACTCTGCCTACCTGGAGGGCGGGATGTCCTCCCAGGAACACCGGCGCTTGGACCGCCCTAAAAATCGGAGCACTGCTCCCCCGCTTGTCCTCCACGAGGGGCGATATTAATCGATGGTTGTTAAAATGTGCGACGTGGCCCTGAATCCAGGTTTGTGGATTCCATGTGTGCGGATTAAGGAAACTACGGACTGGTTTGTATTTGTCTTGGGTTGCTTGACATGAAAGATCTGATCTTGTGTGTGTGTGTGTGTGTGTGTGTGTGTGTGTGTGTGTGTGTGTGCGTGCGTGTGTGTGTGTGTGTGTGTGTGTGTGTTTTGTGCTGAAAGATGTAATTCTGACTACAGGCTAAAAGGGACGGTATGATGGAAAGAGTCCAAGCATCCAGTCCGAGGCCGTCACACACTCTGCCCTCCTCTCTCAGCTTCTCTAAATGGGAAGTGTCCGTGGCGCCTTGCTGACCCTGAGAGTTGGGTTGGCTCCGCCGCCCATGGGCTGTACGCCTTCGGGCAAGTGCGTTCACCTCCCCTGCCTTTGTGTCCTCATCTGTTAAAATGGGATCCGTAATTGTCCCCACGCCACAGGATTATTGTGAGAATGTGCCTGAACTTTCGCACCGTGTCGGGTGCACACTGGGAGCTCAGCAGATAGCAGGGAAGCCGGCTCGGCAGTGAGAAGAGAATGGCGTCTCTGAGTGGGGCTCTCTAAAGGCAGAGCCTGCGGGGGGTGGCAGCACCCGTGGCTCACCGAGGGCATGCTCTCTTGATAAAGGGGGCGAGGGAAGCAGGACAGGACAGGGGAAGAGCTGAATAAGGCTACCGTCTCTGCTTCCACCTGATTCCCTGGTGGGCCGGTGGGTGGGGCTCTGGAGTGTGAATTGCATCTGTGAATTGCATAGAGGCGGTCCCCTCTTGAGGCCAGGGAGAAGACTAGCCTCGGTAACCCTGTCACCAGTTGTTGCCCCCGGGCTGCCTCCTGGGATGGGCGGCAATTGCTGGAGAAGGGGACAGGAGGAGCCACCAGAAGCCAGTCCCTACACATCCACGGTAGGTAGGGATGGGCCCGTGCCTGGTGACGGGGACCTGGGAGGACGTCAGTGGGGACCCTCTCCACCTCTTCTTCATCCCTGAGCTTGAGGCGTGGTGGTCCTTGCTGTTCCCAGGCAAGCCCTTGTTAAGATCGCGGCCTGGACGTAGCGGCCGGCAGGTTGATCGATTTCAGCCCTCCACGTGGTATCCTCGACTTGGAATGGATTTTTCGTCGTTGCCCAGCCCCGGCAGGGTCAGGGCAGCAGAAATGAGGTGTCTCCGCCCTTTGCACGGTCCTTGTCCGCCCTTCGCTGGAAATGAAAGCAGCCAGAAATATTGCCCGTGCAGAGGCCAGAGAGATGAGATCCTACGGGCTGCTCGATGTGAGAGAAATTGCTGTAAAAAGCACATTACCACAAAGACAGAGAACAGGATGTCACCAAGCGGTCCCTCGGGGTGCATGGGGCCGTGGCAACTCATCAGAAGGCTTCCCAGGGCGTGTGAATAGAATTCTTCTCTGTGCTAGAGGCCGAGCAATTCCCGTCCACAAGATTTGCTGCGATTCAGTTCTGTCCTTGCAGATAAAGCAGATGGGTGTTAGAACTTGACAGATGAAGTCCCTTTAGCTAGGGACGTAACCTCGGAGGGCGAGAAGAAAGTGCCTCAGGGCCGTAGGGGGTGGGGGAGAACGCCTGGAATCAAGGAGATGCAGAGCTGAGAGAAGTTGGGTCTCAGAAGCTAAAGACCCCAAAAGGGCACAGAACCAGCAATCCTCATCAGAGATTAACCTGGGAGCCGCCTGGCATCGTAACTGTGGTGTGGAAACGGGAAGGCAGCATGGACCCAATGTTCGGGATGCGAGTTGTGCATAAACCGGTTTTTCTCTCTACCTTCCCATTCAGTCATCCGCCCTCCATCCATCCACCCACCCACCCACTCACCCATCCACTCATCCATCACCCATCCATCCACTCACCCACCCAGCCATCCACCCACCCAGCCATTCATCCATCATCCAACCATCCATCCATCTACCCATCCGTTCTCCCATCCCTTCCTTACCATTAATAAAAAAAATTTTTGGAGCAGCTAACACATTCACATGGAAAAAATTAAAATAGAACACAAGGATAAAACATAAGCCCAAGACTTTAGCAACTTGGTTTTCCTTCCTAGGGAAAAAAACCCAATTACTAGTTTCTCTTAGTTCTTTCCATAAATATTACGTGCGCACACAACACATCCGTAAATACAATGTCAGCAAACTATATTCTCTATTCCGCGCCTTGGTCTTTTAGCATGTCTTCAAGACACAGATGGCGACTGTGCCAGCTTTCGAAAGCTTTGCGGGTGCCATCTAGGTTTCAAGAACCAGGGGAGGTGCAGATAATGACAGACACGGGCTTTGAGTCATCCTGCCCAGTGGCTTCACAGAAATCCAGCATCAGTGAGATCTGGTTTCCTATTTGCCGTCCGAGTAGGGACTGCTGGGGTTTTATTCATCTGCAGAGTTTAGTTAAAAGTGGTTTTCTTTCCTGCGTCTCCAATCCCCCAGATAAACTAACAGGGCGTTTCCCCTGATGTTGCTGAGTAACCCGTTTTCCACCACAGAGCAGTTAATAATTCACCTGTTATTCTAACAGTGCTCACACCGATGGATGAAAGAGGGCTCCCTTTATCTGTTGGAGACCAGAAGACTCTGGCCCTGGTGACATTGCCTAAGGAGAAGACTCAGGCCCATAAGACAGTGCCCTAGACCGGGGCCCTCATCGGTGGATGGGGGTGCCTTGAAGCAAATGCCAGGTTGTAATACGACAAGAACATAATTGCTGGTCTGACTCTGAGGGAGAGCCGGTTAGCCAATGACGGGTAAGACTTCTCACGGAAGGGGCAACCTAAGCCAGCCACGGTCGTAGTAAGAGTCACCAGGACACCTGGCTATAGGGTCACTGGGCCTTTGTGCTGATTTGCGATTCATCCTAATATCTCCTGAAGAAGATGGGCCATAGAAAAACAGGAGTGCTCCACAGCTTCCTCCCCTATTAAGCCAACATATGCTGCTATACTTTACTAATAATAAAATCATATTGAGAATCATGGAAATAAAATCTTTAAGAAATCAATAGAGTTTAGAATGTATCATTGATCTATGATACCAGACTCTCGGGAATGTGATTATTGCTGTGAGTCTTGGGACATAATTACTAGGAAATAGAAGTTAGAGTATGTTACAGAAAACTAAGGATGTTTTTCACATAATCTTTCAACTGTAACCGAAAGCCTTGGTGCTTGCTCTTTCAACCTATACCACTTACTAGAGTGTGCCCGTTCATTGTACCTTGCTTGCATGTAAATTGTTCTTGATCTTTTGACTGAAATTATTTTTGAACATTTCTATGGAATGTACCCATTTGTCATACTTTGCTTACGTGTGGACTGTGTAACCGAAACTGTTTCTGAACATTTCTATTGTAAATCATGGGGACAATCATGAGGGCTGAAATCATTTTTTAATCATTACAAAATATATGCCTGTACTGCTTCTAAAACTACACAAAAACCCAGAGAGAAAAATAAACTTTGAGCAGTCTCCAAAAGAGGCTGTCTCCACATATTTGTGTGTCTTTGTCTTGTCTTGTCTTTATGTTTCAGCCCTTACTTAGAGAGCCCCGGACCAGTCCTGATATGAGGCTGACTCCGAGAGACTGACTTCGCGCTTCTCTCGCGCCTACACCAACCATCACACAGGTGAAACCCTGGACCAGCCGGAAGCCCTGAAGTAGGAGCTGGCCTCCTCTCAGGGTGACCCCGGCATTTATCCACAAACATAATTGGGTTTTCAGGCCCAATTCATCATTTTCCCCAGCTTTAATTTTGAAACATTTTAAATCTGGAGGAAAGGGAAAAGAAGTATAATAACCCTCTTTATACCTTCCGCTTAGATTCGCCGATGGTTGCCATTTGACATTTTTGCCACATTTTTTATTTTTCCCCAAACTGTTTGAAACAAGACCACAGACTTAGGATCCTTCACCTCCTGGTACACAGCCTGCCTCCCCTGAGAACAAGGACATTCCCTATATAACACAATACCAGTACCGTGTTCACAAACACAATGATTGATATTATAATTTTCTTTAATGTAGTTTATATTAAAATTTTCTCCATGATCTCATTATTGTCCTTTGAAACTATTTTGTTTTCTTTTTTTTTTTTTTGATCGGATATCCAGTCAAGGATCGCAGATTGCATTTAGTTGGCCTGTCTCTCAGGGTTCTTTAATCTAGAATGTTCCCCACACCCTCCTCCCCTAGCCTTTGTTCTTTCTGTCTCTCGTGACACTGGCAGTTTTGAGGAACCAGCCAGTTGTCTTTTAGAATGTCCAGTGACTTGGATTTGTCTGATGATTTCTTTGTGATTAGATTGAAGAGAAACCTTTTTGGCAAGTGTGATACACGGGGAGTGGTTTTTACTTCCCACTGTGTCACGTCGGGGGGCGCAGAATGTCAGTCGTGATCGTTACCGGTAAGGCTGCATCCGGGCACCGAGGCTGTGTCTGCTAGGTCTGTCCCTGTTAAGGTACTTCTTCCCTTTTCTTTTTTTTTTTTTAAGTTTATTTATTCATATTTAGGGAGAGAAAGAGAGTGAGAGCAAGGGAGAGAGAGAGCAAGAGAGAGAGGGAAGGGGAAGAGAGATTGAGGGAGAGAGAGAATCCCAAGCAGGTTCCTCACTGTCAGGGCAGGGCCCGACACGTGGCTTGATCCTACGAACTGTGAGATCATGACCTGAGTCAAAACCAAGAGCTGGAGGCTTACCTGACGGAGCCGCCCAGGCGCCCCTCTTTCCTTTTCTAATTGACAGTTGAGACTACATGACTATTCAGTTCCAAAGGCCTTTCCTCAATGGTCTTAGCATCTACTGATGATCCTTGTCTGAATCAGTGTCTACATTGGTAGTTACAATCTTCTAACTTTGTCATCCATTTTACATTTATTAGCTGATATTCTTGTGTAAAGAAACGAAGGAATTGGAGGGTCAAATGAGGGACTGGGATTGGTGGGTCATAGGCGTATGCTATTTTGTTAGACGTTGCCCAAGTTCCTTCCGTAGGGATTGTGGATCATATACACCTCCTAGCAACATATGAAGCCCTTATGTCCCCACGGACTTGCCAGCAGAATTTGGTGTTAAGCTTTTGAACTTGCAAATTCGATAGGGGAATGTAGTTTTAATTTGCATTTCACTTATTATGAATAAAACTGAACATTTTTTAAACGTAGTCATTATTCCTCATTTTAATTCATGGTTTTCATAGTCTCATGACTTTAGGGTCAGTTCTGAGATTCTGCCCTCTTGCATGTCTTTATTCAACTAATTATGAAGACTTGGTGTTTCCTTCTTCCTAATATTTCCTGAATCTGATATTCCTTTCCACAGACCCATGCTAACATCTTAGTCATTGTGCCCACATGGCTGGGGGCTCCGCTCTCTGGGCTCCAGGTGTTTCTGCTGCCTTAATGATCTCCTTAGACCTCTTAACACTGTCTCGAAAATTTTGGAGGTTCTGTTGATTATTTTTTAGAAATCGTGTTTTTCTCTCTTCTTCAGATTAAATAATATCTTCTGACCTATCTTCAAGGTAAGCAACTCTTCCCTCTGGTATTTCCATTTTGCTGTTAAACTCATGTACTGAATTTTTTATTTCCTATATTGTATTTTTTAGTTCTAGAATTTCTTTTTTTTTTTTGCATTTTTTTCTTTTCCTACTGAAATTTCCTATCTTTTTTATTGTCATCAGCATATTTTCCTTTACATCTTCGAACAGTTATAATAGTTCTTGAGAATGAGTTACATTTTCCTATTTCTTTGTATAATAAGTGTTTCAGTTTATATTTTGTACATTGTGAATGTTATAACATGGAGACCTTAGGTTCTTCTAGTTTTTCAAAGAATGTTGATTTTTAAAATTTATTTCTAAAAATTACATCCAAGTTGGTTAACATACAGTGCAATAATGATTTCAGGAGTAGAATCCAGCAACTCATCCTCTACATATAACACTCAGTGCTCATCCCAACAAGTGTCTTCCTTAATGCCCCTTGCCCATCTAGCCCATCCCCAAACCCAAACCCCTCCATTAACCCTCAATTTGTTCTCTGTATTTAAGAGTCTCTTATGGTTTGTCCCCCCCTTTCTGTTTTTATATTATTTTTGATTCCTTTCCCTTATGTTTATATGTTTTGCATCTTAAATTCCACATATGAATGAAGTCATACGATATTTGTCTTTCTCTGCCTGACTTATTTTGCTTAGCATAATACTCTCTAATTCCACCCATGTTGTTGCAAATGGCAAGATTTCATTCTTTTTGATTGTAATACCCCATTGTGTGTGTGTGTGTGTGTGTGTGTGTGTGTGTGTGTGTACCACATCTTCTTTACCATTCTTCAGTCAATGTACATTTGGGCTCTTTCCATACTTCGGCTGTTGTCGATAGCACTGCTATAAACATTGAGGTGCATGTGTCCCTTCAAGTCAACACTCCTTATCCCTTGGATAAATACCTAGTAGTGCCATTCCTGGGTCATAGGGTAGTTCTAATTTTAATTTTTTGAAGAACTTCCATACTGTTCTCCAAGTGTCTGTCCCAGTTTGCATTCCCACCAGCAGCGCAAAAGGGTTCCTCTTTCTCTGTATCATCACCAACATCTGTTGTTGCCTGAGTTGTTAATTTTGGCCCTTTTGACTGGTGTGAGGTGGTATCTCGTCGTGGTTTTGATTTGTATTTCCCTGATGATGAGTGATGTTGAGCATTTTTTCATGTGTCTGTTAGCCATCTGGATGTCTTTGGAAAAGTGCCTATTCATGTCTTTTTCCCATTTCTTCACTGGATTATTTGTTTTTTGGGTGTTGAGTTTGTTGCGTTCTTTATAGATTTTGGAGACTAAACCTTTGCAAATATCTTCTCCCATTCTGTTGGTTGCCTTTTAGTTTTGCTGATTGTTTCCTTCGCTGTGCGGAAGCTTTTATCTTGATGAGGTCCCAATAATTCATTTTTGCTTTTGTTTCCCTTGCCTCTGGAGAAGTGTTGAGTAAGAAGTTGCTGCAGCTGAAGTCAAAGAGGTTTTTCCTGCTTTCTCCTCTAGGGTTTTGATGACTTCCTGTCTTACTTGTAGGCCCTCATCCATTTTGAGTTTATTTATGTGTCTGGTGTGAGAAAGTGGTCTGGATTCAATCTTTTGCGTGTTGCTGTCCAGTTTTCCCAACATCATTTGCTGAAAGGACTGTCTTGATTCCATTGGATATTCTTCCCCGCTTTGCAAAGGTGAGTTGGTCATACGTTTGGGGTCCACTTCTGGGTTCTCTCTTCCGTTACATTGATCTAAGTGCCTGTTTTTGTGCCAGTACCATAATGTCTTGAGGATTAGAGTTTTGTAACACAGCTTGAAGTCCAGTTGTGATGCCTCCTGCTTCGGTTTTCTTTTTCAGGATTGCACTGGCTATTCAGGGTCTTTCCTGGTTCCGTGCAAATTTTAGGATTGTTTGTTCTAGCTCTCTGAAGAATGCTGGTGTTATTTTGATAGGGATTGCATTGAATATGTATATTGCTTTGGGTAGTATTGACATTTTAACAATATTTGTTCTTCCAGTCCATGAGCATGGAGTATTTTTCCATTTTTTTGTGTCTTCTTCGATTTCTTTCATAAGCTTTCTACAGTTCTCAGTGTGTGGCTTTTTCACCTCTTTGGTTAGGTTTATTCCTCGGTATTTTATGGATTTTGGTGTACTTGTAAATGGGGTTGATTCCTTGATTTCTCTTTCTGCTGCTTCATATTGGTGTATAGAAATGCAACCAATTTCCATGCATTGATTTTATATTCTGAGACTTTGCTGAATTCATGGGTCCATTCTAGCAGCTTTTTGGTGGAATCTTTTGGATTTTTTTTTTTTTTGAGCAGGCAATTAACTTGGTTGAACTAAAACTGCAAAGTTCTCCTCAGTTCAGGTTTGTCTATTTTGTTTTTGCTGTTTTTTGTTTTGTTTTGTTTTGTTTTTTTACCTGTATCTAGACTGCTTGGAATCTTCCCCATGTAATTCAGAGGTCAGATGGAGATTTAGGCAAAGGTTAAATATAGAATTCGGGGGCTCTCCCTCTGTATCTCTTCCTTTCCGAATTTCCTTCTACCCCTCCCTTTCCAGTGGCCATGGTGGTTCCGAACTCTGTCTTCTGGTTGTTAAGGCCAGAAAGATTGCGGGTTTTCAACCAGAGTTTTAGACGCCCGTGCAGCACTGACCATGACCTGACATCAGGCTGAAAAGCATCAGGTGCCGGGAACCGACCTCCTGCCATTCCTTTCTTCCAAATGTCACCTCCTCCCTAGAACCCACCTGCTTCGGCCGAGTTTCCAGAGCCGCATGAAGGCGGCTGTGTCCTCTGCTCCTTAAGTTTGTAGTTGCTGTTGGTGGGGGGACCGGTCCCACAGGAGCTGACTCAATAGTAAGCAGAACTCCAGTGATGAATCCTTTAAAACCATTTTCAGCTTTTCCTTCTTTGTCAAGAGCTGGCTCTTCTTTTACTTGTCATATGTCACCGGTCAGGAAGCCCACGGTCGGCACTTGAAAACATTTGTAGTTTCGGCCGTGTGCCTCTATCCACGGGCCTTTACCGTGGGGATGGACCCGACCACAGAGCCTTTGTTTAATCATGGAAAATGAAAACATCATTGTGCTCTTTGAGAAGAAGGATAATATTTAAAAGACTAACAAACATGCCTAATTATTTTTAATGATTAGTATTTGCATCCTTGCTCAGCGGAGGATGGAAGTAGGAGCATGTTCTAATGAAATACGAACCCCGAAGACAATTAATTATCATCCTATCATCTTGCCTTCTTTACTACCTGTGGTTGCTAACATCAATTCTGGTTTTTCTTATTTTGCTTGAAGAACCACCCTTTTACCTACGCGTACCCTAGCTCTGGGCTTGCTCACAGGTTTCCTAGCAACGGGGCTAATCATTGCAGTCAATTTTTTTTTTTTTTTTGTATTCCAGTATACGATGCTATTTTTAAGTACCAAAATACGGGTGTTTTTTTTTTTTTTTAAATGCAATACTGTTATCGTGGTATTTTAAGAAGTCAGAAAGCGGAATCATTTACATCTTGAGATATTCCAAGAGAATTTTGTGCTGCATTAACAATTCTAATGGAACAAAAGATCGTTGAGAAAGCATCTTTCTCATCTCCTGTATCCTCAAGAGAAAGAAAGGAGTTCTATGGGACAAGGCAAAGCTGGTGTTGCAAAGACAAGGCTGATAACAATTCTCCATTTAAGTGGGATGTTGCCACGACAGCTCGACACCGAGGCAGGGGACTGCCCCAGCCGGCGCACACGATTCCGTGACTGTGCGGACGAAACGAACGAGCGTGAAGCTGAATCGGTAACGGTTCCCTTAAAACAAAACCACCAAGCTCCTATCAATAAAAATTACGCTCTCCGTGAAGAAATGACTTATTCCGAGAAGATCTCAAAGTTATTGGGGCGTGAGACCGTCAGAGGAGAATATTTGGATTTGCTAACTCTCTTCTCTCCATTCGGGGGCACGGGCATGTTTTAACACCTGGGAAAATGTTTGCAATAAAATGCTCGGGACTCACCTAGGACATCACGGAGGCACACTTTTATTTTTACCTTATTTATTTTTTAAATGTTATTTAATTTTATTATTTTTTTAATTTTTAAAAAATGTTTATTCGTTTTTGAGAGAGAGATAGGAAGAACCAGGGAGGGGCAGAGGGAGAGGGAGACACAGAATCTGAAGCAGGCTCCAGGCTCTGAGCCATCAGCACAGAGCCTGACGCGGGACTTGAACTCGGAATGGTGAGATCATGACCTGAGCTGAAGTCGGGTGCTTAACCGTCTGAGCCGCCCAGGCGCCCCATATTTTTTTTTAAACCTTTATTTATTTATTTGAGACAGAGAGAGAAAGAGAGAGAGCAAGAAAGAGGGGCAGAGGGAAAGAGACAGAGAGAATCCTAAGCGGGCTCCACACTCAGCTTCGAGCTTGATGTGGGCCTTGATCCCACGACCCTGGGATCGTGACCTGAGCCAAAATCAAAAGTCGGATGCTTAACCGACTAAGCCACCCAGGCGTCCCTTATTTGTTTCTTTAAATGCAGTCATTAAAAGTAAACGTGTGAGGGGTGCCTGGGGCGCTCAGTTGGTTGAGCATCCGACTTCGGCTCAGGTCATGATCTCACAGTTCGTGGGTTCGAGCCCCGCGTCGGGCTCTGTGCTGACAGCTCAGAGCCTGGAGCCTGCTTCCGATTCTGTGTCTCCCTCTCTGTGCCCCTCCCCTGCTAACGCTCTGCTCTCTCTCTCTCCAAAGTGAATAAACATTAAAAAAAAATTTTAAAGTAAAAGTGTGTGGGGCGCCTGGGGGGCTCAGTCGGTTGAGCCTCAGACTCTTGGTTTCCTCCTGACCTCACGGTTCGTGGCTTCGAGCCCTGCTTCTGGTTCTGAGCTGACAGTACGGAGCCTGCTTGGGATTCTCTCTCTCCCTCTCCCTCTGCCCCTCCCCTGCTGTGCTCTCTCTCTTCCTCTCTCCCAAAGTAAATAAACTTTTAAAAAAGTATAAAATAATGTTTTTTAAAAAAGCTTCTCAATTATTTAAACCTTTTAAAATTTTTATTCACTATTGAATTCGGCGTTTATCGTGCTGTATTAAATGTTACCTGCTAGTAATTTGTGTTACATATTCAATATGTACCACTTACATTTTATACGCTCGCTGTAGGGCTTAACATTTTGCAGTGTTTATAAATTTATGCCTTCGAAAAATATTGGATGATTTATCGCAGCGATTTAAAATAGGTTTTATTAATTCCATACGCTTTTTAGACAAAGCAGCGGTATGAAATACAAAGTGCCGATGTCGCCGTTTTTCTCTGGAGCCTGGACTCGTTCGTCCAGGCTCTAGCAGCCTTCCACCTGCCGTCGGCGTGAACTTCCCAGCTGCAGAGTCTTGTCTGCGTTCTGTTAACCCCGCGAGGGCTTGCAGAAGGCCAAGTGCTCTGCTCAAGGTCACAGAGGCGCCGTGGCCGATGAGAAGGAGAATGAATTGAGGCGATAGAAGGCAAACCCGGGTTGATATTCCCGTTAAAGAATTCGCTTCCCTGAGCCTCCATTTCCGCGTCTGTGAAGGAGGAAGGATTTCGTCTCCCTCCCGGGTTTATTTGGGCCGTTAGGTGAGGATGCTTGCCTGGGGGGCTGCCCCCTCCTTGTTGGTTCCTTCTCTCCCTCCCTCCCTGAAAGAGGCTTCGTCTCTTCTAGAAGGTACCTCCTGTCCACAGAAAAGGAGTCGGAGGGGCTGTGGCTAGAGTGGGGTGTCCTATGTCTGACGACACCTGCCTCCCTCAGGGGCCAGCATGT
Source organism: Paguma larvata (assembly GCA_030068075.1). Lineage (NCBI taxonomy): Eukaryota > Metazoa > Chordata > Mammalia > Carnivora > Viverridae > Paguma > Paguma larvata. The sequence goes on from CM057844.1 coordinate 38,836,743, forward strand.
GTCCTGGGCTGGCCGGCCCGGAGCTCCCCGCAGCGGGGCCCCGGGGGGTGAAACTCGCAGAGGGAGGGCGAGGGAGGCATCCGAGCCGGAGAGCGAGCTGCCCAGGTTCACGGTGAATCCATCGCCTCTCTCCTTCGAATGCGCGTCCACAGCAGGAATAAATGGGAGCACTCAGTGTGATGCGGGGGCCTCCCTTGGTTTTGGGGCCGCCTTGAGGCTCCCCGGAAGGAGCCAGTGGGGCCGGGAGTAGCTGTTTGTGCCGGAGACCGTGGGGGAAGGGCGGTCGGGGTGGAGAAGCCGCGTTTCCGCCGTTCCTTTGAAGCCGAGTTAGGCCTTGCCACCGGCCTCAGGGAACCTCCCGCGGACCGTTTCCCGGCGACGCCGTGGTGCGTCGTGCCCACTCGTCCCCGGTTAAGTCATTCAGAGGTCAGCGAGCTGGGCAGCCAGGGAGGGGGGGGAGGGTGCTGGGGTCACCGTGCGCGGCGATTCCAAGTGTATCGGATTGTCAACTCTGGTCTGTTTATCTGACTCCCCGGCATAAATCTAATGGGTTTGAAAACTTGGGCTCGCAAATCCCATCCCGTGCAGACGTGGCCCGGGCTGTGACGAGCCCTCTCTAACAACGTGCCATGCGTCGCTTTACCAAGTCAGTTTCGAACGTGCTGGTGACATTGTTTATTTAAGTCAAGCTTTGTGCCTGGGCTGGTCAAACAGGCCCGAGATGGTTATTACAGAGCTTCGCCCCCCACTGGCCGCGACTGGCTGCTCCACTTCGTGGTGAGTAAGAGCTCGGCCTCCTCCCCTCTCTCCCTGACCATGATTTAACCCCGAGCCAATTAAAACCTGGACGGGGGGGGGGGGGGGGGGGGGGGGAGGGGGGGAGAAGAGATGGAGCCACAGAGACCGTGGGACTCTCTACGCCTGAGGGCTCCCCGGCAGGGCAGGGCGGGGCGGGGCGGGGCTGGGCAGGGCGGGGCGGGGCGGGTTGGGCAGGGCGGGGAGGGGCGGGGCGGGGCAGGGCGGGGCGGGGCGGGGCGGGGCAGGGCAGGGCGGGGCAGGCCCGGGCGGAAGGAAACAGTGGCTATAAAGCGTGGAGCCCGCCCTGGGGTCTCCGCTGTGGGCTCTTCGCCTTCCCTCTCTGTCTCTCCCACGCCTTGAGACGACCCCCTTCTGGTTCCCACTGCTTTGCTGTAACGCCCCGCTGTCTTTGGATTAGTGACATCGGCCACCTCCTTCTTCCGGTGACGATCCTCTTTCGGAGTAAGGCACGCTCCCTCCTCTGGACCTCCGCTCTGCTCTGCCTCCCCCTGACTCTGGGTCTCGGCTGCCCCCCGTGGCTCCGGGTACGTCGGGCTGTCGCTGCCACGGCAGGCCGTGTGGCACAGCAGTCCGGCGCACGAGACTTGCAGTGAGCTGCCTGGGTGCGAGTCCCGGCTCCTCCAGCGGGGTGCCTTTGGGCACCTCGCCTGTCTCCTTCGAGCCTCAGTTTCCCTCTCCTTGGGATGAAGATAACAGCCGTTCCTGCCTCCTAGTCCGGCCACGAGGATTCAGAGAGGTCGCGCGTGTAAAGGGTTAGCCCGGCGCCAGCGCGCGGTCGCGGTCAGCAGCGGTGGTCACCGTTGTAGTATTTCATGAGCCCATGCGCTCCCGGTGTTGGCTTTTCGAATGAGTGTGGTCGGCAGCTGGGGATTAGGCGTGGACGTAGAGATTCACTGAACACCTACTGAGTGCCCGGTGGGTGCCAGGCACCATTCTGGCGCAAGGCATACGGCAGACAAAAATCCCCTTTCTCAAGGACCTGGTATTCTAGTCTGTGCGGTGATGGATAAATGGCTATGGAGAGGAAGAAAGTGACCCATGGATGCAGACAGATAAATGGAGACTTGGACCTACGGCTTTCAGGGGCAAATAAGAGAAAACCCAATTAACAATAGCTGAAATCATAACTCAGCCATTATTTCCTTAACAAGGATAGATGGTCCTACAGTTTGCAGCGATGCCACCGAGCATCCGGTATGCCTCTCTACTTGGGCTCCGCCCGCCTTGGTGGGGTGGATTTTCATCGTTAGGCTTGTTGCCTCACGGTCACAGAATAGCTGCTGCCGCTCCAGGCATCACATCTGCCTATGGCCGTGACCCAAGGGGGAAAGGTAAGAAAGGCAACAAAAGTCTTTCTCATCCTGTGACTCTCCCTTTTGTCAGGGGAGCAGTCTCTCCTGCAAAGGTCTCCTCCAGAGACCTCCCTTCAGAGCTCATCGGCCAGAAGCAGATCGTGCGCCCGCCTGGTCCTCTCGCGGGCAAAGTGGGAAAGGATGAGTGTGATGGGTCCACACCGATACGGCGTCTCCCTTGGTGCCGGGCGCATTGCTACCTGAACGAGTTAGAGGTGCCAGCTCGAGGGGCCACTTGGGATACGTAGGGTTCAGTGGCATCTTCGTAGTGAGTTGAGGAGGTGGCTTCTCCCTTTTTGCTGTGTGGGACACAGAGGTGGCATCGCCACTGTGGAGCGGCAGCGGATGGGGAGCAGCGGCGGAGCTGGAAAGGAGAACGGGCAAGTGAAAGCAGCACCGAGGCCCCTCTCTTTCTGGCCGGTGAGCCTCCAGGTAAGTGCCAAAAAAATAGGCGCAAAGACTCCGGGCTCCGGGGCCTGCGTGACTCCCCCTCCATCGCAGGACACAGCCCGAGTCAGGTGCGCCACACCCAGAGCCCGAACCCGCCTGGCTCCCGAAGCCCCAGCCCGACCCTCCCCAGCCGTCCTGTCTCAGGGAGCACCCCCGGGCGCCGGGCAGCTCCCAACAGGGAGCCTGGGCGGCCGGCCCTGTTCCCGCCTCCCCCCCCCCACCCCCGGCGCCCCCATCAGTGCCTCGTTAAGGCCAGAGGTCTTCCTTCTTCCATCCCGAGAGGGTCCATCCGCTGGGCGCCGCCTCCAAGGCCACTGCCATCTCTGCGCGGCCCGGATGCCCAGGGGGCTGGTCGGCTGTGCGCCCGCGGCTCCTGCCAGCCCCGCGTGAGTCCAGGCTGCGGCCTGAGTGACGGTAACACACACGCAGGTCACGCCTGTCGAGCCACTCTCTCTGCCTTCGAAGGTCCTCCTGGCTTCCCGCGCCCTTAGGACAGCGTCCTGCGCTCGGCCCCGGGGGCCCTCTCCCGCCCGCACCTCTGCCACCCCGTCCTGTCCTTCGTCCTCCCCCCTCCCCGTTTGAGCCTCCCGGGTCTCTCCTGTCTCATCGGGCGCCTTGACCACGATTGTGCTTCTGTCTTTCCCTCCTTCCGCTTCTTTTCTCTGCACGTTTTAGTTTGGATGGCCCGGCCTTGGGGTGGGGGGGCGCTGCTCCCCGGACTAGGCCGACACCCCCTCCCGCGCGTCTCCGTCCCCGCCGCGCACCCTGACGCCGTGTTGGCACGCCTGTCTTTTCTGCTGGACTCCGGCGACTAGACGGCGGCTTCGCGGCCCGGGGGTCGGTCTCGTTCTGTCCTCTGACCTCAGGGTCTAGGTCGGTGGCCGGCGCGTGGCAGGGGCCGAGCAAACACGGAGACCAAAGCGCGAACGGAGATTCGCCGAGCGGAATGGAAATGCGGCGGGGAGAAGCCGGCCCCGGGGGGCGGCGGGCAGGTCACACGAGCAGGTGAGGTCGGTCATGTGCTGAGGGACGAGCCGGGGCTGTCCAGGCGGAGACGGAGGCTGGGGTGGCAGGAAGGGCGGGGTGCAGGTGCACACGCGCGCGGAGGCGTGGAGGAGGGGGCGTGCTTGCGGAGCGACGTGTCGGGCCCCGGGCAAAGCCCCGGGAAAGACATTAGGGCGGGAGCCGTGTCACCAAACCGAGGGGGCCGGGAGAGGTCACACGAAGGACTTGGCGAGCCGCGCTGGGCCGTGGGCTCTACCCCGAAAATCGCTGGGAGCTGCTGGGTGTTTGCGCGCAGGCGGACGGGATGGCGACGTTCGGATTGTGGAAAGGCGACTCCGGCGGGGGTGACCCGGAGGGGCAGGAGTCGGAGCAGAGGGTTTAACGCCCCCTCGGATATGTCTGGAAGCCACTGCCCGTCCTCACCTCCAGTTCCTGGCACAGGAAGCGGAATGACGGCGGCCGCCCCCCATCTCCACCGCGAGGGAGGACGGGGAGCCAAGGTCGGCGAGGATCACGAGGGACTCTCCCGCCGCCTGCACTTGTCATCCGGGTGACCGGGCGGGGGGCTCACTTGGGGATTCCTCCCCCTCCCCTTCCTCCCACCAATGTGGGGGGCTCATCCTGACTGAGGCTCTGCTCCCCTCTCTGGCTTCTAAGACAAGCCGCACCCGTCCGGGAGAGGTCTGCGTTGGACCCAGAAACGGCAATCGATGGAGCTGGTAAAAAATCCAAGGCGGCTCCTTGGAGGAATCGCTTGCCAGCGTCCGTGCCGTGAAGCCCGCGGTCGGAGCGGCCTGCTCGCTGGAAGGCTTTCCGGAGCCGAAGCTGACGGTCAGCGAAGCCAGGGACCCACCGTTGCTCGAAGATCCTACGTGCCAGGAGGTGTCTTGTTTAATCCTCATGCCACCCTCCCGGGGAAGTGTTGTTACTTGATCACTTTCATTTTCAAAAGAGGAAACTGAGGCAGAGAGGAGGAAGGACCCTGCCCGAGGTCACACCGCAGAGGCTCCGCGCAGCGGGCGGCTGCAGGCCTGGGCCTCTCGGGCCAACGGCAAGCTTCTCTGCCTTTGTCCCGGATACACTCTTGCTGCTCGGCCTCTGTCTCTGTGCAAGCAAACCGCTGGGTTTTATTGTTTTTTAGGGCTTATTTGTTTTTGAGAGTGGGGGGAGGGGCAGAGAGAGAGAGAGAGAGAGAGAGAGAGAGGGAGAGAGAGAATCTCAAGCAGGCTCCGCACTGTCAGCACAGACTCCGATCCGGGACGCGAACTCAGGAACCGTGAGCTCATGACCTGAGCCGGAGCCGGACGCTTAACCGCCCGAACGTCCCCCCCCCCCCCGCGCCCCCCCCAGCCGGTGTTTATCCCCATTTCACAGACGGAGCGTCGAGGCTCCAAGAGTTGAAGGGACGTGTTTGAGGTCCCGTGGCTGGTGAGCCGTGAAAGCGGGTTTGGATCCAGGCGGTCTGAGGCCAGCCCAGGAGCTCATCTCGCTTCCTCTTTCTCCCTCTGCTGCCCCCACTGGGGCCAGCGCTTCTCCCCTGCTCGGCCCTGCCCCAGACCTCTCTTCCTCCCCCCTCCTGCCCCCGGCCCTTCCGCTCAGACCCGTCTGTCAGTTAAGGAGCCTGTGCGCCTCTGTCCAAATGAGTCAGCAGGCCGCCCAAGCGGAAGTCTCCAGACAGCGACAAGTGTGTGACGACGCCGTTGACAGAGTCAATTACTGTAGCTCCAGGGAAGGGCTGTTTAGCATCTTGAAAGAATTAACCAACCGGCGCATAATTACTGCAAATGAACCGCCTCTTAATTATATCCGTGTTTCCATTCTACACCCCGGGGCGCTCCGGCTCCTGCGTCCCCGCCCCCGGTTGTCAGGGCCCGTCTGCCTCGGGGAGGACGGCGGTGCCGCGCGTGTGGGGACAGCGACTCCTCTTAAGCAATTATCGTAAAGGTCACGTCTCAGCTTGCGGACACTTCTGCCGGGAGTGGGGGGTAAAGAGCCAAGTGGTTTCGTTAGGCCCCCCCCAGCCCCCCAGCCCCCCCAGCTCCCCCCAGCTCCCCCCAGCCCCCCCCAGCGCCCCCCCCAGCCCCCGCCCCCCAGCCTGTCCAGGCTCCCGCGAAGCCGTCTCCTGCCGGGTCGGATCGAGTTCAGTAACAATAGCCGCCTTTGCCGGCGTCACTCCTGTGCCCCAGACACGGTCCTCGAGTCTCACCTGCGCGGTTATTCTCCGTGTTACAGATGGGGAAACTGAGGCCCGAGGGTGCTAGGGGCTTGTCCAAGGCCATCTGCGTGGTGGGAATTGCAGAAATAGAATGTGACCCGGGGTCTGCCTGGAGTCGGAGCCTGGGCTTTTTGCTGGGGGAGCTGCCCCCCCTTCCCAAAGCCACCCCCACGTGCGCCGGGGGCGCCGCTCTGCACAGCAGGGTCCCGGGGATGCCGCTCAGCCCTGGCCTACGATGTCCCCACCCTGGGCTGCGGGGAGTCTCCCCCTCAAGGCCGAGTTAGAGTTTGTCTCTAGCCCGTCGGGTGCCAGGGGCCGGCGTCGGGCCAGGTTCCTGAGAAGTCCCCATGGCTCTCGGGCGGGTCCCGGTCTCCCGGCGGACAGTCCTCCTCTTCCGACTCCCCGCGATGTCGGTTCGGCGTTGACTCTGGTGGGGCGGGCAGCCTCTCTCTCCCCGAGCCTCGGGACAACTCGTGCTCACCCCGGACATCCGTGCCCGAGGGGGGCTCCGCGGAAGGCTCGGGGGAAGCCTCGGAGGTGGGCCCTGTGGCCGAAGGTCCGGCAATGTCCCCACCGGACGGCAGGCATTCCGTTGTCTCCGCTTTCCAGAACTGGGGCCCTCCCAGGAGTCTTGGGTGTCTGATTTGGGACGGTGCATCCAGAAGGCGCCTAATAAGTGCGGGCGGGGGAACGATCACACAGAACGCCGCTGTCTGACACATCAACTGTCGACTTGGATCCTGGCTTGGAGAGAAGAAGCTACTACGTAAAGGGCGATCGTTTGTGGCTATTTTCAAGAAACCGACCGTTTGCGCGCGTCCGCCTGCGAGGCAGCGGCCGGCCGGGCACCAGCGACCCTCGGGCGTTCGTTTTCATCAGCGTTGCCTCGTGTTAATTCGTGGCGAGAGGACACGAGAAGAAAGAAACCTCGCGACGAAGTGGGGAAAGACTTCTTCTTGGCTTCTCGGGGAGGCACGCAAGATGGATCGAGAACTCCAAGTTCAGGCCGTTTTCACTCCAGAGTTATTTCCCTGAGTGATTTCTCGTGCTACCTAGAAAACCGAGGCTTCCCCCCCCCCAAGGCCGCAGAAGAGTCTCCGACTTTCAAAACACATTTGCGTCCTGAAAACTAACAGATTCAGTCTTACTGCCTCTGGTCTCTGGAAGCAGACCTGTTCTGTGCTACTTTTAGGGTCATTTCCAGAAAAATAATTTACTCTTCATCGTGGAGTCTGTCAAGCTAAGTGGAGTTATTTTCTTTCTGGAGTTGGATGAGTAAACCCAGTCCCTAAAAGAGGGGGGGTTGAAGCCATTCCTGCGGAGATGAGGCTCGCGGTTAGGTTTATCTTGTGGATTTAAATAACAAGAAGCTTCCAGAAAGTCTTGCTGTCCAATATGCTTTGTTGGCATATATCAGATCTATTTTCTTAAGTTGTCAGAGCTGTTTGCACTCATAATAATAATAGCTTTACCCGGAATTGCCTTTGGGTGCTAAAAGTAGCTCCTTTCCTAGGGTCAGAAGCTGAGAGTGTAGGCTTGGGAGTCGCGCGTACCCGGATTCAAACCCGGGCGATTAGTCAGCCTCTCTGGCTTTCGTTCCCTCATCTGAAAACCAGGAAGAAGAATGTGACCTGCGCGTCACGTTCTATCGGCGGCAAAGCAAGATACGGCCTCGGGGACGACTCTGCCAGGCACAGAAGGCGCGGGGCCTCGGAGCCGTGATTCTTCCGGGGACCCACGGAAATGTCTCCATTTTCATTTTTTTAAATCAGAAGAAAAATAGGAATGTCATGATAATGAGTCCGTAGTAATAAATCTAGCCCAGATGATATTTGTCTTTATACCAACGCGGTCGTGAAACATAATTCTAAATATTTTTAATGAAGCAAGGCGCCCATGAAGGCATGTGTCCAGGATCCGCGAAGGTCCTAGCGTGTCGGCTATGATTAGATTACCCGATAACAAGAACGCCACCCAATGGAGGTGGATTTTTCTCTCACGTGAAAGAAGTCCAGATGTCGGTAGTCTGAGGTTGGTTTGGCAACTCCTTGGTCTTCAAGGCTCTGGACTTTTTATTTTCCTGTAGCGTCTCCCTCGAATTTGCCTCATGGCCCCAAATGGCTGCTGGAGCTTTAGCCATTGTGTCTGCATTCCAGGCATCAGGAAGCAAGAAAGGGCAAAGGGCAAAAGGAACCCATTTGTTAGCGAGGGGAGCTCCCTTTAAGGAACATTCTTTTTTTTTTTTTTTTAATTTTTTAAAGTTTATTTATTTTGAAAGAGAAAGAGAGAGCACAAGTGGGGAGAGGCAGAGAGAAGGAGAGACAGAATCCCAAACAGGCTCCGTGCCACCAGTCTGAGGTGGGGCTTGAACTCGCAAACCGTGAGCTCATGACCTGAGCTGAGATCAGGAGTCGGTGCTTATCCGGCTGTGCCACCCAGGCATTCTCCCCCCACCCCCCTGAAAGAACATTCTAAGAACTTCTGCACAACACTGAACCTGTGGTCCCAAGGCCACAGCTTAGCCGGGGGACCAGGAAACTTCGTGTTCCGGTTGGATGCATTGCCTTGCTAAAGAAAGAGGAGTTTATACCAAAGAAGGGAAGACTCGGGCCAGGGAGCACGACCCGGAAGTGAGGAGGCAGTGCTTTCTCTGTGGGGAGCACCTCGACTCAGAGGGAGCGCAGAGAGCTGGGCCCACGGTTCCTCCCGCCGGTCCCCTGCCTGTGGGGGCAGCTCCGTCCGGGTCTGGAAGGGGCGGACGTGGCGCTCTGGTCAAGTGAGGGGGGCGAGAGGGACGGGAGGGAGGGGGTCTGGGGGGGCGTCCTGGGCTCCGTGCCCCGTGCGCCTGGTTCCCGGGCTCCACCGGCTGCAGGGACCAGTGTCCCTTCCCGGACCCCGGGACAGAAACATCCAGCCTCCCTTCCCTCCGCCCCGCTTTTACTCACCTCGGCCGTTTTCCCCTTCGAGGGCCTCTGGCTGCCTGTAGGTTTTCCCGCTAGCGTCCATCCCCCCCCCACCCCTCCCTGCATGGGACCCGGGCTTCCTGCGCCGTCTCGTTCCCGGCGGGTGGCGCGGGCCCCTGCACATTGAATGAATGGCCCAATGTGACTGTCGGCTCCCTGGGGAGCATGGGCTCTGGTACGTTCTCCCTGCTCTCCCCCTCCCCCTCTGTCCCCTCCCCCCCGGGCACCTCAGCTCTCTGGCTGCGTGAATTGTCGTTTGACAGAGGGTTGTGGAGAACTTACCTTGTTCCAGGGGTGGGGGGGGGCTGTTCTGGGCACCAGGACCCCAGCAGGAAGCAAAGGAGATGAAAGTTCCTCCTCTCCTAGAGTTTGTCTTCTGATGAGGGAGAAGGACCAATAAATACATCAGCCGATGATCCGTGGTGTGGAGAAAACCGAAGCAGGGAGGGGGCCAAGTTCCGGGAGTGGAGTGTTGTCGTTTTCTATAGAGTGGCCGCAGGGAGGCTTCGCTCGGAAGCGGTAAGAGTGAGCAACAGCCTGAAGGAGCTGGGGGGCCAGCCACATGCCCATCTAGAGTAAAAATGTTCTTAGGCAGAGGGAACAGTAAGTGCAAAGGCCCTGAGGCAGGAGCTTGCCCGGTGTGTCTGAAGAATGGCAAGAGGGCCAGCGTGGCTGGTGGAGAGAGCGGGAGATGGGTGGGGGTGCCGGGATCGGGGAAGATCAGTGAGGGGCTGTAGGTCACTGTCGGAACTTCGGTTCTTATTCCGGAGGCGACGGGAAGCCATTGGAGAGTTTGGGGCAGAGAAGCGGCATGATTTAACTTTCTCTTTTTAAGTTTATTTACTTATTTTGAGAGAGAGAGAAAGAGAGAGAGCTGGGGAGGGGCAGAGAGAGAGGGGGAGAGAATCCCAAGCAGGCTCCATGCTGTCAACACAGAGCCCAAAGCGGGGCTCGAACTCACAAACCGTGAGATCATGACCTGAGCCGAAACCAAGAGTTGGACGCTTGACCGACGGAGCCGCCCAGGCACCCGTTGACTTTTGTTTTAAAAGGATTCCTCCCGGGGCGCCTGGGTGGCTCCGTCCGTCAAGCATCCGACTTCAGCTCAGGTCATGATCTCACGGTTCGTGAGTTCGAGCCCCGCATCGGACTCACTGCTGTCAGCCTATCAGCACAGAGCCTGCTTCGGATCCTCTGTCCCCGTCTCTCTCTCTGCCCCTCCCCTGCTTGCACTCTCTCTCAAAAAATAAATAAAGCATTTAAAAGAAAATAAAAAATTAAAGGCGTCCTCGACGGGCCGTGTGGGGTGTGCATGTAGCAGGAAGACGGGCCGGGAGGCGACTGCCCCATGAGAGTCAATTCCGCGTGTCAGTTCGACAGGGCTAAGGGACACCCACGGAGCTGGTGAAACTCTGTCTCTGGAAGGGATCGCTCTTTGAACCGGAGAAGAAGATGGAAGGGGAGGGAAGACCGCCCTCACTGCTGCGGGCGGCAGCACCTATCGGGGTGGGGGACTCCCGGAAAGGCAGAGCGAGAGCGGACCGGCTCTTACTTAGCTGCTGCGTCCAGCTTCTCCTGCCTTCACACGCCGATTCTCCTGGCTTTGACCCTTTGGACCCGGACAGAGGCCGAGGGCAGGTCTGTCCGCATCCCGGGTCTCGGGCCTCCGGGTCGGGACCAGAACCATGGCCCCAGCTTCGCCGCGGAGCTCTGCCTCCACAATCGGGTGGGCCCGTCCTTCGCGTCCCCTTCTGTGTGTCTCTGGGCGACCTCTTCAGTTCGGTTCCTCTGGAGAACCCTGCCCGACGCTCGCCCCTGCCCGCGAGAGGTGACCGTGGCTCAGGCCGCGGTCGAGGCCGAGGGGGAGGTGAGAAGCTGCGGGCTCTCTCGACGTGACAGACTTTCCGCTTCTTGCCCCGGAGGCCTCCTTAGTGGCACCATGGACGACCTCCCCGTGGCGCTCGAGTTGCCACGGGGAGGGGCTCCATTCCCGCGGGGGTCTGGCCGTGTTAGTCCCACGTGTGGACAAGGTCCCGCCCCAAGTTCTCGGCAGGTGCGGACGTGGGCGTTTCAGGTCGCGGGGTCCGAGACGGGACTAGCCTACGGTCAGGGCGTCGAAAGGATTTGAGTTTCCTTTATCGGATCGTGCTGGCTCTGGTTTTTGCCACAGACCCCACTGCTCTCTAGCGCCTGTCAGACACTGCGAGTCCCACCCGCTTACGCTGTCTGGTTTCTGACGGAAACACACGGGGCAGGCGGGACACGGGGTTGCTGACCCTGCTTGGTGCCAGCTGGGCTCTGCGTTATACCGGGCTCTGTGTTATACTGGGCTCTGCGTTATACCGGGCTTTGCGTTATACCGGGCTTTGCGTTATACCGGGCTCTGCGTTATACCGGGCTCGTCAACTCTATTTCATAGATGCGGCCCGGAGCGATGAAGCCACCAACCCGAGGCTCCGTGGTTTTAGCTGGTGATTATCCCTCTCTGGCTTTTCCGACGCTCTCTCCAATCTACTGGCTTTTGTAGTTAGTGAGACTGGAGAGAGACTCCTCCCTTCATCAGACAGATGTCATACCCTACTCGCAAGCGGATGATTCCAGAAACGGAGTGATAGAGAAGGGACGGCGTTCGTGTTCCCTTCCTCGTCTCCGGGAAAGAAAGGGAAACACTCCCTCGTGTGTCGCTCGCCGGCACCACCAGGCCCGGGCGGCCCGCTGCGTGGCCTTACCGTGCTCGACCAAGCTCGCCTGAAACCGTGTGCACTCGTATTTCTCCAAATGAAGGGTTTCTTTCTGAAAGACGCTTTCTGTAACGCCCGTGCGGCCGACGCACTTACTTGGACGTCCATGGGCCGCTACCTTCTTATTTCGCGCCCCCTGGTCTTTGAAAATGATCTCTGGAGGGTGGTTCTTAGTAAAACCTGCCATGTTCTAAATTAAATTTCAATGATTTAATAAAAACCCTGGCCAGGGAACGAGAAGTCACCGGAAATAGAATTCTCCTCCCCAGGGTTCCCGGAACCTGCTCCGAGGACCAAGGTGTTCAGAAATAATAAGGCATTTGCCCTCCGTGGGTTTCCAGGAAAAAAAAAAAAAAACATCGAACAGTCATTTGCCCTTTTTTCTACATTTTTCCGATTCTCCACTGTTCCTATAGCAACCTTAATAGAGATTGGGGTTGCTAGAAAAGCATGCGTTTCTATAGAAACAATTCGTTCTATAAGAGAAAAAGTTTACTTGGTAGCACATGAAATCTAATATTAGGGTTTTGGTTTCGTTGGTGGGTTTTTGTTTTTTTTTTTCCGTCAGCCAGAAGGATATTTCCCGGGCCACCTACAGACGTATGTTGCATCTCTAAGCTCTATTCGTATGTTGTCCTGCGGGTTCTGGATAGAGGGTGCAGAGCCGGAGTCCCATGGGATCTTGCTGAGACTCTATAATTTAAAACACTTGAGTCCTCTTGTAGGCTCGGACTACATAATCTCTCGGGATTTTTGGTGCAGGAACTCACGGTTTCTCTTGACTTTCCTGTGAAAACCCTGAGGGGTTTTCGCCAGAAGCGACTAGGTGATTTTGGTGGCGAGCGACAGAAATCGAGGGGGGTATGTTAGGTCTCCTGTGTTAGAAGCCCGCAGGCTTCAGGTACGGCTGGATCCAGGGCTCGTCGGAGCCCAGCCTCTCACCGTGTCGGCTTCATTCCGCCGTGTTCTTCTTCACTGTCAGCATCGGCTCCTCTCCCGCAGCGAAGTCTCCAGCTTTCTCCTCTGCAGCTATGTGAGCTAAGCATCTTCACTGGAAAGAAAGTTCCTTTTGTTCCTGATCGTTCCCGGAGACTTCCCAGGGAGGCCGCTCCTGGGACTGACTTAGTCCCACGCCCCGCCCCCGAACCGGTCCCTGGGAACCTCCGAATGAAACGAGCGGGTGGGCCAGGCCTGTATCAGAGGCTTACCTTGGGGGTCGGCGGGGAGGTCGGCAGCTCCCAGCCTCCGCAGACCGAGAGGGCAGGGACAGAGTTTCCGTCGGGGGGAGAATCAGGAAGCAGAATCAGAGAAGAGGGGGACGGATGTGACCCGGGCCCCGGCCAGTCACGCCAGCGGCCCATCTGACCACGTTCTGGAATTCGAGGCTTGGCCTTTAAAAGCTGCTGCCTCCCAGCTGGGGCAGAGAGAGGAGGTGCGGTTGTCCTTTCCTGTTTCGTTTTTCCAATTAATGTCCTACCGGCCCCACCTCGAGAATGTCTTTCAGACAAGATTGCTTTTTTCTTCCGAAGGGAGTTGGAAAAAAAATCAGAATGCATTTGCATGTTGCCTATAACATTTTAAACCTGCATCTTATCTTCGGGACTGCAGAGCCTTGTCTTTTGGGCGCGGGCGGCTGTATAATTACAGTCGCCTTCAGCCTCACTGGTGCCTTCTTAAAAAGGTTATTGTGAACAGGGGACAAAAAGTCATTTGGAAACCCTGCCGAGGTCTGTTTTCCAATTGTCTTTTCATCCCAAAGTTCAGAGATTTCTAGAAAATCGTGTGTCAGCAGAAGCAGCACGTAAACAACCTCATAGAAGTTTTTTTTTTTTTTTGGGGGGGGGGATACGTTTCCTGAGAGGACTGAAGGGGTGAATTATTTCAGGGAGCGTGTTGGTGTGTGGCCGGTAATTTAAATTAACTGGATTTCCAGGGCTTAGTAAGAGCTTCAAATCGGATTGTTAAAATTCAGAGAGCACTGCAGTTCAAATTTCATTTCCGCTGCAGGGGCCCGTTTGCTTTCAAAACGCTTTGTTTTCCTTGTTACTAGCTCGCGAGGTTATTTAAAAGTTTAAAAAATCCTTAGGAATATCTTTTCCTTGTCAATAAACTGGGTTACTGATTTCCACAGTAAAGGTTACTCCCAGCAAAGCTCTTCTGTTTTAGGCAAGGAGCTCTGGATCAAAAGGGAGTCCCTCGAAATCTTTAATCTCGTGGCAAGACTAAGTGTGACTCGTGAATGAATTCTGGGGTCTCCGTGGGGTGTTCGAGAAGCCCTTCGAGGTACGCAGGCTCGGGCTTCAGAAGAGAAAACCCTGGGGCACCTGGGGGGCTCCGTCGGTTGAGCGTCCGGCGTTGGCTCAGGTCACGATCTCGCTTATGGGTTCGAGCCCCGCGTCGGGCTCTGTGCTGACGGCTCAGAGACTAGAACCTGCTTCGGATTCTGCGTCTCCCTCTCTCTCTGCTTTTCTCCTACTCACACTCTGTCTCTGTCTCAAAAATAAATATTAAAAAAATTTTTTAAAAAAGTATGGCTTGGGGCGTCTGGGTGGCTCAGTCGGTTAAGAATCCGACTTCGGCTCAGGTCATGATCTCCCGGTCTGTGAGTTCGGGCCCCGCGTCGGGCTCTGTGCTGACAGCTCAGAGCCTGGAACCTGCTTCGGATTCTGTGTCTCCCTTCCTCTCTGCCCCTCCCCTGCTCATACTCTGTCTCTCTCTCTCAAAATAAGTAAGCATTAAAAAAATAAACATAAAATAAAAAAAGAGGAAGAAGAGAAAACGCTTGCAAGTCGGGGGAAGGAGGGACTTCAAGCCTGGTGGTGGGGGGCGGGCACTGTGTCGGAGGAATGTGTGCTCTGTTGCTGCGTGACGGGGTCCCAGAGACGGCGAAGCGAAGGCTGTTGCCCAGCTTTAGACACACCCCCCCCGACCCGCAGCCGCCCCAGAGGCCTTGAACTCAGGACAAACTCAGACGCAGACGGGGAGGGCTGCGGATCAGTGCTCCCCGAACCCGGGGCTGCCGCGTCCCCTCAGCATCTCGTTCAAATGCACGTTCTGAGGCCGCCGCTCTGGGCCCAGAGTCCTGCCTCGAGGGCAAACTCCGAGGGTCTCCGCGCCGCTGCTCTGTGGGCCAGTCCTTGCAGCGGGCGCATCGGAGACCGCTTCTCTGTGTCGCCGCGACTGGGAAAGAGCCCGAAAACCCGATTTTGGGGTCCGCTGGCCGCCGGCAGCGCCGGCTCTGGCGTATCTTGGGACTTTCCGTCATACCTGGAAAAGAAATCCCATCCGAAGGGCGAGGCTAAATCAGAGGCGCTAGGCGATGTCCTAATTCTGGGAGAGCATCAGGCTGCAAGCAGAGAGAGAGAGAGAGAGAGAGGGAGAGGGAACGGATCAGCAACGATGCAGGCAAAACTCCTCTTTCAAGGCAGGAATGGGAAGGAAGCCTGTTGTTCCTCCAGAATTTCTTTAAGAATCTTCACTGCGGGGACTGTACGCCCCAAGGGAGGCATGCTGTTCGGTAATATCTTTGCTCATTGAGCCGAAGGCAGATCTCTCTGCTCTCCTCACCGGGGGGTAATCTTGTACCCGACTATGTAGATACGAAGAGGCCACGCTGAAGCTTTCCATCAGAGTTCTCGACGAGGTGGCCGACTCGGAGGAGAGAAAGAAGCAGGCACTTCTGAGCTTTGGGGAGAATCGCCGAGCAGGCAGGCTGTGTCGGGTAGCGACTGCCGTGTAACAAACCAGCCCCAAAACTTCATGGCTTTAAGCAACCACCTCTTACTGATTCTCACGTGTTTAAGGGCGAGCCGGGCAGGTGCGCTGACCTCAGCTGGTCCCACTCCCGTGTCTGCGGTCAGCAGGTGGGTCGGCTGGGTGTCTGGCGTGGCCTTGGCTGGGACGGCTCAGCTTTCCTCCGTGTACTTCCGTGTTCCTCACAGCCCGGGCGTGTTCTCGTGGGGGTGGTGGTGGTGGTCCAGGAGAGAGCTAGTCGTGCAAGGGGACAACAGGAATACCCGCCCGCTTCTCAGGCTGTGCTCGCATCACAATTGCTAATATCGCCCACTGGCCAAAGCCCGTCACGTGCCCGGGCCCGGCAGAGGGAGGGACAGCAAAGTGGGGACAAAGGGGACAGAGGCTGGGAGGCCGGTAATCGGGGCCACTGGAAAAATCGATCGACCGCCCAGCTCTGACTTAGAGCTTAAGTCTAGAAAACGCAGGATAGGTGGGACTGTTCCATTCACTCACTCACTGGCTTGCTCATTCATGAAACATTTATTGTCTTTCTCCGACGCGGAGCGCAGGCGCTGTCAGGCTGGCCTTGGACGTTTCAGTCGCTTCGAGATTCACACCCACTTAAATTCCACCTCCAGACCGTCTCCTGGTGGAAACTGTGAAAGGCTTTCGCTCGCTCTTCTGGGGGAGCTGCAGGGCCTGTGGAGTGGGGGAGACGGTCCCCTTCCCAAAGCCCAGGGGGCGGCCACCGCCTGTCACCGTGGAGACGCCAGGGAGCTTTAAGGAGACCCTGCCGGCCACTTACTGCGGGGCCTCCGCCCTTGGAGACCGAAGGGCCTGGCCAGAGCGCGGAGCGTCTGTGGTCCACTCGGTTCCCGGGGCTCCTCTCCCCCTCGGAGCCCATTTTCATCATCACTGATGCAAATAACACTTTTTATGTCACAGTTTTGTTCGATTTCGATGGATTTAAAGGCTTAGCGTAAACCCTGAAGTGGTGTGAAAACGTGAGGGTTTCTTAGCCCCACGTGTGGGGAGGAGGACCCAATGGACCCTCCTCGTTCGGCAGTTGGTGCTGTGCTGGCAAACTGGCTATGGGTGGGGGGGGGGTGAGGTTGGGAGGAAGGGAGAGAGAGCCCAGGTTTGTACCCACTGCTGGTTTCTTTGGTGTGAACCCGCACGTCACAGCCGATGTCTACCATGGGTGCCGCCAACGATTTAATAACCTGCTCGCCGGGGCGCCTGGAGGGGCTCAGTCAGTTGAGCGTCTGACTCTTGGTTTCTGCTCAGGTCATGATCTCACGGTTCATAAGTTCGAGCCCCAGGTTGGGCTCCCTGCCGACAGCGCAGAGTCTGCTTGGGATTCTCTCTCCTTCTCCCTCTCTCTCTGCCCCTCCCTGGTGCTTTCTCTCTCTCTCTCCAAATAAATAAACTTTAAAAAAAATTCTAAAAAAAGAAAAAAAGAACCGGTTTGTGAAATTCTCGCGCAGGGAATACCGGACCTCCTGGGCACTGAACGGACCAGCTTTCCCGAGCAGGTAAGAGCCAGCTCTCGCTCACCCTGGCCCGCCCGGCCTCGGGTCGCCTAGATTGGAACCCGCTCTGCCTCTGACTTTGTCTGCTTTTGTGCAAGGGGCTAAATCCTGTTTCCTCGTCTATAAAATGGGGGTGAAGGCGTAGCTGGTGGAAACAAAGATTCGACGAGACCGAGCATGTGTTTCCCACGGAGTCCATGCTCGCAGGAAAGGCCAGGCGTTGGTATTCAGGCTGCCTCGCTCGGTCAGTTGCTGGTGCAAGGGCCTGGGGCAGGCGCACCCACACCCCGGGGCCGGGCGGTCTCAAAGTGGGTGGCTTCTGTTTCCTGCCCCGGCCCCTCCTGAGCGGCCGGCCTCTCACAGGTCACTCACTGATCTTGTCCTGCCGAGCTTAAGCGCTCGCCCGGGCTCCGGCTCCTGGCAAGCAGCGCCCACGGGGCCCCCACCGCAGCCCTGTGAGGGAAGTACACTTGCAACAGTCCCATTTTCCGGATGGGACAACTGAGATCCAGGGAGACCGAGTAAGTCTCACGGCTCCAAGGAAGGAGAGGCAGGATCTGAATCTAGAGCGCTTGGCTCTAAACCCCCCGTGCTACTTTTTTGCAGGAAAAAAAAAAAAAAACAAACTACATGTATTTACAGTAATTTCCTGGTTTTCTTGATTCTTTCTTATAGCAGCTTTATTGAAATTTAATTTGCATACATAAAATTCCTTTTAAAGTGTGCAACTGAATTTTTAATCTAGTCACAGAGCTGTGCGAACATCACCATTTTCTAATTTTAGAATCTTTCTGCCACCCTAAAAAAAAAAAAAAAAAAAACAACACCCCGGGTGCCTGGGTAGCTTAGTTGGTTAAGCTTCCAACTCTTGATCTCGGCTCAGGTCTTGCTCTCAAGGTCGTGAGTTCAAGCCCCGCATCGGATTCCGCGTTGGGTGTGAAAGCTACATAAAAAAAAAAAAAAAAAAAAAAAGAAGAGAGAAAACCCAGATGGCTCCTCTTCTTCCCAGAGAAACTCAGAGACACTGGACACATTTCTCGGCTTCCTCGGAAACCAGCCTCAGCTCAGGCAGCTGGCCCCCGGGACGGGGGGAGGGGGGGTGGGGGGGCGGGAGGGGAGAGACTGTCGAGCAGGAGTGCTTTGCCCGCTTTCATGGCCCCGAAAGCGTCACCTGATCATCTGAGCTGTTTATTCTGCGCCCCCCCCCCCAGGGCCACAGGCTGTTCCCATGTTATTGCCTGGTCCCCTCCCCCCCCACACCCACCTTCCTTGGGTTCGGGAGAAAGGAGACAAATAAGAAACATCGGTGCCCTCTTCGCCTCGGATGAGAAGCCCCTCTTGCCGAAGCGTTTGCTCTCCTGTCCCCCCCCTCTCGGCCCCCCTTCCCGCAGTCAAATACCGCCTGATTGTAGGTGCCGGGTGAAGGAGCCCTGGCTGGGGCCCCCCCGGCGTGCCAATCACCTACAGAAATTAGAGAGTGGTTTTTCCAGACTAACCTGGAGGCTGCTGGGTGGTACTTAAAAATCAGGCTGTGTTTCATCACCGGCGGGGGGAAAATATGTATCAACTGCGGTCTGATCACAGTATCGTCTAAACAGCCCTTGGAATTTGTAAATGGCATGTGGCCGCGGTATTTTTAGCTCCTGTGTTTCAGAAGGTGAGCGGGTCCCTCCTCCCTCCCTCCCCCTCCCCCTCCACGCTTCTCACGTGATAACCTCTGGTTCTGTGCTTTCACCTTCCACGGGGCTGATTAAATATGCAGATCGCGTCGGCTCCCTCACCTTCCAGACTTTTCCTTTGTTCTGTGGTGGCGCGTGTGGAGGAAGGTAAGGTGGTCAAGCAAAAGAACTTATCTTTGGTTGTTTTTGAGGTGAGAGTCTTCGATTTGGAAGCAGAGCCTGGTGGGTGCAATCGCGTTTCCTGGAGGCTTTTTCTTTTTTTTTTTTTTTTGCAGTGAATCGTGTTGGCATTTGGATGAAAGAATTTCAGCGTCATTCCCCTGGATCCCACGGTGAGAGAGACCCCCCCGCAGCCCCATCTCCAGAGCCGTAAAAGGTCTTCCGGGACCCTTAGCCCCAGTGCCTTTGGGGGTTATTCCCTGGATTGTAGTTTAGGCTTAAAGCCCGGGCCTTGACCTTGGCCTCAGAACGGGACGTTTCCTTGTCTGTGGACCCCAGCCTCTTTCCCGGGACGGAAGTCAGTCAGTGACTACTCATTAAATGAGTAACTGAAGGACTGAAGCGTGAGGGCGCCGAGGCCGATCGTAAATAACCCCGACCCCACGACCGCAATCGCGTGTGACCAACGTCATGAACAAAAACAGTCACAGCTGACAAATGGCAGACACCGTTCCAAACAAACTTCTCATCTCCCTAGGATGACAGGGTGTCTCGGTTTTGGCACTGTTGATACTTGGGGCAGACAGCTCTTTCGGGGGACTGTCCCGCGTATCCTAAGATATGGAGGTTTCTCCGGCTCTGTGTACCCCCCAGCACCCCCGCACCGCCCGCGGTACAACCGCCACGAATGTCCGCAATCATCACCAAAGGTCCCCCGGGGGTGAGAGCGTTGGAGGGAGCAAAAAAGAAGTAGAAGAAGACCAGTAGGGAGAGGTGAAATAGGAAAGCTAGGAGAGAACACCCCCCCCCCCCCCGCAGAGGGGAGGCGAGGCGTGAGCCCAGAGGGAGGAAGCTCCGGGCAGAGTGGGGCTCGGAAGGCCCGGCCCTGGGGCCCGCCCCCACGGGCGGATTGGCTGTGAGCCGCCTGGGCAGGTCTTGACCATCCTCGCGCCTTGGTTTTCGCGTCTGTAAAATGGGCCTCCGGCACACCAGATCCGTTGTCTCGAGCACACGGGACAGCGGCCTGGCGGGAAGGCACGATGCAGGTCCGTGTAGTTCTCATTGTCGTCCGTGTGCTGAGCACACGCACGTGGGGTCACGTGGGTTATCTCTGTCCGAGTCAGCTGGGCTAGAAAAGAGGCTATTCCTGAATTCGCGGTCCCTGCCGTGAGCGTTGGCAGCGCCTGCGGCCGGCTCGTTTGCCATCGGGAAATAATCTGATTAAAAGCACTTTGGGATGATGAGAAAACAGTGCCGAGCACCGACGGGCCGGCCAGAGGGGAACGAGTTTTGGGCGTGAGAAAGCAGGTTTGGGACTTCCGGGTGTAGATGCTTCTGGATGGCCCGTCCCCCTTCCCTTCCCTTCCCTTCTCTGCAGAATTCAGCCGCAGGAACTGCTCAAGTAGTTTGGAACACGCAGCTCTGAAAGTTACACTCGGCAGCGGAGGCCCTCCGTCCAGGCGCTTCGGAGGACGAGAAATAGAGCATTGCTTTATTTCCGTAAACCGACGTCAGGCCCGCCTCCTTGGGACTCCCTGCACCCCCACCGCCCCAGGGTGACAGACTGGGGGGGGGACGCAGCTCCGAAGCCCCAGCCAGGCCCCCGTGGTTTTCTGTCCACGGTGCTCACTTCGGAGACACGTAGGTCCCCGACGCTCCGACGCCTGCTGCTGCTTTCCTGGCCGCTCTCGGCCTGCACCGGGACCCTGTGACCGGTCCCTTCCGGGGCACAGCGCTCTTCCGAGGCCCAGGGTCCCGGACTTCTGCTCAAAGGCCCACGGTCTCAGGGAATCTCTTTGTGCCGCGGGCTCCTCCCTCCCTCTCCCCTTCTGTGTTCCTCAGGGGCCCTGGCGTCCTTCCTGGTTTTCCCGGACACACCAGTCCCATCCAGGAGCCGTTTATCCTTCCCCAGCAGAGCTGGTGGTGAGACCGTCTTCCAGACCATCCCGCTTCTGTCCTACCAACTCCCCGTCTCCCCTCCTCCCTGCCGCCGGGACAGGCAAGCACAGACCCGGCCTTCTGCTAGAATGGGGGACCGGAAAGCGAATACATAGGGAGAAACCCAGATGTCCAAATGAGAAAAAATGGTCCTACATTCTGTTTGTCACGTTCAGAATTCTTGGCCCACCGCGCAAGGTTACCAAGCGTGGAGGTGCACGCAAGACCAGAGCCGGGAGATACAGGCTGTGCTGGCGCGTAGTACGTGCTCAACGAACATTTGATGAGTGGGAGGGGGAATGGGGCTTTTTTGGCGAAGTCGGACTCCGTGCCCTGAAGAGGAAACTCACCCGGTGGGGGGGCAACGAAAGGGAGATTGGGTTCTGACGTTCCCCACCCCCTCCGGTTGCCTTCTTCAGGTCGCGAAGAGTCATTTTGGCTCAACGCTCTGTGCCTTCGTGCAAGTTGGGGATCTGCTCAGTCACGCCGAAGGGGCCTTTTTCTCCTCTAACGTAGGTTTGTGGCTCTGACATTTCCCCAACATTCTGTCCCCTCCATCTTCCTGGTTGTCAAGGAAACAGTTTCCTGGACAACCTGTTGACTTATTCGGCCGCCTGGTTGGTATTATCCGGTGCGGGGAGCCGTAGTGGAGGGTTTTCTTTTTTTTTTTTTAAATGTCACCAAGGTAACCGCCAGCAGCCGCTTAATTATAGTTTTAGGTAAAGATGAATTCTCTTCTGCAAATGTTAGTGTATTTTGGGGCTGGGTGGGGAGCGGAGAAGGGCTCGGGGATTAACATTCTCTAATTACATGCTTCGGTTTTGGACAATTCAGTTTCATTTGCAACTAAACTTGGTTTCATTGAGGATTTTTTTTTTCGTCTTAAGAAAACAAGGAAAACAAATAAAATAATGAAAACACAGGGGAATGGGGGAGCTGTGTGGTAGGCGGAGGCTTTGAGTGTGGTGGGCACGGCCAGGGTGCAGGACCGGCTGCCCAATGTCTCTGGTGGCCGTTTCCTGAACCCCGCACTCCTCCGCGGTTCCGGGGGGTGGTGTGTATAGCGGTTCCACGCCCGGGCTCCACGGCCAGGCTGCCTCCTGGGTTCGGTTCCCATCTCTGCAGCCTGCTGGCTGTTTGAACTCAGGCAGGTGACTTAACCTGTCTGGGCTTTAGTTCCCAAAGCTGCAAAATGGGGAGACGGGGGCGGGGGGGCACCTGGGTGGCTCAGTCAGTTGAGCGTCTGACTTCGGCTCAGGTCATGACCTCACGGTTTGTGAGTTCGAGCCCCGCGTCAGGTTCTGTGCTGACAGCTCAGAGCCTGGAGCCTGCTTCAGATTCTGTGTCTCGTTCTCTCTCTGCCCCTCCCCACTTGTGCTCTGCCTCTCTCTGTCTCTCAAAACTAAATAAATGTAATAAAAAAAAGCAAAAAGAAATGAGGAGATGGGAAGGAGTCCAGCTTCGCTGTAGGTGTGTCGTGAGGGTTAAGCTGTATTTATTAGGCCCTTGAAGCGTACCCGGCACGGCACAGGCACCCGGAGTACCCGCCGTCATGCAAAGGCAGAGCCCGCTACGAAACCATGCTTCTCGTACGCCTGCCGACGCGTTCGCCATTTGAGCCATCATCACCGTGTTTGCTGATATTAGCGGTGCTTTCGTTACAGAGTAATACAGTAACTATAACCGCATCTAGCGATTCTTGGCGAGTTACGGCGTTCCGGGCATCTTGTGATTCTTTATAGCATTTCTTGTTCCCAATGGCCCTGTGAGGTAGGTATTACTATGATCTGCTTTTGGTCAATGAGAAAACTGAGGACGGAAAAAGTATGCTTTTTAAAAACTTTTTAAATGTTTATTTATTTTGAGAGAGACAGAGTGTGAGCGGGGAAGGGGCAGAGAGAGAGGGAGACACAGAATCCGAAGCAGGTTCCAGGCTCCGAGTTGTCAGCACAGAGCCTGATGTGGGGTTCGAACCCACGAGCCGTGAGATCATGCCCTGAGCCGAAGTCAGCTGATCCACCCAGGTGCCCCGGGTTTTTGTTGTTTTTTTTTTTTAATTAAAAGATCAAACTTTCAAGGAATTCTTTGAGCTGTGAGTCACTTTGTTTTACGTTTCCTCCTTGGCTATATGTTACTGCTCAAGCCAAGTGGAGCCTTTGGAGGTAACCCACGCGCCGGGGTTCGGTCCGGGAGGTTCTGAGGGAGATGCCAGTTAACTGCAGATTGCTTGGGCCCTAGACAGTTGCTGGGAAGCGCCAGAGGTCCTGGGTCCTGCTCAGCCTCCGGCACCCCAGCACCCTGTCCGGGCGCGGGCACAGGCAGGCTGCAGAACCACTGAGGAGCCGGTCGCACTGGGGCTGGGGATTCCCCTCCCCCCACCGAATGGTGAGGGGCCCATCCAGTCCCGGGGGGCCTTCAGAAGTCCAGCTGTGCGGGCTGCCCCCGGAGTTTCCCTTTTGCTCCCAAAGGTCCGTACTTCGGGAACTGAGGAGTTTAAACAGACCATCTCCAACATTGGTCAAGGTTTTATTTCTAATTTTTATTTTTTTAAATGTTTATTTTTGAGAGAGAGAGACAGAGAGAGAAAAAGAGACAGAGTGCGAGTGGGGGAGGGGCAGAGAGAGAGACACACACGCAGAATCGGAAGCAGGCTCCAGGCTCCGAGCTGTCAGCACAGAGCCCGATGGGGGGCTCGAACTCACACACCATGAGATCATGACCTGAGCTGAAGTCGGCCACTTAAGCGACTGAGCCCCCCAGGCGCCCCGATCCAGGTTTTAAATACGGTGATTCCGCAGCGGAGGCGAGGTGATTCCACAGCGGAGGCGAGGGCTGCAGGTTCGGCAGGCACGTCCAGGTCCGTCTGAGTCCAGAGTCGTACTTTCTCGCTGCCGCACGAACTCCTGCTGTTCTGATCACGAAGGACCGAAGTCAGCGTCCTTGGGTTAGAACCTGCCATTTCCTAGCGGAGTGACCTGGGCAAGCCATGCACCTGCCTGTGCCTCAGTTTCCTCCTTGGCCAAATGGAGACAATGACAGTGCCTGCCCCTGAGGGTTGTTGGAACAGGGAAGGAAGTCAAGATTCCTTAAGTGTTTGTAACAGCGTAGCCCTCCGCTCACTGTCAGGTGTGGGTCCAGTCGCTCGTCTGCTGCAGCACAGTAACCACTGACATTAGCCCCCGGGGGCGCAGCCGAGGCTGAAATAGTTAACCTGCAGCCACGTGCCTGCCGTCATTAGTCTGTTGCTTCTAGTGTAGTTCCCACACAGAGGCTGTATCATTAATCGCGTTATTTTGTAACCTACATTGTGTAGGCAGGCATCTCTCTCTTCTTGATAAATCTCCCATTGGGGCCCCTTTAAAAAAAAAAAACACAACAAAACCTCCTTCAATTGGGATTCAGCTCCATAGGCCAGCCCCCGTCAGATCCGCCCTGCTAAGCCCACTGGGGACTATTCGTTTTGTGTGCTTTCCCCCTCTCCCCGCGGCTGATGGATGCTGCCATCATTGTAGAACGAAGCCCCGAGTAGCAAGAAACATGTTGGGCCCGCACAGCAGGAGCAGCTGGGTTCTGGTGTCAAATGCCCTGTCCCCACGGGTGGATTAATTCAGGTGCCCGAGGCTGCTTCTCAGGCCGGTGGCTTCGGAGGGGGCGAAGAGCCCGCAACCACGCAGCCCCGGTCCGTCTCCTCCCCGTCCGCCCCCTGCCTCGTCGTTTTTATGCATGACGGTCTTTCACGAGGAACGCTGATCGGCCACACGAGCGTGACAGCCGCCCCTGCTCGCTCTGCCCTCCGGGGCCGCGGCAGGTTCCTTCTGGACATTGAAAATAGGTCTCACCCGTTCCCCACCCCATTTTTTAAAAAAGTCTCAGTCCTGGATCGAAAGGCTCACATTCCAACAGGATGATTGAGGGAAGGTAATTATGTATTATTAAATGCAAAAAAAGAGAGAGAGAGAGAAATTGTTCTTTGCAACACCCCTATGGCTTGGCAGAAATGAAAATAGCAAAATGGTTAAATGGTTTTCCTGCCAGCGGGCTGGATGGATGCCTGCGCTCCTGCTTTGAGGGCGCTGGCTGCAGGGACTGTGCTCAGCACCAGTGCAGGCTCCGAGAATTGGGGACGGATGGCTCCGGCGTCGGGGTCTTTGTGGGGACGCGGGCTGCGGAAAGGGAGGGTGGGGGGTGAAAGCCCGGAGGAGATGTTTTCTTGAGTTTCTCTTGGCTCAGAAGGTGGGTGGTCTCTGTGTCTTTGGAAAAGACCCTTCTGGGTAAGGCGGGGATGGCCATACCTGGACATCAAAATCCCACCCCACGTGGCCCAGCACTTTAAAGGTGACGAATGCAGTGGGGTGGGTGGGGGGGATAAGCTTGGGCTGAAGGGCCAAAGTGCTTGGGTTAATCAACTCTGTTGCTTATCAAGCTGTGTGACTTAGGGCTAGTTGCTTGACCTCTCTGAGCCCCCATCTCCCCATCTGAAAACCGAGGGTGAGAATGTTATATGCTCGCCTCACAACTGTTGCAAAGTGAGTTAACACATGGAAAGCCACGGGGACGGCGCCTCCTAGGCACTCTCTTGTGTTCGCTCTTAGGACTAATTTTCCATCTCATTGCCAGTATGTCCGAAGAGACCAAGTCAGCAGAACTGGCTCAGTTTCGTCACAGAACTGCCAAGTGGGAAAACCCCCGGGATTGAAACTCAAGACTTTGGACTCCAGGTCTTGTTGCATTTTCTTTACGTCCCACGGCTGCGTTGTGGAGGGTGTTCTTTGTTCGCAAAAACTCCGCCTCTGGTGGTGGCGTTAACCGGACCTGAACACGAGGCCCTCCACGGTCAGAGGACTCCAGAAACTCCCCGACCTTACCTTTCTGGTTCTCTGCATTTCTCTCTCTCTGCGAAATCGACTTTGTGATCCCAAGCAGGACATGGCATTGCTCGGAGCAGACACTCAGTCGAACACAAGACCCAAATGACCATCTGCAGGGAGGTCAGACTCAACCAGGCCACGGTCCCCTGGGCCCTGGAAGGTCCGGTGGCTTTTCACAGGAAAACCGTGTCTCTTCTAAGAAGCAGCTAGGAGTTCAAGTTCAGTTTCCAGAGCTTCCGGGTTCCCTGTTTTTTTTTTTGTTTTTTTGTTTTAATTCAAAAACTTTTTTTAATGTTTATGTAGTTTTGAGAGACAGAGAGACAGAGGATGAGCGGGGGAGGGGCAGAGAGAGAGAGAGAGAGGGAGACACAGAATCCCAAGCAGCTCCAGGCTCTATGCTGTCAGCACAGAGCCTGATGTGGGTCTCGAATTCGTGGACCATGAGATCATGACCTGAGCCAAAGTCGGACGCTGGACTGATTGCACCCCCCAGAGGCTCCCCCCCTCCCCCCCCCCATTTTCCTTCTTTTGACCCTGGAAAAGGGAGTCAACTCAGACTCCCTTTTGCAAGAAGGTAGTTTCTTTCCTCGGCTAAATCCGCGCACAAAGTGCACCTGCTGCGTGTCTGTCTCCTTTGTGCAGCTCAGAGGAAGGCAGCGGACCCAAGGAGGACCCCATGTTGCCTTTTATGAGTCTTAGGCCGGGGTCAAGGTCAAGGTCAGCCGGCGAAGAGCCGTGAGGGACAGAGACGAGAGGCAGCCGGGCCGTTTATTCTGGGACTTACTCTAACCCTCCGCCCCAGGAAGCTCAGGTCTTGAGCAGCGGGAAGGCTTTCCTGGGCGGCTCGAGGCGGTCCCAGGGCCCCAGAGGCTCTGCGCAGCTCAGGAGACCAGCTCTCCCGGAACCGAGAGCCCCTGTGCCCCAGGAAAGCCGCCCCTGCCCCCATTCTGCGGGGGGGTTGTTGGGGGGACGGATGAGGGGAGGGTGGCAGGGAAGCCACGCCTTGTCCTCTCATTACATATTAATGAGATGCTGAAGCTACACCGCCTGCAGGTTCGAGAGTTCACTTGGGGTTAAGCGCTTTATTCCTGTAACAGTGCGGAGCGTTGCTAGAATGTTGCTGTTTGCTCCCCAGGGTCCATCCTTTTCCTCGCTTGCTAAATAAACCCGATCTCCCGCCGGGTGGCCACGTGCCCAGCTCCGGGTGAAGCACGATTGTGTCGAGGTCTAAGCCTTCAACCCGGCCTCGCAATCTTGTTTCTCCTCCCCCCCTCCCCCCCGGCTTCCTAGGAAGCTGGGAATGGCTGAGCGGGTGTGGACCAATGACCCGGGGTGGGGAGGTCAGCTCCGGCAGCTCTGGAGAAAGCTCCGTTTTTCTCAGGGCTGGCACAGCCCTGGGTCCTGCTCCTTTGTCCCCTGCTTGCCAACGCGAGGCCGGCTGCCCGAGCAACCCCCCCTGGAGCCACAGGAGAAAGGCTAAGTGTCTTGTCGTTCACAGTCGTGGCCTGCGGGCCAGATAGTTAGAAACGCAGAATCTAAGACTCCTCTCCGGATCGGCTGGATCGAAGTCTCCATTTTCAAGGGACCTCCAGGTGCTCCGCGGGCACCCGGGGCGCGCCGGTGTCCCTGCCGCGAGGGCAGCACGGAGACCTCTGTCGTCAGGTTGTGGGGCTGCGAATCGTTGCCAGGAAGAACCGACTTCTGGATTTTTTTGACATCGGTTTTCTGTGACTCCCGGCCGACAAACTTCCTAGCTGATGGAAGCGCCTGGAAGCTAAACTGCCTTTGGGAACCCTTCCCCCCATGTCCTCCCAGGAGCCCCATCAAGTAGGGACTGCGTTTCCCCCAGGTCGCAGATAAGGAGACAATCCTCTCGCCATTTCCCTGTGGGAGACACCGGTGAACTTGGGGAACCCAGGTCTGCCGGCCCCGAACCTGGGCTCTGGGGCCCGATGCGGTGCCCCCGTTCACTCCAGCCCTGGAGGAGAGGTCGGGGTGGCCTGTCCCCTCCTCCTGCGCTGACCACAGGTCCCTGCTCGGCCGTCCTCCGTCCGTCTTCCTCCGTGGTGCCGGCTTCCCTTTCTTTTCTCCGGTAATCCTGCCCTTTGGCTGCTGCCACCCCATTAGATTTGGGGCGCAGAGCAGAGCACCCCCTGACCCCCTTCACACAGGTGGGTAAACCTCTCATCCATCACCCTCAGGCTTTACAGTTGGAGACACCCCTTCATTCATTCCTTTGTTCATTCATTTTTTTTTTTAGAGAGAGAGAAAAAGAGAGAGAAAACTTGGGAACAGGGGAGAGGAGAAGGGGGGAGGGGGAGAGAGAGAGAGAGAGAGAGAGAGAGAGAGGATGAGAACCCTAGGCAGGCTCCAGGCTCAGCTTGGAGTCTGAGGTGTTGCTCGATCCCACAACCCTGGGATCATGGCCTGAGCCAAAATCAAGAGTTGGACGACACTCAACTGACTGAGCCGCCCAGGTGCCCCTGGAGACACCTCTTTATTTTATTATTATTATTTTTTAAATGTTTATTTATTTTCGAGAGAGAGAGAGAGCATGAACAGGGAAGGGGCACAGAGAGGGAGACACAGGATCTAAAGCAGGCTCAGGTTCTGAGCTGTCAGCGCAGAGCCCGACGCGGGGCTCGAACCCACAAAACTGCGAGATTAGGACCTGAGCCGAAGTCGGATGCCCAACCGACTGAGCCCCCCAAGCGCCTCTGGAGACACCCCTTTAAATAGTGTGCATGAGGGGAGCCTGGGTGGCCCATTCGGTCAAGTGTCCGACTTCAGCTCAGATCACGATCTCCCAGTTCGTGGGTTCAAGTCCCATGGCAGGCTGTTGCCCTGTCTCTGTCGAAAATAAATGTAAAAATAAATAAATAAACAAACCAACAAACAAATAAATAAAGTGCATGAGGACCACATGGGGGAAAGGCAGATGCATTTACAACCCAGGTTCCGGGGCCCGAATGCCCAGAGGGTCTGACGCTGGAGGTCTTAGGCGAGGCCCCAGGAGTCAGGCTTCCTCAGCTGTGGCCCCGGGTGTCTGGAGGATCGCATCCGGAAGACACTCATCCCTCCGCACAAACGTTCATCAGAATTCTTTGCGGACGCGGTTTTCCCGTGCAGAAAATAATAAAAAAAAAAGAAAAGAGAGTCCAGGGGGTCACCTGGCTCAGTCGTTCTGCACCCGACCCAGAGGGTCCCAGAGAGGGGAGGAGAGAGAATCCCGCGCGTGCTCTGTGGTGTCGGCACAGAGCCCAGGCGGGGCTCCGGCTCACAAACCGAGCGATCAGGACCCGATCACGACCCTGGCGGAGAGCAAGAGCTCAGTGTGGAACGACTGAGCCAGGTGACCCTCTGCGGTCTCTTTTCTTTTTTTTTTCCTTTTAAAAAATTTTTAATGTTTATTTTTGACATTAAAGAGAGAGAGAGAGAGAGAGACAGAGCACAAGCAGGGGAGGGGCAGAGACAGAGAGAGACAGACAGACAGACAGACACACACACACACACACACACACACACAGAATCTGAAGCAGGCTCCAGGCTCTGAGCTGTCAGCACAGAGCCCGAGGCGGGGCTCGAACTTACGAACCGTGACATCATGACCTGAGCCGAAGTTGGCCGCTTAACCGACTGAGCCACCCAGGCGCCCCCTGGGGTCTCTTTTCTAAGAGCACGAACCCCAGGTCTGAGGGCTCCGCTCTCGTGACCTCATTACCTCCCGAAGGTCCCACTCCCAACTCTGTCACAATGGGGGTTAGAATTTCAACCTAGGAATTTCGGGAGGACATAAATTTTCATTCCACACTATTCGAAGCCCATCACCCTTTCTCTGTGCCAGAAGACCCCCCGCGTCTCCCGCTGCTCCACCTGACTCGAGGAAGGCACACGGAGACCGGGGTTACAGGCTGCTTCTCTTCCTGCCCTTTGAGAGCCCCCTAGGGCCGGGAACCACAAACGGGTCTCCACGCCTTCTGGGGACAGGGCCTGGGGAAGGGTAGGACGGAAAATGCCCACACATTAATTTTTCAAGAAAAAACATTCTTTCATTCTCCATAAAGGTGCTGAGAAGTCCTGCAGTATAGAAACATGCCAAACTTCCTTCATTCCAGTTTTTCCAAGGCTATTTTAGGACGAGGCTTTGCCTTTTACTTCACGTTTCCTAATTAACACCCCTTACGTGAGCCAGGATTTAATGTCTGTCGTTGGAGAAAGACTTTCCTCCAAAGGGCAAAGCAAATCAAATTCCTTTTCAGGCAAACCACATTTTTGTTCTGTTAAGGGTTCACCGAAGGAGTCCCGTTTCAAATTTGTTTTTAATTAAAGCAAGGACTCCAACTCCCCTGCCAGTTTGTCATCTGCATATCTGGATTTCACGGTTGGGCTTTGGCCGCGGCCCGGCTCGGAAGGGTCTATGCGGACTCGCGAAGCCATCGCAGAATCAGGGATCCGACGTTTCCAAGCCTCCGAGCCCGGTTTTTCTCTCTGAACACCGAAGGGCGACGCGGCCTTCCTTGCCCAGGAGGTGTTGGTCTGCGGGGCCTCGAGCTGCTCTCGAGATGTGCGTGGTTGCTAACGTTCGGGTAGACAGACCGTGGCAGGTAAAGAAATACCGGGTCTGAGGCTCTCTGAGAGTGAGCGACGGGGCAGGGGAGCGGGAATAGAACGCACGGAGAATGTTCCCAGCGGACCGGATGCTGGGGGTTTATTTTTTAAATCCTATTTGCTCTTTAAGTACGTGATGCCTTTCCAGGACACACGGTTCCTGCGCAGATGTGAACACGGAGCGTACATCCCTCGCACGTACGCCCCGCCGGTCAGGGACCCTCCCGAAGGTGACGGTCATTCATTTCCCGTGCCCTTCTCCTGCCGTCTTCTGCGTATATAAGCAAATATGCAAATAAGTGGACCATGAAAGTTAGCTTACTAAATGTACTCTTATGCCCCCCGACTTCTTTGCAGGATGATCGCTCCGTGTCTTTTCATCTGGGGCTGATTTATCCGCGCCGGAAGAACGTCACTAGATGGATGGGCGTGCCGTGATTGATTCCACCGACCTCCTGGGAAGAGACTTTTCAATTGTTCATCTTTTTACCCTGGGCTCGTGGGCCTCACCTCGGGTCGATGGTTGTGCCTCCCCCAGAGGACATTTCGCGATATTTGGAGAGACTTTTTTTTTTAATCCAAGTTCGTTAACACACAGTGTAATAATGATGTCAGGAGGAGAATTTAGTAACCCAGCACTTACACATAACGCCCAGTGCTCATCCCAGCACGCGTCCTCCTTAATGCCCATCCTCCATCCGGCCCATCCCCCCACCCAGCAGCCCTCCAGCAGCCCTCAGTTTGTTCTCTGTATTTAAGAGTCTCTTATGGTTTGTCTCTCCTTCTGTTTTTATCTTATTTTTGCTTCCCTTCCCCTGCATTCATCTGTTTTGTTCCTTTTTTCTTTTTTGATGTTTATTTATTTTTGAGAGAGAGAGAGAGAGAAAGAAAGATGGAGTGTGAGTCAGGGAGAGGCAGAGAGAGAGACACACACACAGAATCTGAAGCAGGCTCCAGGCTCTGAGCCGTCAGCACAGAGCCCGATGCGGGGCTCGAACCCACGAACCGTGAGATCATGACCTGAGCTGAAGTCGGCCGCTCAACCGACTGAGCCACCCAGGCGTCCCAATGTTTATTTGTTTTTGAGAGAGAGAGAGAGAGAGAGAGAGAGAGAGAGAGGGTGGGGGAGGAGCAGAGAGAGAGGGAGACAAAATCTGAAGCAGGCTCCAGGCTCTGAGCCGTCAGCACAGAGCCCGATGCAGGGCTCGAACCCACAGACCGCGAGATCCTGACCTGAGCCGAAGTCGGACACTTAACCAACTGAGCCACCCAGGCGTCCGTCGTCTGTTTTGTTTCTTAAATTCCACATATGAGCGAAGTCATGTGATATTTGTCTTTCTCTGACTTACTTTGCTTAGCATAATAGCCTCTAGTTCCAGCCACGTTGTTGCAAGTGGCAAGATTTCATTCTTTTTGATCGCCGAGTAATAGTCCATTGTATATACACACCGCATCTTCTTCACCGTTCATCAGTCGATGGACACGTGGGCTGTTTGCACACTCTGGCTATTGTGGACGGCGCTGCTACAAACGTCGGGTGCACGTGCCCGTGACAATCAGCACTCCTGTGTCCTTTGGATATAAATGCCTACTAGTGCAGTTGCCGGGCCAGAGGGTAGCTCTAGTTTTAAGTTTCTGAGGACCCTCCATACTGTTTTCCAGAGTGGCTGCCCCAGTTTGCGTTCCCGCCAGGGGTAAAAGCGTTCCCTTTTCTATTCGGAGAGACTTTTGGTGAGGGCGGTGCTGTTGGCTTTTAGCGGCCAGAGGCCAGCGTCGCTGGTGAACGCCCTGGGCGCCTGGGACAGCCACCCGCAGCGAAGAACGAGCTTGCCCGGAAGGTGGGCGTGCCAGGGCCTGGGCTCGGCGACACCTCCAGCCCGTAGGTCGGGTGCGGGGAATCAGGGAAGGGTGACGTGTCACGTCCAAAGGCCCAGAACTGGACTGAATGCTCGTGCCATGAGAATGCTTCCCTTTTCGGAAAGGAGAAGAAAGCTCTCAAGTTTATATCCTGTCACAGTCCAGAGGAGACGTGTCCGGAAGGGGTCCCCAGCCTCAGCAGGGAAGGACTCGTCTTGTCCCTCTGTGCCATTCATCCCCTAGATTCTAGCTGGGAACTCCAGAAGAGTGGGTAGCACATGCGACCGTCCCCAACAAACCAGACACAGTCAGTGAATGGAATCTTGAAGCTTTTAATTAGCAGGATATTAGCATTTTACGAATGGAGAAGCAGGGCTTCGTATATAATAGCAGAGGCATCGGGAAGAAATGCCTATTTTTACTGCTCATTAAGAGAATATTACTGAATAG
This sequence comes from Paguma larvata, assembly GCA_030068075.1. Taxonomy (NCBI): domain Eukaryota; kingdom Metazoa; phylum Chordata; class Mammalia; order Carnivora; family Viverridae; genus Paguma; species Paguma larvata. The sequence goes on from CM057844.1 coordinate 38,869,114, forward strand.
TTAGAGAATTAATTGTACTTTGGTACATCTTTAGAAGGAAGCTAATTGGATAAAGATTGTTTCTGCCTTTCCGTATCACAATATTTGCAGGCAGATGGCATTGTTCAGGCTGAGAAAGTGTGGTGATATCAACACGCACCGTCCCGTCTCCTCCCTCAGAAGCACTCCGGGCGTTAGCTGGCCTCCTCTTCCCGGGGATATTACTACGATTATTTACATCTGCCCGCGCTACTCGGTTTTTAAACACAGCCACGCGCCCCGTCGCGGGTGGGACGGCCGGGATATCGTTAGCCCCTTTTTAAGGGGGATAAAACAGCGGGGAGAGACTTAAGTGAGTCGTTAAAAGTCATCGACTCAGAACAGGTGCAGCCAGGAGCTGGCCTTCGGTCCCGGGGCCCGGGAGTAACATAACAAAGCAAGAGCGGGAAGAATCTCTGTGGTCAAGAAGACCTGGGTTCGAATCCCAGCTCTGTCACCGACTTCTGGCTGTTCGGCTTTGGGGAAGTGAATCGACGTCTTCGAACCTCAGTGTCCTCGTTGGTAAGAGATCGTGATTCTTTTCTTTTCTTTTAATTTTTAATGTTTTAATTTATTTTTGAGGGAGAGAGAGGCAGAGCACAAGCCGGGGAGGAACAGAGAGAGAGAGAGAGAGAGAGAGGGAGACGTGGAGTCATAAGCAGGCTCCAGGCTCTGAGCTCTGAGCACGGAGCCTGATGAGGGGCTTGAACTCATGAACCACAAGATCAGGACCTGAGCAGAAATCAGATGCTTAACCGACTGAGCCACCCAGGTGCCCCCAGTGATCGTGATTCTTATGGGTCTGTCGTCAGGTGGCTCAGCGTGACACAGGGGCGAGGTGGGTTCCAGGTATCATTCTTACCCCTGCCCGAATTTCCTGGCTTGCCAAGTGTTTCTGATTGTAGCTGGGGCTTCCCACGTGCACGCACGTCAGTCCCAAATGCACGTGGCGACCGCGGCAGCTGTCGGTGCCTCTTCTGGGATGTTGCTTGACCCTAAGCCCTGCTGGGCCTGCCCATGCCGGGGAGCGGGTCCCTTTGGTCACCCTGGCCACCAGATTTCCGTCCTCATGGTACCTGGTCAGCCCAGCAGCTATGGCAGCTCCTGCCTTTGGGGCATCAGCTAGCGTTGGTCACCCGGTGAGCTGCTGGGGCCCCAACACGGCACCGTCACTGGGGAGATGACCGTCCGTGTTACCCGCACAGCGTGTTCCTCCTCAGGGTGAGTGCACGTGGTCAAGGGCATCGAAGGTGAAGCCAAGCTCTAGACCTCACACTGCACCCAGAACCACGCCTTCCCTTCGGATCCCAGGTGCAGCTGCTGAGTTAGATTCCATCCCTGAGAGACGCCGCCTCAGGAGCCCACCCGGATGGCGATGGTTCTGGTCTGTCCAGAATCCCTGCCTCTTTATTGCGGTAACCGACCCCCACTCCGACTCCCGGGAACCACCCGTTCTCCACTCCCACTTCCTGTCATTCAGGAAGAGCTCACTCCAGGTCTTTGGTGCCAAGAGGGGCCACGTGACCAGGCCTGACCTGGGAGTCTGCTTGTTCCCATCAGTCACAGAGATCGGGTTAGGGGTTGGCATGTGACCAAGTCGGACTAACGAGAGCCAGTCCGGGACTTTTTGCAGAAATTACCAGAAAAGACAGGATTTTTCTGCTGTGGTTGCTCAATGGGTAGGGTGCATAACTAGGGACCGTAGAGGCCATTTTGCATGGACAAGGTGGGGTGTTTCCAGGACAGCAGCCAACACAGGTGATAACAGAGACCGGAGATGGCCAGAGACACATTCCCGGTTATATCACGAGCACCGGGATCCATCCATTCCTGAAGGCGGCCCTTTTGAAATGAGTTTCTATCATTTGCACTCGAACGAGTCTCTCCTAGTTCAGGGCCCCATGTCTACCCCTGGTATTTAAACTCCTTCCAACCCCTCCCCCACCAGAAATGCAGAAATTTGCCTGAATCCCATTAAGAGGCCGGCTTCAAGATCTTTTCATAGGCCTCTAAGTATATAGACACACCTTCAAGAGGGGGATGGGGAGAGTGGAAAGAAAAAGCGTGTCCTAACTTTCCGCGTCGAATCTCTCCAGCCTGGCCGAGACACTGTCGTACATTTTATTAGTCTTCTTTTCCCCATTCATTTTCCAAGACTGTCTTCGAAACTGGCCATTTTTAGGAGGAAATGACATAGATTATTTTTTCATGATGGCTGCCCTTTGGTAACCTGGCAGATGTTTAATTAAAATATGTATTACCTCCTAAAGTTAACATGGAAATTCATCTAGTATGGCAGCCTAAGGACTCACCTCTGAAACTCCCCCTTATACCCCAGCTAAGCAGCCTGTCGTCAGCCAGGCCCCAGTGCCTTCTCCCTCCGCATCGCTGGAGAGTGCAGGTGACGGTTTAAGAGCCCCGAACTTCGGCTTCGAGTCATCCTCCTTTATGGCGTTTCTCTTGAACTGCCCCCCTCCCTGCAGCCCCGAGCATGTCTCCTTTTTGGCTTCATTGTCCCCTCACTGAGCTCTCTCAGCGCGGTGACACTCTACACTATGACTTCTTTCCTGGTCTTCCTTCCTAACCTCCTCGACGCCAACGACTATCTTCTTCCTACCAGAGTGTATAGGTATTTTGGTCTGGTTTTCATTCATCACCATTTTCCCACTGCTGAAAACAGTGCCTGGTACTTCACAGGTGCTCAGCAAACACTCATTGAATGCATTTCTTTTTCTTTTTTTTTTTTTAACGTTTTTATTTTATTTTTGAGAGACATAGAGACAGAGCGTGAGCAAAGGGAAAGGCAGAGAGAGAGGGAGACACAGAATCGGAAGCAGGCTCCAGGCTCTGAGCCATCAGCACAGAGCCCGATGTGGAGCTCGAACTCACAGACTGTGAGATCATGACCTGAGCCGAAGTCAGACGCTCGACGACTGAGCCCCCTGGGCGCCCCTGGAATGCGTTTCTGCACGTCATCACTTCGCAGAGGGCTCGGCGCCTGTAAGAAGGAAGGAATAAAGAAAATCAATTCCGGTGTCTCTGATACCATTTTCTCCAGGTTCCATCACTGTGGGCTTTTCTCTGTCCTTCTGTCCAATCAGACACCAGCTGTCTTTCTTTTCATTTTTTCATTTCATGTATCCCCCCCGCCCCCCACGCTCACTGGTGCCTAGGCTGGGTCAGCCTGAGCTGGGGTCGACGGACAACATAGACCAGATATTCTGCCCGACCAGGCTCATTTAATCTTACCCACAGTGCTGTGAGGGCCTGTCTTGCTCCCACTTCACAGATGTGGAGTCTAAGATTCCAAGAGGGAGAAGGGGCAGAGGCCCCCCGGTTTGAGTGGGAGACCTGGGCTGAATCCTCTTGCGTTTTCTCCGGTCGTTCCACCTGGATCTTATCTACGGCTCTGGGACCTGTTCTGGAGAAGCCAGGTTCGGTATCTTCTGTTTTGAGGGAAAGACTTGGTGAGGTGCCCATGGTCATTCAGAAAACAGAGCGTTCAAACTTGCTCGTGTGGGCTGCTCTGCCCTGTTCTCCCTGCACGGGGGACCCCGGCACCTCTCCTTCTCCGGGAAGCATAAATCCCCCTGTGTTTCCTGAAAGACCCGATTCTGAACCTTCCGGGTCCCCAGCAGGCACCCTTAGCTATTCCTGACCTCGGGACGGAGAGAGGAGCTGATGCTGGCGTGGCGAGGGCATTTGGGACGCGACTTAGAAGGGAGCCACTTACCACAGAGCTCGTGTGGATGTAACATGTCAATTGCACTTACATAGCTGTATATGACAGTGCTAAGTAATTCGGAGAGAAAGCCGGCAGCTTGGTGCCTTTTAATAGTAAATAATTCCAGTAGCCTTTACACGTCCCCCGCCGGTGGATCGGTGGTGGGGAGAGAAGCAGGAGCCAGAGAATAAAAAACGCGAGGGCCGTTCTGGCGAGAACGTTCTCCCCCACCTATGTCTACGCAGTGCGGCGGGCACCACCGCGTGCATCTGCCCTCGGATTTCGGGGGCGCCACAGTTCAGACTTGGAGCGCGCTGGCTCCTGTCACGCAGTTTAAAGACCAAGGGGAACGAGAAAACCATTTCCCCTGACGTCTACTCCCGTGAAAGGCTGGCAGGCGCGCCCTGTGCATATATGCATTCGTTAGCGATTCCAGTGACTCTCCACCACCTGTTCCAAGTGAGTGAGAGGGTTGAAAGCTGTGGGCATCGTGAGCAGCATGGCATCCTAGTGCGTAACTCAGGTTGCTATGCAACCCTGGGCAAGTGATGAAACTTTCATAGGCCTCAGTTTGCTCATCCATATAATGGGGCCAATAATAGTACCTAGGGCATGTTTTTATCAGGAGGGGGGTGGGTATGGAAATGGTTTAGCCCAGGGCTGGGCATGTATAAACTGCTCCACAAATAGGCTCCGTGGCCAGCGGCAAATCAACAAAGGAGGTTGCTGAGGCTCAGAGCGGGAGCTGATCAGCCGACGCGGCCATAGCTGCTAGGACGGGGGCAGAGGGCAAATCTTCACCTCGACATCTAAATGAACTTATGGCCCGAGCAAGTGGCGGTGTGCTCCAGTGAGCTGGGATGTGGCCAAGAGACGTGTCGTAGCTAAGGAATTCTTTCGAATATTCAGTTGTATCGTAGAGAGTCTGCGTTTCTCTGTGTTTTAGTCTCAAATAGCATTAATTCCTTTTTCTTGAACGCATTCTTATTTAGCCCCCTGGCACCGGGAATATAGCCCCGAACAAGATAGATTAGGTTCCCACTCGCACGAAGACAGTAAGTCAATCAACTGAGGGATTATTTTATATCATGGTAAGGGCAAGGAAACCCTAAAATATGGTGAGGGCTGGAGAGTGAGTCGTAGCTACCAGGAACTTGGGGTCAGGGAAGTCTTTTGACCTCCCTTGGCAAGAAGGGAGGTGACATTTGAGCAGGAACAGGGGTTATGAGGAGCTGGGCGTGCAATGAGCTGGGACAGAGAATGCCAGTGGAAGGGTCGGTGTGTGCAAAGGCCCTGCGGTGGGGCAAATTCAATGACTTAGCTTCTCAGAATTTGGAATAAATTTTCATGGTTGCTTTAGTTTTGGGGGCTGCTGTAACAAACCACCACACACCGCGGGTGGCTTTGAACAACAGAAATGTGTTCTCTCGGGACGCCCGGGTGGCTCAGTTGGTTAAGCGGCCAACTTCAGCTCCGGTCATGTTCTCACCGTCTGTGAGTTCGAGCCCCACATCAGGCTCTGTGCTGACGGCTCAGAGCCTGGAGCCTGCTTCAGATTCTGTGTCTCCCTCCCTCTCTCTCTGCCCTTCCTCTGCTCATGCTCTGTCTCTATGTCTCTTGAAAATAAATAAATGTTAAAAAAAATTAAAAAAAAAAAAAAAGAAACGTGTTCTCTCATAGCTCGGAAGGCTGGGGTCTGAAACCAAGGTAGGCAGGGCCACCCTCCCTCGGAGATTCTGGGAGAGAGTCTGTCCTTTCCCTCCTCCAGCTCAGCTGGCTCCTGGCCATCTCTGCTGTTCCTTGCCTGCGACCGTGGTGTTCCGATCTCCGTCTCCATCTCTGAATCGCCTTCTCCTCTCCTGGCTGGCAAAAACGTGCCTCTGCCTCCCTCTTACAAGTAGATTCGTAAGAGTGATTTTGTTGTTGGATCCAGGGCCTGCCCGGAGAGTCCAGGATGAGCTCTCCCTCTCAGCATCCTTAAAGCGATCACATCTCTTGCCGTATACGGTAATATGCCCTCTTTTACCGTATAAGGCAACAGTCACGGGTTCCGGGGCTCGGGGCGCCGACATGTCTTTCGGGGGGCCATCCTTTTAGGCCACTGCAACTTGGGGAAGATGGGCCAGGCTCTAGACACTGAAAGCAACCACGGAGAGGCAAACGTCACCTCTGTTTTGAGCTGAGCCGGAAACAACAGTCTCCAGTTGTGATAAATGTTTCTGACAACTTTGGCTTTCACAAATTCGGGACGAGCTGGGAACCTGGGGGGTGGGGGGGCCCCTGCCGCTGGGATGTGGCCGTGTGACCAGAGGGGCTCTTCCGGCTGCGGTTTCTGCGGTCCTGTTTTCTTTCACGGGGCCTGGCGACGCGGCAGCCCCTGTGCGGACCGAGAATGACTCTCCTCCTCGGGAGCTTGTCAGGTGCCTGTGTGGGCTCCTCGCTTACGGATTCTCCCGGAGGCCAAGGTCAAGGTCGGGAAGCTGCCTTTTAGAGGAGCATGGCAGGTGATTCTGACTCAGACGCGGGCTCTCTGCGAACCCGGGACCCGCGGGGCGCAGTGGGGGCGGGGAGCTCGTGTTTCACTGCTGGACGTGGTGGCGGGAAAGACCTCCCGTCTCACACGCCCTTTGGTGCGGACTGAAAACACACACGCGTTTGCAGGAAGGCTCCTGGACAGTGCTCCCCGAGGGGATGATGGAGCTTATGAGTCTTCCGGGGTCGGAGAGAGCTTTGCAGGGAGGGACCCAGGGTGCGAGCACTGCGCTGGGAGCCTGACCGAGCCGGCTGTTGCCTCAGCTGTCCGTTCGCTGGCCCTAACGTCCCGGGAGACCACGGGCCTGCTCGTGCCTCGATTTCCCGCTCTGTGAACAGGGCTAGTCGCCTACCTGGTCCCCCGCACAGATTTGCCTTCAAGAGTCGTTACGGCTTGGAGGTTAAAAATCCGGAGTGCGGGGCGCCTGGGTGGCTCAGTCGGTTGAGCATCCGACTTCAGCTCAGGTCATGATCTCACCGTTCCCAAGTTCAAGCCCCGCGTCGGGCTCTGTGCTGACAGCTCAGAGCCTGGAGCCTGTTTCAGATTCTGTGTCTCCCTCTCTGTCTATGCCCCTCCCCCGCTCATGCTCTGTCTCTCTCTCTCTCTCAAAAAATAAACATTAAAAAAATTAAAAAAAAAAACTACGGAAGTTTAAAAAAAAAAAAATCCGGAGTGCGTCTAGACCTTCCTGGCCCCGGAGGGCTGCTAGGTGAGCCCGAGTCAGTGTTTCTCAAAGGCTGTGACGCCGGCGGTGTGCTGGGGACCGCCTCCCGGACCGACGATTCCCGAGGAGACTCCTAGGACTTAGCACTGGGGCTGTGGTTTGTTACAGCGAAAGACACAGAGGGAAATCAGCGACGGGAAAGGCGCCCGGCCCGAAGTTTAGAGAAAACAATGGCAAAGCTTCCGAGGGTCTCCTCCTGGGTGACTCCCGCCAACGAGGAATTCCCCCAGCAACGACGTTGGACAGTGCGGTCAACCCGGGAGCTCGTGAGGGCCTCCCCGGGGCCGGTCACGCAGGTGGCCTCTGTCTGGCACGGACCGAAATTTCAGGCTCCCAGAGAGAACGCAGGCGTGCAGCACGAACCATCCTTTTTGTACCAACGTTTGGGGCCCAGGGAGCCACGATTCTCAGCTGATGGTGGGTGGGACCCCCTGCAGAAATCTAAGTTCCGGGTACGGGGCGGGGGCCACATTTACACGTGGGCCTTTCGCGGGAGAAAGCTGGGCCTAACGTGTGAGCTGTCCTCCGCGCGATGGCCAGCTCTCCTTCTTTCCCTGACGTTCGGGTGTTGGAAACCCCTTTCCATACCTGGGGAATCTCCCATCTTCCCAGACAAAAATCCACCCCTCATGAGAGAAGCTGGACCTCTCAAACACCCATTTTCCCAGCCACCTTTGAAGCTAGGGGACGGCGACATGGCCTCAGTCCTGCCAATCAGATGAGCCCGCCCAGGTTTGGAACTGGAAGCTAGTGACCTGGAGAAGTGGGGACCACACTTGCTCTCCTATTTCAGGGGTGGTAATGGTGGCAGGCGCACTGTCAGAGGCTGGGGTCCAGCCCTGGCGGTGGCGGGGGCGGCATGTTCCAGAATCTTCCCTGGGACAGTTCCGCAGGCTGCTCCGGGCCCCGCTCCCGGCGGCCTGGCCCAGCCTGAGTCTCTGGTTCTCTCGGAGTGTCAGTGGGGTCCCCGGTGACCCCTCAACAGACTCTTGCCTTAAGTTGGACAGGGTTGGGTTCTGTTTCTTAGTAAGGAAGATAATTTTAAGCTTCCGCTAAACAAGATGAAGTCACAGAGAGAAATGTTCCCTTTTCCATCCTCCTTCAGCCTTTCCGGTTATTTAGAAGGAAGTCTGTTCGCTTCTAGGTCCTTAAGTCCCTTTCGCCTCCTTCTAGTCCCTGTGAAGCTGCCTTTCACTTTATTTTTCTCAGTTTTATTGAGCTATAGTTGGCATATAAAACTGTAAGGTATTTAAATTGTACACCATGGCAGTTTGATCTATGAACACCACGAAAGGACCCTCCCTCCACACCCCCTGCCATGCCAAACTCCCTTTTAAATGAAGACAGAGCAGGCTGGAGGCCAGCGTCAGTATCTGGCTAGGATTTTAGAATTTAATGGTGTGGATATTACAAAGTGTTTATTTCATGGTTACCTCCGATTCATGGCAAGTCTTTTATGGTAATGATATGCTGTTTCCTTTTCACATAAAAGCACTTAAAGGGCGCCTGGGTGGCTCAGTTGGTTGAGCGTCCGACTCTTGATTTCAGCTCAGGTCATGATCCCAGGGGCATGGGATCGAGCCCCGCGTTGGGCTCTGCACTGAGCATAGAGCATAGAGCATAGAGCCTGCTTGGGATTCTCTCTCTTTCTCTCTGCCCCTCCCTCCTGTTCATGCTCACTCTGTCTCTCAAATTAAAAATAATAAATAAATGCACTTAAGTAAAAATCATTATCCAATTCACGAATACTACAATCAACAATACTACAGTAGTATATTATGAACCTAGCTCTTGAATGAAAGACTTTGGGGAGCGCTACAGCTGGGACTCGAATTTGGCCTTTTGGGGTCCACAGGGGTTTGTGGAGGGACCCTGAGCAAGTGTGGCCAAGCTCCCCGGAAACCGAGGACGAGAGGGCGGGGTCTGCTCTCTGTGAGCCGGGGGCCCCTCCACCCAGCAGGGAAGACACAACAGGTGGCCCCTCCTCCCCCAGCGTTGCATCCGGGACAGGACCACCCTCTGGGACGGTCACGCCCCTGAGCAGGCCCAGTTCAACGCCGGACAGGAAAGGCTGTCCCAGACTTGGCTCTGACCAGAAGACACGGTCAGGGCCATTCAGTGAGCACCTCCCTCATTGCAGAGATGGGTGGGGGTTCCGTGGTTCCAAACTGGCCTTCGGACGGTGGTCAAGCTGCCTTCCACAGCCCCCGCGTGACTTTGGGTGGAGAGACGGGGCCAGGGGGGCAGGCCTGGCCTAGGGGCTCCACCTCGCCCTCCGGTTCTCCAAGCTCAGGCCGCACAGGCCTCCCCCCCTAGTTTGGGTCGTGATCTCAGGGTCGTGAGAGGGAGCCCCACGTCGCGGGCTCTGGGCAGGGCGTGGAGCCTGCTTACGATTCTCTCTCTCCCTCTACGGCTCATGCTCTCTCTCTCTTTCTCTCTCTCTGAAAGAAGAAAAAAAAAAGAATTTCGAGATGGCCACAACAGAGGGTTAAAGCACACGTAGGGCCCTTGTAAGTCTCGGCTCCTGTGCTCCTGTACAGTCTGCAGCCCTGGGAACCGGCCCTGACCCTCAGGCCTGGAACAAAGCCTGGCCCATCGCAGGCCCTCAATAAATATTTGTTGACCGGCTGATTAACCGATTAACCGGCTGAGCTGTGCGCGAGTCCAGGGCTGATGGCTTTGGCGGCGACTTCATCTGCAAAACAGAAACGAAACCCTCCTAACCCTTATGACTGAGATCGGCTTATCTGTTAGGACGGAAAGGCAGGGTGGGACCAGGAGGGCCCTGGAGGCTGGGCGTGGGTGGGAGCCTTGTTCTGCGAGCCGGTCCCTGGGCGCCCGTGAGGCTTCACAGCAGGGCCGGACCCGGGAGGCCGCATGGTAAGCATCGCCCAGGCGGGAACTGGAGCCACGGCCCGATGGAAAGGCGTGGGGTTTGCTGGTTTAAACCCGCGTCGGGTAGACCCCGGGTCCTGTCGTATCCGCCGCGGGTGCAGCGGGGGAGACCGGAGGCGGCTGTGTGGCTGGGGAAGCGCCTGGGGGGCGGGTCCCGGAGTCCGTCCGTCCGGACTCGGCTGCGCACACGCACACTCCCTTCCCCACCCCGGCCCTTCCCCGGACCCGCGGCGCCGAGGAGATGGTTTACGCTGAGAGCACTCCGCACCCCATTACAGTCAAGTGTATTTACACACATCGGGCAGGCCCGGAGGCCGGCAGCAGAGCCCTTACGGGAAGGCCCTGAGAGGCAGGGACACGTAGCCGGGGACTCCAGCGGGAGGGAAGGCGTCCCCTCAGGGCAGCCCAGAAAGTCCCCCTCCACCTGGCAGGGACTCCGAGGCTTGAGGGGAGGAAGATTTCAGACGGAGCTGGCGCTCTGGGGTACGACGGCGGCGTTTTCAGGGGAGCGAGGGTAATTCACGATCCCTAGGGCACCTCCCCGGGCAAAGAGCCAGTGCTTTTGGAGATCAGCAAACACAAAGCGAGAAAAAAACCACTAATTACAGGAAGTCCCTCCCACTCCCTGAGAGTTTGACGTGCCCGCCCAGCCCCGTCCCAAGGCACTTACTGATGGATGTAATATCTCAGGCACAGGAAGGCTACAATGTAGCCCAAGGCCATGACCAGGGTTCAAACTCGGGCGTCTGGCTCCAGGCCCGTGCTTTTGCCACCCTGCAGAGGCTCCCCTGCCTGGTGTGCTGATGGCCCTGGTGGCGCGGGTGTGCCCTGCCGGCCGAAGGGCTTGGAGGCCTCAGCTGGCGCCTCCCTCCCAAGAATCTGCTTAGTGACAGGACTCGATGGGAATATTCACATTTGATCCTCATGCCTCCCCATCGTGCCCATTTTACAGACGAGGAAAATAGAGGCCGTGAGTGCTTTTGCACATTGTCCAAGGCCCTACAGTCACTCGGCAGCCAAACAAGCCTGAACTTTAGGGCTGACCAAAGCCTCCTCTGTTCTCTTGAAAGGTCCAGAAATGCCACCAATTTCCGTGCATTGATTTCACATCCTGCAACTTTGCTGAATTCGTGGATCAGCCCTCGCAGTTGTTTTGGTGGAGTGTTTCGGATTTTTCATGTCGAGTATTCTGTCATCTGCAAAGATTGAAAGTTTGACTTCCTCCTTGCCAGTTTGGATGCCTTTTATTTCTTTTTCTTGTCCGATTCTGAGGCCAGGACTTCCAGTACTATGTTGAACAACGGTGGTGAGAGCGGGCGTCCCTGCGGAGTTCCCGATCTCACGGGAAACCTCTCAGGTTTATATCCCGGCGTGCGGGATCATCCCAAGGATGATATCCCAGCGTGCGGGCCTTTATTTCTGTTTCTTCAAAGCCAGGCTATCCTTGTTCTTTCGCTAGGCATTGCGACTCAGAGAGGTTAAGCACTCTGCCTGAGGTCACACAGCGGGTGAGTGGGGAGATGGGACTTGAACACAGGTTGGTGCAAGCCCAGTACTCACACACTTTCTGCTCTTCCAAGCTGTTTCGGCTGACCGTGATTTAAAATTATGGGGCGTCTTCCTTCTTAAAATGGATTTTCCTCGGGGGAGGTGTGCGGTGATGGCCTATGATAGCCAGACCAAGAGCTTGGACTGGGGAGGCAGAGGGATCTGGGTTCTAACACCGGCGCTGCCTCTCACTGGCAGTGTGACCTCAGTGGGCCGTTCTCATTTCAGAGCCTCAGGGGGATTAAAGGAACACCACCTCCAGGCTGGTTGCCAGGATGAGGTGAAGGAGCCTCGTAGAAAGACACAGACTCCCAGGGGCAGGGCTGTGTGTCCGCGGCTCCCGTTATCCAAATCAGTGCTTGACAAATAGCTCTGGGAGAAGGAGGAGGAAGGAGAAGGAAGGAGAAGGGAGGGAGGAAGGAGGAACCTATGAAAATGGCTCCTAATACAATCTCGTCCATCTTCCGAATGTCCTTCTGAAGAACAAAGGGGGCAGAAGAAATTCTACCCGAGTCATCGGTGGGGACGGAGCGAGGGGAGGCCGGAGCAAGCCCGGTGCTCCTCCGATAGATTCTTTGCCTCTTGGTTCGTTACGATGATCTTTTCTTTTTTTTCCCCCACCGCAAAATGTCAGAACTTGAACTTGACAAAGTGCAGGACAAAACCAAGGAGGAGCGGCTTGGCCTCCCTCGCGGCCCCTCCGCGTCCTCCCGGGCGGGGCTCCCGGGCCCGTGTGCCCGGGAACTGAGTGTCCACCGTCGGCGTGTCCTCGCACGGAGCAGCCTCTCCCGGGGGGAGGGGTCGGCGGTGTTCCTCCTCGCATCACAGCTTCTCCTCCAGAGTCCTGGGCTCGGAGGCCACGCCGCCCTCGCAGGCCCAGGAGTGGGTTCCAACGGGCTCCGCCTTCCATCTCAGAAATTCCAGATTGAGACGCGGACCTGGGCGTCTGCTCCACGGAGGCCTGGGTTCCCCAGGGCCTCGTCGCCCGGGACGGGCTGCCCGTTTGCTTAATTTCTAGCTGATCCATCGTTACTCCGTCTCGCCTTGATTTCTAGAGGCTGAAGATCTAGCGAGAGGGCGAGCCTCAGCTGGCACGAACCGTTCGGTTTTAACACTAGTTCTTAAAATATTGACAACAAATAGTTTCACCTCGAGCCCCTTGAGTGCCTTTCTCCACCCATGCTGACCCCTCGGGAAATCCACACAATCCAGCCGCGAAAGGCCCGGGACTCATCACCTGTTCTGATTGTTGAATATTCTGGGAGCACCTGGGTGGCTCAGGGGGCTAAGCAGCCGACTTCAGCTCAGGTCGTGATCTCACAGTTCGTGAGTTCGAGCCTGTTGCGGGGTGTTGTTGAAAAAGACCACCAAACGCTGAATAGAAGCGAGGCAAGATTTTATTTACGGCCGGGCCAAACCTGATCTCCTGATGTTAAGGAGAAAATGCAGAGAATGGCCCCGAACAAAGGCAGCAGTGGGCTTATGTGGATTTTAGCAAGTTAGGGTACATCATCAATTAGTTAACTAATTATAATTTACAACATTCCTTGGTAGCCAATTACATAGATGTTACCTTTGGCGGGGGGGCCTCTTGCTTCAAGGTTCTGTCTTAAGTGAGCTTCGAAATGACCAATGATAATTAGACACTCCAGACCCCGCGGGCCAGCAGTTACGTGACTCCTTGCATGTTGGCCTTCCTTTGATCAGCTCCAAACAGTGGGGTGAGAGCTCACTGCAATCTAAGTTAGCTATATAGCAAGCAGGCGAAGTTGCAGGAGTGAGACGGGCAGTTAGCCCCTTCTGGGAACTCTAACAGGGAACCGCATAGGCTATTATTTTAATGTTTTAGTGGTTACCAGACAGCTGGTCAGAACAGTGAATGGGGAGCATTCGCAAAGCAATTTACAGAAGCCGAAACAGCCTGTTAATGGTTTCCATTATTGACTCAGGTTTGTTAACCTACAACAGAGCCCTGCGTCGGGCTCTGTGCTGACAGCTCGGAGCCTGGAACCTGCTTCGGATCCTGTGTCTCCCTTTCTCTCTGCCCCTCCCCGTTCGTGCTCTGTCTCTCTTGCTTTCAAAAATAAATAAATAACAAAAAAAAAAATTAAAAAAAATATTCTGCCCGTTCCTCTGGAAGCGGTGAGTACTCTAAACCAGCCACGGCATGAAATACCGCAGAAGGCGTAAGGGCCGCAAGCCAACCGCTCATCCCTCCGGCGGGCAGTACGCTTCTTTGGGAGATGTCCCCACCCTCCGCCTTGCTGGGCCAGGCCCCTTCTTGTCTCACCCGCCTCTTGCCTCGGCCTCCAACCTCAGCCTTTCCCCCGGCCTCCCCGGCTTCCCCGCAAGCTCCCCGGCCGATGCGCCCTCAGCCCACAGCCAGCCAGACGGATCTGGTCACGCCGATGGCTCCTTGCTGTGCTCAGGGTCCGGCGGAAGCTTGCTCCGGGGCTGTCTCTGCGGTTTGTCCAGTTTTGGTGCCCTCTCTAGGATCTCAAGCTCCGCCAGGCCTCCCCGGAGTTTATGCCCGGCGTCAGGCAAGTACCTGGAACAGTCGACACTCGGCAGCTGTGTGCCGAACAGCAGGAAGAGGAAGGAGTGGATGGACGGGCACTCGGGGCGAGGTCTGTAAGCACCTAGGAGGACCAGGGCTGTTTCCTGGGTGGGTTACCGCCAGCGGGCAGAGATGAGAGTGGCCTTCAAGGCAGGGGGACAGCCACGCAAGATGGGCCCAGAGGACAGCCTGGCTTCCTCTCTAAGCAGGAAGATAAAGTAAAGGAGAGATTGAGAGCCTGGGGGGCTCTGGAGCCCCAACCACCCAAGTTCAAGTCCCGGCTCCGCTATTGCCGGCTGGCGACCTTGAGAAAGATGCCACGTTTCTCTTTCAAATGGGGACGATGCTGACATCTACCTTATAGGGCTGTTCTGAGGACCGAATGAGACAGCAGGCAGGGGTGACGAGTGACCAGGGCCCTTGGCTCTGGGGAAGGAGATGACTCTTATCGCATGTCTTCCAGGCGCTCTCCGAGCGAGCTTGTTTAGGCCTTCGAGGGGTCCGGCAGGCTTTTCCCTGGTGTCTCTGTGTGACAGACGAGTCCGACGCCCACTCCTGGGGAGCCCTCCGTCCCCAGCACCCGGTTTATTGTGGGCAGCCCCCGCGCAGTGATGGCTAGCCCTGCGTAGACACGGGAGCCGCCCGGGGAGCTGGGGTGAAACGCCCGAATCCGAATTTCTGGGAGTGGACCAAACGGTATGATTTTGAAACTCCCCGAGGCTCCTAGTGGGCAGCCAGGCTGAGAATCGCCGGCCTGCGTTGGGGTGGGGAGACCGTGTGGCCATCGAAACGAGCCCCAGGAAGAGGGGGGCGGCCTAGAGTGGGGCCGGGGGGGCCGGGGGCTGGGAGTCCCTTCTCACCCCGACTCCTGACGGCAAAGCCAGACTCTACCCGGAGGGAGCTCAGAAACCCGCTCCCACCAGCGAGGGCACCGGGCTTCGGAGGGCTCAGCGAGATTGCCTGATGGGGACTACGGGCCCCAGGCCTCTTGCTTTTCTGGGGCTCCCTGCTCCAGGCAGCTGACCTGTGTCAGTCAGTGAAGCCTCTCTCTCTCTCTCTCTCTCTCTCTTTAAGAATAATTAACCAGTTTTTTTTTTTTATAGTTTATTGTCAAATTGGTTTCCATACAACACCCAGTGCTCATCCCCACAAGTGCCCTCCTCTGTGCCCGTCACCCACTCTCCCCCCTCCCACACCCCCCTCTCCCCTCAGTTTGTTCTTAGTCTTTGAGAGTCTCTTATGTTTTGTCTCCCTCCCTCTCTGTAGCTTCCCCCCCGCCTCTCCTGCCCTCCCCCCTGGTTTTCTGTTAGGTCTCACAAAGCCCACCTATGCGTGGAAACATATGCATCTGTCTTTCTCTGCCTGACTTATTTCACGCAGCATAATACCCTCCAGTTCCATCCATGTTGCCACACATGACCAGATTTCATTCTTTCTCATTGCTGCGTAGTATTCCATTGTACATATATATACCACATCTTCTTTATCCATTCATCAGTTGATGGACACTTGGTCTCTTTCCATGATTTGGCTATTGTCGAAAGTGCTGCTATGAACATCGGGGTACACGTGCCCCTAGGCATCAGCATTCCTATGTCTCTTGGGTAGATTACTAGCAGTGCTATTGCTGGGTCACAGGGTAGCTCTATTTTCATTTTTTTGAGGAACCTCCACACCGTTTTCCAGAGTGGCTGCACCAGTTTGCATTCCCACCAACAGTGTAGAGGGTGCCTGCTTCTCCACATCCCCGCCAGCATCTAGAGTTTCCTGATTTATTCATTTTAGCCACTCGAACCGGTGTGAGGTGGTATCTCAGTGTGGTTTTCATTTGCGTTTCCCTGATGACGAGTGACTTTGAGCATCGTTTCACGTGTCTGTTGGCCATCTGATGTCCCCTTTGGAGAAGTGTCTATTCGTATCTTCCGCCCATTTCTTCACTGGATTATTCGTTTTTCGGGTGTGGAGTTTAGTTAACCAGTTTTTTTTTTTTAAGTTTATTTATTTTGAGAGAGAGAGGAGTGCAAGCGGGGGTGGGGAGGGGCCGAGAGGCGAGGGAGAATCCCCAGCGGGCTCTGCATGGTCAGCACGGAGCCCTGTGTGAGGCTCAAACTCAAGAACCAGCCTCTCGCGCTTTCACTGTGGGGGGTAACAAAAGGGGACTCGAGACACCCGGTGGTTTTCTCTGGGTCTGCCTGGGACTGACCTCGTTCCTAATCTTGTTCAAAGAATGCTGGGGCCCGAATGTGACCTTCCCTGGCACCCCTGGCTTGTCACATGGCTTCCAGGCCTCTCGCGGGCAGTGGCCCTATCCCGAGGAAAAACAAAGCTACGAGCCAAGAAGCTCAGTTAAATGAGACTTTCAGACACACAACGCATAACACTGTATGCGACATAATTATGCTAAAGAAATTATTCGCTGCGTCCCCGCAGGTCTAACTCAGCCGGACATCCTGTCGTTTAGCTGGCGGCCCTACCTGGGGCTTTGCTCTCTGCACCTACTTCAGGGGTGCTAGTGTGGTAAGACACCCTCATTAGAGCCACCTCTGTCCCTTGGTGACAACTGAGCCACAGACAGGACATCTAAGCCTTCAGGTCCCCATAAGCAAATGCAAATAATAATAGTCCCTGCTTCTTGTAGGTTAAAAAAAAAAATCTTTATTTTTGGGAGAGAGAGAGAGAGAGAGAGAGAGAGAGAGTGTGTGTGTGGGAGGGCCAGAGAGAGAGAGAGAGAGAGAATCCCGAGCAGGCTCTGCTGCTTGAACCTCGAGATCATGACCTGAGCGGAAATCAAGAGTTGGATGCTTAACCGACTGAGCCCCCCGGGGGGCCCCAATTTTTTTCGACTCTAAATGAAACCGTGCATGTAGGGCACGTATTAGTCTCTCAATAAGCAGTAACTGTTATGAGGAAACAACACCAGAAACAATATTTTCAATGTAGGCCTTTAGAATTCTAACAGTAATACATACTCTTCATAGAAAAGTAGAAAATGCACACAGATTTGGGAAAGAAACCCCCCCACCATATTTTCACCAAAGATCAGTACTTTTAATATTTTGGCAATTACCTTTCGAGGGTTTTTTGTTTTGTTTCTGTTTCTATTTTTATTTTATTTTATTTATTTTATTTTATTTTGTCTTAAAAATGTATCTCTAGGTACACAGAAAAATCAACTTTGTGCTCTGGGTCCTGCTCCCCCCCCCACACTTAATATTCTATCGTAAATGTCTCCCCGATTTGTTAGATACTCTTCGAAAATCTAATTTTCACTGTTCGGTTAGATACACATTTATTTAACCAATTTCCTGTTGATCATGCAACCTTTGGTCGCCGTGATAAATAGAGCTGCCGTGAGCTTTTTATCTTTTATTAAAAATTGTGGTTGCGCTTGGTCGGACTTTCAGAGGGCCTGTCCCAAAGGGCAGTCTCCTGGCCGCGGGTCCGATTGGTTGGGCTCAGCTTTTGCCAGCACGCTTGTGTCTACACCAGAGAGAAATGGATTTCAGCCTCGACCGGTGGGCCCGGGGCTGCTCTGGGGCCCAGTCTGTCCCCTCCGCCTCTTGGAAGCAGGGCCTGCTCTCTGCTGGGACGTCCAGACACACACCGTCCTTGTCCATCAAAGGGAATCCTTTTCCTCGCGTTCAAAGTCAGTCCCTTCTGTTTCTGCTGCGTGTGTGATGTCTTCATTTATCGCCCTTGTCTTTCCTGTTTCGTGGAACTTGGGCGACGGGAGCGGGGGGAGGGGGGTCTCCTAAGGACCTGAAGTCTTCAGGCCCCTAAGGTCTCTATAAGGACATCGCTCTTTGTCTTTTGCTGGGACGCAGAAAGCCTGAAGTTCCCACCGCGGAGACTGCTTGCCAGCCCTGTTTTGTCTTATAATTTGCATCGCTAAAGCCTCCTGACTTATGAGCGACCAGCTAATGGCTTCATTCATTCTCGGGACTGTGCCCCCTCCGCCGGAAGCCTTGGGGAGAACCTCTTAGGATGATGATTACATTAATCTACTTTTCAGCTGCCCTTGGTTGAAGGACATTAATGACTTCGGATCATCTCGTGGCCATCTGTCTTTGGGGAAGTGGGACTGAACCCAAAGGCTGATGTCACCTGGGAGCATGACAACCCAATAACTCAGCTGTAACAGGGGCAGGAGCAGAGATTCTTTGAGCACAAACAAAGTTGCAAAGGGAAGAGTGCTTGCAGGCAGCACGGAGGCATACTGAGGCAATTCGGCCCTGTTGTATGGTTTTTTTGTTTTGACATTTCGAGTTCAGAGAACACAGCTTGGTTTTATAAAGTAGTTTCAGTCCAGGGGGCAGACCACATGAAAGTGTGCAAACGAGTCCTCACAGATGGAGGCCAGTGCGAACGGCCTTTTACCTGCTCTGCCCTCCATTCTTGCCCCAGAACCTTCTGGAATGTGATTCCCAGAGCAGATCGGAGATGGAGCAGTGACTTAATGGTGGGGCTCACGTGAGCCCCCAGGGTGTCTTCTTGTAGGCACTAATTTTTTTTTTTCTAAATGGGTTGAGTTTAAAAATGTAATAATTGTACCCGAATTGGCACAGCCACTCTCTTCCTGGGAATGGATGTAATTTGCGGGGGTTGTTTGGCCGCAGGACATCCTGGAGTCGTGGGCCTCCCGCGTCGGTTTGCAGAGGTGCCGAACGCCGTGGTGGAGGCGTCGGGGCCCGGGAGGGCAGCCAGGCTGAGTCAGTCAGCGCTTGTCCGTCCCCGAGGGGATGTTCCGGTGAGTAGGGGGCAGCAGGGGCCCCGGCGTCAGCACAGGCCAACTTTGAGACCTTCGTCTTTCTGTGTCTCACTTTTCTCATCTATAAAATGGGGGTGATAATAGTCCCTCCCCATGGAATTGTTTTGACTCACAAATGAATCGCTAGACAACGAGCACCACAAGCACGGCCTCGTCTGTTGTTAGCTATCGTTTTATTGTGCTCCAAGTGGTATTCGATGTTTATTTCTTTTTGAGAGAGAGAGAGAGAGAGAGTGTGAGCAGGGGAGGGGCAGAGAGGAGACGCAGAATCCGAAGCAGGCTCCAGGCTCTGAGCTGCCAGCACGGAGCCTGATACGGGGCTCGAACTCATGACCCGAGATCATGACCTGAGTCCAAGTTGGATGCTTAACCGACTGAGCCCCCCAGGCGCCCCGCTCCAGGTGGGATTTGGATTCCTTAAATAAGAATCACCGGGAACAGGGCTGCTCGCACTGTAGTGTGCACACGCACCACTGCGGGTCTTGTTTAAATAGAGATTCTTGGGGCGCCTGGGTGGCTCAGTCGGTTAGGCGGCCGACTTCAGCTCAGGTCATGATCTCACAGTCTGTGAGTTCGAACCCCGCATCGGGCTCTGTGCTGATGGCTCATGAGAGCCTGGAGCCTGCTTCAGATTCTGTGTCTCCCTCTCTCTCTGCCCTTCCCCTGCTCATGCTCTGTCTCTATGTCTCTCAAAAAATAAATAAATGTTAAGAAAAAATTAAAAAAATATATAGATTCTTGTTCAAAGCGGGGCCTGAGAGTCTACATTTGCAACAGGTTCACGGGGCACCAAGCCGCTACTCAGGGATGGCACTTGGAGGTGCTGGACCTGGAGAGCATGGGTGAAAACTGTAGATCCCCAGGCCCGGCTCAAACCCACGGATTCAGGATTATTCTCGAGCCTTAAAAACCTCCTGGAATTTACCATGCTAAGTTTTTTTTTTTTTTTAAACATTTATTCATTTTTGAGAGACATAGAGACACAGCGTGAGTAGGGGAAGGGCAGAGAGAGAGGGAGACACAGAATCCAAAGCAGGCTCCAGGCTCTGATGAGCCATCAGCACAGAGCCCGATGCGGGGCTCGAACTCACAGACAGTGAGATCATGACCCGAGCTGAAGTCGGTGGCTTAACTGACTGAGCCGCCCAGGCGCCCCATACCTTGCTAAGTTTTCAATGTGTCCCTTCTTTCCCTTTCTTGCGTTTGGGATGAGACCGTCTCACTCGTAGCTGTCCCGCCTCGAGTTTCTGACGCACCTAACTTATCCGGTGTCACAGGCTCGCAGCTGGAGAGGAGCCTCAGGAGGAACAGTGTGGACACCGAGTCTCACTCACACCTGAAAGATCATATTTAGAGGAGACTCCGGGCTTTGAGTTTTGGACTCGACGCCGGAAGAGTTCGGTCTCTCGGGGCCGGGGGAGGGGCGGGGGTGGAACGACCGCATCATGCGTCAGAAGGAGATGAGTTTTGGGGGGCCGGGGGCAGAATGAACCGACTGGCGGCCCCCCCAGATTCCTATGTTGAAGCCCTACCCCCTGAGGTGGTGATATCTGGAGACGAGGCCTTTGGAGGTCATGAGAGTGGATGGGGTCAGTGCCATTAGACTTTCTCCCCCCTCCCCCCGACCCTGAGGATGCGACGAGAAAGGGGGTGTCTGCGAGCCAGGAAGAGGGTTCTCGCCAGAGCCCAGCCCCCCCCCCCCCCCCCCCCCCCCCGGCTCCTGATATCAGACTTGCGGCCTTCAGAACCGTGACGAATCAGCGCTGTGTAGTGGAACCCCTCCCCCGTCTGTGGTCCTCGGCTGTGGCCTGCCCAGGCGGACTGTGACACCAGAGGCGGCCTTCAGAGCCAAGGGTTTAGCAAGCCCCCGGGTGACTTGAATGTCCCGAAGTTTGGCTAGACGGAGTTAATTTTACCGTGAGGAAGACGCGGTTGTTCAAAACCTGTGTGGGGGAGAGAGTGTGTCGTTCGCTATTTGGGGCTTCGCCTTCTCCCTCTCCCGCTTCGTTGCCCCGCGTCCCTTCCTGCCTTTCTCCCGGGCCGGCAGCAGAGCGGCGTGGTGGGGGCGCTCTGGGTTTGCCCCCCAGCCCCCCCTCATTCCCAGCTGGATGGCACCTCTGCCGAAGCCAGTCTCAAATGGAGACTGTGTGAAACGGGCGCCCGGGGACCGACGCGGGACGCTGCCCGTCGTTGGTCAAGTCCCACCGGGTCGTGGGGCCAGAGTTCCGCTGTCACCTGCGGTCTGGCCGTTGTCGGCGCAGGGGTGGCGGAGGTTAGGGTGTCCGGGCTGACCTCTGCGGCGTGAAGGGTGCCTGGACCACAGGTGCCCTTCCTTGCCCTTCTTGGGGTCTCCTCCGCAGAGAACTTGACATCTGGGGCTCACCGATGCTTGCCGGGTGGTTAGGTAAAAGACCAGGCCCAGCCACCAAGCTACGGGCCCCTGAGCCGTCGCAGGCTAAAAGGAGCTCGAAGGTTCATACCTACCTCAGCTCAGGTCAAGTCGGCAGATATCAGCGATCAGCGGGCCTAGTGGCAGGGCCCATCTCCGAGGCCACAGGAGGGCCTGGGAGGCGTGGAGACGAAATAACTGTTCGCTTCCGCACGGCTGCCTTGCGTTTGGGCAGTGACTGCACTAGAATGCGGCCCGTTATTCACTCCGGGAGTCGTGCGGGATCGACAAACCGGCCTCTGCGTATCGTCGTTTCCAAAACAATGTTCCCCAACACGATCTCACTTCATCTTCAAAACCGCATTGCGAGGTGGGCCTCATTACCCCATTTTACTGATGAGCAGACTGAGGCTCCGAGAAGCTGAGTACCGTACCTGGCACCGGGCAGCATGGGACTTGAATTCAGAGCCCCGCAGAGTGGAGGTGGGGCGCAGGGGGGAGGAGAGAAGGGTCTGGGCAGGGAGAGCAGAGGTGCTGCTTCCGCGGAAGAGGGAGGGACGCGGGGCAGGTGGACGCAGCGGGTGTCTCTGCACCTGACGCCCGGCGCTGGAGGGGGCTGGTCCGTCGCGCCCTCGACCCGGAGCACGGAAGTGAGAAGCGGGCCCTCGCTTTATCAGAGGGGCACAGGGCCAGGGGCGGGAGGAGGTGACGGGCCTGGCCCACCAGCCAGCTCTGCACTGAGTGCGAGTGCGCCAGTCCCACGGTTCAGCCCTAGTGGAGGTAGAGTCGACAGAAGCCAGAGCGGGGCCGAGTGCCACCCCGGGGTGTCTGGGCCGAAGGGGATTTCATCCGGCTCAGTCCTCCTCTGAGATCCTTCGGGACCCGGCAGCAGCCGGCTCGCTAGATGCCTCCCTGTCCTGTGCTTGTTGGAACCCCACCCGGGGTGTTTGGGGCCCTTAGAGACACTGCAGTAATATTCAAGGAGCCTAAGACATAAAAATAAATAAAACATTAAAAAAAAAAAGGGGCGCCTGGTGGCTCAGTCAGTTAAGCATCCAACTTTGGCTCAGGTCATGATCTCACAGTCCGTGAGTTCAAGCCCCGCGTCGGGCTCTGTGCTGACAGGCTCAGAGCCCGGAGCCTGCTTCGGATTCTGTGTCTCCCCCTCTCTCTGCCCCTCCCCCGCTCATGCTTTGCTTCTCCTGCTCTCAAATATAAATAAAACATAAAAAAGAAAATTTAAAAGGAGCCTAAGACAGGCTGCCACTGGCCGACGTTGGAAGAAATTCAATCTCACTGGTAATAAAACATAAGCACGTTAGAACAAGATGTAGTTTTATTGTTTTATTCCCTCGGGTGAAAGCCTGGCCAAGATGGAAAAAAAAAAAAAGATACTAATACTGCATGTGGGCTGGGGGTGGGGAAACGAGTCCTCGTCCACCTGCTAGCAGGAGCGCCTGGATCCTTACGAGGCCTTAGGGGCGGGCACGACCTTTGACCCCGGCCATTTTCCTTACAGGCGGTGATCTCAGAGGCAGTGGGAGACACGTGCAAAGGTGTCGTGCCTGGGTGCGTGTCCGAGGGTTTAGACTCGGAGAAAATTTGAGGTCCAACGAGACATAACCGCGTGGTAGAGACACGTGGCAAATTCTAAGCAGTCACAAAATCGCCGCACGACTTTATGTAACGCTGGAGAAAGACGCTCCAGATACATTGTCGGGTGGAGAATGAGGTGACAAAGTAACACGCCTGGTGTGATCTTGGTTTTGCGAAAAACAAACCCACCCGCCTACAGACGGATTATTTATATTCTGAAAATGTATATATGCGGGCGCGTATATGTACGTACATAGGAATGCGCATATATTTTACATGGAAAATATTAATAATCCTTTTCTCCCTGTGATGGTACAACAGGCGGATTCTGTGCTTCCTAAGTTTATTCTAAAGAGAAAGCGATTACTCGAATAACACGAAGGGAGTTTCTTTAGAAGCAAAGGACCAGCCGTGAGCCTGTGAGGGTGGAAGGCTATACATACAGTGGCTGAGAGCAGGGGCCGAGGTCACCGTGGGCCTGGGTGTGAGCACCGCGCGGGCGTGTGTTATCTGTGGGGCTCTGGGCAGGAGACGCCAGCTCCCTGAACCGGAGTTCTCATCTGAAGAAGGGCATCTGATGACGAAGAATGGCGTTAGGAACATTAAGTGGGGGTGATCTGTTAAGTGTCTGGTATATATTAAGTCCTCAATAAATCTTAATTATACATATAGAGACAATCAAGATAGAATCACGTCATATTATCTATCTCCTATCAAAATACACACACGCATAATTAGCCGTGTATCTAAAAGAACAGACCTGTTTCTGAAGCTGCTGAGAGTGGAGCCCGTAGGCATGTCACAGGGAGACCGATTACAGCCCCCAGTGGAGAACCTTCCAGCTCTCCCAAGGCGCAAGTGGGAGCCCCATCCCTGGAGATGCTCGGGCAGGTTCTGGGTGAGCAGGGGGCAGGGTTGTGGGAGACGACATCCGGGGGCCAGATAATTGGGCTGACAAGGTCCACGGAATCCCTTTGGGTCCCCAGATGAAAGCTGCTGGCAAAGAGGAGGAGGAGGTGGCCCCGAGTCGGGTGGCCTGGGGCTGCAGCTCGGCTCGGCCCCTTACCGACCGAGGGGGACGCCGGGCCGACACCTCCTCTCTGAGCCTCTGCGTCGTGTCAGCAAAGCGGTCTCTGCTGTGCGGTTGTTGTCAGAATCAGAAATAATAAGACCTAGCTCCTGTTCCTGTGATTCGTTTTGTTCTGAAGATCGTGGAGCCAGGACCTGGGAAAAGACTCCTCATTCGTTCCTGTGTTCATTCATTCCTGCCTTCGTTCTTCCCCCAAATACGTCTCCACCACTTTATCTGTCTGCCTCTTTCTGTTAGGGGCAGGGCCCCCTTAGGGCTTCGGTGCTCCGCGGACCTGCAGCTGAGGGCCCCGAATCCTAATCCCAACCATCCCCGTGCTCCAGACTGGCACCACAGGGCACAGTCAAGTCACGATGAAGCCAGGCTCCTCGCCAGAAAGGCCCAAGGGGCGGCTTTGCCGAGATGCGCAGGTGTCCTTGGGCCCAGGACGGGAACTAAGGAAAAACCCTCAGGCCAACTTGAAGACGGGAGGGGGGGGTCCGGGCGGTGCTAGAATGATGTGCCCCCCCCCTCCGAGCGGGCATCTCTGACTTCCTGACCCCTCCTCCTCCCCAGCAGTGGCTGGGAGTGCCAGCTGGGAGCCCACGCCGCCCCGCTCCGAGGGACCACTCCTTTGGGACTTCCGGCCTCCTCGTCAGACTACCTGGGGCTCCGTTCCACTCACACCCCTTTCTCCGCGATGTCCCCAACTGCCCTGGCGCTCCCTCCCCCAGGAGAAAACGCGGTCCCACCTGGGCTGCGCGCTCACCCCCGTACAACAGCCTGCAGGTGTGAGCGTGTCCTCCGCCGGCTCCTCCCTCCTCTGCGAGGTGGGTCACACAGAAGGTGTGTGGGCAGGGCGGGGCGTGGGGAGAAAGTCTCAGAAAGCGAGATTTTTGTTCTTTGCTTGTGTTGTAATTTATATAATGTAATTTAAAAGTGGCATCCTTATGCAGTTTATAAGTAATTAACCACATCTTAATCACAGAGACTCGTGGATATAATGAAAAGGGTTGATTGGAAAGGAAATACCTGTCTTTAAATTTTTTTTTAATTTTTATTTTATGCGTGAGAGAGAATGAGTTGGGGAGAGGGGCAGAAGGAGAGAGGGAGAGAATCAGAAGCAGGCTCTGTGCTCAGGGCAGAGCCTGACACGGGGCTCGATCCTACGCCCCTGGGATCATGACTTGAGCTGAAATGAAGAGTTTTGAGCAACCCACACACCCCTGAAATGCCTTTCTTTCTTTCTTTCTTTTTTAAATTTTATTTAAATCCAAGTTAGTTAACATATAGCGTAGTATTGGTTTCAGGAGTAGAATTTAGTGATCCATCGCTTACATACGACGCCCAGCGCTCATCCCAACACGCGCCCTCCTCGGAGCCCATCCCCCATCCAGACCAGCCCCCCCACCTCCTCTCCAGCACCCCTCAGCTTCTCCTCTGTATTGAAGAGTGTCTTCTGGTTTGCCTCCCTCTGTTTTTATCTTATTTTTCCTTCCCTTCTCCTGGGTTCATCTGTTGTGTTTCTTAAATCCCACATATGAGTGAAATCGTATGATATTTGTCTTTCTCTGCCTGACTTATTCGTTTAGCCTAATGTCCTCCAGTTCCATCCATGTAGTTGCAAATGGCATGATTTCATTCTTTCTCATTGCCAAGTAGTATTCCGTTGTTTATATGAACCACACTTTCTTTATCCATCATCAGCCGATGGACATCTGGGCTCTTTCCATAATTTGGCGATTGTTGATGGTGCTGCTATAAACACTGGGGTGCCTGTGCCCCTTCGCACCAGCATGAAATACCTTTCTTACTAGGTGGACACAGTGCCACTTAGTGCTGGGCTCTTGAACTCTTAAAAACAGCTCCCGGCCGGTGTTTACAGAACCCAAGGTGATGTCTAAAAATCTCTTCTAGTTCAAAAAGCATACATTCCTACGAGCTGGGTCAGTATTTCTCCCAATTCAGTGGGTCCCTGAGAATTCAGGGCTCTAAGTCCTTGGCTAGAACCCGCCCCACCCCGCCTAGTGCTAAAAGGTCTGTCTCCTTTCTTGGGTTCGTACAAACGGTGAGTTCCAGAATTCCCTCTGCAGCGGGCCGGGCGGGAACAGCACGTCTGATGTAACAAGTTGAACCCGCCCCGCTGCGGCCTGTGTTGAAGTGCCTCGCTGCCACTGAAAATCTGATTTTGTTTCTCAGAGTCGTCATTGGAAACATCGAGCTGGAGCAGGGAATTACCTTTGCTCAATTTCAAATGTGGTTTGCTGCCGTTCGAACAGAACGGGTCCCTCTCCCGTGAATTCGTATGACTCCCTGTTAATCATCTCGGTGAACTTTCCATAACAAAAACGATCCTGTGCTTGAAGCGAAACGGGGTAAACAGGAGCAGGCAGGTGGAGGTGAGCTTATTCGAATCCCGGAGCGAAGACGAGGCCACAGACTCCTGGCTTGGACCCAGCGCTTCCCGAAGGAGATTTTGGGAGAAAAAGGGCAGAATCCGTGGGTAAACTCTTTCGTGATAGTCTTTCAAGCCAGGATGTAGCAAACTCGGCACCTGTGTTCTCCTCACGTGGCCCCAAAGGCCCTGAAAAGTTGGCCCGCCCCCCTCGTCGGACACAGAGAGGTTTGGCAACTGGCGCCAGGTCGCTCAGCAGGCGAATGGAGAGGCTGGAATCTGGACACAAGTCTAGCTGACTCTGGGGGTCTTTCTCCCTTGTAACGCCCGGAAACACTGGGGCCAGCCGGGACCTGGGGCAGGCCCCGCTCGCTCCCGAGTTTTGTCTACTTCCTGCCTGGCTGGGGGGTGGTGACAGGGTCTGTGCCTGGGAGAGGTGGGGGCGGGGTGGGGGGTGGGGTGGCTGTAGCTGGTTAAGGAAAAGGAGGAGCAGGTCCTCCCTCCCTCCTTCCCTCCCTCCTTCCCTCCCTCCTTCCCTCCCTCCTTCCCTCCCTCCTTCCCTCCCTCCTTCCCTTCCCGGAAGTGTGTATTGAGGATCTCTCTACTCGGTGACCGTGCTGGGCTCTGCGGATATTGCAGTGGACAAAACAAACTAAATTTCTCGCCCCCGTGGAGCCCGTATCGTAGTGCGGGCAGATGAACACGAAGCTAAGGATGCAGGTAAAAGCCATCGTTAGGCCAGAGGGTGGTCAGTGCCGTGGAGACACACCGAGGCAGGGAAGGAGGGTGGGTGTCCGGAGGGGACATGCAGTTAAAATAGGGCCGCCGGGGACTGTCTCACTGGAAAGGCGATGTTTGAGCAGAACCGAGGCAGCTGAGGGGGCGAGCGCTATACGTCTGGAGGAAGAGGCTTCTGGGGAGAGGAAGCATGTGCAAAGGTCCTGGGGTGAACCCGGCATGTTTGGGAACCAGCGAGGAGCCGAGTGAGAGACAGGTGACAGAGTCAGGGTGGTGACGAGGGGGCAGATTGTCTAGGTCCCTGGAGGTCTGAGGGAGGCCGAGTTTCTTTTCTGAGTGAGGCGGGGGCTACAGGAGGAAGTTAGCAGGGAGGGACAGGACCGATCTGGCTGCTGTATTGAAGCCACGGGCAGAGTCGGGAAGCTCCAGCCAGAGGCCGGCACTGTTGGTTGAGTGAGAGAGGACGGTGACCGGGCCCGGGGGCACTGCGGGGGAGAGGGTGTGTCGTCTCCCGCAGCTACCCTTCCCGAGAGGGCCTCCGGAGCTCAGTACTGCCGGGAGCACCGGCAACAGTGTGGGACGCTGGAGAGCGGGGTATGATCCACAAGCTCGCTGGCTGCCACCGGCTGAGGGCTGCGGCCCGCTTGGTGGGGTGGGATGGAGGGTGCTGCCCCCCGCCCCCCATTTCTGCAGGTTCTGCTCCCTGGCGGGACGGGCTTGCAATGCCAAAGTCGCCCCTCAGGCAGACGCACAGGTGTCTGCACTAAGCAGCCTCCTGCAGGCAGAAGAGAGCCCCGGGGGGTGGGGTGGGGTCGCCCGCTGACAGGGACCATCCGGCATCTGCCCCCCGGGCCACCCGCACCTCCGCCTCCACGTCCTGCGGCAGCTCCCTGTGGCCTCCTGGGTGCGGTCGCCTCCCGGGCACGGCCAACAGGCAGCTCCTCCTTGTGCTGTCCCCGCAAAGGTGGGCAAACGTTTCCCGCAAAGCAGCCACTGCAGGCTCTGCGGCCACATACGGTCCCCCCCTCTGCCGCGGTCGCCCGAATGCAGCCGTAAGAGATATGTCGTGAACGAGGGGACTGCGTTCCCAAACTTTATTTATGAAAACGCGCTGCAGCCTCGTTGGGCCCAGAGGCTGGCGTTGGCCGTCTTGTGTGGGATGCGTGGGAACCGACGGTAAGGAGGGGCAGGGACCCTGAGGACGCCGCTAATAACGATGGCGAATAATTACCACCCAACCAAAGGGCCCTTGCACCTGCCGCGGCGCTCGGCGACAGCTCGCCTGAACTCTGAGTACACGACAGCCGGTTTGGGGCCGGACGCCTGTCCTGAGCGGTGTGTTTTCCTTCCGAACATCTCAGAGCAGGATTTATGCTCGGGGAAATTTAATCAAGACCACAAAGATCTCTGCTTCTACAGCTAACTGCCTGGTTTAGCTCACCGTTCATTTGAAGTCATTGGAGAATTATTTGGATGCTGTTCTCCTCCGGTCTGGGGCCCACGTCCCTCTTCTTGTCCCGTAATTAAGTCCTGTGGTTCTGTGGCTCCGGAGACCGTCTGGCGGCGGCTGCCGGGATATTTCATCCCTTTGTCCTTGAGGGGCTGGCTTTCTGGCTATGCCGGAATGGGCTGATTCTCACACCGAGAGTGATCGTCCGGAATCGAAAGGCTCAGTAAAAACATGTGGCCTGCTATATACAGTAGCCTCTCTGCTTTCCTTTGTCCCAAATACAAGTGAAATTCTCAGTTTTTCCTCGTCTTCACCACCTCCTTCAAAATCATACTCTTCTCTCTGAAACATTTGGACAAATCTGGGTTTAAAATCAAATGTTTTGGGGCGCCTGGGGGGCTCAGTCAGTTAAGCAGCCAACTTCGGCTCAGGTCACGATCTCCCAGTTCATGAGTTCGAGCCCCGCGTCGGGCTCTGTGCTGACAGCTCGGAGCCCGGAGCCTGCTTCCGATTCTGTGTCTCCCTCTCTCTCTGCCCCTCCCCCGCTCATACTCTTGTCTCTCCCTCAAAAATAAATAAACGTTAAAACAATTATAAAATCAAATTTATTTATCTATTATTTGGGTGACTTGATAAAAAGAGTTTTTGCCTCTCAAGTTTAAGTTCCTTACCTACAAATGGGAACGCTGGTGCCCGAGTCTTTTCCTGCTCCGTTTCCCCCCGCCCCACCGGGCACAACGGTAGCCACAAGCGTTTAGAGGGTTTCTGGGTGCCCGGCGCCTTGTGGCAAACGTTGCAATCGTTATCTTATTGCAATCATCACAAAGACACTATGAGGTTGCAGTGATTCTCGTCTCCACTTTAAGGATGGGGAAACTGAGGCACGGACAGGCAAAGGGCTTTGTTAAAGGCACACGGCCAGCGAGTGTCAGAGCCAGGGCCTGGAGACCCCGTGATGAAGGAGAGGTGCTTCGGGGAGGCGTGGAGGGGCCAGAAATGGGGTGGTTCTTGGCCCTTGGAGGCACTCAACGCATCGCTCACGAGTGAAGTGGGGGGAAACGCCCCTTCTCTAGGGTTGTCTCTCTTCCACACGGTGAGCTTTTGGCTTATCAACCGATTTCTCTTTCGGTTTTCTCTCCAATGTGGCTGGCATGGTGAGCCTGAGTCTGGGGGTGCCCCCAGACCCTTGGAAGTCCCCAGAAGTCAGGGCGGAGCCCAGGGAGAAGGAAAACAGGGGGTAGGCTGCTCGAGACTTTATGGGAACAGCCATATTCCATACATATTCCATAGTATGTCAGTTAGGATACATTCTATTGCAAGTAACAGTGCAATGAAGGAACCATGTCCTAAGTAACACATAACGGAATCTGGGGAGGGTTACTCCCCAGGTGGTTTGGTGGCTTAATTATGTCATCAAGGACGGAGGCTCTTTCTACCCGCCTGCTCTGCCGTCCTGAATCTGTTGACTTTCCAATCCTTAGGCTTGCGTCTCAGTCACAAAATGGCTGCCATAGCTCCGAGCATCTTATCGTCACCCAATCTCATTAAACTAGGAAGTAGCAGGAGGCCTCCTTCTTGTCACTGCTTTTATCAGGGAATAAAAACTTCCAAGGAACAAGAGCCTCTCCACATCCCCACGCATCCCATTGCTCAGAACTGGGCTGCGTACCTTGCCCTAAACCAAGAAAAGGAGAGTCACCGTGCTGGGGACTGTCTAGGTTCATCTTCTGGGGCTGGGGGGAAAGCATCACCTTCCCTGAACATGTCGGGCCCTACAAAAGGTTGAGGGGAGGGACTAGCTGTTGGGCTTGCAAAGAACGGCACCTGCTACGAAGGAAGCCATAGTGACGAGTGGAGAAGAAGCGGCCAAGCGTCTCCTTCCCTGGCAACAGCCTGCGATAAGGGGTCTCGGCTCACCCGGGTTAGAGACCCTATCCAGGGACGGATACTGAAGCCCCAACTCATAGTGGGGTCCCCCAGGCTGCATATGACTCCCGCTGTCTGTGCCTCGGTTTCTCACCTATAAAATGGGGATGGACGCAGCGCCTGCCCCACAGGGGTGCTGCAAAGATTGTGTTAATCTGGTTAAAATGTCCAGAACCCTGCGTGTAACGTAACCTGCGCGATGTGAATATTATCTGCTCTGTGTATTGGGGCCAAGGAGGTGTCTGGATGGCCTCGGCTTGTCCCGGACTGGGCGGGTTCCCAGGATGTGGGGCTTGCGGGTCGAAGACCGGAACCAGCCGGTGCAAACCGAGACCAGTAAGGACCAGAGGTGAGCGAAGCGTGCCGGGAGGTAACCGGGGATCGCGCGCCTCGGTGACCTCACTCTGCCTGGCTGTCGCCCTCTCGCCCACCAGAGCCGATGGTTCCAGAGAAGCCAGACAGCGGGAGTTTTACGTTAAATCTCTGAATTGTTACGTAGCGCAAACATTTTTAAAAAAAACCAACCACACTGCTTGTTCCAAACAAAACGCGCTTGCTTGGACCACTGGGACCCTCCGGGGGTCACCTCCCTTCTTGGCCCCTCTGCTGGGCCTCCAACCCTCAGAACAGCGTGTTTCTTGGTTCCGGAACGTGCGTGTTCCCTGCCTTCCTGCAGCGGTTCCTTTACTCCTTCTTATTTGTTTCTGCAGGAAGCACAAGACAAAATTAAAGAAGAAAAATGTTGCCTAGGTTTGGTGGCTATGGGTGCAAAAACATCTCCCCGCTAAATATTGCTTCCAATCGCTCATTGGTGAAAGCCGCCTGTTGTGAAATTCAACTCGGGCCGGGCGCCGTGGGTGGGGGGGGTTGATCCTGTCTTGGCGGCTTGAGGGTAATAAAAGTCATTCGTCTCAGGCCAGCGTGACCGGCAAGACCATCAGCCTTCCTCGTCACCGCACGGCTGTGGCACGTGCAGCCCTTACTCTTTTTAAGTGAATTTCTCCCCCTCCAATCGGTGGCCTTCATTTCGGGAATTCAGGAAGCTTTTGGAAGCTAGAGGTTGGTGAGTATGAGGTCATCCTCTGTAAAGGTTCAGGCTCCAAAGAAAATGGTTGCGGATGCTTATGAAAATGCATCCGAACCCTTCTGCAAAATTCTTTCCATTCTCTTGAGTCTCGGGCACCCGCGTGAAAGTCTTCACTTTCTTATCTCCCTATTCTGATGCTCAGACTTGCCTCTGTTCATTCTTGGGGGCAGGCATCGGGATGCCAAGGAGGATGCCTGATTCCCCGAAGAGGGTTTATATTTGAAACAAGAACCCTGGCAAATACGTCAAGCAAACCCGAAGGAGCACGTCTCCGATGCAGGTAGTTTAGACGGCTGACCATCTGGCCCCAACTTAGCCTAGCTCCTTCCTGGTTGGGCAAAGAGTCTTTGATCTAATAAGGAAATTGAATTTATAAAGTAAAACCATTTCACAGAGAAAATTCCAGGTCCAGGTTGGTTTCACTGGCAAAATGTTCAAAACATCTAAGGAAGGAAATATATAATTATCAAAAATTCTTCCGGAGAATAGAAAAAATGGAATGAGTCCTTCTTTATTCACTTTATGAGGATATAATAACGTTGATAAAACCGGATAACATTACAGGAAAGAAAAATCATAGGCCGATCTCCTTTTTTAGCATAGATGCAAACATTTTACTTTTTATTTTTATTATTTTTTAAAATTTTTAATGTTTATTTATTTTTGAGAGAGACAGAGTGTGAGCAGGGGAGGGACAGAGAGAGAGGGGGACACAGAATCCGAAGCAGGCTCCAGGCTCTGAGCTGTCAGCACAGAGCCCGACACGGGGCTTGAACTCAGGAACAGTGAGGTCATGACTAACTCAGCCTAACTGACTGAGCCACGCAGGTGCCCCTAGACGCAAACATTTTAAACATATTAACCCACCAACTTTAATGATATATTAAAAAGTAACATGTCCTGAACAACCAGAGTTATTCGAGAAATATAAGGTTGATTTCAAATGGACTTAAAATCATTAGTGCAATTTCTCATATTAACAGAATAAAGGCAGAAGTATCGTTTTATTATTTCAATATAAGAAAAAACTTTTGATAAATTCCAGCATCCATTCATTAAAAATTCTTACCAAACTAGGAAAAGAAGGGAACCTCTTTAATCTGATAGGATGTATCTGAAAAAAGCTTGGTGAAATGTTGAAAGCATGTTTGCTAGCATGGTCGGTACGCAACATTGTCCTAAGGTCCTAGCAACTACGGTAAAGCAAGAGAAAGATATGAAATGTGTCAGCATTGGAAGGAAGAAATAAAATCGACAAATGACATATTTGAGTAACTGGAACATTCAGAGGAATCTAAAAATGAATTACTGATAAAAAATGAATTTTATTAAAGTCTCTAGACACAAAGTCAATACACAAAAGTCGATTGCTTTTCTATATAACATCAAGAACCAATTATAAAGTGTTAAGACAACACTATAACAGTATCAAAACTCAAATACCTAGGAATTAATCCAATGAAATCTGTGTAAG
Organism: Paguma larvata; assembly: GCA_030068075.1. Classification (NCBI taxonomy): domain Eukaryota; kingdom Metazoa; phylum Chordata; class Mammalia; order Carnivora; family Viverridae; genus Paguma; species Paguma larvata. The sequence goes on from CM057844.1 coordinate 38,902,005, forward strand.
AATCTATGCAGAAAATCATAAAATATTAGGGAAGGATTAAAACACATAAATAAATGGAAAGATATATTTGGGAATTAGAAGCTTCAATGCTTCAAGAAGTTAATTATCCTCAGATTAATGTACAGGTACAATACAATCCCTCACAATCTTAGCAGGTGCATGTGTGTGTGTACATTGGTCAGCCGATTCTTCAACTTATATGAAAATGCAAATGTCCAGGAACAACCAACCCAAGCTCGAGGAAGATGACGAAGCTGGAGAGCATCCGCGACTAGATATTAAGACTGACTCGCAAGCAACAGCAATCCACACAGGTGGATGGGGACAGAGAAGGGGACGGGGGAGAAAAGTGGGGAATCTGAGGAAGATTGAAGAGGGAGGAAGGACAGGGCCAGGTGCCGACTTGGCTTGGCAGGTGGTGGTGCTGGTGGAAGGCACTTGGCAGTGTTAGGTCATTTGCAACGAGCGCTGCTGGATTGCAGCAGGTGCCGGAGGTGCACCTGCTGAGAGACACTCAAGCCCCGCCCCCATCCCCTCCGAGGTCAAGGTCGGGTGCACCCCGGCTTCCACTCTCCCACCGCAGCTGTTCCTCCGGCCCTGGCGCATCTGCATCCCACCTTCTGTTTACAGCCGCGCCCGTAGGAGGCTGCCGGGCGAAAGCATAGCCTGGGGCTAAAGAAGCATCCTGACAAAATAATTACAGCGTCAGCAAGAGAGCGGTGAGTTGCAAATAAAACTTAGATAATCTGAGCCCGCATCCAAGCTGGGGACTGAATTCAAATTCTCCATGCGTTGTCTGGGGTCCTTAAATCCTCTTCTGACCGGGATCCTCCTTCCAGAAACCGGGAGGTAGCCTGAGTAATTTGGGGTCACCGGGACACCAGTGGTGTGATATTTGGCAACACGTCAGCCCGGTTCCTAGCACCTGCGGATGACAGTGTCTGTGACGACCATCTGTTGTTCTGGCCAACCCAGCCCACATCCCCGCCTCTTCCGGAAATAGCATCTCAATTTTCTTTGGGGGACCCTCCCTTCCCCCCCCCCGCTCCCAGTCCTCCTTGTTCCCTCGGATCTGACTCCACCCCCAGCTGCACGTGCGGGGCGTGGCCTCCAGCAGGCCATATTTAGCGACTCCTGCGGAAGATCTTACATTAAGTTCCTGCAGGGACTGGTTGGTCCGCTTTGGGTCATGTGCCCACCCGCGCCCCGCGGCGGTTGGGGCACCGTGATTGGATGGACTCGGATCATGTGCCACCCCTGGAGGAGGGGGAGGGCCAGATTGCTCGCAGCTGCGCTGCTGCTCCGGGACGCGCTCCCCCTGGAAGTGATGGGGGAAGGAGGGAGGGCCACCTGTGTGCCCGCAGCAGCAGCCAATGAGGAAGGCCCCAGTGTCACCCCACTCCACGGAGAAGAAGGGGACGCTCTAAGTGTCTTCGTTGCCTGTCCCAGGCCACAGCAGGAAGTGGCAGACTTTCTTAATGGGGGAGAAGAGGGCTGTTAGGATCTCAGCGTCATTGCCATCTGCTGTGTGGACCTCTCTCTGGGGCGGTCGGAGGCTTCTCTCCGGGAGAGGGGAGGGGCTCCGTGGGTGGCAGCAGGTCCTGTGTGATGGCCTGCGGCTAGAGTCTTGGGGTCATCTCGCCTGGAGGGGCGGTAGCTGTGCAGACAGATGACTTAGACGTTCTGAGCGTCGCCCTCCTCGTCTGTCGGAAGGGAGGAACGGCAGGGCGAACGGCAGGATTTCTGGGAGGATTAAGCCTGGGACTGTCGGCAGAAGTGCGCTGCACACGGTGCCGCCCCGCGGGTTTGCCCTTCTCCTGCCGTGGCCCCCTTGCCCACTCCTCCTTATCCAGGTAGTCCCCAGGGGGGTCTTTCTGCCGAGCAAGGGCGCATCTGAAAACTCTGTTAGATGTCGTTGGGTTAAGAGTGGCCCTCTGGGACCCGGAATAACTAATAGCGGCCACCCATGAAGTGTCCCGAGCACCGGGCCAGGGACTTCCATGCAGTCACCTGACCCTCACCTTACTCCCTGGCGTAGGTTCTATGATTATGCCTGCTTTGTTTTTTAATGTTTATTTACGTTTTGAGAGAGAGAGAGATAGTGAGGGAGGGGCAGAAAGAGGGAGACACAGGGCACTTGGCGTGGGGGTGGGGGAAGGTGGGGTGACATCAGGAGGCCCCTGGGGCTTTGCAGCACGAGTGCGCAGCTCTCCTGATCAGCGAGTCCTGAGTGTTGAGGAAACTCATTCATTCATCTTGTTCGTTCACAGGTGCCGGTCACTGGTGCTAGGGCCTCCAGGCGAAACAGAGGGACCCTAATGCCTAGTCCTTACAGTGGCAGATCTCCGATGCCTTGCGAACCCCTCTCCCCTCTTCTGACCACAGCACCAGGTGCCCTCGGAGGGCCCCCCTGGCTCCCGTTCAGGCGGCTGGGTGGGGGAGGAGCCACAGTTGGAGGCGTTGAGAGGCGGGCCAGCCCTGGGCCGTTGGTGGACACTTGCTTTCTTCCGTCTGGGGTTGTAGAGGGGGTCGGATGTGAGCCTGGAGGTGCCGAGGGCTGTCCCGCCAGCTCGTGGGGAGACCCCGGCCACCAGCAGCGCGGGAGACGGCGGGGCCAGGAGATGGAGACCCCGGAGAGAGTTCTTAACCCGCGGGAGACGGCGGGGCCTGTCTGGACTTCTCAGGTACGGGGGGAAGGTATGTGCACTTGACCACAAGCAAAAGCACGCTTTATGTGTGAGAGAGGTTTCCGTACCGCGGGGGCCTCTCTCAGTTCTGGCTTTGTCGCTACCGTCGTGGCACGCGCCAGCTCCCCCTCCTCTCTGGGCCTCAGTCTTCCCATCTGTAAAATGAATATTCTGGGCCCCCTTCGTTCTGAAGTCCCTTCCACTCTTACCATCTATGAATTTAAGATTAGTCTCAGTGAGATGAGCCCAAATAAGGAGAAACGGAGAAACCTAGCGTGTCGCCTGCCGGGCGCAGAGCCGTTCGTCGAGGCGGAGAGGAGCGTGGCCGAGGACCAGGTGCACGGGGAGCAGGCGCGGACGGGAGGCCGGAGCAGCCCACCCGGGTTCGGCTGCCCCCGCAGACACTTAAAGCGTCCGTAATGATCACACCTGCCCACCAAGCCCCCTTGGCAGATGGCCGTGGGGCTGCGCGCTGAGCTCGGGGAGGGAGGGGGAGATGCTGGCGTCAGATCAGAGACGGGGCTGAGGCTGTGCGGTTTTTAACACAGACCTTGAATGCCCGTGACCTGCGGCGTGGTGCCTGGGGTCCCAAACTGAGGAGATGCAGAGACCCGAGTTCCAGCTCCTCTGGTCTCTCGGGTTCCAGACATACCCCAGGTGGGTATGGACAAACAGACTGCACAGACAGCTGGCCTTTTTGTGTGTGTGTGCATGTGTGAGCCTTCACTGGTACGGGCCCTCCTGGGGCCGAGGGGACCTCTTATGCCATTGATCGAACACATTGGTAAAAGAGAAAAGCATGTTTGTTAGTGTGTGTTAGGCTACCAGTCGCCAAAAACCCTGTTCGCAGCAGCTAAAAAGAGGAGAATATTTGCTCTTCTAATAAGAAATGTAGAGACCAAAGCGTAAGGGTACCTCGTTCTTTAAGAGAGTCACTGGACCAGACCTTGCCCCAGATGTCTTTCAGGGAGGGAGCAGGGTCGTGGGCAAGAGTCTCTCTCTTTGCAAGCCTGCGTCTTTTTTTTTTTTTTTAAGTGTATTTATTTACTGACAGAGACAGAGGATCCCAAGCAGGCTCTGCCCCATCAGCACGAAGCCCAATGCGGGGCTCGAACTCAGGAACCATGAGATCATGACCTGAGCCAAAATCAAGAGTCAGAAGCTTAACTGACCAAGCCCCCCGGGCGCCCCACGACACCGCTCGTTCGTGGATGGAAGCCCTGGCTGCAGGGCTGGCCCTCAGATCCAGCTCTGTCACCAAGGAGCTGCTTCACTGTTTGGAACCCCCTTGATAAACCGGGGGTCACAGCCACAGTTTGGTGGCAGAGGGCGTGCGGATCACTCCGCACTCGGCAGGCAGACCGCATGTTCTCCATAAGATCAGCTACCGTTACTGTGGTTTGTTATCTATTAATATCAAACGGGATGAAGTATTAGAGAAGTATTCGGGGTCTCAGGATCCTTTAAGGGTACGCGACGCAGCTGGTCCTGGCCCCCCGGAGGTGGGGAGCGCGTTCTGCCCAGAGGCGGTGCGGTAGGAGGCGCCTCGGTGCCTGTGGCTTCACGTCCACAATAGCCCCCTGTGTTTCACCAGCTGGTTCCCTGGGACCTTGTTACGTCTCTGGAAAAGCCCCTTTATTCACTCAGGCCACATCGGCGAGTCTGGCCGCCGGGTCTGCGGCTGGCTGTGAGGCTTGGGCCAGGACCCTAACCTCTCTGGGTGTCAGCTGCTTCCTCTGTAAACGGGGGGATAGCAACTGTCCTTACAGCTTACCAGATTGTCAGGGAAGTTGAACGAAGCACATAAAACATTTAGAAAGTACCTGGGGCCGGGGGGCGGGGGGGGACGCCTGGGTGGCTCAGTTGGTTAAGTGTCTGACTTGGTTTTGGCTCAGGTCCTGATCTCACCGTTCGTGGGTTCGAGCCCCACGCTGACAGTACAGAGCCCACTTGGGATTCTCCGTCTCCCTCCTCTCTCTGCCCCTCCTCTCTCTCTCTCTCTTTCAAAAGTAATAAAATCAAAAGTGATTGAACATAGTGAGCGCTCAGGAAATGTTGGTTGATATTCTTACTACCAGACACGGCCTATGACGGGTGCCGGGAACAAGACGCCGTCCCGCCCCTCATGGAGCGCACAGAAGCGCAGGGGGCAGAGCGGCGGACGGGCTGTCATCGCCGGGGCTGGAACGGCCCACATGCAGGAGGTTAAGAGGGGAGCTGGTGACGTGGGGCCGGGAGCCAGGCCTCTCCCTTACTGAGGGTACAAGGCGATCGCGCTAGGCACCGCCCGCCCCACCCTGACGTCTGGAGGGTTAGCAGCCCGGAGCGCGGAGAGCAGTGTGACCGCGTCGCCTGCCTGCTCGGAGTGGGAAGGCATTCTTTTTACTCCGGAACCCACGGTGGGAGTCAGAGAGGACAGCCGAGATAGAGGGACGTGCAGCAGCTGGGCTGGGGTGGGGCTTGGGCTGGGAGGCAGGCAATGGGGGGAGTGGGAGAAGTCGGGGGTGATGCCTGGGGAGCGAGGTGGGGGGTAGGGGCTGGAGGCAGCCGAGGCCGTCCTCCTGCAGACACGGCACACCCTGCTCCTCCGGGCCGCTGTTCACTGCCCGCTCCGCGTCTGGGCCCTGGGGGCACAGCAGGGCGTAGGGCGGACTTGGTCGAGGAGCTGAGCCTTTAGCCTTGGCCGATGGGGGAGCCCAGGGAAGATATTATGCAGGAAAAGGGGGTAAAAAAATGTGTCTTTAAAAAGATGCAGAGGCCAAGGGTTCAGGTCCCAGGGCCAATACGAAAGGGCCACCGTGACCCAGTCTGGACGGAACTGTCATGAGAAGGGCCAGCACCGATGCCTTCAGCCCTTTTCCTCCTTGTGGGGCTGCCGTGTCAGATAAGGGATGCGCGGTTAAATTTGAACTCCAAGTAAACAACAAATAATTTCTTCTTTTTCTTTTTTCCAAAAGTTTATTTTTGAGAGAGAGAGAGAGAGTGCGTGCACTAGCGTGTGTGTGTGGGGAGGGGCAGAGAGAGGGAGATAGAGAATCCAAAGCAGGCTCCAGGCTCCGAGCTGTCAGCACAGAGCCTGACGCGGGCCTTGAACTCACAAACCGCGAGACCATGACCTGTGCCGAAGTCGGCCACTCAACCGACTGAGCCACCCAGGCGCCCCAAATAATTTCTTAAGTATAAGTATGTCCCAAATACTGCATCAAACATACTTGTACTAAAACACCTGCTAATTCTGGCAACCCGACCTCCACGGGGTCACAGCCCGGAGCGACGGCCCCGTCGGGTGGAGCGGCACGTGCCTCGGTGCTCCCCTGAGCTCGGGCCTCGGCCTGCTGCAGGCGGGGAGACGGCGTCACAAGTTGGAGGGGGGAGGAAGACCGAGGAGCTCCGTGCGGCCTCCTCACAGCCTGGGAATTGGCTGCTTTCCTCCTTTCCGGTCAGCCTCCCCTCCTCCCGCCATGCTTCTGCAGAAGGCTGGTCGCCCGGCCCCGGGCCCGGCCTCCCCTCTGCCTGCGAGCCAGTCCGGATGTTGGTCCTTCCGCTGGTTCACCGCAGATCCCTCGGGCTGGAAGGACAGAGCGAGACGGCGGCCACGCCGCCCGTCATGCCCCCGGGTGCCAGCCGCGTGCAGAAGCCTCCCGCCGTCTTTCAAGGGCAGCCTGGGGGAGGGACCCCGTGCGCAGGACGGGCCGAGGCGCCGTTGCCGAGGCGTCCGCTTGCCGGCCGGCGTGAAGCAGGGCGGTGGGCTGTGCCTTTGGGAGGCAGACATCCTGGGCCCTGGCCTCAGTTTTACCCCCTGGAGCATGACCTTGGGCAGGCTGCTGCTCCTTCCTGGGGCTCAGGGTCCAGCCTCGTGGGCTTTGGGGAGGTGAGCAGAGCTGACGTGGGTGAGGTGCCCGGCCCCGCAGTCCCTGGTCAGGCGCCCGGGTGACCGAGGCACAGGGGCAGAAGGTCCGGTCTCCGCGTCACCGATGAGGAAACAGAGGTTCAGAGAGGTGAGGCGCCAGGGTGACCTCCACTCGCTGGCAGAGCCAGGCCTTGACCCTGACCCACCTTCCGGAAGCCCAGCCTCGGATGAAGAAACGGCGGGCCAGAAGGGCTCTCCGGCTCCGAGCTCGTGGGCTGCTTTAAAAAGCGGGAACTTATTTACAAAGACTCATGCATATTCATCAAAGATAATTTGGAAAACGCAGTTTTGCCAAAAGAAGAAAATACAACTCACCGCCCAGAGATAGCCCTGGTTGACGTGCCACGGCGTGTATTTTAAGACGCTGGGGAAATTTTTAGGAACCTAGAGCTGAGATCCCGGTACTGCTCAGCGTTGCCTCCACCTCAGCACGGTGGACGGTCTGGGCTGGATGGTTCCTCGCAGGGGGGCAGGGGGGGGCGGTGTGTGTCCTGCACATTGAGGCCGGTCCCCTGCTTTGTGAGTCCTGATGAGCAAAGGTGTCTTAGGATAATGCCGAGTGTCCCCTGGGAGCCCGGAGGGCCCCTTGGCGAATTGCTGGGCTTAGGGGTGGAGATTCTAGGCCATTCCCACCCGGACTTTAGTCCCCCGCCAGGAGCAGGCTCAGACGGGTTAGGCAAAGACTCTGAGCCCCGCCGTCCTCGTCTGCGAAATTGGGGTGATATCTGCCCGCTCGGTGCAGTCGTGAGGATTCAAGGCGATGGCGCCGGGGACGCAGAAAGCATCTGTGTCTGCACCCTTGAGGTGGGTGGCCTCTCCGACGAGGCCCGACTTCACAAAACCCCAAACAAATCGACGACAAAACATTCACCTGCGTTAGGAGGTCCTTTTACTCCTGGCCAAAGGCGCCTCTTGTCTCAGACTGTCAACAGGAGTTACGACTCCGAGTCTGGCTCTAGGGCCAGCTGGCCTGGTTTGGCGTCCTGTGTCTGTCCGCCAAACGCTGGTGGAAACTCTGGCAGGGGACTGAGCACGCCTCAGTTTCCCCCCCACCCCCGTACAACAAAGGCAATGGTGGTTCCGACCTCACGGGGTCCTGGGGAATCAGTGAGGTCACCCAGTAGGTGGCCGCAGTAATAAATATGATTATTCCATGTCCCGGTCCCGGGGACGTCATGTGGGAGGGGAGGGGCACGGTGGGAGAAACGCCAGTGGGCGAGCAGCTCTGGGCCGAGCATGTGGTCGTCTCCGCCTGTGTCTCTCTGGACCCTCGGCATCACTGCCCCCGTGCCCGCAGTCTTGTGAGTGACAGCCACCTCTCCCTGGGGTCTGGGACACTGGAGTCCATGCCCCATGGAAATATCCCCTAAAAAAAACCCATTGTGTCTTGGGGGCTCCTATGTGGTTCCCCTCACCTTTTTAAAGGTTATTATATATATATATTTATTTTTTTTAATGTTTTTATTTTACTTTTGAGAGAGAGACAGAGTGGGAGCAGGGGAGCAGGCAGAGAGAGAGAGGGAGACACAGAATCCGAAGTAGGCTCCAGGCTCTGAGCTGTCAGCACAGAGCCCGACGCGGGGCTCGAACCCACAGACCGCGAGATCATGACCCGAGCTGAAGTCGGACGCTCAACCGACTGAGCCACCCAGGTGCCCCTATATATTTTTAATCACGGTAAAACAACCGTCACGTAAACACGCATACCGTTTTCGCCGTTTTAAGGGTCCGTTCATACCGTTAGGCGCCCATCACCACCGTTTGTCTCCAGAACCTTGTCCTCCTCTCAAACCACCACTCTGTCCGCACGAGATAACAAATCCCCGCTCACCCCCTTCCCCAGCCTCTGGGAGCCTGAACTCTACTCTCCGCCTCTGTGAACGCGACTCCGTACCTCGAATAAGTGGAATCCTACACGGCTTGTCCATTATGTCGCTCAGCACGTCTTCGGGTTCATCGATGTGGCAGCCTGTGGCAGAGTTCCCTTCCTCTCCTAAGGCTGCGCAGGGTCCCCACGGCCCGTGTGGACCGCGCTCGGTCTATCCGTTCATTGTGGGTGGGCGCTCACTCCTTTCCGCCTTGCGGCTACCGCGGGCACCGCCGCCGTGAACCTGGCTGTGCTAACACTGGTTGGAGTCCCCGCTCTCCGTTCTTCTGGGTCTCCATCCAGAAGCGGAGTTGCCGGATCCTATGCTAATTCTGCGTTTAATTTCCGAGGAACAGCCGTGCCGTCTGCCGCCGCGGCCACGCCGTGATGTTACAATCCCACCAGCAAAGCTCGAGGCGTCCAATTTCCCGACACTCTCACCAATACTATGTTTTAAGCCCAGCCTTCCTTTAGTTTTTTACACCCTGAAAATAGCAGAGTATGTGTAAGGGAAGGGACTTTCTTCATAATAATGATTTTTTAAAAGTTTATTTTGAGAGAGAGAGAGAGAGAGAGAGAGAGGCGGGGAGGGACAGAGAGAGGGAGAGAGAGAGAGAATCCCAGGCAGGAGCCACACTGTCAGCTCGGAGCCCGACGTGGGGCTCCAATCTGCAAACTGTGAGATCACGACCTGAGCCACAACCAAGAGTCCGTCGCTCAGCGGACTGAGCCACCCAGGTGCCCCCATCATGCTTTGCTTCTCAAAGAGCTTCAAACATTTCCAGTGAGCAGTTGCACGCTGGATCTCCAGAACAGCGCGGCAGAGTGGACAAGGCCGAGGCCGCCCGTTTCCCTCAGGAGTCTCTCCCTTTTGCCTTATTTTTGCATCGAGGGAGAAGCCGAAGAACCATCTCAGAGAGTCTAGAAGATTCCAGCCTCTAACTCCAGGCCCCTGAGCTCTTTGGGCCTTTCTCCTGAGAGCCAACAGTTCACCTTTTATTGGGTTGTCACTGAACCCAAGTTCGTGCAGCAAAGTCATTCTCTGAGACACCAGGCGTGCGGCCAGGAAAGGGTTCGTTCCAGAGGCAGCCAAACCAGGAGATGAGAGGGCCGGCCTCAAATCTGCCTCCCTGAAGGAGGAGGGAACGAGTATTTTCTCACCACGGGGGTTGAGACGACAGAATTACGCGTTAGGGAAAGCAGCAGGGTAGTTGACAGCCATCCGTGAGGAAAGACGAGCACGTATATTGAGCCAACGTGTAGGTCACATACGTCCCGCGTTCCCTTCGGGGTGGGGACTAACACCGGAACGAGGTGAAGTCCAGCCCCAGATGTCCGCGGGTTCTCCCAGGACGAGGAGGAGGGGCGGTGGGCCTGCTCTCCGAGCCGGCGTCGCCGGGTGGGGGCTCTCGGCCTTGTTCCCTCGGGCCGGGGACGCAGGGCTTTGTTCGTTCCCAGGCTGGAAACAACGCCGTTGACCCCGAGCCCGGGTTTGTGCAGAGATGGCTACTGGGTTTGCTCGTTATGGGGTGTGAGAGCACACGATAGCCGATTCGGGGGAACGGTTCCCTGAGAAACAGCTTTAAACTTTTTTCTAATTTCATCCTCTTTAACCCTATAGACCCCTTTGAGTTATGATCATTTCTCAACCTTTTACTTTTTTTATTTGAGAGAGAGAAAGAGAGCGAGTGCATGAGCAGGGGAGAGGGGTGGGGGGGAGAGAGAGAGAGAGAGAGAGAGAGAGAGAGAGAGAGAGAGAATCTTAAGCAGGCTCCGTGCTCAGCATGAAGCCCTATGTGGGGTTCAATCCCATGACCCTGGGGTCATGACCTGAGCTGAAAACAAGTGTCAGATGCTCAACCGACTGAGCCCCCCGGGCGCCCCCATTTCTCAGTGTTCAAGGAATTATGATGATCGCTCCTCTGGTTACTGCCTCATCTCCTCAGGTGAGGTAGGTTTTGAGTAAAGACGGGTTAGTAAATCTTAGCCGTAGGCCAAGTTCATTCAGTGATTAAGACGGCCATGTGCAGGTGCAGCAGAAGTTTCTAACCTATCGGTCACGGCAGCAGGAGAAATAGAAGCGACCCAGAGTCGGACATGCTCAGTTCGTGCCTGTTCCAGGGTTGGCGTTCACGATGCGTCGCCTTGGCCTCAGGAAACTTTCTACCCGCTCGTAGGCACAGAGGCAGCAGGAGGCCACGAGACGTCCTAAGGCAGCCTCACCCCTGCCGCTTGGGGGCTGCGGACACGCCCCATGGGTCTTCAGCAGGGCCCGGGTCACACCACCTCTGCTTGTCTGCAGGAACCAGAGAGTGAAGGGAGAGGGGAAGCCCCTCATGGAGTTCGCCCCTTCTTCCTGACCAGCCCCTGGCGTCCACGGCGGGGGGCCGGTTAGAGAAGGCTAAGCCTCTGCTGCCTCTGCGGCGGGCAGACTTGCAACCACAGTCCTCCCTCCCCTGGCTGGTCTTTCACGTCTTTCATGAGATCATTCCAGCAGGACGGGTTGGGCCATAGGTCACACCATTTTTGGTGATCTCCAATTTTTCCTGTAGGTTTGAGTTATTACCATTTGGTGTCGTTTCCCTTCAACATGAAAAACTCCCTTTAGCAGTTCTTTTTTTAAAATGTTTGTTGATTCATTTGCGAGAGAAAGAGTCGGGGAGGGGAAGACAGACAGAGGGAGACAGAGAATCCCAAGCAGGGTCCATGCTGTCCGCGCAGAACCTGATGCCGGGCTCGATCCCACCAACCGTGAGATCATGACCTGAGCTGAAATCAGGAGTCGGACGCTTAACAGACTGAGCCACCCAGGCGTCTCTGGCCGTTCTTATGGTACAAGTTTATTGGCGATGCGTTCTCTCCATCTTTGCCTGCTTGAAATGTCATTGATTTTGCTTTCCGTTTTGAAGGATAATTTTATTTGATAAAGAATTATGGGTTGATGCATCTTTTTCCCCCCAAAAGTTGTAAAGATGTATGTTCCATCGTCTTATGACCCTCATCGTTTCCAGTGAGAAGTCAGCCGTCATTCGTATGATTGTCTCTGTATAAAGTATGTTTTTTTCCTCTGGCTGCTTCCAAGATTTCTTCTTTATCTTGAATTTCGGGAATACGATTGTAACAGATCCCTGTGTAGTTTTCACTGGATTTAGCTTGTCTGGGGTGTGCCGAGCTTCTTGGACTTGTATGTTAATTCTTTTAGCAAATTTGGGAAGTCTTGGGCTTTTTCTTTCCACTATTTTCCCCCCACCCATACTCCCTCTGTCTCCTTCTACGTTTCAGATTTCATGTCCATTAGCCCGTGTGCTATTGTCCTACAGGTCTTTGACGTTCTGCTCATTTTTTGTCAATCTTTTGTCTCTCCGTTCTTCAGATTGGATCATTTCGATCGACTGAACTTCCAGTTCAGTGACTCTTCTGCCTCTAATCTGATGTCACATTCACCTAGGGACGTTTTCATCTCAGGCGTCATTTTTTTTTCTAGCTCTGTATCTATGTTGGATATTGTTTTGTTTTATTTTGCTTTGGTTTCTATATCCCTACTGAGATTTGCCATCGATTCATTCTTTAAATGGATCAAACACATTCATAATAGCTGCCTTAAATTTCTTGTCTGAAATTCATTCAACACCTAGGATCATTTCCTGTTGGCTGCATTTTCTCTTGACCATAGATGACATTTTCCTGCCTCCTTGCCTGTCTGGTGACTTATGATGAACTATCGGACACAATGTATGATGTTATAGAGATTTGGGATTCTGTTGTGTTCCACTGAAGAGTGGTTATTAATGTAGCAGGCAGTTAATTTGGGTGGACTCATAGCCCAAGCCATGCCTCCCTCATGGTCAGGTCAGCTATTTCTACCTGTTTCTTTTCTTTTTTTTTTTTTTTTTTGCTCTAGTTCCTATGTTCCCCTCCCCCTGAACATATAGTTTATATTCAGCCAATTATTTGGGTGCATTTTACATGCAGATGTTGGGGCTCATGCTCGCTGTAACTCTTTTCCTTTTAGGATTTACTCTCTAAATTTCTGGCTGCTTTTCCAGCCCTGAACTCTGACCTCTGGTGCTTAAAGCCAGGAAGCTTGCAGCTTTTTGTCCCTCTGAGCTGCCTGAAGTTTGGCCAGTGCCCTCAGGCAAAAAGTCACAAATGTGCAAACCCCCCCCCCCATCCAATTCCCCGCCTTTTAAGGGTAAAGTCTCTTCTACTTTCCACCGATTTCTGGTTGCTCTCCAGAACGTTCAAGTAGTTGTTTTTAAAGATATGTGGTCCGGATTTTATAATCTGTGGAGTAGAGCTAGGCCAACCAAGCCATACTCCTCTTCCTGTGACATTTAATACAATAACAATGACGACAGCTTGGAGTTTGATGCCAACACGAAAAGGTGGACTATTTCACGCAAACCTGGTTTGGAGGCTGCATTCCTATGTGGCAAAAACTGGTTGGAATTAAACGTGGCCACCCCTCCAACCTGAATCCCCTCGAAAAGAACGTGGGTTTTCCAGTGTGCTGCTGTTCCCGCCACTCCCTCTTGTCTCCCCCAGGCTAAAGCCAACGGTCCATTTCTTTTTATCATCTTCAGTGTGATTTTGCGGGCTTCTATTGCCAATCAAACCATTTCAGTTTTCTTCATGACCCTTCCCAAGCCTGCGCCCAGAGTCATTCTGTGGCCTGTTTGACTGGCCTGTCTTTCCCCCACGATTCTCTGCTCACAGCGGCTTTTTCTCCAACTAGCGTTCCAGGCTATTGACCCTTCCTCCACCTCTTCTCCCCTCCCTCCTTCCCCTCCCTCTCTCCCTCACTCCCTTCAAGCTTTCCTTTCTCCAACATTCTCTGAGCCTTTGCTATGTGCTCAGCGCTGTTTTCGGAGCTGGGGCTATAGCGTGAAGAGATCATAAGATCATAGAGAGACCTTGGCCTTCATGGAGCTGACGTAGGAACGCAGGATGTGGCCGTGGACGATTCGTAACGTAGCGGTAAGTGCTAGAGAGAAAGATACAGCCGAGTTCGGGGATCGACGGAGGTGGGGGTGCACCAATGTCTTCGTCTCTCAGCCTCCTGTGTGTACTGTGCTCGCTCGCGTTTTCCGCACTTCGGGTGACAGAAGATGCTTTGATTTGGGTCAGCGCTAGCTTCCAGCTTCTTGGCTATGTGACTTTGAGGAAGTCACACCCCGGCTTCTGTGCCTCAAACATTTTTTTTTTCAGTTCCATAGAGATAAGAACGGTACCTACTTCTTAGAGTTTTTGTGAATGTTTAACATAGTGCTTGGCATATGGTAAATCCTCCATAAATATTAGCCGTTTTCACTAGACTGGAGATATAAATCACTTAGCACGGTGCCTGACACATTACGGGCAATGAATAGAAGGTAGTCATAGTTACCATCATTTCTCCAATTCTGGATCCTGACGTCCAATTAATTGTGTTTCCTTCTGCCAGGCCAGCCGCATCTTGTCTCCCTTGTCGGGGCTAACGGAGAATGGAGAAAATCAATACTCTAGAAATTGTGTATTGGCAGCACCGTCGGCAGCCACTTGGGGAGAATCCAGTGGGGACTCAGGGCTGGAAACAGCTGCTCTTGGGAAGGATTCCACCTCCGGTTGCTAGTGATGTGTGAAATCCCAATTCGAGAAGTGAGAAAGTTCTGCTCTGGCAGAATTCCGGGGGCCGGACCAGTGCTATAGACCCGATGCAGTCAGGTCAACATCGGCGATGCTTCAAGAAACGACAGTTCTTTTCTTTCTCTGTCCAACAACGCCTTCCGTGCTTGCCCGATTGGTTCCTGCCCAAACCTCCTCCTTCTCTCCCCGCCGTCTCGGGGTGGGTATTATTTGGCTTGGGCTCATTTTCCCTCCGCTCCCTAATGAAGTTTTGATTCCCCTCTATTACCGTCATTTGCCATTTCCCAGATTCTCAAAGAACTCGGGGAGGAAGGTGTCAGGATTTTTGCCAGCCCAGCTGGCTCTGATCCGGTATCTGTCAGTGCCTGGCATGCCTGGCGGGGCTGCTTTGATTTTCTTTTTTTAAATTTCTGCTGAAGAGCTGGCTTGCGGGAGGCGGTGTCGAGGGGAGCTGTCAGAAGGAATGGCTCTGTGGCCCCAGATTGCTTGTAGGTGGCAGGTACGAGGACTCTGGTCTGGGCTCCACCTGAGTGTATAAGCGTTTACAAAGTGCCAGCGTGGGCCGTGACTCAGCCATCTGTCCTGTCACCATAGCCCCCCAGCCCGCTGTTCTGTTTCCAAGAAAACGAGGACTTGATCTGTGGGTTGGCGACAGCGAAACCTTGGCGTTTCCCTTCCTTGCTGTGACCTCACGTTAGTTATAGAAAGGTTCGGCTGTCAATAACACAGACCTAAGTAAGAGTGGCTTGAGCAAGGTAAAGGTTTATTTCCCTTTCGTGTAACAGTCCAGAGGGAGGCTGTTCGGTTCGGCTCCAAAACGTCCTCAGGGACTGTGGGTCCCTCTGGCTCGTTGCTTCTCTGGGCATGGTGTCCATTTTCCAGGATCACCTCATTGTGCAAAAGGGCTGTTGAAGCTCCTGCCATCGTGGCTACGTTCCAGCCAACAGAAAGGAGAAAGAGCAAGAGTCTTGAAGGACTTTTCTCAGAAGTTGCGCACATTTCTGCCATTCACAGCCCAGTTGGCCAGCACTTAGTCACACGGCCTTGCCTGGCTGTAGAGAAGCCGGGAGACGTAGCCTCTATTCCTAGTGGCCATGTTCTCAGCGATAAGAAAGAAAGGAGAATGATCACTGGGAGAAAACGAGCGAGTTGTTTGGGAAAGAGCGATGACGTCATGGAACACTTTGCCGAATGCATCATCGAGGACTGGATTTGCGTTTCCACCTGCCCCGTCACTTCCCCCAGCCTCAGTTTCCTCACCCGCAAAGTGACGATGATGGTAATTACCTCACGGCTCGCGAAGATAACATGATATGTGGTGTTGGAAGATTCTTTCGAAAGCTCTCGAGACACCCGCGAACGCTAGGATCTGCTGCGGAAACTCATTTCTGGGGCCGATCATATGTGACGGCCCTTGTATGAAAAAATACTCACCTGTCCGAAGGTCCACACTCGCCTGGGTCTGGTGGCCTGGGCTTTGTAGCTTCTGGTGGCCAGTTGGCAAGAGAAATCCTTCATCAGGTGCCCAGGACCTGACATAGTGTCAGGACGTCTGAATGGGGCATAGCGAGAAGTTCCAGAGTGTGACGTGGGTACAGTTGGCGCATAAGTCGGTTTTTAGATAGAACCCTTAAAGCTTTTGTTAAGAACAATATTTTAATATATCGTTAGGGGAAAAAAAAGGAGAACTTGACCATCACGCCTGGGACTTTCGAGTAGACATTATGGCTTAGGACAAGCCAGAGTCCTAAGTGAGTTTAAAGCGAGTTTAAAGACAAATCAAGTCAGTAGTAACCGAAGTGGTACTTGGCTTTGGCAGAAACTCAGAGGAGAATCGCCTCTCTGGCCAACACCTGCATCTCAGCCTGGCGAGATCCTGAGCAGAGGACCGGGGAGTCCTTTCTGGATTCCTGGCGTGTGGACGGAGACCGTGACATAATGTTTGTGTTGTTTTAAGCTACTAAGTTGGTGATAATTTGCTCTGCAGCAGGAGAAAACAAATACACATGGTTAGAGATGAAGACATCAGAAGTGCCATCAACCTGGGCAAAGTTTCTGAAATGAAACCATTTCCTCATTTGGGCCCTGGGGGCGGGAGTACGTGCTGAGTTCCTACCTACCGTGAGGGAGATATCGGGGCTGCTGGCTGTCAGTTAGGACACCGAGCTGTAGGCTCAGCCCCCGCCAGGATCACACCTGCCCGGTTCCATGACCCCAGAGACGGGCGGACTGAGATTTGGCAAATCTCAGTAAAGCTTTAGACCACACTATCTGGCAGGAGTTTCTTTATGCCCCAGTCTTTTAGTTTCTTGAGCCTTGATTCTCTCCAACCATTAGCAAAAGGGTCTGAACTTAGCCCTGAGCCTGATGAGACAGCTGAGCATGGAAAATTCTAGGCAACCCACCATCTTTACCAGGGAAAATCAGCGGCAGATGCTCTGAGGTGCGGGGTCAGAAGCCAGAGCACTTGGGGGACAGGCTCTGTTGAGCTTCCTGATGAACTTTCCTGTTGGGAAATGCCCATGGTGGGGGGGGCTGATAAAAATGCATTCAGCGGAGACCACCCGAGATTTCTGAGTCTGGCCCTCTGGGTGCGGGCTGGAAGATCTGGGGATGTTTTAAAACGCGAGACCCGGGAGGTTTCTTATCTCCAGTAAAACTGCCCTAGAATGGCAGCGAAATCGTCCCATTTGGTGAAACTCAAGTCGGATGAAGACACTGCTCTTGTTGGCACCCGCTCCTCGTTAAGAAATAATTTCTGATGCATTTTGAAAAGGCTTCCGATCTGGGATCCTACGAGTTGCTGTCTCCCCAACTTCTGGGCAGAGCACATCACCCCCAGACCCCAACAGGAAAGCAGGCTCCAGGCTCTGAGCTGTCAGCGCCGAGCCTGATGTGAGGCTCGAACCCACGGACCGTGAGATCATGACCTGAGCCGAAGTGGGACATTCAACCGACTGAGCCGCCCGGGGGGGCCCCGAACCTGCATTTCAGGAAGATCTCAGCTAGTTCTTACCCACGGCAGAGGCAAAGAATTCGGGGGTCCCCAAACGCACCAGCTGGTGACAGTGACACAGGTGCGCTTTCAAATGCAGATTCCTGGGCTCGTCACCAGAGGCCCCCACTCCATGGACCTGGGGCTTCAGGGATCCCTGCTGGGGTGACTCCCCATGCGCTTCCGGGTCCGGGATTGTGCTGCGGGGAATTTAGTTCAGACACAGCCCTGCGGGGGAGAGGGCAGATCCTAGCAAGAGGGAAATGATACCTCTGTATCTGGTAAATGTCACTAGGCAAAGAATGAGAACAAAGGGACGCCGTGCAGAACGTGTGATGGTCGGGGAGGCCAGGGGGACCTGTGGCTCACGAGGTCAGCGTCGCTCTTCTCCTAGAACCTCGTGGGTTGGGGGTGGGGGCGGACCGTGGCGTCGGAGGGCCCCTCACCCACGAGCGGTTTCCTGGCTTCCTTGTGCCTCAGTCTGGTCTTCTGTGAAATGGGGACGATGGTCCCTCCCCTCACAGGGTGACTCTGAGAAACAAATACGCGTGCAGAGGGCCAGCGACCAGCAGTCTCCGCACATGCCAGCTGCGACCGACTGGAGCTCGCGTGCGTGTGCGTGTGTGGGTGCGCACACGCGTCAGGGCACACGCGTCTTGCACACGTGTGCAAGAAGATGCAGATAGGAGGGTAGCAAGATGCCCACGCTGGCTGGCCCGGGAGCCTCAGGCCGAGTTCAAGGGCAGCTGGAGCAGCAGCGGCAGGAGCCTGGCTGATGAGAGAGGCCGGGAACCAAGCGGAGGGAGAGGCCGAGGCCCTGACTTGCAGAGACGGAAAGCTACAGAGGCCCGTGATCGCGCGGTGCCGGGTGGGGGAACGGAGGTAGAAGGGGATCCCCCGCATCTGGACGGAAACGCCCCCAGGAAAGAGGCCGGACACAGCCTGTTGTCTTTACGTTTGTGTTTTCCGTAGAGATGAGCCGTCAGCCACCGCGGCCGCGCTTCCCAGCCGGAAAGTCAGCTGGGAGCAGGGCCTGGAGTTACAGACGCAGAATGCCTGGAAATAGGAACCCGGGGGGCCTCCCCAGGCTCCTCCCGGGCTCCTCCCTCTGGCTCCTCAGTGAGCTTAGCAGATACTCCGGTGCAGCTTTTAACCATCGCTTTCGGAAGCCGCGCAGGCAGAATCGCCGTCCCGGGCGCGGCTGCGGAGCGGTTTGCAGAAGGGCGGGTCAGGGAGTGAGAGGCGGGTGAGCCGAGAGCGGAGGGCCGGCGTTCGTGGAAGGCGTCCCTGACGTCCGAGTCCCCGAGCCCTGTGAGCGGCTCCTGAGAGCCTGCGGGGATTTGCACGGAGAAGGGCAAGGGATGGAAGAGGCCCTCATTTGACCGGGCCCGGCCCCACATGGATTTGCGCACAGGGCAGTAGGAGGGGGGCTGGGTTGACGGTCGTGTGTCTGTCAGATGCTGGCAGGGGACACGTTCGCCTCACCTGGGCCTGCTGCTCCTGACACGGTACTTCGTCGGCATCGACGATCGGAGCGTCTGTTGATTCATCCAGGCATTTATGGAGCACCTGCTGTATGCCGGGACGGATCCGGCGTGAAATATAGAGCTTATGCCTTCCTCTCTCTCTCTCTGTCTCTCATAGTGTTTTGTACTTGCTATGTAATGTCATTCTAAGTAAAGCAAAATTGAATTGTGAATAACTGGTGTGGGTTTTATTGTTCATCTCTATATCGTGCGGTGCCTGTTTAGCGTGCAGAGATGAGCATTTAGCGCGTTCGTGGAATTAGCAGAATTACAGTTTGTGTTTGGTAGCTTATACCTGGACAGATGTTTTGTTCCTACTACAAGAGTGGGAACCTGCACAAAATGAACTTAAGTGCTTTTTTAAAAAAATATTTATTTTTGAGTGAGTGAGAGGGAGAGTGTGAGCAAGGGAGGGGCAGAGAGAGAGGGAGACACAGAATCCGAAGCAGGCTCCAGGCTCCGAGCTGTCAGCACAGAGCCTGACACGGGGCTCGAACTCACAGACTGTGAGATCTGACCTGAGCTGAAGTTGGCTGCTTAACCGACTGACTTGCCCAGGCGCCCCCGAACTCAACTGCTTCTAATTTGCTTGTGGATGCGGGCACACTGTGCCCACACTCCCCGCCTCCGCCTCCGTTTCACTGGCGGGTCAGGAAGGACAGAAAGGGGGTGGAGCTGGGGTGGTCTTCTCTCCCCCTCCCTTCTGCGGCATCTTCTTCAGGCTAAACGGGTGGCTCCCACGAGAGTTCTCGGACCCACGGAGACAGGGTACGGTAGGGCGCCCGGGTTGGTCAGCTTCCTGGGAGCGCCCTTGCGTTCTTTCTGGGTTCGAAGCAGATTCCTCCCCGGCTTCTCTGAGGTGTAATTGGCAAATGAAACTGTATCCGTGTGAAGTGCGGAGCGCCATGATCTGGCGGACGGATACGTTGTGAAGTGGTCACCGCCGCGGAGTTCATTGACACTTCTCTCACCTCCCCTCGTGATTTATTTTTCTTTTTTTGGTGGAAACTCTCCTAGCCTATTTCAGGTATACGGTGCGGCGTTAACTCTGGTCTCCCATGGAGCAGAGCGTGCTCCTTCTCGGGCTTACCGCTTACGCAGCTGCAGAGGTAACCCGTGCCTCGAACTCACTTTGGGCCTCACCGACCCACCGTGCATCCCGCGTCTGCCGCAGTCCTGTGTTCAAGGGGCATTTGAATCCTCTGCGCGAGAAAGGAGGGGGCCCACGAGTCGTGCGTGTCTCCTCGGCCCATGCACACTCTCCCTCGTCCCATCAGACTCCACTTACAAGTCACCAAGGCAGTGATAAGATGACGAAGAGTACTAAGAAGGGGACAGCAAGCCGAGCCAAGCGTGGGGACTTCGGAGCGCAGGGTCTGTGTGGCTGTGCGGGTCGCCCGCTCCCGAAGCTGGCCCTGGCCGGCCGCTGCTTCCGGCCCCGTGCGCGGTGGTGAAATAGACCAAGGCGCGCCCCCGGGGCCTCACGTGCCAATGAGGCCCTCAGCGTGGCACGTTCGAGGGACACGGGGGCGGCTCGGGGGCCAGGGAACTGCAGGGTGGCAGCAGAATGCAAAGCCCTAGTGGATGAGGGCAGCGCTTTGGAGGCAGATGGTCCTGAGTTCAAGTCCTGGCTCTGTCACCACGGGGACCATGACCTCGGGGAGGTTGTGTACCTGCTCTGAGCCCTCGCCTTCCACTTTGCACACTGAAGACAACAACCGGAACTACGCCCTGCTGGCCACTTGGGGCTGTCGTGAGGATTGACGAGCGAGCGCATTTGGAAACCTTCTGCACCCTCTAGGATCACACCCTAGAGTCCTCGCCGTCGGGCGTTGGCAAGAGGAAAAGGTCAGATGAAGAGAAGCAACGTGGGAACTGAGAAGGGTGGGGAGGGGCGTGTAACTTACACCAGGAGCTTTCCAATGGGCCACGGCGTCCCGGCTGCAAACTGCAACGGAAAAGGTCTCACGCACAGCGGAATCGGGACCTGCGAAAGGCCTGGGAATCAGTCAGAACCGGAGACCGAAGGACCCTGTGCAGAGAGCGCCCTCGTTTTCCTGGGGAAAGGCGGGCGCGGGAACACGTGGAGAGGCGTGCTCTGCTCCTGAGGGGGAGAGTCAGTGGAACGACTGTGACCACTTCCCCCCCAAGAAAACCCTGCTCGATTTATGGCCAATAACAAGCCAACGTGTGCCATGGCTGGGAAATCTCGAAAACAGGAAGCGAGGGAAGGAGCGTGTGATTGCAGAGATCAGAAACAAAACCCAGCCCGACCCAAACCGAGAGCGACCCGCAAGGCAACGGCAGGGTAACCGGCCTGGTCCTGGCTGAGGAAGGGACCGAGCGAGGGCTCACGCAGGCTGGTGGGGGTCTGGGGCGCGCTGACCGTGAGCTTCTGTTTGTCGCCTGCTGTCCAGGTGCTCTCCCGTTCTCACGTAATCCTCGGGATGACCCTAAGAGGCAGCCGCTGGTGGTCTTCCCATCGTGCAGGTGAGAGTTCCGAGCCACAGAGGCCAGGAGACACCCCTGAGGTCCCGCACCCGGTGATGGGTGGAGACCTGGTCTTTTTTCTTTCTAATAATTTATTGTCAGATTGGTTTCCATGTAACACCCAGTGCTCATCCCAGCAAGTGCCCGGGTGGAGACATTTTCTAGCCGAACGGTCCAGCTCCCGAGTTCAGTCTCCACCACCAAACTGGGGTTCAATAAATGGTGTTAGAACACTTGTGATCTCAGGTGCGGGGAAGGTGAGCGTCCCTACCTCATACCACAGATCCCCTTACTCCCCCCCCCAAAACCCTGCCCAGTCTAACCATATTAAAACACTAAAGTACTGGGCGCCTGGGTGGCTTAGTCGGTTGAGCGGCTGACTTAGCTCAGGTCGTGATCTCACGGTTGGTGAGTTCGGGCCCCGCGTTGGGCTCTGTGCTGACGGCTCAGAGCCTGGAGCCTGCTTCAGATTCTGTGTCTCCCTCTCTCTCTGCCCCTCCCCTGCTCACACTCTGTCTCTATGTCTCTCAGAAATAAAGAAACGTTTAAAGAAAAGAAAAGAAAATAAAACACAAAAGTACTCAACAATTTAGAAAGTATTCATGTAGTTTGGGGTTGGGCAAGCCCGTGTTAAAAGCCACAAAATCCCAAATCATGAACAATTGACTTTTAAACTTCTCTGCAGGAAAAGACCTGAGAATCAAGTTAGAGGAAAATTGAAGATCTGGGAAATATGTGTTCTCCACCTGACAAGTTTCACCGTCCTTAAAACGAAACCCTCTTACAAATTTATACGGAAAAGGCAAACCCCGCCACAGAAAATGAGCGCATGTCCTCCAAGAGGCAACCCCCAGAGCTATACGGGATCACGAAACCTGGGAAGAGATGTTGTCTCCCCAATAAAATAGATCTGTTTTTCCTCAGGTTGCCGACAGTTGGGAGAGAGACAGAAGGGAGAGAGAGAGAGAGAGAGAGAAGAGAGAGAATGGTAATAGCCATATTAGTGAGGGTTTGGGTAAACAGAGAGTCTTATGTTTTTGGAGGGAGTGCCATTCCCTCTGTCTGGAATGTTCTCTGCCCTCACATCTATCACCTCACTTCCTTCACCTCTCAGAGAAGTTTCCTGACTACTTTCTCTAAAATGGTCCCCGCTCGCAAATGGGTGATGGGCATTGAGGAGGGCACTTGTTGGGATGAGCAGTGGGTGTTGTATGTCAGTCGATTTGACACTAAATTATATTTTAAAAATTATAAAATAAAGATCGGTCCCCACTCATCCTGCTCCTTTCCACCCCTTTTCCCTGCTTGATTTTTCCTGCATCTCTTGCGTTCATGTGACCCGTCCTGGGTTTCGCAGCGGTTGATTATCTGGCTTCCTCCTTGAGACTGTAAGCTCCACGAGGGCAGGGGCTTGTCTTGTTCACAGCTGTATTCCCGGCACCTAGAACACAGACTAGTGAGTAGAAGACGCTCAGTTAATATTTGAGTGCATCGGGAAGGACGGAGTTATGTGGGTGCCGTTTTTCTGGAGGCAGTTTGTTGGTATCATCGGCTTAACACGCACACACCATCTTGCCTTATAGACTTTACAAAAATTCTCCTAGAACTTCTCACAAGAGAGACTCAGAAATACAGAAATCGTCACAAGAGGCAACGTGTGTGTGTGTATTTATTGTCTTGTGTGGAAATGACCCGTAAGAAGGATGTGTTTGAATACACTCAGGGCGCATTCATACGTGAGAACTTTGTTCAACTTTTAAAACTTTTGAAAAGAATGAATTAGCTTTGGCTCAGGCTGTCGACATGGCTGGATATAGTATAGCTATAGAAGTGAGTATGGATACGGGGGCAGTGTCCTCAATAAATGGAGGAAGCTTACTCTAGAACAGTCTGCTCCACTTCTGTAAAAGGAGAATTGGTGGACATACAACTGGGTAGAAATGTGGAAAAAAAGTCTCATAGGGCATATAACAAATTGTAACCAGGGTTTGCCTTTGAGACATGGATGGGAAACTTTCACTTTAAATTTGTCTATGTGCGGGATCCCTGGGGGGCTCAGTCGGTTAAGCGTCCAACTTCGGCTCAGGTCACGATCTCACGGTTCGTGAGTTCGAGCCCCGCGTCGGGCTCTGTGCCGACAGCTCAGAGCCTGGAGCCTGCTTCCGATTCTGTGTCTCCCTCTCCCTCTGCCTGTCACCCGCTCACACTCTGTCTCTCTCTCAAAAATAAACATTAAAAAAATTTAAATTCGTCTACGTGTTTGATTGAAATTTTTTAATTCAACGAACATGTTTCACTTTTTAACCTTTTAGTTTGAAATCATTACAGACTCACAAGCATGTATGATTTCTGTGATTAAAAATGCAAATGGGTCAGGGAAGAGGTGGGATAGAAATGGAAGGGGCTGTGACTCTATTTCAGAAGCAGAGGCTTGACCTTGTTTTTGAGGAAGGTTCTAGAAATGACAGCCAGGTCTGGTCAATATCAGACATCACCCCCACCCCGCCCTCCAGCAGTTGCCACCGGGCGCCTGTAGGATCCTTCATGTAGGGTGTGGGGCTAGAGACAAGCCAGGACAGCTGGTGTGTTTGGTCCTGACTTGGGTCAGCGCCTAACACCCGTGACGAGCGTGTGTCCTTGTGTTTGTACACTCCCTCCTCTCCTGCTGCACCCTGAGAACCCAGCACGGTGTCCTGAATACAAGGGGCACTGCGTTCGACAAATGTGGGTGGATGATTGTGATTTGGGTCCAAACGAGTCCTTTAAAAAAACACTTCAAGTTACAGATGTATATTAAAGTTCTTATTTTGGCTCAGCTTTATGTGTGATCCCCCAAACGAAGTATCTCTGTGCCAAAGTATTGTAAGTAAAGACTCACGCGGTAAGGAGTGAAATGTGGTTTAGTACTGTCTGTAGTATTCAGTCTGTGGATTGGGCCGCTCCTGGGGCAGAGCTGAATCATTATTCAACACATATTAATTGTTTGATTGGCCGATCGATCGGTCTGTCCCAGGCACTGTTCTAAGCTTTGCAAATATGGCAGAGAACAGGAGAGATCCTCACGTCTGCCTTCAAGGAGATTTCCTCCTAGCCGTGAGGGGGGGCGAAGAATGAGTAGAGTAAATGCTTCGTTTCATACGTTCTAAAATACGGTCCCCTCCCCATGTTCATGCCTTTGAAACCGGGATCCATTGTATTTTGCAGTCCATGGAACCGCTAGCCTGTGCTTGCGTTCAGGGAGACAGTTGTCATATGCGGTTGTGATTGCACGTTCATACATAAACATCACCATAGCCGTTCTGCCAAGTTACGTGCACTGTTGGAACTACGTGTGTTGAGCTTCATCTCCGTTTAAAATATCGTAACATTACACTCTGATATTGGATCGGTATCTCTATGACGGATGCAAAAGGGTACGAGAAGAGGACAGCAGGGCATTCGATGCGAGTGACGTGAACAGATGTCACTTGGAGCGATAATTGTAATTCCATGTTTTAAATATATTTTTTAATGTTTATTTATTATTGAGAGGCAGAGAGAGACAGAGCATGAGCAGGGGAGGGGCAGAGAGAGGCAGAGACACAGAATCCGAAGCAGGCTCCAGGCTCTGAGCTGTCGGCACAGAGCCCGACGTGGGCCTCGAACCCACGCACCGTGAGATCGTGACCTGAGCTGAAGTCGGACGCTCAACCGACCGAGCCACTCCGGTGCCCCTCCATTTTTTAATATAAAGCAATACCCACGTGCTTTATAGGCCTAAACAAGGAAAATACTCAAGGAAAATCCGGCTCTACTGCATTTGGTTACTGAAATCAGGTGCAGAAGGCTCTCCTACCGTGCGCCCATCAGCACTAGTAAAGACAGAAGAAATGACCGAATCTCCTTGGAAAGGGAAAAGAAATTTTATCATTTTTTACTTTAAAAATTTTTTATATACTTATTTATTTATTTTGAGGGTGAGAGAGAGAGCAGGCAAGCAGGGAAGGCACAGAGAGAGAAAGAGAAAGAGAGAGAGAGAGAGAGAGAGAGAATCCCAAGCAGGCTCCATGCTGTCAGCGCAGACCCTGACACGGGGCTCGATCCCGTGACCCTGGCATCATGACCTGAGCCGAAATCAAGAGTCAGATGCTTAACTGACGGAGCACCCAGGCGCCCCAGGGGAAAGAAATTTTAAAACATTGAGAGGTTGACATCACTGACTTTTGTTAACAGATTCAGGACTATTATTAAAGCATCATGCTATTTAATTGGTAACATTCTTTTTTTTTTTTTTTTTTTTTTTTTAGCGGTACCTAAAATAATGGCATGTCAGAGCAAATGGGGTCTTGGATGCAATGACAAATGGTATGACAGATGGCAGTGGGGACTCGACACAGTTCCTTGTGTGAGGGGTAAGGAGTTGGGGATATTGTGATTTTAAAGGTGCGATCAAGGGTCGCCTGGGTGGCACAGTTTGCTAAGTGTCTGGCTCTTGATCTCGGATCGGGTCATGATCTCAAGGTTCGTGGGTTCGAGCCCTGCATCAGGCCACAAGCTGATGGCAGAGAGCCTGCTTGGGATTCTGTCTCTCCTTCTCTCTGCCCCTCCCCTGCTTGTGTTCTCCCTCTCTCTCAAAATAAATAAATAAAGTTAAGAACATGAAAAAATAGTAAGGGTGTGGTCAGAGGAAACCTCATTATCATTATAACTGCTGCGTCGTCATTGTTACAATGTTAAGGCCAAGGGCTGTGCCTTACAGAGAACTTTGCTACTCGGGCGTGGGGTCCATGGACCCATCAGGATAATTTTAGAGAAAGTTGATGCTAACTTTGGATGCGATGAATGGGGATGAATGCTCTTTGGAACATGGAAGAATACTTGCTTTGGGGAAATCAGTCTGAAAAAGAAGGTGTCTTTGCTCCACACCTGGTTGAATTGAAATATTAATTCCCAGTTAGTCCCGCCCACCTACGCCTCTGCGGGTCTCACCAAAGTTTCAGTGACCACACGGTTTTTACATCCTGTTACGTTTTATGTATTTAATGTTTGTAGAGGCGTTTATTTATTTTGTATAGTTTCTTTTATTTTCATAGTCTGCCTATAACATCTGTGACTTTTGACCATTGTTCAAACTTAATTAAATCTGAAGACGGAGGTTGTCTATAAACATACTATATAGATAATACCGGTGCCCTAATATTATTTGGTATTTTTTCCAATGTTTTATTATTACTTAAAATTTTTTAATGTTTATTTTTGAGATAGAGAGAGAGAGAGAGAGAGAGAGAGAGAGGCAGAGAGAGAGGAAGACACCACATCCGAAGCAGGCTTCGGGCTCTGAGCTGTCAGCACGGAGCTGGACATGGGGCTCGAACCCACAAACGGTGAGATCATAACCTGAGCTGAAGTCAGATGCTTAACTGACTGAGCCCCCCAGGTGCTCCTAATGTTGTATTTATTTATTTATTTTTGAGAAGAGAGAGAGCAGGGGAGGGGCAGAGAGAGAGAGAGAGAGAGAGAGACAGACAGACAGAGAATCCCAAGCAGGCTCGGTGCCATCAGCGCAGAGGCTGATGTGGGGCTCAAACCTGTGAACGAGGAGATTATGACCTGAGCCAAAATTTAGGGCCGGATGTTCAACTGACCGAGCCACCCAGGCGCCCCTTTCCCATGTTTTAAATGCCAGCAAAAATGTGTGAACCATGACCGTCCCGCGCTCCATCAAATAGGCGAATTGTAGTGTTCCGATAGGATATTTAGGGGGTTTCCTGGTGCAGGTTACGTGACAGTGAACACTGTCCTTGTCATTTTTATCGACGCCGTAGGCAAGTGTGGTCCTAACTGCACGGCGTTGCTCACCCGGACGGTGGGGTCCTTGCGGCCGAGGGCGCCCGCCACCTCCTGGTTCAGGTACAGCCGGTGGGCGGTAAACGTGATGAAACGACGGAGAGGTGAACAGACGGGTCGTGTGAGAATCTCGGCCGGATAGGAAGGGACTCTCCGAAAACGT
Source organism: Paguma larvata (assembly GCA_030068075.1). Lineage (NCBI taxonomy): Eukaryota > Metazoa > Chordata > Mammalia > Carnivora > Viverridae > Paguma > Paguma larvata. Next base: position 38,929,094 of record CM057844.1, read on the forward strand.
CAGGGGGCCGCTCTGCTCCGTGTTTTTGTTGGCAGCCTGGGCGAAGGATCTGAGAATATGCTTTAGAAACGCGCGGTTGCCATAGGAGAGGCCGTGTCCATATCCCCGAAGACAGGAATAGAATTCAAAGAGCTTTGACAACCCGAGAAAAGCCTATTTGAAAAACAGAATGAAATGAGTTTATGCTGATTTATGAACGAAAGCAATGGTTTCCGCATCAAGCGGGAGGGTGAGGGTTTGGGAGTCCGGGAAATGTGGGCTCGAATCCCGGCTCCGTCTCTCCTGGGCTGTGTGACCACGGACTTGTCGCAACTCTCTGACCCTCAGTCTCTTCATCTATGAGACAAAGGTAGTGTTACTTCCCATAGTGTCGTTGCTCTAAGGACCGAACGAGTTAATGTAGGCGAAGGGGCTGGCTCAGTTCCCGGCGCATAGGACGTATTCGATAAATGCTACTTTGTTTACATAATATCCCAGGGTCCCCAGAAAAGAGCCTTCACGAGATTCAGGCAGAAATCGTTGCAGGCTGGGATGGGGAAGCGTGGATTGGATATAATCCCTCCCCTAAACTGCAGGGGCGGCAGTGGTCACTGGAGGCCGTCCCCCAGATCAAAGATTGTGACCAATGAGGTCAGAAGTCCTCTTGTCTCCTGCATCAGGCCAGCCTGGATGGGAATTTCAAACCCAGCTTTGGCCACTCACTCCGCAAAGAACCCCAGAGACGCTCCAAGGAGTCTCAGGAGGTGTGGCCGAGATGATGAAATGGTGGAAAATGGGTCCCCAGGAGGAGGAAGGAGTTTGAAGTCAGAGTAACTCAATCACCGAAGCCAATGTAAAGAACATTCTTTCAGGGCACCTGGGTGGCTCAGTCAGTTAAGCGTCCGCCATGGGGGGGTCGATTGAGGATTGGACTTCGGCTCAGGTCATGATCTCACAGTTCATGAGGTTGAGCCCCGCGTCGGGCTCTGTGCTGACAGCTTGGAGCCTGGAGTCTGCTTCAGATTCTGTGTCTCCCCCTCTCTCTCTGCCCCTCCCCTGCTCACGCTCTGTCTCTCTGTCTCTCTCAAAAATAGATAAACAGTAAAAAAGTTCTGTTAAAAAAAGGAGAACATCCTTTAAAATTTTTTTAAGTTCTTTATTTATTTTAAGGGAGACGGAGAGCATGAGCAGGGGAGGGGCAGAGAGAGGGAGCGAGAGAATCCCACAGAGCCTGACATGAGGCTGGAAACCATGAACCATGAGATCATGACCTGAGCTGAAATCGAGTCGGAAGCTCAACGACCTGAGCCACCCCGGCGCCCCTAAGGAACATTTTTAATGTGTAGACGAACATGTACATTTAATTTTAATTTTTCTCTTCTCCTCGGGCCTGCCCCCGAGGTCATCAGATTCCCTGTTTCATGCATGCTCTATTAGTTATGTGTTGCCGGGTATTGAATTACCACAATTTTCGCTTTATCAGTGTAAACTCACGAGCTCGCATTTTGTACACGGTCCGGAGTGTGGCACGCCTCCCCAGGGCGGCGGTCAATGTGGGCAGGGCTACGTGGCTTTCTGGAACTCGGGCCCCCTTCCGAACCGCGAGAGCCCATTGGCAGAACTCGGTTCCTTGTGTTGTAAGACCGAGGTGCCGCTTCCATTGTAGGAGGAGGCCACCGCAGTTCCTGGAGGCGTCGCCAGCTCTGTGCCATGTGACCCTGTCACGACGCGTGGCAGGGCTGTCACAACTTGGCGGCTCACATCATCAAGGCCAGCAGGAGAACATCTCACTCCGGTCTGTTAAGAGGGGACCTCCTAGAACCTTGCGGCCCAGGGACTGGCTCTGGGTCACGTTTGCTGTGTAATGCGGTCTAACTGGGGAGACACTCTTTCTTCCCCTTTGTCATATGCTGTTGGCTAGAGGCAAGTCACAGGTCCTATCTGCGCTCAAGAGGAGGGAATTACACAGAGGCAGGACTCACTGGGGCTTCCTTAAAGTTCTGTCAGACACATGCTGTCATCATTTTCACGGGAAGCCCTTCATTTTTATTTTTATTTTTGAAAGAGAGAGACAGAGCAGGAGCGGGGGAAGAGGCAGAGAGAAAGAGGGAGACACAGAATCTGAAGCAGGCTCCAGGCTCTGAGCCGTCAGCCCAGAGCCTGATGTGGGGCTCGAACTCACAGACCACGAGATCGTGACCTGAGCTGAAGTCTGATGGTTAACCGGCTGAGTCACCCAGGCGTCCCCATTTTTATTTTCTTAATTTATGTTTGTTTCCTACTACCCTCTTGATCCCGTGCACGCTCCCTGCTCACGGCCACCCCATCCCTGCCGTGGGCATCGTGGGTGTGATTGAGGTACTTGGAGGTGTATGTATATTGGGAGATACTTTAGTGTAGCTCTGCTGGGAAGGTGCTTTTAATTCATAGGAATGACTTGTGTTATAAATCTCATTCTGTTTCTTTTTCACTCAGCGTTCAGCTTTGAGATTTATTCACGTTGCTAGATGTAGTTCATTGCTTTATATATCTCTCCAACGATGAGTGTGGAATCGTGCTGTATGTGTGGATTAGTAACTCGCTCTTTATTTTCGCTCTGCCTTTCCCATCCTTCCACGTCTGTACAAGTTGATTGTCCTTATTTCTTTTAACCACCAGTAATTTTCCATTTAAGGGATTTATTTAATTCCCGTCTCCTCATGCCTGAAGGGTATTTTTTTTAATTTTTAAAATATTTATTCATTTTTTAGAGGCAGAGAGAGACAGTGTGAGTCGGGGACGGGCAGAGAGAGAGAGAGGGAGACACAGAATCCGAAGCAGGCCCTAGGCTCTGAGCTGTCAGCACAGAGCCGTCGCGGGGTTCAAACCCAGAAACTGTGAGATCATGACCTGAGCTGAAGTCGGAGGCTTAACCGACTGAGCCACCCAGGCGCCTCCTGCCCGAAGGTATTTTGAAGGTCGTGGAGAGGTGTTTTGATCGATGGCCCTAGAGATCAGGGGTTCCCATCCTACGGGCTGAGGGTCCCTCTCTGTCTCTGCGGCTACCCAGTGGGTCTGCTCCTCTCTCTGGCTCAGTTTCCCAGACTGTGGGGGAAGTGCAAGGCCAGGCCCATCACCCCAATCCGGTGCCCACAAGGGACTGATCTCCTGCGTCTGTCTTCCTCTTCCTCTCCCACATTTGAGCCACAGACCCAATCTGATTGGCTTGTGGCCAGCCAATGGCTTTTCAGCTTTGAGTCAGGTGCCCGCCTTTAGCCCAATCAGAAGGAGCCGGGAGCCGAGCGGTCGTGCGGCTGCGGGTGCTGGGGGCGCCAGGCGGCGGCTTCGCTGATGACTCCGGCTGCCTCTGTTCCCTGCAGGTATTGGGATTCGCAGACTTGGCCTTCTCTGTCGGCTCGTCCCAAATATTCACACGCACAGGCACGACTCACCCGAGGCCACCGATCCGGGCCCTGCCGGTGACCGCGGTAGGGAACAGTCCCTGCGCCTTCTGTGAGCCACGCCCATCGGTGAGTTAAAGCCTTCGGCGAAGGCCCTCAGCGCATCTGGTTGGAGATACGCTGACTTGTTCCCAGCTAGTGAAGAACACGAGCTGGATTCCGACCGGGTCCGTGTGACTCCGGAGCCTGTGGTCTTGACCTCTTAAGGAGCTGGGGAAGCGAGGCATCGAACCCCAGAGGGTAAGGGGCTAGGCGGTGAAGGCTGTGGCAGGGGAAGGTGGCCCTGGACATGGGCGCCTGCATGGAGCACCTAGGACCGCCTGAGGGCTCCACGACTCGGTGTCCACAAATACGCGGCTGCACAATAAGCCGCTCATATCACAAAGGTTGGCCGCTATTGTAAGGAAAAGGTTTGCGGCTGTTCATCTTAATCTTTAATCAAGTTCAAGACCAGCAGCACCTGCCGTGTTCCCAGTGGCTCTGTTTTCCGCCAGCAGGGATTGTGGGGGACAGAGGAACATTACCGCCCATAAGGAGTGGACGAGATCAAGGAAGGGAATCACGTCATGTTAAGTTGGAATGAATGAAATTATTAATAGTGTCTCCAGCGTTTGCTGGGACAACAGGATACTTACAGAGTGCTTACAGCGCCCCGGGTGGGGAGTTAGGTGCTCGACCTGCATTAGCCCACAGTTACAATAATCCCAAGTGGTAGTTACCATCGTTCCCATTTTCAGGCAAGGAAGACGGTCAGGGAGGCCCAGTGACTTGCTCGAAGCCGCACAGGTCACAGGACGCGGAGCTGGCGTCTCTTACCCTGTGGCTCACCCCTGCAGGACTCTGCGGGGTGGGACACAGGTGTGGGGCGAGGGGCTGCGTCGGGTACACAGTTCCCAGAGAGCGCCTCGTGGGCAGCGGCGTGTCTCGGTCGTGGCTGTAAACAGAGTTTCTGGCTCTATAAAATGAGTTTTTGAGTTTCTGAAGGTGTTTTTAAAATGCTTTTTGAAGGAAAGAGGAGATCTGTAGTGACACGGTGAAGGACTTCTCAGAGGAGGAGGCTCTTGGACGGCGCTTGAATGATGAGCGGGGACCAAGGCGGAAGGCCAGAAGGAGACGCCCAAGGAGCTTGACTTTCCCTGGGCTGCTCAGGAGACTGGCAGGCAAGGAAAAGGAATATTTTCAGACGGTCAGGAAGGACAGTGGTTGATCCAAATAGTCTTTCATCTGCCCCACCTGGCGAGCGAGGGAAGCCTGGGACAGAGCCCCTGTGGCCTGGCGGCCTTTCTGTTGCTCTTAGTGCTTCTTGCCACTCGCCTCCTTCCGTGCGTGTGTGTGCACGCACGTGTGTAGGGGTGTGTGTATGTGTAGGGGTGCGTGTGTGTAGGGGTGTGTGTGTAGGGGTGTGTGTGTGTAGGCATGTGTGTGTGTAGGGGGATGTGTGTGCATGTGTAGGGGTGTGTGTGTAGGGGTGTGTGTGTAGGGGTGCATGTGTGTAGGGGTGTGTGCGTGTAGGGGTGTGTGTGGGTGTGTGTAGGCGTGTGTGCGTGGGTGTGTGTAGGGGTGTGTATGTAGGGGTGTGTGTGTAGGGGTGTGTGTGTAGGGGCGTGTGTATGTGTAGGGGTGCGTGTGTAGGGGTGTGTGTGTGGGTGTGTGCAGGTGTGTGTGCGTGGGTGTGTGTAGGGGTGTGTGTGGGTGTGTGTAGGCGTGTGTGCGTGGGTGTGTGTAGGGGTGTGTATGTAGGGGTGTGTGTGTAGGGGTGTGTGTGTAGGGGTGTGTGTGGGTGTGTGTAGGGGTGTGTGTGTAGGAGTGTGTGTAGGGATGTATGTAGGGGTGTGTATGTGTGCGCGTGTGTGCACTCAGTGCCAGGGGCTCAGTGATTGCAGGGCAGAAGCCCTCAGGACGCAGAAGGAAATGAGTGAGACCCCCTCCCCCCCCCCCGCCCCGCTCTGGTCCCGAAGGAGGAAATCCAGCCAAACCCTGAGCACTGGAGTCCAAGTCCACCCATCGTCCTAACCCCATGAAGGACTTTAGAAACCCCTCCCCGAGTTCGCATAGTGTCATTTTGGCAAGAAAAGAATACATAGTGGTCCCCTTGTCCCGATCAGCTCCCGCCGAGTGTCCCGGTGAACAAAACACACAGCTCCTGAACAGCGAGGGGAGCGCACTTCCGGGAGTCTGGAAGCGTTCCCTCCTGGCAGTCAGGGTCGCTGGCACTCCGTCCGGGTCTCCCCTCCCAGCCTCCCTTTCCGCTGCTGCTCAGTTATCCTCCCTCCTTCGAGGATGGGTCCCCCGCACCAAGGGGGCGGCCCGCTGTGACAATCCGGGAGGAGCCGGGAGGGCCGGGTCCTGTTTTGGGTTCTAGTCCTGACTCGCTCGATGATCGCTTGTGAGGGATTTGGTCTTTCTCCAGAGTCTCGTCCTGCGGCTCCTGGGTGGGTCGAAGGCTTCGTTTCTTCTGGGCGTTGGGAGAGTCCTCCAGGGTCTCTTCTGGTTCACGTCTGAGACCATGGGGCCCGGATACTTTTCGTTTCCCTAGTAACCGTGTTTCTGGCATTTTAGAGTCAAGTACCCACTGCCCCGTGTGTACTCCAGCTCTGAGGTCTCTGGTTGGATCTTTCAACAATGGGAGCGATGGCAGTAACACCGAGGCTGCAATTTATTGAGCATCAATTAAGCACCAGGTACGTCCCTGGAAACTTACTTAATCCTTACAAATACTCATCATGGGAGGGTCTGCTGGGGAGAGTCATGCCCAGTGGGCTTAGGTCTAGAAAGATCAGGTGATGTCTAGTTATTTATATTAACGTTTATTTTCTGTTGAGAGACGGAGAGAGACAGAACGTGAGTGGAGGAGGGCAGAGAGAGAGGGAGACACAGAATCCGAAGCAGGCTCCAGGCTCCAAGCCGTCAGCACAGAGCCCGACACGGGGCTCAAACTCACGAGCCGCGAGATCATGACCTGAGCCGAAGTCAGACGCTACGTGGTGCCGGGACCCTACAGGGGTGTCCCACTCCGTCCCATCCACGAGCCTGGGAGCAGTCGCTATTCAAAGACTTTGTCTGACAGGCAGGAAACCGAAGCCAGGGAGCTTATTCAAGGTCTTCTAGTGAAGAAGCAGCAGAGCCAAGACTCGAACCGGCCGGCCCCTGCCTGCAGAGTCCCCGCTCTTAACCAGCACTATTGTGCCTTCGGGGTACCTCCCACCCCCAGCTGCTCCGACAAACGCAGCTGTAACAATGTGGCGAGGGGCCTGGGCTACGGGTCCCATCCTGGTCTCTACAGGTGGTGCTCTAGGGGTTCCCCTGGGTGCTAGCTAGAAAGAGCAAGTCGCAGTTCGCGTCTGCCCAGCTTGTCAGAGGACCCCTTGGGAGATCTGGCCACCAAGGGGAATGGTTGCTGGGCCCGTGTGACAGGGAGGATTTACAGCGCGTCCCCTCTGTGCTGGAAGCAGTGCCTCTGGCATCTTGTGTAATTAAAAAAATTTTTTTTGGTGGGAGGTGGGGGCTGGGTGGCTCAGTCGGTTAAGCCTCTGACTTCAGCTCAGGTCATGATCTTAGGGTTTGTGGGTTCAAGCCCTGCGTCGGGCTCTGTGCTGACAGCTGGAGCCTGGAGCCTGCATCGGATTCTGTGTCTCCCTCTCTCTCTCTCTGCCCCTCCCCTGCTCACACTCTGTCTCTCTGTCTCTCAAAAATAAATAAACGTTAAAAATTTATTTATTAAATTTATTTAATTTTATTTTTAGTTTATTAATTTTTGAGAGACAGAGAGAGACAAAGGAAGTGAAATTCACCTGTTTCTGACATGCAGTTCTGGGAGCTGCGGCAAACGTCTGGTTGCGTGGCCACCGTGGCAGCGAGGGCACAGAGCAGCTCCGTCACTCCCCCAGATTTCCTCCTGCCGCCGCTTCGTGGTCAAGCCCTCCCCGACCTCGGCCGCCTGCAGCCGCTGACCTGTTTTCTGTCCCTGTAGTTCCGCCTTTGCGAGGTGTCATATAAGTGAGTTATGCGTTACGCAGCCTTTTGAGGCCGGCTTCTTTCACCGGCGGGATGCATTTGATGTTTGTCCGTGTCACGTGGACCTCCAAGTAGCTGCCAGTCCCCTTAGATAAGCGTGCGTCCCCAGGCACCGCCGTCCCCACCTGGCCTGCGTTTCCTTTACTGCCTGAATTTCCCTGGGGAGAGGGCTTGAAAGCGACTTGACTTTTGGAAACAAACGGCCTGGGGCGGAGGCGCGGTAGCCACCTGCCCTGGGGCCTCCGTCTGACCACACTCCTCCGAGCTTTCGGCTCCCCGTCTGCAAAATGGGCTGCCAGTGTCCTTGCCCTTGCCTAACAGGGAGACTGGTGAGGGTCAAAGAAGCTAAGGCATGGTAAGCGCTTAACATGGCGCCTAGCGCCTAGTAGGTGTTCAGTTAACCCTTGTTATGTTCATCGTTGGAGTGAGGCCTGCACCCTACGGGACAGCCGTAGGTGGGTGGGACAGCTCAGCCGCGCCCTGAAGGGTGCCGCGCCCTGCCCTGCGGGGAACATGAAAGCACTTACTGCGCAGCAAGCCCGCTCTCAGGGCACCCAGCAGGGTCGGCTGGCTGGGAAAATTTGGAGAAGCCTTGGGGCTCAGTTTCTGCCCTTCCCTCCCCTATCGGCTGCTGTCAATCACCTCGCAAGAGACCGTTGGAAAAGAAGAAATGGCGAACACTCCGACTTTTTCAAACCACGGGTCGTTTCTGGCACGGTCTGTTGGCGGTTTTCGGAGGACGGAATTTCTCGGAAGTTTCAGGTCGGGGAGACTGTTGGAGAATTATCCGGAGGGGTGGGGTTGGGGTGGCTCGTGGCGGAAGGCAAAGAACGCGGGGTCGGGGAAACGCCCAGTGACGAGACTCCGTGACTCCGTCGTGCAGCAGAGCGGTCAGGCTGGGTTCCGAGCACGGACGCAGATGCGGCCGTAAGCGAAATGGTCACGTTCTACCACCTGACCGTGTACTCGCACCGTCTCCCGGGACTGTCCCCACGCCCCCCGGTGAGCAAGCCAGGCCCAGAGTTGGCGTCTCGTTCTACAAACTGGAGAACGGAGGCTCCGAGACGCCGGGCGCCTGGCTCCGAGTCACACAGCAAGGAAGCAGCGGGTGGTCCTAGGACTTGACCTCAGCCTTCTCACTCCTGCGCAGACGGGCCCGCGGGGAGGTCTCTCCGCCGGGGACACGGCGTCTTTCGGGGCTGGTTACGCACAGTGACAGGATTGGAGGCGGCGAGGACGGCCGGGGATGACTTCCGGTGTTCTGACGTGAGCCCCCGGAGCCACCGTTTTCAGAGCTGACTCCTCAGGATCGCGGCTGGGAAGGAGGCAGGTCAGGGGTTTGGGGTTGGGTAGGCCTTGTGTGAGCTCCTTTAGACGTCCGAGCGGAGGTGTCAGACGGGCAGTTAGATCCCTGGCTCTGCACCTCAGGGCATCCGGGGGCACCGGGTGCGATTTAATGAGAGTGCGGGGGTGGGGGGGCGAGGCCCTGGGAAGAGGACTTGGCCCTGGAAACCCACTGATGTTTAGATGTTGCAGGGACACGAAAGAGCCGGAGCCGGCAGAGGAGACGGGGCAGGAGGGGCCAGGGAGGCAGGGTGGTGGTGGGGAGGAGGGGCGTGCAGGGGAGGGCGAGGCCGACCTGGAAGCTAGTGCAGCAGGGGGTTCCAGGAGTGCCCGAGCGGCCGCGGTGTGGCCCAGCGGGATTCGGAGCGAGAGCGCCTGCTGGCGGGGCCACCGTCGGCCACGGGCCCTGGCGATCTAGGCGAGCGCCGCCTCCGTGAGGGTCACTGTCAGGATGGAAGGGCGGGGCTACAGAAGGGACCTAGCAGCGTTTTGCCTGGTCAGACATTTGACCCAGAGAAAGGAAGTTTCTGGAAGTTGTACCAACATCTCACAGCATGCGGGTCCGCGTTTCCAAGAGCCTTCCTCCATCACTAAAGGATGCTTCCCGGTGATGGAGAGATTTAAAAAGTCCATATATTTCTTTTATCCCAACGTGTTCTGTGTTTCCTGGGCACGTCTGGGGTGTGTCCGTATTTCGGGAGCAAAGCGAGACATGGGGTTCCCTGCTGCCGCGTGTGTTTGAGTCCGTCCCGCACGCCCTCCCCAGGCATCCGGGACCCTCCCCTCTCCGAGCAATCCGGTCTGCCCCAGGCTCCCCCGCTCCGGAGCCTTTCCTGTACTTTTGTCAGCCTTTGCTCCCTGGCTTGTCCTCCGTCCTGCCCGCCCGCCCCCTGGCCCCGGCCTCCATCAATTTATCGTTGATCTAATAGAAGCCTCGCTGCAGCCTCCCCGACTGCGGTCTCTCTCTGCCCCGATCCATCCTGTCTTAGTCGTAGATGCCGCATCCCCCTCGCGGCTACGACACAGCGGTGTCTGGTTCCGCGGGCATTCAATGCCAGCGACACGGCCTGACTTCATCTCATTTCCTCAGGGTACGTCCTTGCTCCCTGAAGGCTGTTCTCTGAACCCCCCAGTCTCTTCTTACTCTTCCCGCCTTTACCGTCCCGCGTTGCCGTTAGGCTAACACGCAGCGCCTCGCTGGGAATTTCAAGCCCTGCGTCATCTGCACTCTGCTCACTTCAACACCAGACAGCAACAGACACAACCTTCCCACCTCAGGGACCTTTGCACTTGCTACTTCGGCCCGGGATGCTCTGTCCCATCCCTTTGCATGCCCGCGTCTTATTTGCTCTTGAGCCTAAATGTGACTCCTCGGAAGGGCCTCTCGCCCTCCCCGTCACTGCTAGCCCCTCTGCGGTCTGTTTCCTGTGATTCGCCCCGGTCTCGGCACTGCCGCGGTGTGGATCGATCTGCCCGATTTGTCTGTCATCTGGTCACCCGCCGAATGTCCGCTCTGCGGGATCCCCGGCGGCCCCCCAGTGGGATGCAGGGTCGCTCAGCAAATAATGCTTAGAAGACTGGTTGAAATTAGCCCCACGTTCTCTCCCCCACCCCCAGGAATGTAGCCGTGGACCCCTTATGTGATGCTTGTGTTCGTGGCCAAAACGGCTCCTTCCTACTGTGGGTTGCCCGGGGATCCTTCCGGAGAGCTCCACTCGCCACTGTCACGCGCGCTCACAAACTTCGATGGAGGGGGCGAGAGAAATGCCGTTTTTCAGATGAGGAAGAAGAGCGAGAGTAGAGAAGTCTGCGACTGGCTCCCAGCCCCGCAGCCGCGAGGCGACGGAGCTCCGCGTTGAGGGAGCACGGCGGTACGTGATGGAGTGGGCCGGACATGACGGAGCACTGTGGAGCATGACGGGGCACCGGAGAGTGTGGCGGGACGCGAGAGAGCGTGACAGACGAGGACGGCGCCTGATGGCATCTTGATCGTCTGAGCGTCCCAGCTGCCATATATATATATTTTTTAATGTTTATTTATTTATTTTGAGAGAGAGAGGGTGGAGGAGGGGTAGGGAGCGAGGCAGAGAGAGGGAGAGAATCCCAAGCAGGCTCCATGCTGTCAGTGCGGAGCCCAACACGGGGCTCGATCTCACAAACCGTGAGATCAGGACCTGAGCCGAATTCAGGAGCCGGACACTCAGCCGGCTGAGCCCCCCAGGCGCCCCTCACGTGCTCCTTTGATAACAATGATTGTGTGATGCCCCCTTTGCGTCCTAAGCTGCTGCTCGTAGATGTTATAACTTCCATATGCGCATGTCTTTAAAAATAACTAGATATCAAAACAAAGGACATAAATAAAAGTAATTTACATGATATTATGTACTTAGGTGAATGTGCTTTGTGACTTAATCATATGAAGTAGTCAGTTTCTTATCTAGTAAGTAAAATACTCCCCTGAACCTCATTTTATAGAGAACGAGGGCCAAGCAAGGCTCACCGTGTGAACGGGACAGCCACAAACACAGCCCGGTACAGACGGGGTACGTGGTGACTCAGCTACCGCGGTAGTGTCGCCGCAGTACACGGGCTGTTCTTCCTCCTTCAGGGCTGTCCCGCGCACGGCAGGACCGCCGGCACCCCTGGCCCTCACCCTCCAAACACCAATACTGCCCTTACAGTGCCCCTGCCAACTACCGGGGGCGTTTCCATCTCCATGAAGGACCATGTGTGTCAGGCGGGGGACCCCGGGCTCAATCTGAACCCCACACAGGTGGAGGGATCCCCTTGGGGTCCCCAAGTAAGTTGGAGAGCCTCGCTGAGCCTCTGTTTTCTAAAATGGGGGATAAATAAATCTTTCCTCCGCAGAAACGTTTGAGGATGAAACGGTCTGATGGGCGCCGCTCACACGGTCCCAGCACACGCCAGCCCTCGGTGCCTGCTGGTTCTCCTCTCCCCAGCGGCCAAGCCTGCTTAACAAAAGGCCAGCTGGTAAGTATCTCAGGCTTTGAGGGCCCTACATACGGTCTCTGCTCCACCTACCTACTCAGCCCTGCCGTTCTAGCAGGAAAACAGCCGTGGATGACAGAAGAACGAAGGGGCGTGGCCATGTTCCAATAAAACTTTATTCGCAAAACCGGGTGGCGGGCCGGGTTTGGTCTGGGGGCTGCAGTTCACCGTCCATGCCCGTGGACGTGTGCACGCCACTCCATCTGCGTCTTCTATGGGATCAAAGTCTCCCTAGAGTCCATGTCCCTAAGTGGTGGCCTAGTAAGTTCAGGAAGAAGAGGGTTTCCCGCTAGTGGCTAGAGCGGGCAGGCCCCAGAGGCAGTTGTCGGTGATGATGAAGTAGCTCCAGCCTCCAGGGACCGGGGTGAGAGAAACCAAGCTCTGGGAAGATGAAATTTCAGGACGAGAGGGCAGGGGTGAGGCCGGACGAGATCCCCGTGCAGGGGACTGAGCCTCAGTTGGAGGGGGCAGCCCATCCTCGGGGGTTTCCGAGGAGCCCTCGCCCTTCAGAGGGAGATCGCAACTTCTCCCTCGCGTTCGTTTTAAGATTTTCTTGTCCGGGGCGCCTGCGTGGCCCAGTCGGTTGAGCGTCCGACTTTGGCTCAGGTCATGATCTCACCGTCTGTGAGTTCGAGCCCTGCATGGGACTCTGTGCTGACAGCTCAGAGCCTGGAGCTGCTTCAGATTCTGTGTCTCCCTCTCTCTCTGCCCCTCCCCTGCTTGTACTCTTTCTCTCTCTGTCTCAAAAATAAATAAACATTAAAAAAAATTAAAAAAAAAAAGATTCTCTTGTCCACCCCAGACAAGGGAAAAAGCGAAGTTTAAAAGGGGTGCCAGGCCTCCCCCCAAGCTGCGGGGAGCCCTCGAGCTACCAGCCTCAGAGAGAGAGGCGGCCGCATTCAGCCTGCTGTAGAATTTGCATTTTAAATCTTGGTGGTGGGCCGGGAGAGCGGAGCCGAGCGAGGAGCTGACAGCTCCCGCCTCAGGACAAGCTGGTCTTGTCTGTACAGGGAGGGTCTTGCCCAAAAAGAAAGTTCGGTTCCCACACACACACCCACCTTTGGAGCCTCTCCTGAAACACACGAAGCCCTGTGGGGCCCCTGGGTCTGTCTGCGCCCACCAACGGTTGATGGACGGGCGGGGGCTGCGTGGGGCCACCGCCTGCGAGCCGCGTGTCCCCGTCCCCTGTGGCCCCACGTCCCGCCCGCTTCCCCCGCTGGGGCCCCCGTGAGGCACTAGGGTTTGAGATGTCTGTGTCCCCGAGACGTGATCAACTTTCTTTCATTGGCCGTAACGAGACACGGGAGAGGAGGGACGGCCCGGGGTGGCCCGCCCGCCTCTGCAGTTGGCTCCGGCACTCGATTCTCCGTGAGCAGATGGGAGACGGGTCGAGACGGGTCGGGAAGGCCTGGCCGGCCTGCTGCTGCAGGGCTCCATCCCCTCAGAAGCTTCTCGGGGTTTTTCGTACGATCACCCGAAGCCTTCGCGAAGCCCGCGGCGTGCTGGGTGATCTCATCCCCGCCCACCTGCCAGCTGCCTTTCTCCTCTTGTGCCCCCCGCTCGCGCCCTCGGAGGCCGTGTTCCAGACACGCGCAACTTCCGTCAATTCCTGGAAACAGTTCGTGCGGCCCTCTGGTGATGTCGGCAACCCGCGTTTTAAACGCACGACTGTGTCGAGATGGACTCGTTTCAGGTAAGGTTGGTCTGGTTTGAAGGTGACGGAAATCCAAAATGAGTAGAAGGGTTGCTTATTTCTCTCACAAAGTGAGGCCGGCGCACACGGCCAGGGCTGGGGGGCATGGTGGCTGCCTGGCGGCGGTGATCGGGCGCCCCCTCTCGTGTTGCCCGGCAGCGGGTGGCCTCGTGACCCACTATGGCGGCATGCAGGTTCCAGGCACAGAGAGGAAGGAAGGGAGAAGGGAGCCAGTGGGGGCCAGGGCTCTGGGAAGAGGCTTCACAGCCGTGTACTTCTCACTCAGTTCTGGCCAGTGGGGTGACTCATGGCCTCCTTGAGCTGCAAGAGAACTGGGAAATGTAGTCTCTATTCCGGGAAGTCACACGGCCATAAAAGAAGGTATAACTACTCATATCTGCAGATACCTCCAGTAGATTCTAGTAGTCTCTATGGTCACAGCGTTTGGGCTCGTTTATACCTGGCTTCCTTCCTTCCTTCCTTCTTCCTTCCTTCCTTCCTCCCTCCCTTCCTCCCTCCCTCCCTTCCTTCCTTTTAAAAGTGTTTATTTAATTTGAGAGAGACAGAGAGAGAGGGAGAGAATCCCAAGCAGGCTCCGCACTGCCAGCACAGAGCCTGATGTGGAGCTTGAACCTACAAACCGTGAGATCATGACCTGAGCTGAACTCAAGAGTCGGAAGCTTAATAGACTGAGCCACCCAGGTGCCCCTCTATCTGGCTTCTTCAGCTCGGCATTTTGTTTTGCAGTGTCATCCGTGTTACTGCTTATACCAATAGTATTTTGTTCTTTTTTTTTTTTTTTTTTTGGCCACATAGTGTTCCATTGTATGACTGCACTTCCAGTCATTCCTCTTATTTATTTCCAGTTATTCCTTTTATTCCAATTGTTTGTTGATTGACAGCGAGGTCATTTATTTACAGCTATTGGCTATTACGAGTAAAGCTACTATGAACATTCATGTGCGAGTCTTTTAATTTTTCGTCTCTTGCTAATACGTAAGAGTGGAGCTGCTGTGTCGTATAGTAGGCATATACTTACCTTTACAATAAAGTGCTAAACCGTTTGCCACTTTACATTTTCGCCAGCCACGTGCGAGAGTTCCAGTTGCTCCCCGCCTTCTCCGACGCCCAGTATCGTCAGGTTATCTTAGATTTTCACTCGTGCTGTTTCAGCAGATATGCGGTAGTAGCCCACGGTGGTTTTACTTTGCGTTTCCCTGATGACTAACGTTGCGAGCATCTTTTCACATGTTCACTGGCCATGTCTGTGCCTCCTTTTTTTTTTTTAATTTTTTTTTAACGTTTATTTATCTTTGAGAGACATAGAGACAGAGTATGAGCAGGGGAAGGGCAGAGAGAGAGGGAGATACAGAATCTGAAGCAGGCTCCAAGGCTCTGAGCTGTCAGCACAGAGCCCGATGTGGGGCTCGAACTCATGAACCTCGAGATCATGACCTGAGCCGAAGTTGGCCGCTTAACCAACTGAGCCACCCAGGCGCCCCGTGTGCCTCCTTTTTGAATTGTCCGTTCGAATCTTTTGTTCATTTTATTATTGACTTTCGTCTTCCTATTTAGTTGCCAGCGTTCATTGTATATTCTGGATACAAGTCCTTGGTCAGATACACATATTTTGAATATTATCTCCCAGTTTGTGGCTCGCTGTTTTATTTTCTTAATAGAGTCTTTTGATGAGCAGAAGGTCATAATTCTGATAAATTTACCTAGTTTTTCTTTTATGCTTAGTGCTTTTGTATCCTTTTCTTGTCTTTTTTTTTTTTTTTTAATATAATTTATTGTCAGGTTGGCTGACATCCAGTGTCTACAGTGCTCTTGGTTTTGGGGGGCAGATTCCCGTGGCTCATCGCTTCCTCACAACACCCCATGCTCGTCTCTGCAAGTGCCCTCCTCAGTGCCCATCGCCCGTCTTCCCCTCTCCCCCACCCTCCATCCACCCTCGGTTTGTTCTCTGCATTCAAGAGTCTCTTATGGTTTGCCTCCCTCCCTCTCTGTTTGTAACTATTTTTCCCCCTCCCCCTCCCCCTCCCCCATGGTCTTCGGTTAAGTTTCTCAAGATCCACATGTGAGTGAAAACATATGCTCTCTGTCTTTCTCTGACTGACTTGTTTCACTCAGCACAATACCTTCCAGTTCTAAATGTCCCTCATCTGACGAGTGGGTGAAGAAGACGTGGTTTGTACACACAATGGAACACGACGTGGCCATGAGAAAGCGTGAAATCCGGCCCCGTGCAGCCACGTGGATGGAACTGGACTTGTGTCACAGTTTCAAAACATGCTGTGCACCTGCTGTGTAGACAGTCAGAAAAACGCTTCCTGGCTGGCTGGACTCCTTCCGAGCAAATGTAGCTTGCAAGTCTATGAACATGTGACCTCCTGGGCGCGCACTCTCTCTCTCTCTCTCTCTCTCTCTAGTTTTGGGGACCCTTGTTAGAAGGCTGCTCCCCACCCCACCCCCCTAATCCTCCAGGAGTTAGACTGATGGAGGGCCACAGTCTGTGTGTGTGTGTGTGTGCGCGCGTGCGCGCACGCACCAAAAAACAATCACACGGTTCCATCATCGCTGGGTGAGGTTCCTTCGGGCCTGACATTCTTGGGAAACGTTGCTTCATAAATATTGAATCGCGCCGTTACCTTCTGCACACGCCGCCGGCGGCTGCTTCCTAGAAATGGATTTGGAGTCGTGCAGTAATTACCCCTGCAAGTGTTCATTCACGTCTGAGAGGGATTAAATAATGAATAGCGATGTCATTTATTCGTTCCAATTTAGAACCTTCGTCTCATTATTTTTCTGGATGAAATGGAATGTCAAGAGGGAGAAAAGACCCAAAACTCGAGGGAAGGGGGAAGCAGGGGCGGGGCACGCGGGGGGGGGGGTGATGCCGGAGACAGGGCTCTGGAGGGGGGAGCAGGACCCTCTGCCCCTCCAAGGTCGCAGGGCTGGGAGGTCAGGGGGCCGGGTAGGCAGAAGTAGGGGCGCCCCCACAGCTGCCGTCGCCCTTGCTCCTGAACCAGCACCATTTCTCACCTTTGGGACACTTTCTCCTTAGAGAGAACCATCAAGTATGGGAAGGAATTGAAGGGAAAAACCCAAGGTAACTATTATGGGGCCTTTCTTTTCCCTGCCGAGCATGTTGTGTTTTTTTCTAAAACCTAACGTGAGAGGTGCTATAAATACAATTGCATCTCCTGTTGTGTGTGTTGGTTTACCCTTGGGATGAAAGCATTTTCAGTAGGATTGTGGGGGCACCTGGGGGGCTCAGCGGGTTCAGCATCCAACTCTTTAATATTTTTCATTTTTAATTTTTGAGAGAGAGAGAGAGAGGAGGGACAGAGAGAGAGGGAGACCTAGAATGCAAAGCAGGCTCCGGGCTCTGAGCTGTCGGCAGGGCTCAAACTTACGAAACACGAGATCATGACCTGCGCTGAAGTCGGACGCTGAACCAAATGACCCACCCAGGCGCCCCAAGCATCCAGCTCTTAATTTCGGTTCAGGTCACGATCTTACGGTTTGTAAGATGGAGCCCTACCTCCGGCTCCACGCTGTCTGCTAGTATTCTCTCTCTCTGTCCTGCTTGCATGCTCTCTCTCTCTCAAAATAAACAAATAAACTTAAGAATAAATAAAAAGATGGATGGAGAGATAGAGGGATAGGATTGTGTGTGCTTTGTGAGCAGCAAGCTCATGGACTCTGGGACCCTTGTCTGTCCCACCACCGCGTCCCCAGTGGCCGACCTTGTGCCTGGCAAGCACGTTGGAAGGACAGGTCACTGTTTAATGCCTGAGCATCCTTCGTAAATAACAGAGGCAACATCACAGGGTGCTCGTGGGGTGCCAGACACACGCTGAGAGCTCTGCAGAGTCTCCCTTCTTTACCCTGCACGTCGCTCTCATAGGAGACTGTGAGTGAGGACCCTGGAGCAGGTCTGGCCGCGTGGCGTCATGCTCGAGAACGTGCGATTTGGAGTTGGACGATGAGGGTTTGTGCCCCAGATCCATTGCTTCTTAGCTGTGTGACTCAGGGTGAGTCACTCGACCTCTCTGAGCCTCGGTTCCTTCAGGTATGAAAAGCTCTAAGAGTAACATCTGCTTCGGAGGATTGTCAAGAGGTTTCAGTGAAATAACCAGTCGCTGAAGCACCTCTGGCCCGGCAAAGAGAAGGTGACGTGGACTGGTCGCTGTGACTACTGTGGTCCTCGACCTGGGTGACCTTGAGCCGGTCTTTTCACCTCCGAGTCCTGGTTACTTCATCTGGAAGACGGGAAGTGGTCATGGTCCTCGAAATGCAATAAAACCTGCCAAGAGCTGAGCCCAGAGCCTGGGCGCGGTCCGCAAGGAAGAGGTGTCGACACGCACCCACCGGAAAAGCAGGATCTGCTGATCTCCGATTCCTCCTCCGAAGCTCGTCCCGAGGGCCACCTCCTCCAGGTGTCTGTCCTGATTCCTCCTCTTCCCGCCCGCCTCCCGTCTCCTCCACGTTCCTCCAAAGCTCCCTGCTTCCCTCCGTCACGGCACCCCCATCCCGTCTCGTAATCCGTTCTCGCTTGTCTGGGTTCTCGCCAGACCCTGTGAAGGCAGGGACCTCCCGTTACCCCCTGCCGTATCCCCCGAGTCCAGCATCCAGCGCACAGTAGGCGCCCTACAAACCCCTCGCACAGGAGACCCCTGGCGACAGCGGTCAGGGCAGACAGTGGGGGCAGCCGGGCGGAGAGGGAGAGCTCCTGTTGAGTCAGAGGGGAGATGTTAGCAGAGGCTCCCGGGAAAATTAGCCGCGGTCACAGATTCCATCTCTGTTCAGTGACGTTTGGCCGATCTTTCTTTTCCTGACTTAATTCAAAATCGGAGGGGAGGGAGAGAAATTTGTCCGAGCGACTGCGAGTTAACAAGTGGCAATGACGCTCTGGGAGCCACGTTGCTCCGAGTCATCGGTTTGCAGAGAGAGAAGGGCAGCCGCGGGACAGGAACCGCTGGCCGCCGTGGGGGGGGGGGCGGGGGTTGTCGAGGGGCAGAAGCGAGAAGATTCTGGGTTTTATCAGAGCTCCCGTGTTCCAGATGCCTTATATTACTCGTCATTAAAATAAACGTCACCGAGGTATAATTTATTATTCCGATTTTACCTCCGCAGTTTGCGTTTTGACAAATGCCCGCACCTGTGTCACCACCACCACCATCAAGACGGAGAATTTTCCATTGCCCTGGAGATTTTTTGTCTGTCACTCAGGCCCCTTTGTCGTCAATCCCCGGCCCCCGCCTCCTTCCCTGGCAGCAGCTGGCCCTCTTGCTGTCCCTGTGTATCCGCTTTGCCCGTTGTAGACTTTTACAGGAGTGGAAGCGTACTGACTAATTAGATGCTTTTGCATCTGGTTTCTTTCATTCAGCCTCTTGCTTCCAAGATTCGTCGTCCTTTTATGGGGACGCCTGGGGGCTCAGTCGGTTAGGCGCCCAGCTCGATTTCAGCCCAGGTCGTGATCTCAACGGTTCGTGGGTTCGAGCCCCGCCTGGGGCTCTACGCTGGCAGTGAGGAGCCTGCTCGGGATTCTCTGTCTCTCCTCCCTTCTCTCTGCTTCTCCCCTGCTCTCTCTCAAAATAAATAAATAAACTTTAAAAAAGGGTTCGTATTGTCTTTTGGAAGTCAGATTTGGTCCTGTTTCGTCAGTGTACCAATCCCTCTCCTGGATAATTTAGCCCAACAGGTGCCTTAGCTGTGGGCTCTATTCGTGCGTGGCTCTGATTCCTGCACGTCTAGCTCAAAGGCCCTCTCCTCTGAGGCTCGTTTCCTGACTCTCCCCTGCGCGGCTGGCTGGGTCGAGGGCGATTCTGATCACAAGTGCCATTCCTCATCTGAGTTAGGCATTATCGCCTCCATTTCAGAGAAAGAAAACTAAGGCTCAGAGAGGTCGAGTCATTGAGCCAACATCACACAGCTGACTAGCAGCAGAGCCAGAGTTGGAGCCCGGGCCGTGACCCTAAGAACTGTGCTCGTCACCACCCTCCCACGGAGCCTTGTAGGCGGGCTGTTTTCTTCACCCAGAGTGTCGCCCCTCGTTTCAGTTCCCTGTGGTGACCCGCACCGGGAAGCAGCTAATCCTCCTCCTGATGCAGCGTCGGGAGGTAAGTGGTAGCCTGGCACCAGGTCGCGTGCCCGCATCATCCGTCTCACTTCGTCTCGGCGCGCGGGCACTGTAGCATCTCACATAATCACCAGGCATATGAAGACGGTGCGTAAGATATTTTGAGAGAGAGAGAGAGACGCATAACTTTATTAGAGTGTATTGTTATAATCGTTCTATTTTACTGTTAGTTATTGTTAAACTTTTACTGTGGCTAACGTATACATTAAATTCTGTCCTAAGTATGTATGTGCAGGAAAAAATGTAGTACATTCAGGGTTTGGTATTTTCCGTGGTTTCGAGGCCCCCCCTGGGAGGCCGGGAATGCATCCCTGTGGGTCGGGGGGCTGCTGGATCCTCGGACCCGCGACCCACGCGAAGAGCTGCGCAGGGCTTCCCTTTCCGCCTTGCACGTCGCCCTCACAGGAGTCCGTTCTTTTCAGGGCTGGGAGCACCGACCTGGATGCCCGTGTATTCCCCGATGTACCGTCACTGTTGTGTTACCGTGAACCGTTTCACCGCCTTTCCCCCTTCTCAGCCTGAGTTCTTTGCTGCAGACGACAGAATCCACCCTAGACATTTAAACGGAAGGAAAAACTTATTAAAAGGAGTTTAGACAGCTCGCAGAATCTCCAGGAAGACCACCGGAATTAGCTTGGAGACTCCGCAGGCAGGAATAAAGCTAAAATCTCACGGAGAGCCACAGCCCCCTCCACTGCCCTGAAAGCCAGACACCCTCCCCGAAAGGAGAGTCTTTGGGCGTCTGTGTCTTCCGGGACTTACTTCCAGATCAAGTATCACAGTCCGGTGTCTGATGGGTGGAGCCGGTGTCACATGACTTTGCCCCCGGGACGCCGCAGAGTAGGTGTCTGGCTTCAGCCAAGGAAAGGCAGGAATTCCTCTGAACTCAAGAAAGAGATTCGAAAAGAGTCGGAGGTCTAGAAAACATGACAAGTGTCCATTCCAGTTCCTCCTCGACCATAACCCTCCTGCGGGACGGGGAAGGCGTCTGATTTACGTCTGTGTCCCCAGCACAGAGAACACGGCCGACATAGTGCAATCAGCGAGAACACATCTATTTAGCAAATGAACGAATGAGGAAATAGATGGGCGAAAATGCCTGCCTGACATAGCGAAGACCTCAGGACAGGAGGACCTGCCGAATCATCGTGAGAAATGGGTTCTTGGCTTCATAGTTGAGTCACTCCGTCCCAAGTTGAGGATGACTCAAGCCTGGGGGCATCTCTGGGTCCCCGATCAGGCCCAGGGGCTGAGCCCCCTTCTCTGAATGAGAATTTCTCCATCGAAGTGCTTTTGTGGCTTTGTGTCAAAAATCAGTCGACTATATTTACGTGGGTCAATTTCTGGGCTCTCTCTTCTGTTCCATCGATCTACGTATCCATCCTTTCAGTAATACGACATCATCGTAATTGTTGTGGCTTCGTAGTAAGTCTTAGAACCAAGCAGTGAGATTCCTCCAGCTCCACTCTCCTTTTTCCGAACGTTCTTGGCCGTTCTAGGCCATTTCCCCTTTTTATATGAATTTTAGAATTAGCTTGTCAATACCTAGAAATGAGTTTTCTGGGATTCGATTTGGATTGCAGACTCTATAGCTCAAACCGCAATTAACATCTTAATGATACTGAGCCTTTCCAACCCAGGAACACAATACATCTCTCCATTTATTTAGATCTTCTTCTGTTTCTTTCCTCAGTGTTTTATAGCTTTTAGCATATGGAGCCTTCGCACACTTGGTGAGGTTCATACCTAAGGATCTATTGTAAATAGTATTTTTGGAATTTCAAGCTCTAATTGTTCACTGCCAGCATATGGAAATGTGATTTACTTTTGCATAGCGAACTTGTTCCGGAGTTTATTCTGGGAGGTCGTTGTAGAGCTAATCAGGTTTTCTACGTAGACAATCATGTCGGGTAGAAATAGGGACATATTCCAATCTGTACGACTTTTATCCCTTTTTCTTGTCTTACTTCACTGGTTCTAACCCGTCCAGACTCCCAACATGATGGTTACTAGGAGCGGCGAGAGAGGAAATCCTTGTCTAGGTGCCAGTCTGAGCGGGGAAGAATTCTCTTATCACTGAGTTTGCTCTTAGCTGTAGGATTTTTATAGATGCCCTTTATTAGGTTACGTTCCCTTCTAGTCCTCATTTGCTGAGAGTTTTTATCATGAACAAATGTAGAATTTTGTCGAATGCCTTCTCTGTGTCTGTTGCAACGATCATAGTTTTTCTTATTTAGTTTGTTAATATAGTGCATTATATCGGTTGATTTTTTTTTCAGTTGATTTTTTTTTCTTCTTCTTTTTTAATTTAAATTTTAGTCAGTTAACATTTTTCAGTTGCTTTTTGAATGCCTTGCCTTCCTGGGATAAACCCTACTGGTCACGGTATCCTTCTTACATTACTTTACATTTTACAGATTGTTGGGTTATATTTGCGGCTATCTTGCTGAAGATTTTTTTTTTTCTTCATCTGTGTTTTTGTGATGTCTTTATCTGGTTTTGGTATTAGGGTAATCCTGGCATCATGAAATGAGTTGGGAAATATTTTTTCTGCTTCTATTTTCTGGAGGAGATTGTGCAGAATTGGTATTATTTCTTCCTTAAATATTTAGGAGAATTTACCAGTAAAACCACCAGAGTGTGGAGGTTTCCTTCTTTCCTTCTTTCCTTCCTTCCTTCCTTCCTTCCTTCCTTCTTTCCTTCCTTCTCTCCTTCCTTTCCCTCCCTCCTTCCCTCTCTCTTTTTGTTGTTCAGTTCTGTTAGTGGTTTATCTGTTTTACTGATTTTTTTCAAGGAATCAGCCTTTGGTTTTGCACTCTTCTCTATTTTTTTCTGTTTTTAATTTAATTGGTCTTTGCTTTAATCCTTACTACTTTCCTTCTGCTTGCTTTGGGTTTAATTACTCTTCTTTCTCTAGTTTCTCGAGGGGAAGGCTTGGTTGCCGATTTTAGATTTCTCTTCTTTTCAAATAAATGTGTTTAATGCTATAACTTTCCATCTCAACACAGCTTTGGCTGCATTCCATGAATGTTGGTATGTTTTATTTTCATTTTCATTCAGTACAAATATTTTTAAATTTCCCTTGAGAGTTCCTCTTTGAGTCTCAATGAGTTGTTTAAAAGCGCGTTGTCTAATTTTCAAACGTTTGGGGATTTTCCACCCTGTGCGGGTGCTCATTAATTTTTTTTATGATCTAGGAACAGGACTTGTATGATTGCTGTTCTTTTAAATGTGTTAAGGTTTGTTTCGTGGACCAGATGATGATGTATCTTGGTGAAAGTTCCATCCACACTGCGGATGAATACGGGTTCCTCCGTTGTTGGGCAGCGTGTTCCAAAAATGTTGATCAGGTCTAGCTGGTGGGTAGTAGTATTGTTTATGTCTTCTGTATCCATACCGATTGTCTGCCTACTCCTTCAGCGATTACCAAGAAGTGTCAAAGTGTCCGATTACCTTTGTGGATTTGTCTGTTTCTCCTTTCAGTTCTATTACTTTTTGCCTCTTACATTTTGATGCTCTGTTGTTAGGTACATACACTGGTAGAATTGCTATGTCTTCTTGGAGAATTGGGTGCTTTTATCATGGTGTAGAGCCCCTCTTGGTCCCTGTAACAATGTTTGTTCTAAAGTCAGCTTTGGCTGAAGTTAATATAGCTACTTGGTGTTTGTGGAGGAGGAGCCGGTGGAGGAGAGGGGGAGCAGGGGGAATTATGTCTTTTTCTAAACACTGATCAGTCCACGCCGTGGAAGATGGGATTCTAGATTCCCAGCACTGTCAGTAAAGTAAGCACCCGCATGAGCTCCGTGGCCATCTGCAGCCTGTATACCTGTGGTTAGATTTTTCAGGGAGCGACAGGTGCGGCCGGAGGCTCCTCTAACTTGGGATTTAAATCATTGCCTGTTTCCGACCTCTCTTCACTGTTGGGAGCACTTGGCAACCCTGGAAACTCACGTTTTAAAATACTTGGTGTGTGCCCTGGAGGAAAGGTAGAGGGATTATCTGTAGGTGTAATTTTTTTTTTTTTTTAAGAAGCTCTTTCATGACCGCCCCCCTGCTGTGTAATTGCAGAGTGGGCTCTGGGGGGAGGGGGAGCCTTCCAAGGGTCAGCAGGAAACAAACCTACTGACTAAAGCAGATGATGGGGCTCAAGGTCATGCCTAGAAGAATAGGAGTGAAGTTCTGCACCTCGGCCTCTGGCCAGCTCCTAGGTATTGGTATTCTTTCGGCGTTTTAGCCTCGGTGAGGAGGAAAGGGTGGCAGGGAGGGGAGGAGATGTTACTACAGTCCTCATCTATATTCGTTTCTCCAAGAATAGCCTTCCGATTGTAATTGAATATAATCGGAGACGGAGTCTGGCTGGCTGGAAGCGAGCGGCTTGTCTACCTTCGGAGTTGTGGGGGCGGGGAGTGGGGGCGGGGAGGGGGCGGCAGGGTGGAGAAGAAAGTCCCCGTCTGCTCAAGCTCGGCTCCACCCTGAGCGCGTGGGCAGCAAGGCAAGAGCCAGACAGACCGGAGTTCAAACCCCGCCTGCCAGGTGGGTGACTTAGCTCTTCTCTGCCTCGATGACCTTGTCTGTAACGAAGGATAATAATGCACATTGAGAGCACGGTTGTGGTGTGGTTGTGAGGCCGAAGTGAGAGAAGTCATGGAGGTGATTTCTCTTTTGCACCCGCTTCTCCGAGTGTGGGGCGCAGACCGGCAGCGCTGGCTTCCGGGAAGGGGGGCCGGGCTGGGGGAGGGGGGCTTGCAGGAAATGCAGAAGCTCAGGCCCCGCCCAGCGTCTGCCTTTTAACCAGGTCACAGGTGATTCCAACGCACGTCGAAGTTGGAAACGTTCTGCCTTTATTCCGCGGCCCTCCTGCCACACGGGGCTCAGTCCGTTTTTGCGGGGTTTTCCTCCGCCTGTATGAAACAGCACTCCATACCCGGAGCATCTGGGGAAGGTAATTCCTTCCTTTGAGGAGCCCTGGCCTTTCTCCAGGGAAAAGAGTCCCTCCTTCCACCCCCTTCCCCCAACCCCCAGATCTGTAAATCACCATCGCTTTGTGCTTCTATTAACATCTGTTAAGATTTGTGAAGACATAGCCTTTCGACAACTTAGATCCCATTTTTTCTTCTTTTTTAAATAATTTTTTAAAATGTTTATTTATTTTTGAGAGAGAGAGAGAGAGAGAAAGAAATTGCAAGCAGGGAGGGGCAGAGAGAGAGGCACAGAATCCAGAGCCCGCTCCAGGCTCTGAGCTGTCAGCACAGAGCCGGACACGGGGCTCCAACCCACAAACCCGTGAGATCATGACCTGAGCCAAAGTCGGCCGCTTAACCGACTGAGCCCCCCAGGCGCCCCAGATCCCATTTTTCAAATGTACCCAAAGGAGCCTGCCATTTAAGGAACCCCCAAGTGTGAACACTTCTGCAAAGCAAGTAATCACCACCTAATTCATCTCTTTTACGAAGCTCAAATTGTGCCTGTGACGATTTCAGAACAAAGCAGCGTGAGCTACCGGACGTTCTAGTTCTTAATTAGCAGTATT
The DNA here is from genome assembly GCA_030068075.1 of Paguma larvata. NCBI lineage: Eukaryota > Metazoa > Chordata > Mammalia > Carnivora > Viverridae > Paguma > Paguma larvata. The sequence goes on from CM057844.1 coordinate 38,954,251, forward strand.
CATGGTAAAACGGTTTTTCTTTGTGTGAGGAACATAGATTGCTTTTCCCGGTCTCAGTGGGGCATCAGTTGTGATCTTATATTTTCACGATTTTTAAGAACATAAATCTTAAGTGTATGGCTTGATGATTTTGCATGCGTATACACCCGTATCAATGCGATACGGAATATGTTAGCACCCTTGATCCATTTTTTTTCTGTTTTGGAATTTCATCTAATGGAATTGAGGCAGGAGGGGAAGGGGACCAGGGAGAGAAGTTGACCAAAGTAAGGCCATTTTCGTTTTAGGCCGCCCCTTTACCAGCAGGTCCTGAAAAGAGTTATAAGACCCGACTCTTGGGGAATCACGAGACCACACTCTCTCCAATAACAAAAGCCACGGAGGCTGGACATTTTGAAAATCGCTCTCTGTGAGGAATCCCACAACCCTAAGAGAATGGAAAACCTAACCACCCAATGTAAGTGTGAAGCCCAAAGTTGAAGGGTGAGTCCCTTCCTATATAGTTAGATAATTACAAACACACACACACACAAACAAAACCAAAACATAAAATCCTTTGTTAGAGGCAAAGGGAGAGTCCTCCTGCTCGGTCTAGGAAGTAGCTCATTTCTTAATAAATAACGATTTATACTTAATAAATTGTTGTCCTTTCCTCTAAATGGCTTGCTCTTGAATTCTTTCTCTAGCAAAGCCAAGAACTCTCTTGGCAAAGGGCCCGAGGCCCTGCCTTTCGGGGCTTAACATCAGAAACACCCAGTAAGGACCCACCCGATGTAGCCGGCATCTTGGCTTCCACCAGGAAAAAACAGAGAGTCCAACAAAGCTGCACCTCCCCTCGACCATGGTTCTCAGACTGTCCAGAGCGACGGGCGATCCCTGGGCAGACTCTTCTGGTATGATCTTGAGTCATCCTCCTGCCTGCGCCTCAGACGTTGGTAACTTTGTTATGAGCCTTTCCCACAAGGTGCAACTCCTCCCTTCCCGGTTCGCCCGACTGGGGTAGGATGGGAGCCATTGGTGCCCTGATTTCTGCGACCGTCTAGGGTAAGGGGGTAATTAATCGGACGTCTCTGTCTTCAGGGTATTTTTAATGACACAAAACAGCTTTTTTTCTACAGATAGAAGTCACAAAGCAGGGGCACCTGGGTGACTCAGTCAGTTGAGGGTCCGACTTCAGCTTGGGTCATGATCTCACAGTTTGTAGGTTCAAGCCCCATGTCGGGTTCTGTGTTGACGGCTCAGAGCCTGGACTCTGCTTCGGATTCTGTGTGTGTGTGTCTCTCTCTGCCCCTTCCCTGCTCGTGCTCTGTCTCTCAAAAAATAAATAAATGTGTAAAAAAAAAAAGTCATAAAGCAAAAGAAAAAGGAAGGGACATTTTTTTAAGCCTCTGAATGGGTTTCTCTGTTAACTGCCTCCCTGAACCACAGCCCCTAAGGGGGTCATCTCCAGGTTATTCTGACTCCGTGAGGAAACATAAAAAAATAAGCTTGTTTCTTTCTGTGCTCGCTTCTTCTGAGCCCGGAGAGAAAGGGGCAGAGTAGAGACGCCACGCACACCCTAGCAGCTGTGTCGTGGGGACACTGAAGTCCCACAGAGGCCACCTGGGATGTCCACTCTCCTCCAAAGATGAAAAAATAGGTCTGCTGACTTTGAAAAAAGTTTTTCTTTCTCATGTTTTGAGCAACCAAAATCCATCGAAGGGCAAACCTGGAGACCATAGGGCGCTGTCTCGTGACTTCCGTTCTCTGGTTTGGATTCGTGTGGTCAGTAAGAGCTCAGACAGGACTTTCTTCTGTCGTTGTCCTGTTCCCCCGTGGCCACCAAGGCCACCGAGAAGGCAGCGGTTTCTGGGAACCTCTCCGGGGTCCTAACTGCTGGTTTCCCAGGAGGAGTGAGCTCTGTGGATTCAGGGCACTCTTGTACCCTTTCTTTCAAATCCTCCTGTTCCCATAAAAATGCAATTCTATTTAAATTGTGAGGCATAGCGAGTCCTAATTACTATATTTATAAAAATTATATACAATTAGAGCAGAGTTTCAGGAACCAAGCCGATTCTCCCCCAGAGCACACATTGAAAAGCACATTTTACAAGGACAAAGGATGCTTTTGGGGCAGAGCCGTGGTGTGACGTCTCCCAGGGTCACATGGGCCATCGGATTTTAGGGGCAGAATGTCGGGTCTTCCCGGGCCGTCGGCTCTGGCTTGGATGCGAACCTCTAACAACCCCAGAATTCGTTTTGGAGATGACACGCAGAGCGGCTGTGCTTTCCGCGCCCGAGCGTGGGCACGTGGCTGGACGTCCCCGATCCTCTCCAGGCACGGGACAGAGCCCTGCCGACGGGGGGTTCTGGCGATTTGGCCTCCAGCCCGTCTCTGGTAACCGAGTCTGGCCCAGGTGAGACCACGCCAACATTCTGGCCTCCGACCCAAACCCCAGAGCTTGCTGGGCTTCCATGCAAGGCACAACCCATGGAACTTTCATGCACAGCAGAAAGCACCTTTCCCCTGAAACCCAGCCCACTCGGAGCTTCGAGAGACCCTGCCTGTACCTACCACGTATCGCCCCCACCCCGCCACCCCCGGCCCTGGCACCCGCATGGACTTGCTGTCCCTCGCGCACGCTGGGACCCTTACCCTTCCAGACCTCTGCGTGGCTTGTACTCTCTGCTAGGGCCGTCAGCGCGTGCTTTTGTCCGCTCGTCAAGACCCAGTCACATGTCCTTACCACGGGCGCTCCCCCGACGCCCCCCCATGCAGGACCCAGCGCCTCTCCCCCGCGCTGACTGCTCGCCGGAGGCTGCTGGAGGCCAGCCCTCTGTGTCAGACGCCAAAGCCGGAGGGGCTTGGCCCACACGCATTCATTCTCAGCTCTGGCCCCCATAATGTCACGGGTGGAGTTCATGCTGCTTCTCGCCGCTCAGGGCAGGGGGCCGGGGCCTGTGCCCTACGGCTCCACCATTCCTAAGGGCGTCTTCGTCCACACAGACCAGATGCCCGCTGTCGGCAGCTCAGAGTTCCAGCCGGGAAGGGGAAGGAGGGAGGAGAGGGCGCGCCCCCTTCCCTTAAGGGCACAACTTGAAGCCGAGGTCCTTGGTGCACTTCACACGTATTAACTGAGCATTTTTCACAGGCTAGAAAGAGCTTTAGATGCTGGGGATTCAGCAGCGAACGAGCCTAAAACCCGGCCAGAATGGGGTGTACATTCTGGTGGCGACAGAGAGATATTAACAAAACAAAACATCACATATATGGTGGCAGGATGAAAACTACTTATTTTTGGGGGAGCTTCCAGGGCAAGGAGGGTGCTGTCTGCGCTTAGTAACTGATGGATGGGTGGTTCCTGGGTGTTCGGAGGGCGGCCATAACCCGAAGCGCAGAGCTCTCTCCTGCAGGTGGCGCCCCTGAGCTCGTGCGCTGGAACCCCGTCTCCCTGCAGGTGAAGGAGGATGCCGTGGCTTGGAGGGGACTTGCCTTGGACTCTGAAAGCACCCCCCTTTTTTTTAAAAGTTTATTTACTTATTTTGAGAGAGAGAGATGTTAGGAGAGAGCAAAAGCAGGGGGAGGGGGAGGGTCAGAGAGAGGGAGAGAGAGAATCCCAAGCAGGCTCCGCACTGTCAGCGCAGAGCCCGATGTGGGGCTCAGTCTCCCAAAGCATGAGATCATGACCTGAGCCGAAATCAAGAGTCGGACGGTTGACTCGCTGATCTACCCAGACGCCCCCAGAATTTATTCACCTTGTGACTAAGAGTTTGTCTCCCCAGCACCTCTTTCATTTTGTCTTATTTCCTCTGTTTTAGAGCAGGCTTAGGTGAATAAAGAGAAAGGTGGGGCAAGCGTGTGAATGCACATGCCCAGGACAGAACAGAGACCTCGACAGTGCAATCCACCCGGAGAAGAGACTGTTTGTCCGAAGGCTTGAAATGACCCCCTTCCCTCCCTGACTCCAGGGGTCCCGTGATGTCGGGGTTACCGCCTGTCCAGCCCGCGTGCTGTGAGTGTTCGTACTGGGGACCGCCCGGGCCAGTGCGTTTTCCATTTCAAACGTGTCACTCAAGAGCTTTGTCCACCGGGCCCGTTCCGAGGCTCAGGCCACTCTCCAAGTTCAGGGGCGGGCCCTGCTATCTGAGAAGGCATCACAGAGCTGTTTTTGATAGAGGAGTGATTCTCAGCTGCTGAATAAGAAATAGCCCTCATCCATAATGCATGGCCCTCGAGAAGAAAGAGAGAAAAGGAAGTCTAAATCTAGCAGAGGCTGGAAAAAGATGGTGAGTGATGGAGAACACCATTCAGAACAGGCTGGGCACTTTTCTCAGCTAACTCCAGCTTCCCTCCTGCTGGCCGAGGAGGCCCCCACGTGGGGGCTTGCCTGCTCAGGGGGTCCTGGGGTCAGGGAGAGCTGCGAACCGAAGTCCTCGGCGACAACGAGCAGGTAACAGGAGACAGAGACCAAACGCTGATAGGGGTTGCCTTCCGACTCAAAGATCATTTGACTCGAATATTCTAGAATCTTAGGAGGCTCTTATTTCGGGATCCCGATTTTGGCTGTAGTGTTCACCAACCGAAACACAACTACAGAAACCGGGGGAAGGGAACATATGGGCTCGGGGGGCCTGGACTGAGTTACATTCCCACCGGCCTAAATATACCACCCAGACACAGGAAGGAGGCTGTTTAACATTCTGAGTGACACTTCCAGCGCCCGTCGCCATGCACACACTGTTGCTTCTTGTTTGTTCGGTCTCGGTGGCAGTGGGGGACTTCGCGGGGCCTGTAGCTTCTAGAAAGGTTAGCTTTGGAAACACTGTGGGAAAATGTCCGGAGGGGGCTCGAATCGGATCCTCCGTGGGAACAGGTCCAGGTCCTAACCTCCGGGTCCTGTGAACGGGACCTTAATGGGGGCAGTGTCTTTGCAGACGTGATGGAGTCCGGGGCTGAGATCATGTTTTTCTGGATCACACCCTAAGTCCAATGACTGGTGTCTCTACAAGAAGAGGATAGCTCACGAGGGAAGGTGGCCCAGTGAAGACGGGGGCGGGGCAACGTGGCCACCAACCAGGGATCGCTCGGAGTCCCCAGAAACTGGAAGAGGCCAGGAGGGATCCTCCCTGAAATCCTTCGGACAGACTGTGGCCCTGGCAGCCCCCTGGTTTTGGACCTCCGAGCTCCAGAATCAGGGGAGCATATCCTTCTGTTGTTCTAAGTCACCCGGGCTTGGCGATTTGTTACCGAAGCCACAGGAAACAGTTATAACGTTCCAGGAGCGAGTCCCTCTGGCCTTGGAGCGTCCCCCTCACCAGTCACTTTAACGCTCCAGCCACGCCGCCTCGCCCATATTTTCCAGTTCTTTCCGACTTTCTTCACCACGCTGCCTTCTCCTGTGCTGTCCCCCTGGCTCCTCACTTGCTTCTAACACCGACACCACCCTCACCCTCAAGTATATCCTGTCCCCCACATTGTACCACGGACTCCCCGGGGCGGGAAGGGTCATGGACTTGTGGGATCCACCTGCTTCTCGGCCAGGCCACACCATTCATTCATTCATTCATTCATTCAGCAACTCTGTATCAAACCCGGCCATACTGCAGGCAGTAGGCTAGGCGGGGTGGTAGAGAAGTGAACTTTGTAGGAGAGATGTTCTTTGTAAAGGAACTCCGACGTTCTAGAGGGCAGTCACAGCCCATGGCTGATACGGTGGCTTTAAGACTCAGAGGGAGAACAGGTGGAGAGCTTAGAACAGCGGCCGGGCCCCCAGTCAGAGCTCGGTGGATTCTAGTTATTGTCATGGTTCCTGTTATTAGAAGTTATAATTGGAAAAAAACAGCGCGTAGCCCAAACAGAACAGGACTCGGGGCCAAATCCTGGGGGGGCCGCCTCTTCGCGGGCACGGCTGGAGCGGAAGCAGGGAGGCTGGCGGCGGTGTGCAAAAGCGCACGGAGCTCCTGCCGCCGTCTCGGGGTCTCTGGCTCTGTGCATCGGTCTCCGTCTCACACTCACACGCACTCACACACACACTCTCTCACACACACTCGCGCGCACGCACCCACACACGGTCACATACTCACTCTCGCGCGCACACACACTCGCGCACTCACACTCTCGAACACACGCACTCACACACGCGCGCGCACACACTCGCACGCGCACTCACACTCGCGCGCGCGTACACACACACTCGCGCACACATTCACACACACTCGCGCACACACACGTCTCCGCGGTCCCCTGTCTGCCGCGTCACCCACCCAATAGGCGCGGCGGCCCGCTTTCCCGGCGGCTCGGAGGCCACGGCGCGGTTTCCCAGAATCCGTTTCCTTCCAGGTGGGCCGGCAGCGACTGGCCGCTGTAACAAGGTCGCACAGACTCTGGGACTTAACCCGACGCGAGTGTGTCCCCGGACCATCCGGAGCTCCGACTCGGGAACGGGCCGCCCGGCCGTGCTCCCTCCGGAGGCTCCGGGGAGGGACGCGCCTGCCCCGCGGCCCCGCCCGGCCACCTGCGCTCGCGCCGCCCCGCCTTCCGGCTCCGGCCCGCCCGCCCTCCTCCCTCTTACGCCCGGGGGCGTCTCAGGATCCTGAACTTAATCTCATCCGCGGAGTCCCCTTTGCCCCATGAAGTAACATGGGCACAGGTTTTGGGGATTAGGATTTGGACACCTTGAGTTTGGGGTCATTACTCATTTTTTTAAAGGTCTGTTTTCAGAGACGGCGCGTACGCGCGTGCGCGTGGGGGAGGGGCGGAGAGAGAGGATCCCAAGCAGACTCCACGCTGTCCACGCAGAGCCCCACGTGGGGCTTGAACTCCCGAACCGTGAGGTCATGACCTGAGCCGAGATCAAGAGTCCGACGCTTAACCGACCGAGCCCCCCTACCCTCCCCCCCCCGGAGGCCCCGTGCGTCTGTATCTTGTGTGAAATAAGGTGAGCATGTTTGCTGCCTTCCCGGGACACGTGTGTTTTCTGCTTTCTGGGGAAAAGTGGTGAGAGCAAGCAGGAAAGAAACGTGTGGGCCCCTCCCCTGCTGTTTCACAGCGCACACGGTGCTTCTCAGACTGTGCCCCCGAGTCTTATTACTGGTTCGGCCTCCCCCAGCTGTCGGGCAGGCTCCGCCGCGCCCCCATCCTGGGTGGGGAACAGAGGCGCAGGGAGGTCGGTCAGGTGGCTGGCCGCGTCTCACCCAGCCAGTTAGTGAGGAAGCCGGGAGGAGGCACCCCCCTCCCCCACCCCTGGACCCTGCCTCCCCGCGGTGGGATGTTTGCACTCAGCAGCGTCTGGAAATTACCTCCATCTTCCCCCCGTTGTTTTACAAGCAATTTGGGGACAGTGAACTGAGTCCAAAACGTTACCCACCTCCTGGTCGCAATGAAACCGGTCAGAGAGAGGCACGTGTGTTGTTTGGAGTCCCCTAGGCGCATTAAACCGTGTTCTTGCTAATAGGAAGCAGCACCCCCACTGAAACATCCCCGGAACACCTAATCCCCTGAGTGCACCTGGGCAGTCCTGGAGGGCGGGGCTGCTATCAGTTCCTAATGAGCCTCCAGGCCCTTTGGGAATGTGATCTACCTAATTTTCCCAGGATGGACGCTGGAGGAGGGCGTGTTGGTCAAAGAGTGCCAGGGAAGTCCTCGCTCGACCTCCTACACGTGTCTGGATTAGACCCTAAAGTTTCCGAGTGGAGGAAAAGAGACTTAACAATCCAACAGGGTCCTTCGGCTCTCGGCCGCAGCAAGAGGCTGACAAGGATAGAACCCGACGGAGGTGCTCCGAGGGCAGAAGGAAAGACTAGTGAACAAGGTTTGGAAACACATAGAGTCCCGCAGATCCAGGGGCTCTTGGTAGCGAGAATGGCCCGATGGTCTCGGCCGGGGACTGACGCCGAAATGAAATACCTCTGTCTTCCGTCTGAGTCCCTCTGATAAGATTCTGCCATTTTTGGAACACTGCCTTGCTTTTTGCACAGCCGGCTAGTTCAGGCTCGCCTTGTAGTTTTCCTGTCCTGACCTGGAGCCAGCCATTTCCCAAGGAGCCCTGGTCGCTTTTCCTGGGGAATGGTATTTAGAGACCAAGATGGAGTCGAGGATGTGCTCACTGCCGCCAGCAAGTCACTGCCTCTCGGCCTCCCCGCGGACAGAGCGTATGTGTGCGCCGGTGCGTGCGTGCGTGTGTCTGTGTGTGATCTGATGTGACTTTGTACCGACGTCTTTAACGCCTGCCCCATGCCACAGGGCTCCTCCTTGTCTTTTTGCGTTCCGCATTGCCGTCCCCCTTCTCCCGCAGCGGGAGCCCGGGCTTCCAGCCCAACCCCAGTATTTATGCCTTTGCTCTACCCTGCAACGCGCACAGAGTCATTTCGGGATTGTCGCACCCAAACCCCTGCAACAGCACATCTGCTAAACAGAGTCCCAGATTCCCGTATGGTCCCTTCGTGTCGTCAGACTGAAGGCTGAGAGCCTGGGTGCCTGGCCTGGAGGGTACGCGGGTCGGTAACCTCTACGGGGCTGTGTCGTGCCTCCAAAGGCAGCTCGTTTCCTTTGTTTTCGCTTTTGTTCCATTTTGGGGATTGTCCCTTGTTCTCGTTGATATAATGTTACTGAATTTATTTTTTTATGGAAAATACATTATTTTATTTTAATCTCGCTAATGATTACCAAGCGTCCACCAAAAGCCTAAACAACATGAAATGGTATCGTCAGTAGGTGGCCCTCCCTCTGCCGTCATTTCTATCCGGTTCTCCTACTCCCCGTCCCCCGCATAGGGAATCAGTGGCCTTAGTCTTTGGTCATCAGACCTGTATATCTTTTTCAAAAATAAGCATATATGTATTTAAAACAATGGTCATCTAGAGAGGAGGCTAGAACTGTGATTGTTCTGTGGTTTTAAAGGAGAATGGATTAATGGAGCAGGTACTTAAATGTTAATTTTTTTAAGTAAATAAACCTCTCCCCCCTCCCCCACATGTGGTCCAGACCTGCTCTACTCCTGCAGCTCTGGGACTGTCCTTTTCCCCCCTTCGAAATCTTGTTTTCTGGTCCCCAGGACAGATGATGCTAAAAATACCCGCGAGTGTCCTCATTGACAGACCCCAGTCCCTGGAGGCCCTGGGGCCTTCCGCCCAAGTGAGTCACCAGCTGATCTTGGGAAGCAGGGCCGCCTGGATGCATTTGGCTCGCGGCAAGGTTGACAGATTCTAAGTGGAAAGCACCGAAAAGTGGATTCCAAGATACAGACCTTCCCGAAGGCACCCTGGAGAACACTGCTCCTACCATGAGGCCTTAAATGAGGAGAGGTACCATATGCCGCCCAGGGGTGTGTATGGGGGGTTGCTCCAGCCTGACCGCCGGTGCCCCACCTCCCACGTTGTCCCTCTTCCGCCAAGAGCCGGGTGCAGAGTCCACTCCCTGCCTGTTCCCCTCGGGCGTCTCTGCTTGCTGTTCCCTGGAATAATCCTCCCGGAGATGTCGGCGAGATGGATCATTCTTGTCAGTCATCTCCAATGTCACCTCCTCGCAAAGGCTGTTCCCGACTGTCTTTGTCCGCTAGGGCTCCCGTAACAAGGCGCCCCAGGCTGGGGGGCGCTTAAACCACAGAGATTTCTTTCTCAGGGTTCTGGAGGCTGGAGGTCCAAGATCAGGTCCCAGCCAGTGGGTTTCTCCACCTCATTTCCTCTTCTTTTTTTTTTTTTCTTTTTACATTTTTAAAAAATGTTTATTTCTTAATTCTTAGAGAAAGAGAGAGTGAGTGAGGAGCAGAGAGAGAGGGAGAGAGAGAATCCCAGTCAGGCTCCGCAATGCCAGCCCGAAGCCCGATGCGGGGCTCGATCCCATGAACCATGAGATCATGACCTGAGCTGAGAGATCAAGAGTTGGACAGTTGGGGCGCCTGGGGGGCTCCGTCAGTTAAGCATCTGACTTCAACTCAGGTCATGACGCGCAGTTTGTGGGTTGGAGCCCTGCGTGGGGCTCTCTGCCATCAGCATGGAGACCACTTCAGATCCTCTGTCCCTTCTCTCCGCCCTTCCTCCCCTTGCACGCTTTCTCTCTCTCTCAAAAATAAATAAAGGCATTTTTTTTTAATGGACTAAAGACTTAAATATTGTGAGTCTGCACTGAAAGGTATGGATTGTAGGGGCGCCTGGGCGACTCAGTCAGTTAAGTGTCCAACTTTGGCTCAGGCCATGATCTCACAGTTCCTGAGTTCCAGCCCTACATCGGGCTCTGTGCTGACAGCTTGGAGCCTGGAGCCTGCTTCAGATTCTGTGTCTCCCTCTCTCTCTGCCCCTCCCCTGCTCACACACACACACACACACACTCTCTCTCTCTCAGGAAATGAATAAACATTAAAAAAAAAAAAGAGTTGGACACTTAACCAACTAAGCCACCCAGGCACCCCATCGTTTCCTCTTCTTATAAAGACACCATCATATTGGATTAGGGCCCACTCTAGTGACCTCATTTTAATTTAATTATCTCTCTAAAGACTCCAAATGTAATAGTGACAACAAATATAGTCAATTTATAAAATCCTGCAGGTTAGGACTTCAGTGTATGAGTTGGGGGGTGGGGAGGGCACCGTTCAACCCGGAACACTGACCACTCCACCTAAATGCCCTCATTCTGCCCGTCACCCTTTGTCCCCTATCCCACTCTGTCTTCTTCAGAGCATCTGTCACTTTCCGAGATCCCCTTAAACAATATTTGGCTGCTTATTTATTGTTTTTCACTACTCTAGATCGGTGCTGTCCAGTGGAAGGATAATCCAAGTGCAAATGTAGTGATTTAAAATTTTCAGGTGGCCACGCTGGCAAAAAGTAAAAAGCAAGTGGGCGGAACAGATCTTAACTGTTAATTGGATATATCAAAAATATTATCGGGGCCGCAGACAATCCATATGTGTTATTAATGGTATATTTTATGGGGGTTTTGTACCAAGTCTTCGAAACCCGGTGTGCATCTTACACTTAATAGCATATCGAAATCTGGGCCAGCCACGTTTTAAGTGCTTGAGAGCCACATGTGACTCGTGGCCCCACACCGGGCAACGCAGCTTTAGCTTATGCGTTACTCAGGAGACCCCCTGGCCAGGAGGGGTGGTGGGGCAGCGGTCCCCGTGCCCGTTTAGTCTGGCTGGTAGCAAGTTTGACTGCAGGTGACTTTCTGATTTCCTAACTATAAATTTTGGAGTAAGAAACAATGGCAAATGTGTTTATTTATGCACCTCGGAGAGCTCACCCCGCTTCATTCTGCTTGATTTCTTATTCCCCTCTGCGCATCGCTTCCGTCATGATTCCACCTTAAACTTGCTTCTAAAATCCCGTTCCCAGACTAGCACGGGCAGACCCAAGCCAATACATTATTTATAAGAATACTGTACTCGCTGGTAGGCTGGCGTTTCTGCCGGCGTCTGCAAGCCAGGATGGCTTTGATCTTGTTCGAGGTTGTTTACAGACAGAATCGTTCATGTGTTTGATAGCCCGGAGGATGCCCGGAGCCTCAGTGGTCCCCGACGGGGCTGTTTCAAGAGCCCCACCTCTCCTGGGTTCTGTGGGGGCCCTCGGGAGGCAGCGGGGCCAGGCCAAGTAAGGCCTTGCAGGCCCTGGCCGGGGGTTGGGTTTTTCCCCGAGTGTTCTGGGAAGCCACTGGGGGGCTCTGCGCAGAGGAGAAGTGTGACCCGACTTGGGGTCTACAGGCTCCCTCTGGCTGCGAAGGTGGGAACGGGGCCAGGGAGGAGGGCGGGCCCCCAATGGAAGGCAGAAGCCCAGTGGCTTCCCCTTCATCCCCTTCTCACCACCCTCCCCGGAGGCGAGAGGCGCTGTAGTTGGGTCTTCTTGAGGAGTTTAGTGGGACTCGGAGTGGTCCGCCTGCCACGTTTGTCTAGAACATGCAAGATAAGGTTGAATGGGATGCCTGCCCAAAAGCTGGGAAATGTGTTTTGAGAAAGGATTATTTTCTGCCATTCTAGAATGTATGGAGAGTATTAAAGGACGTTTGAGGATCGTGCCAGTGCTTCCAAGGGGGGCGTGGTCAGTTGGACTAGAGGAGTGAAGGAACGTTCTGGAACTAGTTGAGCTCCCTCCCAAGTCAGTGTCCCACTGCTGCCCGAAATGTCACCACTGTGCCCTTGGGACCAAGCGTGGCCCTTGTCCTGCTCTATGTCATCCTCCGACCCGAGATTCTTGGTGAGGACACTGCTGGCTGGGCGTGTGCTCGATCTTAGACTTTCTTCCAGCCGGAGGGATGGGAAAGCAGTAGGAACAGAGCAGGAGGGGCCCCTGAGTGAGAAGCGCAAGGAGGAGGAAAGGATACTTTTGGGGTTCTCTAAAATTGCCCCGAAGCAGCAGGTAGTTGTCACGAGGGGTAGAAATGGGCACTTGAAAGTTGAAGCCCTGCACCAAAACCCATAAAATACCTAGGGATAAATCTAACCAAAGAGGTAAAAATCTATACACCGAAAACTATAGAAAGCTTGTGAAAGAAATTGAAGAAGACACAAAAAAAAGGAAAAATATTCCCTGCTCCTGGATAGGAAGAACACATATTGTTAAAATGTCAATACTACCCAAAGCAGTCTACACATTCAGTGCAATCCCTGTCAAAATAACAGCAGCATTCTTCACAGAGCTAGAACCAACAATCCTAAAATTTGCATGGAACCAGGAAAGACCCCAAATAGCCAAAGCGATCTTGAAAAAGAAAACCAAAGCAGGAGGCATCACAATCCCGGAATTGAAGCTGTATTACAAAGCTGTCATCATCAAGACAGTATGGTGCTGGCACAAAAACAGACACTCCGATCAGTGGAACAGAATAGAGAACCCAGGAATGGACCCACAAACGTATGGCCAACTCATCTTTGACAAAGCACAGAAGAATATCCAATGGAATAAAGACAGTCTCTTCAGCAAGTGGTGCTGGGAAAACTGGACAGCGACATGCAGAAAAATTAACCTGGACCACTTTCTCACACCAGACACAAAAATAAACTCAAAATGGATGAAAGACCTAAGTGTAAGACAGGAAGCCAAAAAAATCATAGAGGAGAAAGCAGGCAAGAACCTCTTTGACCTTGGCTGCAGCGACTTCTTACTCAACACTTCTCTAGAGGCAAGGGAAACAAAAGCAAAAATGAACTATTGGGACCTCGTCAAGATAAAAAGCTTCTGCACAGCGAAGGAAACAATCCGCAAAACTAAAAGGCAACCGACAGAGTGAGAGAAGATATTTGCAAACGGTTAAAGGGTTTAAGGGTAAAGGGATAAAGGGTTAGTATCCAAAATCTATAAAGAACTTAAAAAATCAGCACCCAAAAAACAAATAATCCAGTGAAGAAATGGGCAAAAGACATGAACAGACACTTTCCCAAAGAAGACATCCAGATGGCCCACCGACACATGAAAAAACGCTCAAGATCACTCATCATCAGGGAAATACAAATCAAAACCACACTGAGATACCACCTCACTCCCGTCAGAATGGCTGACATTAACACCTCAGGCAGCAACAGGTATTGGTGAGGATGCGGAGAAAGAGGGTCTCTTTTGCACTGCTGGTGGGAATGCAAACTGGTGCAGCTGCTCTGGAAAACACTGTGGCGGTTCCTCAGAAAATTAAAAATAGAACTACCCTACGGCCCAGCAATTGCACTGCTAGGTAGCTATCCCAGGGATACAGGTGTGCTGTCTCGAAGGGACACATGCACCCCAATGTTTATAGCAGCACTACAGACAATAGCTAAAGTAGGAAAAGAGCCCAAATGTCCATTGATGGATGAATGGATAAAGAAGATGTGGTTTATACATACAATAGAGTATTACTCAGCAATAAACAAGAATGAAATCTTGCCTTTTGCAACAATGTGGATGGAACTAGAGGGTATCATGCTAAGCGAAATTAGTCAGTCAGATAAAGACAAATATTGTATGACTTCACTCATATGAAGAATTTAAGATACTAAACAGATGAACATAAGGGAAAGAAAGCAAAAATAATATAAAAACAGGGAGGGGGACAAAACATAAGAGACTTAAATATGGAGAACAAACAGAGGGTTACGGGAGGGGTTGTGGGACGGGGGCTGGGCTAAACGGGTAAGGGGCTTAAGGAATCTACTCCTGAAATCACTGTTGCACTCCATGCTAACTAACTTGGATGTAAATTTAAAAAATAAATAAAAACAAGACAAGCAAAACAACAACAACAACAACAACAACAAAGAAAGTCGAAGCCCCGTACAGCCCTGATTCTGAGAGGGAAGGGATTGATGAAACCCCCCCCCCTTCAAACTTCTTTCTCTCGTGCGTAGACACCCTCACTGCGGCCATGGTGTTGGGGCTCCAGGGTGCCGTGGACATGCATTTGGTTTTTAGAATCATATCTGAGCTTTATGACAGGAGCAAACCAGGTCCAGTTTGTTGGGAGAGGGAGTGTTGCAGCCCCGCCGAGCTAAACGGTCTTCCCTTGAAATTCCCGGCTTGGTCTCCTGGCTATGGAACATGGGGACAGAAAGCAGCAGCTGTTGTGAAGATCGGGACCTGTGACCGGGGCAGTGTGGTGCAGTACTTACAGATCCAGACCCCGAGATCCTGCCTCAGAAGTCCAGCCCTGTTACTTAGAAAGTGTGTGAGCTCACGCAAGCCATTTACATGAGGAAACCTGTCTGGGAACAATGATTCTCCCTACCCTAGAGAGTTATAAGTAATCCAGGTAATGGATTTAGCGAATAAAAGCACAGAGAGGGCAAGTGACTTGCCCAAAGTCACACAGCAGGTACATGGTACAGCTGGGATTTGAACCCAGGCAGTGTGGTTCTTTTTTTCTTTTTTTTTTAATTTTTTAAATGTTTATTTATTTTTGAAAGAGAGACAGAGCATGAACAGGGGCAGAGAGAGAGGGAGACACAGAATCCGAAGCAGGCTCTAGGCTCTGAGCTGTCAGCACAGAGCCCAACGCAGGGCTCAAACTCATGAACTATGAGATCATGACCTGAGCAGATGTTGTACGCCCAACCTACTGAGCCACCCAGCACCCAAACCACATTTTTTTTTAAAGATCCCCAGTGCAGGTCTCGAACTCGCAAACTATGAGATTATGACCTGAGCCCAAACCAAGAGTTGGACGTGTAACTGCCCGAACCCCCTAAGCCCCCCAAGCATGGCCACGTTTCACTGTGGCTGTCAGCAGCCCACTGGACTGGGAGCCAGCTCATGATCCTAAACTCGCTGCTGTAATCACTGTGGCTGCGGGGCCCCAAAGTGGCCACACTCCCGGGAAGAGCCCTGGCATACCGTCGGCTCCCTCTCGCCCACGGGTGACTCTCGCCCTGTGCGGATCCCCCCGCCCGGCACCCGGGAGGTAAATGCCGGCTCCCTTTCTCTCGCTCCAACCTTTCTAACCACACAGGACTGAGAGGAAGAATTCCTTTCGTCGGGGGTCTTTGAGAAAACCCGGTGGCAGCCCTGTTCTCTGCGTGAAAATGCCCCCAACTTTCCAGGGGTCCCCCCACCGCTGCAGCTGCTCAGGCCAAAACTCGCTCCCTGTCACGCCCTGCAAACCCTACCTCCAGAATCAAGCTCGAGCTCATTCTGTCTGCACTCCGCCGTGCCAGCTGAAGCCCCCGTCTCTATGTAGACCGCTGCGGCAGCTTCAGAATTCTCTCAGCATCTATTCTTACTCTCGTCTGTGTGCCTCAAGTTAGCATTTTAAAGTATGTCTGCTATGGAATTCCCTTGCTTGAAACCCTCCAGAATCTTCCCAGAGCACTTAGAATAACACACAGACTGCTCACGGTGGCCTGCATGGCCACGCGAGGTCCGCCCCCGCAGCCTCCCGCCATCTTCCCCTGGTGCGTTCTTTGGCCGCTCTGCCCTTCCTTCCATTGGTCGGACACGCAGAGACGGTTCCCACCCCAGGGCCTTTGCACTTGCAGTTCCCTTACCTTTCTGCACGGCAGGCTCATTCTGTTCTTTCAAGTCTGCATTCAAATGACTTTTCGTCAGAGAGGCTTTTCCTGGCCATCGGATCACAAGTGACCGCTCAAGCCATTCATCAGTGTTTTAGTCCCTTCGGAGAAGTACTGCTAATAGGGAGGGTTTTTGTCTATTTTGTATCGACTCATTTGTTATCCAGCACGTCTATGCTGAGAGCTCTAGGGGCCAGGATCTTCTCCGTCTTATTCATCCCCGTGAACCAGCCCTTGGAGGAGCGTCTGGCACGTTTGAGTGCTCGGTAAGTATCTGCTGAATGAATCAACAAACTTACAGCTCCACCCCCCCCATCCATTTAGGCTTTCGGTATCTCTTATTACAGTTTTTTTAAATGCCATTTTATTTTTGAGAGAGAGAGACAGAGCACGAGCAGGGGAGGGGGACAGAGAGAGAGGGAGACGCAGAATCTCCGAGCTGTCAGCACAGAGCCCGACACGGGGCTCGAACTCACGGACCGTGAGATCATGACCTGAGCCGAAGTCGGATGCTCAACCGACTGAGCCACCCAGGCGCCCCTCTCTTCGTACAGTTCTTAGGTGAGGAATGCCACATGCTCTCTCAGGCATGGTGGACTGTGGTCGCCTGGCACTGACAGGGCTTCTTAGAAGGGCAGAGCCTTCGTGATGGGGCAGGAGGAAAGGCCTCCAGTGCGCTGCGTCCTTCCCTCAACCAGGACCCCAACCGCCCCCCGTCACCCACAGCGTCAAACCTCTGCATCCTCACCTTCATCTTGAAGGCGGCTGGAGGCCAGCCCTTCGCTGCCTGCGTGCTCTTGCCTGTGTAGTTTAACCTGCAGCGTCCCTGCTTCCGTGCGCCCTCATCCGTGACTTGGGTCCCCGCCGTCCCCACCTTTCCCCCCTCCAGCCTCATTCCGTAGGCTTGAAACTCTCCGTGTTGCCTAGTTTTTTTTGGAGAACTTGTACGAGTCAGGGGTTAACTGGCCCTTGAATGGTTGATAGAAGTCACCTGCCGAACCGTCAGGGCTCTTGGCCCCCAGCCTCTGGACACTTTGGCGGCTCAGGCCTCCAGCTTGCGGTTCTCGGTCCTGCTG